>OY720451.1:32745496-32915496 GCA_963082715.1 Harpalus rubripes | reverse complement strand
TGGAAGGTTTCAGTTATTGCCAAAGAACTGTCTTTATCTGAAACCAGTATTTGGAAAATTTTGCATGACTGGTTCACAAAGCGCGTTAAGTTGCAGACATTACCAGGGACTGCAATTTTACAGAACTACGCTATCCACCTTATAACCTCGATTTAGCATCTAGTGACCTCTTTTTATTTAAAAATATGAACAAAATTCTTAGGGGAAGAAGATTTAAATTTGAAGAGTTAATGTATGCTGTTGACAGTTATTATGCATATCTTCTGAAAAAATATTTTTTTGACAGAGTGGCACAGTTGAAGAAACGTTGGGAAAAGTGTGTTAGTATTGAAGGAAGTTATGTTGAAAAATAAAGTATTGTTCAAATTCAATGTGTCTTCTGTCATAGCTAGGTAGATTTCTTTATAAATTGTCCTCGTTACCTATACTCTATCCGTTTTAACTATCGAGTTGTGGGAAAATAGGAGGTTTGATCTTGTTGTTTGGTTAGATAATAACGGGGTATTATCCAATGAGAAAACAAGATCTGCCCCTATCTTCGCACCACTCTACGGTTAAAACGGTTAGAGTTTATACATTACTTTATATTATACACCCGAATTTCGTAAAATTGGTTTCTGTGCGTTAAGTTATCGTTACATCAAAGTATTTTTTTTTTTTAATTTGCAAGCGAAGAAATCATCAATTTCACAAATATAGGAAAAATCTGACTTTAATTTTGGTAAAATGTTTCTCTAGTTTTCTTTGTTATATTTTCGCTAAAAACTTTTATTATTAAAATCGTTTTTTCTGAAACCGAAGCGAAATTACTATTTTCGCGCCAAAAATACGGCGCGAAAGTTGCATTTCCCGAACTAGCCACGATGACATTTAAACGGTTTATTTAAAATTATATTGAATATTAATATTTATAGTTGTGTTTTGTACGTTTGGATATATTAATCCGAGAATGTCGAACCTCGTCGCAATTATATGCTTCGGAAGACAATGCAAATGAAAATAAACGCATGCACCAAAAATGCAAACCTGGCAGTAATTTATTGATTTTTAGTTTATTTATTAAATTTTTTCTGTTACCTTAGAAACGAGAGAAACGCACTACTAAATACTTAGAAAATAAGATTTAATTATTAAATTTAAAATTAATTTTTATTATAATCAAAGGTTGCAGAAAAGTAATAGGTAATATATGGTAACTCGTCAGTAACCTGACTATACTTGACCCGGAACCGTAAAATAGTCGGCCGATGTGCATTGTATTTCAATATGGCTCCTCGTCAGTAATGCACCATTTTCCTGACTCTTATGTAAATAATTATATTCTGAAACTCAATGTATTGTTTTTTTGTTCAATTTTATGAAATACCTACCGTACCTATGTTGTCTTTTACACGTTCACACTACATGCAAGAACTTGCATACATATACCGCATGTAGATACTATGCATATATTTCTAAAAATCATAAAGGCTGATAATATTTGCTTACTATATTCATAAAATAACTACTTCTTACAAGTGACATATTGATTATTATTTCTTAAGAATAATCTAACATAATTTAATTTCCGTAGTAAGTTGAGATATAAATTCAAATTAATAAATAATGAAGAATATTCCCATAGATTACAAGACTACAACTACATCAACTTGCACTTACCTTGTTTATCTTCCGTTCCAGATTTCATGCGAAGATCACATCACAGATATGGGCATCCGCATCCTAGTCGCACTGATCTTTTCACTTTCGGTAACTACGTGTGTGCGAACCGCCGAATTAATGGGTGGATATTACGACAACCTCGACAACCAAAGACAAACTGCATACGAAAAGTCAAACGTAAGTAACAAATCGTGAACGAGAATAATATTTATTATTATGATTACAAGTATGTGAAAGATATATTAGCCATTGTTCATTATTTTATGGTCATGTTTACACTCATTTTATGGCGACAAATGTTTAAATACAATAAAAGAAAATTAAGTTGTTGCTACACACTCTGAATTTTGATTTTAAATAAATTTTTATAGCAGCTCTTTCACAGAATCTCTCAAAAACTATCAAGTTTACCTCGATAAATCACCAACTAGACTAAACAAAATATTAACTACAAGTTATGCAAGAATATAGTTAGTAATTATTTTCATAAAACAAACACCTATTCCAGTGCTTCGAAAACTTTTTATTTCTTTTATACAGGGGGTTAATGAACACATGTTCATGTTATAGCCTGGACGATATTACTTGGCGAGTTGAAGTAATAAAGAATTTCTCTGCGGTTAGGGAAAAGTTATAAAAACCATTTATTACATTTAAAAAAAAGAATACAACAATGTCAGGTACGAAATGCAGATAAAAAAATTAAAATAAAATAATATGTACATTGCACTGTATAAATCAAACTTTAAGGGATGACAATAGAGCCAAAAGTAAGTCAAAAAGTCTTAATCCGCAAAGTCCTATTAAAAAAAAATCAGCTGATTGTCATATTATGAAAAAATTTTGAAAAATTAAAAACACACGAGAAGACCTCTTAAAGATAAACAAAAATCCTCATTTGACCAAAGTTGTAACTCTTATATTTTTTAAGATTAATGAAAAAATCTGATGTAGCCAGCACATTACCTTCCGTCAGTTCTATATATTTTGTATAAATGTCATGCAGAAAATTCCTTGCAAAAGATTATATTTCTTGTACATTACCTTCAGGAAGTTGTATGAAATACAAATTCCATACAGAAAGTTTCTAGCAAAAGATCCTATATTTCCAGTAAAATTATAACATACATACTGTCAACTGCACTTGACACTGACAGCTTTCAGTCAGAATTTTCTTAATATAGCAGCTGTTTCCAGAGGTATAGCATAGCTGGCTAATATATGATATTTAATTTCTTTATAATTTTTTAACTCTATTGGGATTTTCAAATAAGAAAACGCTAACTAGCGGCAAATATTAGAACTGCAAACAGTGGTACACATTTGACATTTACATGAAACTACAACTATATGACTACAAAAACTCTATTATACGTACTTGAATTATAATTAAAAAATACTAATAAATGAGAAAATAATACGAAAACTAAAGAAATAAAATTGACAGAACTGCTACGTTGACACACAACAAAAAGTGTACCAGTGTTTATTGCGATCAGCGCCATCTCTTGATACTTGAAAATCCCAATATCCATTTAATATGAAATATAAAATGCATTCAAATCGTATAGAGAATGAAATATTCTTTAATATTTATATTTTTTTGTTTCATTAATATCTTAAAAACTATAAGAATTACAACTTTGGTCAAATGAGGATTTTTGTTTATCTTTTAGAGGTCTTCCCATGTGTTTTTAATGTGAAAAATTGATATTTAACATAGTTTTTTCAAGCAAACCTGTTAAAATCTTCACATACGCACACACACACGCACGCACATACATACACGCACGCGCGCGCGCACACACGCGCGCTCACGCACAGACACATATATACAGACATCATTGTAAAAATAGTAAAATCGTATTCTAGGGACCCTAAAACGTGCTTATTCATCAAAAACTCACCATCGAATTTTTTGACCAAAGACAATACCTTCCTTACCTAAAGGTAACGGAAAGTAAAAAGGCGAAAAATCAGGAAATTAGATGATCTATATCCCGGAAACAGTTGAGAATTGGACTTTGCGGCTTAAGATTTTCTGACTTACTTCAATATTATCATCCCTTAAAGTTTGGTCTATAAGTATATAAACACCCTGTATATCAGCAAGCCATAAATATTAAAAATTAATAAAAATATGTTATATGTAATATGTGAAATAAATATTCAAAAAATTGAATCATTTGTAGTTTTCTTATTGTCAGTAAGAAAATTTATGCACGCCTATGTGCAAACAGAACTGCTTGAATATAAGTGTAATAAAGACTTCGGTTCGGGAGATTTTACTATTGTGTTACGCTATAAAAGGTTATTGTTAAATCACTATTCCACCTTTAAGGCAGTGTGCTATCTAAAAAAAAGTGTAACTATAATTTAAAAAAAAGGATCTTATAGGAATAGTGAACCGACCTACATTCCATTTCCTTGCCAAGTAATATCGTCCAGACTATTTATAGGGTATGTAGGGGATGCAAAATGGACTAACTTTTACAAATAAACCCGCCGTTTTTGAGCTACGTGCTCTTAAAAGAGTAATTATCTACCTTCATTTTACTTAGCTGTGACCTATCACTTCAGTTATTAATTGTATTTATTTTAAAGTTTTTTAAAAATAATATTGATTTTTGATACATTCGTTCAAAACACCAGGATTTGTTTGAATTTCTTGTGCTGCCGTACACTCGGCCATACATTAATACCATGTTACCGTATTCGCGAATAGTTTACTCATTCATAATGCGCCTGCAATTCAATGCCAAAAGTTAAAATAAACAAAATTATAACTGAAGTGATAGGTCACAGCCAACTAAAAAAAAGGTAAATAGTTACCCTTTTAAGAGTAGCTGTAGCTCGAAAACGGTGCTTTTCCGGATATGAGTTTATTAATAAAAGTTAGTCTATTTTGCATCCTCTACATACCCCATAAATTTGTAACACGAATTCATTAACAACCTGTATATTGTAAATAATTATACATTAATACCTTCGTTCAACGATAGGGATGCGTTTCTCAAAAACGTTAGGTACATTAACGCATTACGGAACGAGAAGAATAGGTATAGGTTCATAAATATGAGGCGTTGAGAACCAGAATGGACCAACTTTACATAACTATAAATCGAGATATTTAATGTTTGAAAAAGAGCATAATTTTGTTGTCCTATAACTTTGGCGTAAAGTAGTACTTTGATTTCATATTGTAACGTTTCTATATTTATTTGGATGAAGTGTAAATATTAGACAATTATTAATTAAAATTAAGTGTTTATTAAACTATAATGAAAGTTACTATTACCAATATTAAACAATTGTTAAAAACTAAGTAAGACTAAATCTATAATTAACTAGATAACACTAACACTAACACTATTTATTTATTTAACCAATTAACACTACTATTTATTTCCACGATATTACAAATTATTTATTTCACTACGCGTCCCAATCTTAGTCTGCCGGTCTATTGCAGACTCTTGTAGACTGTTTACGTGATATTTATATCACTATATTTATATCACTATATACTTATATCACGTTCAACCTCCACAGAGTCTTTGTACTCAACTGACTCAACAGCGTCTGTATATTCAACTGCTCGGACAGAAGTCTCCTCTTTCACAACACTATCTGTCTATTTATTTAGCTCTCTGTCTAACTTCCACAGCCTCTGTATCACCGACTGTCCGTATGCTACAATTCTTCAATACCACTGCCGAGTATTCACTTCCACTTGCCGTTACTGTCCCCGTATACCTAGCTTCCCAATACTCTTCAACACTACCGAGTATTCACATCCACAGCTATCCCAGTTAACCAGTAACTTCTCGAGTACCTACTCGACACAAACTGCATACGCTCACAACGATACTGCTGTGTTTTTCACTAACACTTTACTCTCTGACACTCCATGTGAATCTATGATTCTGTATGTCACTAACTAACTCCCAAGCATAGCTACGTCCCTTTTATACAGCTGTCATTATCTTCTAGAAAAGTCCTAGAATGTTCGACCGCATAATAACACTGAACACAAAAGGTTCAGGCGAGCGCAAGTAATTAAACATGTCGCGACCAGTTTGTTTACATCGCCCGGCTGCTAGCGCGATTACGTCACCGCTATAAATAGACATTCGCTTACAGCGGCGGCGACGGCGAGCGTTCCACATTACAATATTTTGTAATCTTCTCTTGTGGGAATTTCTCTATTACACAATTATTTTTTTTTCAAAATTTCGAAAATTTTGTGATTTAGTCCACACTGGTTTTGAAAGTATTTCTTAATAATGTGACTTGGTCTGTTAATAATTTATATTTTCTTGTTTTATTTCAAAAATATTTATATTAACAAAATTAAATAATTCTCATTTATAAATACAAAATAAAAACTTTAATCTTCGTTCTTCTACACATTCTTCTCTTGGTAGGCATAATGATTGGCAGAACAAGCCTTGTTTTAACTAAAACGTTGTTTTAAGAAATTTCAAATTCAAATTTCAATATTTAATTTTACCCGTATAATCATACAAAGCGATTTTTAAAAAATATTTGTTTGAATACAAACTATGTTCTGCTTTAAAATCATATTTTGATATTATTTATTATTAGTAAATAATGAAATTTGACATTTCTTAAAACAGCGTTTAAATTAAAACAATAAGCCTTGTGCTACCAGCCATTATGTCATTTATCTGAATGCTGGATTTAATTTTATTATAAAAATCACGATGGATTGGTTGTATGAACTCCAACTGAATATGAAAGAAATGTTCCTCACAGGAAGGTCAGAGAATATAATCAGAAAATATAAATATATACAGAATATTCCAGGAATATATAAATTTTCAGAAGTTCAGCAAGTATTTTGCAACAAATATGATTGAGAGGAAAGTAAGTTATTACTGTCTAAAATTAAAAACTCTCCACAAATAAAATAAATATTCTGTAAATAAATAATCAAGGAATAATCATGAAATATACACGAGAGGAATATTCTGAAGAAATAATCGTAGTATATTTAATACTGAATATGAAAGGAATGTATATATATATATATATATATATATATATATATATATATATATATATATATATATATATATATATATATATATATATATATATATATATATATATATAATATTCCAGAAATATATAAATCACGAATATTCGCTACAGACAAATATAAAATATTCTCAGAACATTGTGTGTTGGCTGGGATATTAATTTGATTATTTCACTCATAAATTTATAAGCCAATCTAAATTTAGGATTCTACCTTCTACCTAGTCACCAAGTTTCATTTCGACAAACCACCGTCACAAAAAAATTTTCGGACCTTTTAAGCCAATAAGATGACGTATTTTTACAAGTAAGTGAGTTATGATAAGTGAAAATTTGTTCACGTTTTAGAAACATATTGTTTACATACCTGTCAAAGTGTGTATATTTTCAGTGGTATCAGTTTTTATTGAAAACGTGTCGATTCGGACAGGAATCTATTTAAAAAGTTGAAAAAGTAAACTTAAAATATAACACCGCGAAACACAATAAAAATTAGAAGATTTTTGTCAAGAAAAAAAAACATATAAATGATTACCAGATTTTTATTTTGGAAATAGTCATCCGAATACCATTCGTGGTTAAGTTTTATCCTGGAAAAATTTTCCGATTGCTTTACTCGTGCCTGTTGCAAATTTATCTCGTGACATTGATCAAAAATCACTCGTTTGACAATTCGTGATTTATTTGTCAATGCCACTTAATAAATTGCTAGGCAACCAGCTCTCGTAACAATCTCAAAATTTTCCCGGCAAAAATTTACCACTTATGATATTATATTATATCATTTCTATTTCAAACATGGAATTGGCGAGAGGTCATGTGCTGGCCACATCAGATTTTTTTACATAGAATTAGAATGGCATGAAAGAAATACGTGAATATTTTGTTTGCGTTAACATTTATGATCTCTTAAAAGAATAAAAACAAAACATTCACTTCTTTCGGTCAGGGCACTCTAATTCTATGTAGTAATAAAAATAACATGTATTCATTTTTTCCATTCGTGGCTCTCTTATTATAGCCATATTTTAATCAAATTAGTATAAAACTTTGCATGTATTTATCTCAAAAAAAATCGTTATGTAAGGATATAAAAATATTATATTACTGAATTCAGAATTAAATTCTCTAGCGAATGAACAAATAAAAAATATAGGTTCTTATTTAAAATAAAAATATTAGGTCCTGTATTTTGGGAAACATTGGTTGATAAAAATAATTTTTCTTTTCTTTAAATTTTTGTTGTGAAATAGAAATTGTTTGCTCATTTAACCGTTTTTGTAGCTCTTATAGTTCTCGAGATAGCAATGGTGGCCCATTTAAAATGAACAGCCTATATATAAAATTAACAAAATCTTGGATTATAATTATAATCCTGGATAAAAAATTAATTCGCTTTTATAAAACCGGGCATAAGAGAAAAATATTGCTTCGATTCTTAAAAATAAATTGTTATAAAAATTACATGTTATGAATGTCCATGTAATATTATTTTCGCAACTCAGTTTACAGCCGCAAGTTAACCAGAGATAGTTAAATAAAGATTTGTTACAATTTAAACATTGCCATCAGTTTCATATTGAGTCTAAATTGTTAAAACATTTAAATTTTATTGGGTAAATTGTGAGTACAAAATATTTCAGATTTAATAACTAACAAACACAAAAACACTACCTATTCATTAGATTAATTTTATTTGAATAAGTATAGTATTATATTAAATTAAATACATATGGTGTACCTATCACAATTTGGGATACAAACTTTAAGGGGATATAGTACTGACCAAAATGAGTAAAAAAGCTTAATCAACTTACTTACGTCTGATCTTCAACTGTTTCCGAGAAAGAGGCCATTTTGTATTAGAATCGAACAAATGGCAAAGATAGTGATCGAACAAAATTTTGTCTGTCAGTAGATAGACTATAAAAAAACAATAAAATTTTATATGAAACATTTTTCTCAATGTCTAATAGTTACGAAGTTATTTGAAAATTAAATATTGGCAAGGTCGCCACAACATTTAGTACAATCATTTATATTCGAAGATGATCTCTATCAAAGGCAAATAAAAAGTCTCATTTAAACGAAGTCGTAACTAGTTTTCGAGATAGCATAGGTAAATTATGTAAATTCATTTTTCACTGCCTTATATGCATAATGTGGACGAACGAGCAACGCATTTTTTCAGTAGATGCCTACTTCCGCGAAACGAGTCCGTAGCTGCCGCCCAGCCCGCGTTTTATACTCGGTTCCAAATAGCGCACTTGCCCGAACGTCACAGTATGGCGGCTGAACAGCTGATTCTGGACAACCAAGCGTATGCAGTGAATGTATTTTCTGTTCAAAAAATTCAAATTTTCGTAAATTTATACATGCTACTTTCAAATGTAACTAGCCAAAGATAAGTGTATAAATTATTTACTACTAAAACAAATCAGTCGTAAGTTGAAATAAGAAGCTTGTAGCATCAGGTTGCATTGTTTTCATTTGAGTTTATTTTATTTTTTGTGTATTGTTGATTGAAAACTTAAAAAGAAAATTATATATGAAGTATTTGTAAAGATATTTTTCTTCGGGTTCATTTATTTTTATTATCATACGCATTTGTTTATTACCCACAGACAGGGCCGATCCTAACCTATCAGCCGCCTCTGTTCTTATATAAAATGCCCCCCCCCCCCCATTTTATTTTTTCAGGTATTTAAGCCATTCAGTGCCGGCCCGAGACTTGAGCGCCCCAGGCGAAAATTGTAAATTGCGCCCCTCATTTATTACAATTTTCTTTATATTATATAGGTACAAAAATTTTGTGACGGTGTTTTGTCGAAATGAAACTTGGTAACTAGGTAGAAGGTAGAATCATAAATTTAGATTAGCTTATAAATTTATGAGTGAAATAATCAAATTAATATAACACTTTATATGCATTTTTCTCAAAAAAATCGTTATGTTAAGAAATAAAAATACTATATCACTGAATTCGCAATTAAATTCTCTAACGAATGAGAAAATAAAAAATAATAAATATATATATATATATATATATATATATATATATATATATATATATATATATATATATATATATATAAATACACAGATACACACACATACGCGCGCGCTCAGGCATCGTATAAATAGTAAAAACGTGTTGTGGGGACTACCGAATTTTTGGACCGAAAACATTACCTCTCTCACCTTCGGTATGGCGAGAGTTAAAAAATTAACACGTATTCGTTTTTCCATTCATGACACTCTTATTATAGCTATATTTTAATCAAATTATCAAATTTATATGCATTTTTCTCAAAAAAATCGTTGTTAGAGAATAAAAATAGAATATAGAATTCGGAATTAAATTCTCTAACGAATGAAAATATAAAAAATATATGTTCTCATTTAAAATTAAAAGTTAGGTCCCGTATTTTGAAAACCATTGGTCCAAAAAAATTTTTTTTTCTATAAATTTGTCTTATGAAATAGAAATTGTTTGCCCATTTAACCGTATTACAAGCTCTTATAGTCCTCGAGATAGCAACGGTGGCCCATTTAAAATGAACACTCTGTATACAAAATCCCGGATTTTGAAATCCGAAATTAAATTACCTTGTTCTATTGCATACACGAGTGATGTAAAATAATTTTATAGAGTCAATTTTTCATTTATTTATTTTTGTTTCAGTCAACGAATCCTGAATCTTCGCAAGGAGAATCGGCCACTGAAGAATTTATCCCTGATCCTTCAGCTCTGATCATACCAGGATATAACCTACCAGGACACCTTTTCAACGATGGAAAGCCGTTCTATGTAGAAAAAGACCCACAAACGGGTGCCATTGATTTTAGTAATAAAACTCCTGCAGGAAAAGAATATGGTTCTAATGAATATGACTACATATACGATGAACCAAGTGCTGACATCTATGACAAAGCAAATATAGACAGAAAAGATGGTGGATATGGTAGTCATCGGCCTAATGATGTTAATCAGTTAAGCCCAAATTTTCATGATTTTCTTCCTGTAAAGTACAATAACCCTGAAAAGTACGCTTATCCTTTGATTTCAAATTCTTACGCTAACACAAAAATTCAAGGAAATGTAAATAATTATAATCATAAGCAATACACAGCTACTACTTACAAACCAACTGTTAGTCCTACCTACTACACGACTAGATCTGTTTATTACAAACCTTCTACAACAGAAAATGTAAGAACTACTACGACAACAAGTACTACAACTACAACTAGTCCTGCTCCTAAATATCAACTTACTACAAATTCACCCAAACAAGAACAAACTGAAAAACCAAATAACTTATTGCACAGTGCAATGAATCATCCGAGTTATTTAACAACAATTGAAAATGAATATGAATATGATTATTATACAACACAACATTCCAATATTCAAGAAATGTACTTAACAACAGAACCACCACGAAAAGAAATTTATATTACAAATAAACCTTCCACGACAACAAAAAAACCGTATAGTATTTTTGATGAACTATTTGGAGACTATGAAGAACCTGAACCAGTTGAAACTTCAGAGAAACCTCCATCTGGGTTTGCCAATTATGACAAGTATGATAAAAATGATAAAATAATAGTTACTCCGGCATCAACAATAAAAACTACAACTTTCAGTACAACAGTGAGTACAACAACTACACCTAAGCCTGCTACTACAACTCCTAAACCGATAGTAACGCAATCAACATCTAAACGACCGGAAATTAACCCACATTATTCTAATTCGGAATCTGTATCGCCAGTATATCCGGAGGAAGATAATAATATGTATGAATATGTAGATGATTACAACAATAATTATAACGATGATGGTACAGCTAATTCTACTTCATCCAAACCGGAAATAACTACCAATAAATCTAAATTTGAAGTAAGCACAGAAAAATCTGTAATTATTAGCATTAGAAATGAAACTAAGCAGAAATCTACAACTGAAACTAAATTAAATCAGACTTTTTCAAATTTCCATCAAAATTATATTCCTTCTCAAAATCAGCAGTTTAATAATGAATTCAAACAAAACAGTACTAGATACAGTGATCGTTTTGAGACTTTACCAGCTATTACAACAGAGAAACAGGATAATAATTACATTAGCATAACATCAGAAAAATATGATTACATTAATGAAGATGACAATAATCCCTATAAAACAACAAGAACTCCTGATAAATACACTCAAGTTCGCCCAGAAGCTTCAACATCAACCAAAGTAACATCCATGCCACTTGGTGACAACCACCCTACCAATGTACGATTACCACCAGTGTTCACTTTAACTCAAAATTTGAAAGAATCTTTAAATCGGGAAAAAGTAGAAACAACGACAGTACTTTACTTGAAACCTCCTCAATTTGAGCAAAAGGAACGATATCCTGATCACAAACAACCAGTTATACAACAAATTCCTAGTACCAGTAACATCCACATAGCTCCTGATCAAGATATGGTATCATTTGTTGTTGGTAACCATCAAAATGTTGATGAAGGTCATTATATAGGAACTTCATCAAAAGAAGATCATTTTATTTCTAATTCATTTAGACCTTTGTATACAAATCAACAAAATAATTTACCGATGTTTGATCAAGTTATTTACAATGTAAGACCTGTTTTAAAGGAAAATAATATGAATGTTAATTTAAATTATAAATCTCCTCCGCCTCCTATTAGAAACGCAAGCACAAAAAATGATACAGCATTTCTAAATGTTGGTACTAGCACAACAATTAATGTACAACCGGCACATGGTTCACAAACATTCAACATTCAACCACTGCATGGCGCCCCAACAATGAATATACAGCAAATGCATGGTGCCTCAACATTCAATGTACAACCAATTCACGGATCGCAAACAATTAATGTTCCTCCAATTCATGGTTCACAGGCATCGCTAAGTATTGGAGTACCTGCCGACGATATTAAAACAATCCCTGGACAAGTAGTTGATGAAAAACTTGATATAAACGACAATGTTGAATTTTCGAAAGAACCTGGAACAAAAATTGTCTTTCCTACTGATGATTTCACAACTTACACTCCACCACCAAAACTATTACCAAATAAAGAAATTTTATCATTATATTCTAAACCAATGTTCCATCAACTTCCATCTGATTTAACTCCTCCTTCGGAACCAGAAATTAAACCACCAGTATTAACAAGAAATCCTGGAAGTCCCAGACCACCATGGGATCCTAGACCAGGACACTTCTACCAAGGGAGACCTGAGTATGCAAGACCCCCAAGACCGCACAAACAAGAAGTTTACAAACGTATTGATGGATTACCAAATATTTTACCCCAGTTTAGACCTAATGCGAAAGTATCTAACAATCATTACATGGATTCAATTGGAACTATACACGCTGGTTATATGCCAAGGCAACCTTTATTAGATCGTCCTTCGAACAGACCAATTGGATTCTTTGAAAAATTGCATCCTCCTCCTCCACCAAAAAATTTACATAATTTGAGAAAAGTTACAATTTTAGAACCAGAAATGAAACATGACAGATATAGATATGAAGAAAGAATTTTAAATTTGCCAAATAATGTAAAGTCTCAACAAGATCATTATGCTCCGTATCAACTGCCCCCAAAAGTACCAGTTGCTAACAGAAAAACTGAAGATGAAAGTGAAATTGCTACTCTCCAAATGATTCAAGCGAAACAGTCAGATAAACTAGAAACAATTAAACCTAATGTACCCCCTCCTTTCAAAATTAATTATCAAGAAACAACTGACAAACCATTATATGTGGTTTATCCAGTCAATAGCGGTCCATTAAAATTAGATGTTTTGGATAATGACAAAAGAGAAACAGTCGTTGTTGGAACCAGAGGAGAACAACTACCACTTCCTCCCTCAAAAATAACACAAGAATCTCAACAATATGACCAAACTCCCATTCTTAAACCAAAAGATAGAAATGATGCTCCAATTTTAAAACCACATTCACGTCCAAATAATTTCCCAGTTAAATCTGACTTCCCTTATATTTTGGAAAAACCAGATCCCACTTTAGCTAATATTCCTTTATCAAGTAGTACTCCAGACCTAGTTTCCATTTTACCAAATAATATAGATACAACAATGTCAACTACTACCTACAACAAAAACGATTATATTAAATATCAAAGCAATAATCAGTGGACAACATTAGACACAGAATCACGAATAGTAAATGGAAACAAAGGAAATTTCATAAATGACCAAATTTCAGCGACGCTTAAAACGTACACTGAAAAGGAAAAGCCTATTGCAATAGCATACACACCAACAGAACCTTCAAATAATTATGAACATTATTCTGCACCAAATTTTGGTCGCCCAATTATACCTGAAGTACGACCAGAACCTAATAAATACGGTACTGTTAGTGATGACGACTCCGAATTTACCGTAAGTGCGGTAATGCACACACATCCTCAATTGAAACTTAAAACGCAAAATGAAATTAAATATTTCAACCCCGACCAAAATCCTATGCAGTTAACGAATACAAGACGAACTCAGGATAATCTAGAAAATCATAAATTAAATTTAGATGTTGACACAACGCATGTACCAGCGAAATTAGATTTTCAAGCTCCATTTCATGCGAGTGTCAGTATAGATTCTCAATATCAGGGATGGTCAGTTGTAAAACAAAACGCAAAGAGTGAAATAGATCGAGCAGATGTTGATGAACCATCATCTACAACTCCAGAAACTTCTAGCGAATTCGATATTGAAAATTTCAAACCGCAATTGTTTGGTGGATTTAAACCAATATACACTTATCCAGCTGAAAAAGAAAAGACACCTACAACAGATGAAAGCGAAAGACAAGAATAAAATTAATCTAAAGCACCAAATAAATAATAAAATGGCTACTTGCAGTAGAAAACTTCCGTAACCATTTTGTTTGCTCATGATGGTGTAGAACTACGTTTAGAAAAATGACTGGTAACTGTTTCCTAAGACAAAAATCTGCAAAATCCAGTTATTAACATATAAATAACTTACCATCATGTGATAAAAACGGTAAATGCCAAAACCAGTAACTGTGAAAAGAAATCACCGGTTTGCACTTAAATTAAGGAAATATGTGGTGAAAGATGGGGTTCCAACGTGGAATATGAATTTGGAGCATTATTTTTAATCTACAGTATTAACTTTATAATCAGTTTAAATTAAATGAAATAATTGCTCCAAACTTATATTTCAAAAAAATGTAAATTGCTTAGTTATAGTTTAAACTGTTTAATACTTTTATAAAAGAATGTAATAATTGACTTAACAAAACATAGTCTGATTTCACTTGTAGATGATAAACATTTGGTCTGTAATCATTATTCATGTTTCATTACCATTTCATATCATTAACAGTAATTTATTTATTATGTATTTATTTCTATCATCTATTATTATAAGCATAATGTTAAAGGTTTGTTCATATACGAAAGTATAAAAGACTTACAGTAATGTGAGCATTAATAGTATTTTTATAATTATTGTAATGTAATTATAAATTAATTAGCAAATAATGAACAAACATTCGATATTATAAATTGATGTACTTAAACTTTACTCATCACAAATAGGCAGTGTTTAAATGCCAAATTTAGAGGCGTGAAATTCACTCTAAGTTAAAGCCTCTCTTGAAATAACAAGTGAACAGTGAACAAACCTTCTGTAGACTGTTAAACCTATCTAAATATTTTGTATTTGTTAAGTCTTCGTAATTTATTGTATTTATTTCTTATTTATAATAAACAAATATGTTTACCAATAGTAATAAATCTATTGAATCATTTTAAATCTTATGTATAATTAATAAGTTAAAAAAATAAAATAATATTGACATTAACACAGCTGCGTGATTAATATTTACTTAAAAAAACAATAGTCATACAGGATATGTAGGCCATTGCAATAAATTCTTATTTTACTCAATAATATAAGATAACAACAGTGACACAATAGTGTCAATAACAATATTAATAAAATGATCAATTTGATGCCAATATTAAATTTCTCTACCGTTACATATCGATACATTGTTTCATAAAAGTTTCCAAAAGTTTGTATATACTGACTTAAAAGTTAATTCTCAAACATGTGTAAATCTAATTTTAACTCTACTTCTCCGGACTCAACTTGGTGTAAGATTAATCTTTTTAGAAGAGGACCATTTGTATTTCGTGTTTGATTAATGATATCTTTGACTTTGACTTCGGCGCGGCCCAAAAATTCTGAAAATTTACCAAGATCACGTTAGCTAGTCACATTTATGAATCAAGTAATAATATATTACGTACCATCTGGACTGAATAAACATTTTTCATACAAAACTATTACTAGATTGTCTTCATTTATATTTTTTACATGGAACTGCATACTTGCATTCCAAATAAGATATGGAACTTGTGGAACACCATTATGTGATATATTTCCATTTTGTGTATTATTTTTAGCAACTTCTGTTATTTGCTCCTGATCACCCATTGATACTTTACAAAATATATTATCATTATATACTTTTCCTGTTATTTAAAAAGAACAATTTTATTAAACTATATTACTATTATTTTATTAATATGAAGCCGGAAAATTCTTGCAAACTGTTACCTCTTTTTATTTCAGAACTCCAATTTTTGCCAATTTCAAAGCCTCTTATATCATGAAGGGTTAATACACATTTAGGTTTAAAATTCCGGCTGTGAACTATAAAATGAACATGCATTGAGGAAAAATAATCTTACCACACTTGATGATTCGTTTCCCTTTCTGGACAAGCACTAACAAACGGCCACACGCATTTCCGGTGACATGTTCTGAACATACAAAAGCGTACGTAAACATAGCACCATTTTGTTGGACATACAAAGTAATTAACACATTTTACAAACATCTTAGACTTATATAACACTCAGCATTTAATTATTTAGCAAAAAGCAAACTTATTCAGTTAGATATTACTTCACTATCAAACTAAAAAGGATTTTTAGGTATCGTAAAAATGGTATAATACTTACTAATTTTTTGTGTATGTTTAGTTTGAACTTTATTATGTGCATCTCGTGCATCTGTTAATCTTTTTATCCATAAATTACATTCATTTGCTGTAGGAGCTACAAGTGACAACTGTATATTTTTATCTTGAATTTTTAATAATCTGTTCATGTCTGTGCCATTTTCAACGCTTTCAGTATTGCCTTTACTAAATTGTATTTCATTTATAAATATAGGCTATAGAAAATAATAAAAATTAATGTTTATAAACAATATGGACTTCTCTTTAAATACCTGTTTGTACATTTTGAAAGTCCAATTATTATTTGCTTGAAAATTAAATTGCCTTGATCCCATTGGTTTACTTGGCATTACTAAAAGCAAGAAGTCGCTTAATAAAAATCCTATTAATTCTTTTCCACTTTTCAGCTAAAACAAGAATTTTTCACAATATAATACGTACTATTATTACTACAGAAAACACACCTTATACAAAATACCGTGATGTAATAATTTTCGCATGCCCAAACAATTAGTATTTGAATTAAATTTAATTTTTAGTTCATCACAATTTACGTGATTCTGTAACCAATCTAAACGTTCTGAATTTTCTTTTACTCTCACACCTTCATTTAAATGTTTACAAAATTTGTCTGCTTTAATTTGAGCCTCACATAACAAATCATAATCTAAAATCACATTTTACACAAATAATTTCCATATATTATATTAATTTGTAAAAACCTGGATGATTTGATGCTGTATTGTCCAATATTTTACTTATTAGTAACGGATATTTGGTTATTCTTTGCATTGGTTTAATCAAAAACGAACTAAGTGGCATTCCTTTGGTAGCACGGTGACTTTGACATTTTTTAACTACATCTCTAAAAGCTGTGGAATTTTCTGTCAATCTTTGCAATAGAGCTGCACTATCTAACTGATTGCTACAGAATGTTATATAGCCAGTCATAAGCGGTAACTATAAAAAATTATTTTTGTCAGATATTGTTAAAAATCATAAAAACGGTACTTACGTGTTTACAAATAATATCACCAAATATATAGCTGCCAGAATCTTTTCTATCAAGCAAATCTCCAAGAAACCTTCTATTGCACTGAATAATTTCTTGCCAGTTGACGAAAATGCCGTCAACTTCTTCGTTGGAAATTACTTCACTTTTTCGTAAAGGTTTTTCGAAAACATTATACACGATGGTCATATCTTCTAGGTAAGCTTGTTCTGTCGCAATTAATTCATTTATACAATCCTGTCTTGTTTTTTCTTGAGGATCAAATGCTACGAAAATCAATTTTGATTTTTATAAAAAAAACAATAACAAAGATCTAATTTGCTATTTTTATTTCAGTACAACACATTGTAACGGTCATACTACTTTCATCTGCACAATGTGATCTTTCTTTAACATACATAATAATGCTAAGAGTATTTCATTGTCATTGATATTTTTTTTACCTTTCATCACTTATAATAAATTGAGTTTCAACATTTTCAACATTAACTATTAGTAATTAACATCAATGAGAAACAATACTTAATTCAAACAAATTCGCATTTAATTTTAAAATACTTAATAAGAGAATCTATAAAATATATTATCTACAACTAAAATAAAATAAGAGAATAAAAATGAGACATGAAAAATGCAGCACATTTTTCCAATAGGCCCATAATGCGAATTTTTGTTAAACAAGTATTATTTAAATCATTTTCTCAACAAGACATATACATTTTATTATTTTATTCTATTAATATTATATAAATGAGAATTGAATAACGGCACTAGTTTGGTAGGGTGATTAGCATGTAATGACAAAACAGACAGATCCATATTTAATTCATTTCATAGACGTCAAAATTTATTTAACAAATTAGTCTATGAACTGATCGACAGTTCTTGTATAGCACCCACCCTACCAAACTCAACCAAAATAAATTATCATGCACAACTAAAATGAATTAATAAAATGAAAATGACACAAAAGGTTGCTGCAGCACACCAATATTTCATAGGATTTAACTGAAGCTTTTTAACCGTTATACACATAATATATAAAATGCTCTATGTTACGATGTGCTACCATCGACAGAATGATATGAGTGAAGATTCGAGTTCAGCAGTTAACTGATAATTCATTTTAGTATATTTATATTGCTACTATTTTCAAATCATTTTCTAAGGAAATAAAAGCATTAGGAAATAATTTGCTAGCAAAATCAACGAGAGTAACATTACTGAATACAACTACATTGATCAACATCAAGTGCTTCTTATAATTCTAAAGCTAATTTGTCGTACTGTATTATATTTAGAGATTTATTGATTCATGGCTTCAATTTAATAGGATAGGTGCTCCATATTTGTTCCTATAAACAAAATAATCAATCAGTTTAAAAATAAAAATCTGTCTGCTTTCAATACTCGCTCGCAAAAAGACTTTTCAGTGAATTAATTTGCATATTAAACAAAATAATAAATCTATTTATTTGTTATATGTATCACCACACATTTGCATATATTTTATTCAATTTTATATTCACTGAATTGTCTTTAAAGACTTAAGGAAAATGTTAGTGTGAAAGATAGATATTACGGTGCGAAAATAAAATGTGATTGCATAACAAAAATGAAGTTGTTACTTACATTGAAGAGGGCCTACATAGTTGCTGGGGAAGAGACCCGACACGCCGTTGAGCTCACCGCGCCACCAGGATGGCTCATCCCGGGCAGTTACGCTAATGATATCGTCTTTTAGGAAGCTCAATTCATCGGGGTTATTCGCGGTGTATGGGAACAGTGCAATTACTTTATCTAGAAGAGCAAAGATAACATTTTATTACAAACATCGTTTAAGAAAATCTTTTCTCTCTTTTGGAATATTGGAATAATAATCGATACTAGAATGAGCATCATCACGATTTTTGGTGGCATTTTGTTATTTAAGATTCGTATGCCTGCAAGAAATACATTGAATAGACCCATTGCACAAAATGAGAGAGATAATGAAATGAAATAGTTCTGTTTTAAATTCAAAAAGTCATCATGTCAATGTTAACATCTACAGTCTACAAAAAAAAATACTTAGTGATTTTAATCACAGTATATGCCACAGATATTTTAAAATGAGAGGTGTAGACTGACCTTTACAAAGCTTTAGAAAAATACCGCTTGATAACAAACTTAATGACGTCACATGCCAATTACTGGGTAATGGGTTCATAAGCAACCGAAAAAATAAAAATCACAGTCACTGTACTGTCGCCAACCTAACCATCCACCACAAAATTTCCTTAGGGTCAATTTTACAATTCTTCGATAAACCATGGATATCTTATTCCTCAGATAAACAAAAAAATATAACATCGAAATTATAACTCAAATTGTGAAATTTGTATTAATTGTCAAATGCTGATACATTTTTAGATTTTTCTAAGGAATAAGTTATCTATGGTATAACCGGCAGTTCTAAAATTGGCTCTTCATAACAATAATTTTTATAAAGAAAAAATGATAATGAAAGTGAAAGCTGAGTCAGAGAAAATAATATAAAACACTCATTCTCATTACAAAAGATTATTCAAGCTGTCTTTCACCCATTCGCAGCTAAGCAGCTCCAGTTAACATTGCTAAACTCGCGCTCGAATAAGTTGCCTTCTGAAACTTGTGTTTAAATATATGTTATATACTACTGTTAACATAAGAAACAAACGTACATATAATACAATTGGGATTTCGGAAACTTTAAGATATAAGAACTCAGATTTTTATATTTTTAAGATATTTCCTATAATTAAAGAAATTATTATCCCTAAACATATTTTTAATACCCAGCCAGCAGAAATCAAAACAAACCAAATGAAGTTTTGTCTAGTTATATTTGGTCGTTGTGTCAAACCCACAGTATAAGAAGCTAAGATAACACCACTGACTGTATTTCGCGGTAAAACATAGTACTCCATAGTTCCACGCATATTCGCAGAGGCGGTAGTGCAGTTGGATTCTTGTGTTTGGTTTATAAGGTAATTGTATGATAAGTTCAACGTCATTATTTAATTGTGTTGTGATTGAATTGCCTCAAATTTAAGGTAAGAACAAAGTAGAATAAGCATTTTTTATGTATGTCATTATCTGAGTAACTAATTTAACATAATTTTGTTACAATTGCATTAGAGATCTCAACATAACCCAATTTAACTGCAAAATTGTAAGCTTTAAAGCATTATTCACTAATTATATACATAAGTATAAATATTATAACGTGTGAGCCCCGCTGCTACGCTGAACAAGCGTCTAAGTATAGCGATGACGCAATCGCGCTAGCAGCCGGGCTATATAAACAAACAAGCCGCGACGGGTTTAATTACTTCCGGTCGCCTGAATCTTTTGGCTGATAGTACGATCGTGGTTCTAACACCGGTGTTAACTAAAACAGTGCCAACAACTTGGCACATACATCAGGGTTACTAACAAAATCAGTTTTGCCAATATACTAAATACGCTGAAAATGTGCTGAGGGCCATATTCAATAAATATGACGGCATTATTTAAAACTGTTTAATATGATTTTTGTCTTGCCTTCTTTGTAATACAAACAATTTAAAATAATGAAGCCAGATGTATTGAATATGGCTGTCAATACATTTTCGAGTTAATCAGTATATTGGCAACACTAATTTTATTAATAACCCTGAAGTATGCGCCAAGTTTTTGGCACGGTTTTAGTTAACACCGCTCGTATACCAGCCTTTGTGTCCATTGTTATTATGCGGTCGACCATTCTAGAACTCCCTGGAAGTTAATGGCAGATGTATAAAAGGGACGCAGCTATGCTCGGTAGTTTAGTTACATGGAGAGACATATAGAGACATCCGCATAGTGTTAGTGAAGCACAGCAGTATCGTGGTGAGCGTATGCAGTATAGTGTCGAGTGGAGGACTCGGGAAGTTACTGGGTAACTAGGATAGCTGTGGATGTGAATACTCGGTAGTGTTGACGAGTATTGAGAAGCCATAATGTACGAGGGCAGTAACGGCGAGTTGGAGTGGATACTCGGCATTGTTGTTTGAGAATTGTGGCATACGGATAGTTGGTGATACTGAGGCTGTGGAAGGTGAAAGTTAGTTACATAGACAGACAGTAAGGTGAAAGGTGTGACTTCTGTCCGAGCAGTTGAATATATCAGACGCTGTTAAGTCACTTGAGTATATACACGCTGTGGAGGTCGATAGGTGGACAGTTGAATGTGATATAAATATAGGGATATAAATATCGCGTAAACAACCTACAAGAGTCTGCAACAGACCGGTAGTCTAAGATTGGAACGCGTAGTGAAATAAATAATTAGTAATATTGTGAAAATAAATAGCGTTAATTGGTTAAATAAATAAAGTCTTAATGTTATCTAGTTAAATATAGTTTTAGTCTTAATTAGTTTTTAATAATTGTTCAATATTAGTAATCGTCATTATTTAATAGCTTTTTAATATTTAATTATAGTAATAAACCTTTATTTTAACTAATAATAATTGTCTAATATTTACACTTCACCCAAATTAAATTTAAAAAAAACATTACAATATCTATGAATAAATATAAAATTTAAGTATGTCACAGATATTATTTTGCGTAAGATTATTTTTATTAAATTTATTATGTTTTGTCTCTAATTAGCTATTTAGGTACGTAACCGATGCTGTTGGATAAGAGCTACATTTAATGATACTGGTATTCACGTATTTTATTTCAGTTTATTTCTAGACATTTTCTAGATTTCAGTGTGAGAACATCGATATTATAGTGATTCAGGTGAGAGAGTTAATCTAGCATGTGTATGATTGTGGGTGTGTGTGCGAGCAGTACGGTGTACTGTAGTGGCCGCATCGTGTGAACCCGAGGGTCGCAAACGGTAGCAGCAAGGAAAGCTGTAGTGACCCACATCTGGTGTCGCCAACGGTAGCAGCAGTTAGGGCTGTAGTGATCTGATCCAGTTGGTTAAGAGGAATGTCTCCGGATCACCACCGAAGCGGCAGTGGTTCCGTAGTGGCCGCTCGTGTGAACCCGAGGGTCGCCAGCGTAGCAGCAGGGAAGGCTGTAGTGACCCGTAGCTGTGGTCGCCAGCGTAGCAACAGTTAGGGCTGTAGTGATCTGATCCAGTTGGTTAAGAGGAATGTCTCCGGATCACCACCGAAGCGGAAGAGGGTCCGTAGTAACTAGCGGTACTGCCCGTAGTTGCCAACATGTGTGTACGGTGTGTGAATGCCTGTACCTTTTGTAATTGATTGCCTCCTCACTGAGTATTGCCCATGTGTTAATTCTTTTACAGAAATAATCACGGCGTGAAGGGGATTCCGCGTGACCGGGTTCGGCCAGGCGACGGTCATCTAGATTTGTTATTATTTTTGTATTAATACTGTATATACCGGTTTGGGTGATAAATGTGTTTTAATATTCTAATATTCAGCGCTAACATTTATTCAACATTTATAACAAGTATAATTGCACAAGAATTTTCTTGAGTGGATGTGGTGGAAGTCATATAATATACAGTGGCGGATTGTCGCCTGTAATCTGATATTAGTTTGCCGCCTAAATCCAACAACAATTATAATAATTTATTGTCTAATTAGTACTGTTATTTATTATTGCAATCAAAAATTTATGTTGTAATTGGAATAAATACATACAAGAACAATTATTATAATCAATTTTTTGATGTGATTGCACATTTTCTTTGTTGGAATCACATTCTCATTATTATAATCAAGCATTTCTTTTTTACAATTAAAAACCATTTTAAAAAATCCTAAAGGGATTAATTAATTCTTCGGAAATCCGCCACTGTTTATATTACCATGAACTGGGAAGCCCCAATTATTTAAAATTCTTCAACCTTTAACATGTACCGATTTCGACTCTTAGCCTTCATTGGGATGATAATTCAAGTGGAGTCGAAACCGCCAAATCGGAATCTGACTGTTTCCCAGTAAGCTTGTTGTATTATAAGCTAAATTTACAATTTTAGAACAGAAAATATAAAAACCGCACATGTTTCGTACCCAAATGCACGTCAGGATATTAATCTTCGAGTGAAAAAGTGTCATAAAGGATAGTATACAATTTGCGAAATATGTTTTTAACAATGTTCTTTTTGCGTTTATTTTTCTACAAAATCCATTTTCTACTAAAAATGTATATAATCGTAAGTTAATATTGTATTTCATAGTTTGAAAATTAAATTTATTACCCGTCTTAATATTCCTTATTGTATTTATTTTGTTTCTTGCCCACGGTTTAAGAACATTGTTCTTTTACCGTGATCTTTTTCTATCATATTTACTTGAATCACCTTTCTTTTTACCTCCCGCTACCCTTGGTAAGGGAGGTATAGGGATCGTGCTAAAAATCGCATTTCGAGATTTTGGTAAATGACCACGTCTTAAGGTCCCTAGAATCAAATTTTAACATTTTCACGATGATGTCTGTGTGTATATGTGTGTGTGGATCCTTCACTCTAACTCAAATACTATCATCATTCAGAAAATTTTGAAACCTTGTATTTCGAACTTTTTCGGATAACCGGAAATGGCACTTTACCAGAAGCTCAAAATAGTTTTTCTTCAAAAAATACCTTTAAATGTTATTTTTTCGAGATTAATGTTATTATAAAAATTAAAGATTATTAAATTTTCTATAGATTTGCATTAATACTTTTTCTATATATTTTATGGATAAATTTATAAAATTATCTATAATTTAAATCCCAGAATCTACGCTTTAAACAAACAAAACCCAGTTATTCAAATGTATGTAACTGACAGATAAATGTCACTATCAAAGAACTAATCATTTCAAAATAATATTAGTAAAGTTTTAAAAAGAAAAAAGTAAATAGAACAATAGAAAAGGAATTCAATACAGTTTCCAGCATAAGAAAATATGTAGGTATGTATTTAGATTAATAAAAATTAACGATTCACAAAAATGTTTAAGGTAATCCTCATTTCTGGATTAGTCAATTCTATTCTATCCCGGTATTTAAAATTTAATCTTCATTTTACTATAGCTCCGTTGGCGCAATGGTTAGAGCAACGCCCCATGTCATGAGTGCCCTCGGGGCTCTGGGTTCGAATCCCACTAAGGCTTGGATGTGTGTGAATGTGAACCCACTCTGTAATTGGGATTTAATCCTGTTGAGGTGTTTTAACAAAAGGTAGTTACTTGGATTATATTAGACTATATTTTAAGAAATAAACTGTCAAAATTAAAGTAAAATTCGCTAATCCAAAAATAAGGATTAACTTAATCTTTTTTGTGACTCTGGCTGTAAATGGCGGGAGGTATTGTGTTGGCCACACCAGACTTTTTACGTTAAATTGCGGAAAATAATATTTTTGCACGAACGGGTAATTTTTTATATTTATCGATAGTGTTCCCAAGACAGTAGGTTTTATTTAAAAATTACTGAACGATAAGTGATGTGCTTCACTTACCGTTCAGGGCCCTGTTTCATTAAAATTACTAGTCGACAAGTTACAAGTGACAAGTGTACAAGTGACAAGTTCTAGTAATTTCTGTTTCAAGCATAATTTTTAACTACTTGTCAGTTTTCCAAATAGGGCACGGAAGATCACGTGACCTATCATATGTTTTGTCCCCCTTGTTTGTCCCTTTCTCACTTCAGACTTGATCTTCAGCTCTGTCCCATGCTAACTTCAGACTGTACTTTCGACGCAGTGCGCATGCGTCACTTTGAATAGCTGTCATATTTTTCTAGCGGTAAATTTTAAGAATGAGTTTGCGCAGGCATGGAATTTGTTGCCATTTTGTTATTTGGCGGTTCTTGTGCATATAGCGATTGATTGTGTTATTGTTATTCATTGTAGTGTTTTATTATTTGTTTCTTTTTGTTATCTTGTTTGTGATTATTTATTTTATTGTTATTTTCTTTTGTTTGTGAGTGTTGTCATTCTTTTTCAAACGATGCTACTGCGTTGTTGGGTGCAAGTTTGTCGTCGGATTATAATATAAAACTGTTTGCTATCCCATCAAGCACCGATTATCGAGGTAATGTTTAAAACCTAATCATATTTGAACATAAATAACAAGTGACAATTTGTGTAGGTAGGGTAGGTGTGGTAGGTAGGTTACATGTGAAAAGAGAGACATCGTCTCTGGCTCGTGACCGTTTATGTTTATGAGAATATCACTTGCTGACATATTATCGTTTACTCAGATTTGGTAGTAGGTCGTTGATGAAGCCCTAAATTTATAAATTGTCAATTACTGTTGGTAATATTTGCTTTTTAAGCAAGAATGAAGACGAAGAGCATCCTGATCGTAATACTTATGAATATACATATGATCACATTGTTATCTTCCATTATACTGTATTATTGAAGAATTCAATAAAAACCTATTTGATTCTTATTGTCTTCATTTTATTCTCATTTGATATCTTGTTAGAAATGTGACAGCTATTCAAACTGACGCATGCGCACTGCGTCGAAAGTACAGTCTGAAGTTAGCGTGGGACAGAGCTGAAGATCGAGTCTGAAGTGAGAAAGGGACAAAACATATGATAGGACACGTGATCTTCCGTGCCCTATACTCTATCCGTTTTAACTATAGACTAGATGGCGTTTCGAGCGCGGCCGTTTTTACATGTATTAAATAAAAAATTCAAATTTTGGCGCCATTCCTGGATTTAAAAAATACTTTCTAATTGATATTTTTCAGTAATTTTATCTAGTACGTACATGTGTTAATCTATTTTGTGTTTTTATGCATATACTTACTTATAATCTCCGTACCTTTCTCTACATTTCGACGAAAGGGGCATGCATAAATGAAAACCACATTATTCAAATAAATTTTAAAGAAAACAACGTAAAATAAAAATATAGTTCACCTTTGAAATATAAATATTTACACTCTAAAATATATACATTATATGTATAAGGTACATACACCGTTAAATATGAACAAAATAATGTTCTGGACAAATTTCTTTGTTCCTGGGGTGATCCGAAGGACTCTTTTTCCTCATGTTCTTTTATAGCTTTCCAAATATTACATCGTCCTATGCCCACTTCTGACGCCACAATTTGGCCACTTTCTAATTTGGAATATTGCATTCGTGGCATCGTGGCACGACATATGCAGTGTAAATTATACGCCACTTTTTTGCCCGCTTCGGAGGGCCTTTCCTTTTGGATATTTTAAAACATTGGCAGAGCCAGGTTCAGGATTTTTATCCATAATATTACCGAAGAGAACAATAACAAAACTAACGAACTACTAACTAAAAACTAAAAAACGCGCACAATGAAAATTATGTAATATGAAATATGACGACAAAACACTATGAAAATTATATAAACGAAAAAAACAAACAAACAGAACTGAACAGAAATCGATAATATGTAATAAATCGTGTACTATTAACTTTGTTGGCATTTATATATTTTATGTCAGACGACAAAATAATTGATACAGTTGTCAAGTAAATTTAAATTTCGCGTCAATTATTTTACTGTGTAAACTTGGTTCACGTTTGAACCAATCAGAGAGCTAGAATCTTAAGCACTATCTCACCTAACGCTCTATAGTTAAAACGGATAGAGTATAGTGTATTTTTATAAGTTGACAAGTTTGAAACCATGGTTTCATATTAAATGTAATATGCAGCCACCTTTACCTTAAATATACAGTGTGCGATTAAAGTGTGGAATATCAAAAAAAAAGCCGGACTTTTATAAAAACGCAGAAACACGTCGATTTTAATTTTTAAAAATACACATTAATATGTACGATTCATCTTCCGACTTTCATTTGTTTTTCAGTTATGACGTCATCACAAAAAAAATTAAATGACAACATAGATTTTTAGTAGTGAAATCCGATAGTGATTTTTCTTCCCTTTATGATCATGTAAATAAATCATAACGTTGCATAACAAAAATTCTGAGAAAAATCGAGTTGAACATTTAATAATAATGAATAATCAAGATACCCTGATAAAAACATTTAAAAGAAAAATTAACATTTCTATTCGTTGCCTTATTGTTAAATCCGCCACGGCCTTGATAATTTAAAAGAATATTATTAAAATTCAACAATAAACTACAATATTTATGTCTAGAGAGTTGAAGATTGACAGAATAATTGAATGAAACAGTTTGCTACATAATTTTTTATCGAGGTAGGTATCTTGATTATTCATTATTATTAAATGTTCAACTCGATTTTTCTCAGAATTTTTGTTATGCAACGTTATGATTTATTTATATGATCATAAAGGGAAGAAAAATCACTATCGGATTTCACTACTAAAAATCTATGTTGTCATTTAAATTTTTTGTGATGACATCATAACTGAAAAACAAATGAAAGTCGGAAGATGAATCGTACATATTAATGTGTATTTTTAAAAATTAAAATCGACGTGTTTCAGCGTTTTTATAAAAATCGGCTGAGTTCGGCTTTTTTTTTATATTCCACACTTTAATCGCACACTGTATATTTTAATCACATTAAAAACTATGCGTTTTAAAATAATTTAATTTAATTTTATCCAGATTTGGTTAAAAAAATTATCCAGTGGTTAAAAATTAACCGATCTCAGACAAAATTGTCTTCGATCGGTAAACTGTCCTTACCGTTCTTAATACTTAATATACTATATTTAATGTTTTCTTGCTATAATATGAATTAATTTATTTTTATTAAATAGTTTTATATAAATAAATTTTATTACGTATATTTATACATAGTTTTAGAAATATTTCATAAAATATGTTATCTTTTCTATCTTTTTCCATGATTTTTAAGCATGCAGCGCCACAGCGGGATAACGGAGAACTAAGTTTATTACTTCCGTCTGACCGCGTTTGTAGCACAGGAAACATGCTATGTGGCGTTACCTTAGCTTCTTTTTGGGATTTTCAAATAAGAAAACGCTAACTAGCAGCGAATATTAGAACTACAAACAGTGATACATCTTTGACATTTAAATGATACTATACTCTATCCGTTTTAACTATAGAGCGTTGGGTGAGATAGGGCCTAAGATTCTAGCTCTCTGATTGGTTCAAACGTGAACCGAGTTTACACAGTAAAATAATTGACGCGAAATTTAAATTTGCTTGACAACTGTATCAATTATTTTGACGTTTGACATAAAATAAATAAAAGTCAATAGTACACGATTTATTACATATTATAAATTTCTGTTCAGTTCTGTTTGTTAATTTTCATAGTGTTTTGGCGTTATATTTCATATTACATAGTTTTCGTTGTGCGCGTTTTCTTAGTTTTTAGTTAGTAGTTCGTTAATTTTTTTATTGTTCTCTTCGTTAATATTATGGATAAAAATTGATAGATATGTACGCATAAGACAAAATTATTGAAAAAATATCAATTAGAAAGATCTTTTTAAATCCGGGAATGGCGCCAAAATTTGAATTTTTTATTTAATACATGTAAAAACGGCCGCGCTCGAAACGCCATCTAGTCTATAGTTAAAACGGATAGAGTATATAATTATATGACTACAAAAACTGTATTATACAAACTTGAATTATAAATAAAAACTACTAATAAATGAGAAAATAATATGAAATCTAAACACAATTGCAGAATTGCTACGCTTATAAATGTCAACAAAAAGTGTACCATTGTTCATTACGATCAGCGCCATCTCTTGATATTGGAAAACACCGTGGTCAAACCTAACGTATGGTGACCATCTTGTTTTCAAAATCAGCGCCTCTACCGTTAATTTCGATTGCCAATACTCTGTTACACGTTACCAATTCAGCATTGTAGAGAATAGGGCATAGTTTTGAACTTTCTGATATAGTAGGGTTCGCCGAGAATTCCTGGGAAATCGTTGGGCTTTGTTCCCGGGAAATGAAGCTCGAGAAAAGTCGGGAACTCGAGAAATCATATTTGAGTCTAAAAGATTGTAAAAGAAGGCTAATTTGCCTCTGCCATTTGGTTAAAAAATTTAATTTGTTTTTTAAGGGAATGCAATTTTGGGTCATGTAAAAGAGATTTTGTTATTTTTGTATTTAAGAGAAGCTAATTTTGGTTCCTAATGTTTCTTTGAAAGAGATTTTATTGTGTTTAAATTTTGTTTTTAAGAGAAGATAATTTTAGTTCCTAATGTTCCTAAGAAAGAGATTTTGTTATTTTTTGTTTAAATTTTGTTTTTAAGAGAAGGTAATTTTAGTTCCTAATGTTCCTAAGAAAGAGATTTAGTTATTTTTTGTTTAGATTTAGTTTTCAAGAGAAGATAATTTAGTTAGTTCCTATGAAAGTTAAAATTGTCAATAAAGGTTTTATGATTATTTTGATACTTTTGTTTGAGAAAAAAAAACAATTTGTTGATTTATAAGAAGATATGATACATATTATTTTTAATTTTGTGACATTTTTCATTATTTGAACCCAAAAGATATGCAAAAAATACGTAAATGTAAATTTCTCGACAACCCGAGAAATTACCCTCGAGAATTCTCGAGACCCGAGAAATTGATAAGCTCGAGAAATCATGAACCCTAGTATATACTGAATATACAAAGTTTCGTTTTTAATATTTTAATTAAATGTCAGATAACAGCAGTTAAATACCGCCGTTTTTTAAAATTCATCTGTTTAAAACTGGCACTGTATACATTTTTAATGAGTCATGGGCGCGTTCGGCGGGCTCACAGCGCTGCCAGCGGCTGTGCAGCTCTCAATTGTCAAGCGTTCGGCGGCCCGCTGTTCACAGCCGATTTTCAAAGCTGCTGCGACAGCGCTCACAGCGCTATTTAAATACGATTTATTTAGACAGCGTATATCTATCCTTGTCTAGCACTGTCATTTGTACATGTACAAGATGGCGGAGTACGAGGTACAATATTCGTACAACAATATAATTGCAGTAAACGATAAAGAGGTTCATAATTTGTTATTAACAGGTAAACTAACACAGAGGTATCGTTTTATAAAATTTTACAGAATTTTTTTTGTTAGATCCGGATTATGCTATCCATATTTAAATCAAATATTTAACATGCACAATTATTATTAAGTACTCCGTAAATTATATGTATTTATTCGCTTTATATTGTTTCAGAAAAATAAATAGATTTATATTACATTTACAACTGAGTTCAATTGTTCTATGTTGACGTTTGGTGTTTTGAAAATGCGCGGGCATTGCTGTCGACAGCCGCTGTGTGACGTCACCCAGCGGTCTTACAGCCGCTGCGGCTCGCCGAACGCGCCCAATGTTTGTCTAACTAACTTACTTGTACTTTCTAAAATCCCAATCTGTAATCTGGAATACCCTGAACTGAACAGTGCATAGTGAATAAGTATAATGGTATGGTATCATTCAAGTTTGACATATTACTTTTAATTGTTATTTAATGATAAATGTATGGGGTTCCATTCCACATTACTTTTACTCTTTTCTTACCTAAAATAACCTCTTGCTGCATTCTAGTTGTTGAAACTGGCGTAGTTCTTCCACTAATACGTCCACTACTGGAAAGAACTTTGACATAACTGGCCGGGAACCATCCAACTTGTCTTCGCATTCCCTTCGCCTGAAGTTCGCCTTCCCACCAACCGGAATCAGTCTTTTTTCGGACCATGATCAACTGACCACGCTGCAAACTCAACTGTTCTGGACTTGTAGCTTGGTACGGTGCGATCACAGATGCTATTTCTGGTTTTTTGCCTTGCCGAAGGGTCTAATGTAAATAGAAAATGTTGTTTATACAAAACTGAGATTTAATAAAATTTAATTACTACGCTACATTTAACAATAATGGTTAATGATCCAAAGAGCATTGATGAAATTTTCAATTTTAACGTAACACATCGTTGATACCATAATATTAAAATCGCATACTGTGTGACACTATGGTACCACAAGCATTTGAACTAAAACGCTGTTATAAGAAATGTTAATTCAAATTTCAAACTTTGTTCTGCTTTAAAATCATATTTTGATAAATTTAATATTGTATTATTATTATTATTATTATTATTATTATTATTATTATTATTAAAATAATGAAATTTATAATTTTTAAAAGTGTTTTAGTTAAAACAAGGCTTGTGGTACCAACCTATAACTAAACCAACTAAACCTATTCACCTATTCCGATTCAATAAATTATTTTCATATACAATTTGTACTACGGAGAATACCTTTAAAATTAAGAGCGCGCCAACTTTATGATCAAGATTTAGGCCAACTTCATGGTCAAGATTTGAACATGAAACTGAACGAAACAAAAAATAAACAGGACGATGTATGGATATTAGGACGATGCACGTGTTCCCCTAAAAACAAAAATATTCCTTACTGCACTAATGTGAAATTCATATTTATATTCAAAATGCCAATATAATTTAGTAAACTGTCGCATTTGGTGTCAAATGAGATATTTTTTGAATGACATGAGGTTTACCCCTCGGTCTACTTTTGTTTTACGCAGTCTTCAGAAATATGTTGTCATAAGAAATGTTTTCTGAAGAACTACCCCAGACAATTATCTATTAGATAGCCGAGCCGTCTCTAGACTACCCTATAGAAATGCCAATATTTTGACAGTTTGATCGGCATGTTCTTTTTGCATAAAGTCATCAGAAATATGTCGTGTAGAATTACCGTGTACAAACGACAAAAATTATTTAATATGTACAACATTATCAATAATAAAAATTGATAATAATGCTATATCCATATTTTTCATGTACCTACCGAAGTGATAGTAATTTTAAATAATTTAAATATGAATTTAATCTTACCTGCGTGTTGGCAGCCATAGCAGCAAAATCTGGCGATTTATCTAACTCTATTTTACTCTGGTTAATTTCACAAACTTCGTTATCTGTCCCACTAGGTGCATTGTCAAGTTGGCTATCTTGCAAAGCAGCAGCTGTCTGTTGCTGCTCTATACTGTTGTTAGTAGTAGCATTCTAAATATTACACCAATTTAGTCACACACAATAAACAAAACAACATAAAGCAACATACCACTTCCATTTTCTGTACATAATTCGAAGGAAAGATTCCTATATTATCACCGATTTTTCCTGTCCACCAGTCTCCTTCTTTCTTCACAACGGTGATCATTTCGCCAGCATTAAAACTGAGATCTCCTTGTTCCACAGATTGGTAAGGGTAACTGGCAATGTAGTATTCTGGTTCTTCAGATTCAGGCACTTCTTCTACTGGAGCTACTTCAATTTTTTCTATAACTTGTTCTACTGGCTGTTGATTTAACGTTGGATCAACTGATGATGTATCGCTTAAAGTTTCTGGGACTTCAGCTATTCCTCTATAAAAATAAACAACAAATTATTGTTTTAAGCTAACAAGAAACCGAGAAAAATAACGGTTAATGGTTAATCGAAATCGAGAATGTAATTTAAAATGGTTTTTTGTTATGAAACCGGTTTATTTTTAACAACTGGGTTTTAAAATTGTTAAATTAACGGGTTAATAAAATTATTCAAAACTAGTATATTTAAGACCGAATGTCCAACCCTTCGAACAAAATAATAGACAATGGGGTATTCCGGTATTATGGAATTTATGAAAAATAGTAACTTTTTTCTATAGTTTACAACTTCATAAAGTAAAAAAATGCAATAAAACATATTAAGGCAAAGTTCTCATTTATAATTTGATGTTAGAAAATTGAAATTCTTTACATATCTAGAAACGTCCTTGAAAACTATGACGTCATTTCGATATTCTTTTGCGTAGTTTTTGTTCATTTCAGTTTGAATATATGCCGTTACAAACACAGATGGCGCTAATTATTCACGAAAAAGGTCATTTATAAGCCGTCTGATATAATATAACTTGCAGATAATTTCACTGCATTTAGTACTCATAGGCGTGCAACGCGAAATATATATGGGTACATTTTAACTGAAAAACTAAATGTATTTTATTTGAAAATTTTGTTCTTTTCAAATAATGCTTTTCTCGAAGTTTTATCTTCTTCACTTAAGGGGATCGTCTATCCCACAAATTTATTGTATTGTACTGGTTACGGCATTCCATGATTACTCTGGATTGCATGAAGTTATATTATTTTTTTAAATATTAGTATGTTTATACAGGATATCTCAATGTTAGAAGCTTTTTAATTTTGTACTTTGACTTTGGAATTAGCAGAAAATAATTTGTAAAAAAACATATTTATTGCATTTTTCTAATGAATATTTCGACTAATTAAAGAATGTATTACCAAATCTGAAAAGCAATGAACATAGAACCAACCTTACTAATCAAGATACAATTTGCTACATTATTATTCGAAATCAAATAAAGAAGTTATTATGGAATAAGTAACTAGTCTTTTGTGCTAAACATATTCGATTTCTTGCGCTCTCCTAGTACTGATAAGGCAGGGTACGGGTAGCGGTAGGTAGTAGTGGGGGTTCTACAATTTGGACTTGGTCTTCCCGGTCGTCGATCGTCGCTCTTCTAGCATTGTCTCATGATTATGTTTAGACATTGTTTTATTTTGGCAGAATTTATTCTTTTAAGAAAATACTGGTAATCAAAGTAATAAATATACTCCGACAGAATTCGTTTTGTAATAACTGAGAGTTAAATATTACAAATTGTATTCACCTTGATTACAACAATACTACACATTACACATTAAAAATTATATTCCACTTTGCTTATAACAATACTACATTTATACTCTACTCGTATAATACCAGTTTTATGCTTTATTTTATATCTCTAGTATCAATTGAAATTAGAAGAAAATAATGAAAGTATAATTTGCAGATAATAACTATACTTCTACAGACATTTTTTAAATTAATAATTAATTATTATACATTGTATGCCACCTTGATTATAACAATACTGCACCATTCTATACCAGTCATGCATTTTTACCTTCCGTCACCTTTAGGTAAGGAATGTATTGTCTTTGGTCAAAAAATTCGGTGGTGAGTTTTTAATGAATAAGCACGTTTTAAGGTCCCTAGAATACGATTCTGACTCATCTTTAAAATCATTCTATTTTTCTGATAATTCCATTACTAACTTCAGTAGTCAGGAAGAATCAGATTCAGATTTACGTAAGTTGATTATAGAACCCCAAAAAGTAGAAAAAGAGGAAATATCAGAATATCCTAGTGGGCGCAGATTAGTTAATATTAATTATTTATTGAATCAAATTCTCATTTAATTCACAAGAACCTTTTGACTGTGGGTTTAGAGAAATGATCTTTGTGAAAGAAATTAGATCTGGGTATTACAGTGAATTTATTTTTAAATGTAAAATGCGTGACAAAATTGCTTCATTATGCACAGAAGAGAAAACTAATAATGATGTATTGATATGGTACGCGGAATTATTTTTTACTGTTACTATTACATACTAGTATTACCATATTTTTATTCCTATTACCTTCCACAATTCTCAAGTATTTGTTTTCCGAATCAAAAATTGTCATTGTAGGTACATTTGCCGATTTGCCGTATCGAATCGATCAGTGTACGGTAAGTATTACAACTCGGGCCCTGTCTAGAATATTATAGTCAGTCAGTAGTTTATTGATTTGTATTTGTATTGATATGTCCCACTGTAAAAGGGGTTAGTCAAATACCTCCGCACCGCACCACATCTCTCTGCGACTGCATGAATTTAGAAGTTCGGACTAGCGTGAACGAGCCGCTTAAGTGTTTATATAAATCAAAAATATAGACTTGACGTAAACCATAAAATAATAATTTGATTTGAATATCAACGCCACTGGATAACAACATATGTTACACTATTATTCACGAAAGATGACTGTTCAAGGTCATTTGTTCGAAGAAAGAATACATATCACTTTACAGCAGTAGCTTAGCAACATTTTGTACTAGAAAGAGAAAGATTATTTGACCTATGTCTATTTAATTTATGTGGTGTTACAGATATACGTAAATAGTGGCATTACTTTCCAACACACTATAAATAATAATGACGTTATGTCGTAGAATTACAGATACCTAATTATCTACTACACTGCCCTCTGTGCTAATATTTACCCAGTGGTGTTGACGTTTAAATCAAATTATTATTCATTGGTTTATAAGTTAAGTCTATGTTTTTGTATTTTGCGAAAACATAAGTGAAGAACATAAATCTTTCAGAAAGGCATTATTTAGAAAGAAACACCATTTTCAAATAAATTACTCTTATTTTTGCAGTTAAAATGTGTCCATAAATATTTCATGTTGCACGCCTATGCATACGAAATGCAATGAAGTTATCTGTAAGTAATATTATATCAGATGGCTCACAAATGACCTTGAATAGTCATCTTTCGTGAATAATAGTTTACTATTATTTTTAGTGTGTTAGAAAGTAATGGAACTATTTATGTATATCTGTCACACCACAGACATACGTCAAATAATCTTTCTCTTTCTAATACAAAATGTTGCTAAGCTACTGCTATAGAATGCTGTGTATTATTTCTTCGATCAAATGACCTTGAATAGTCATCTTTCGTGAATAATAGTTTAGTAGTCACTACGAGCGTGTATTTCGTATTTGATATTTTATTCACTTTGTTTGTGATAATTATTACGTTTCCCTATAATATTTGTTTGTTTACCTATGTTTTCTTCTTCAAAAATTGTAAATAGGCAAATAGCTGTCTATGAACACGTGTGTTTAGGCACTGAAGTTCGCTGCAGATGTCAATATCAGATGTTTGTCATAAGGCGCGCCGTGATAAAAAATTTAAATTTCGATGATTTTTAAAAAAATTCATATCTCACTTGATATATGTATTTTCTTACTCAAAATTATATATTCATAATCCTACAAGGCAGAACTAACGCCTTTTATACTCTTTTTAAATAAAAAATCGTAGATTCAAAATTTAGGGAATTTTGTGTCAGTAGGAGATACTAAAATTCATTTGAAGTTCAACCCCATAACTAACCTAACCTAATCTACGATATTTTCTGTTTATCTCTCTATCCTTAATACTTTTCTTTTCATTACTACTTTAAAATTCCAAATTATAGAAAAATAAAATCATTCGTGTACATTAGTTTAACGTGATTTGTTTTCATATTTTTTGACATTCATAGCTACCAACCTTACAAATATAAAGTGCACTAGTCTATTACAGAATTCGAATAAGCTGTTAACGAACTGTTTTGGGTGCCGTAATATTTTTGTTAGAGACGCAAAATAAAAAAACTAATTTATATAAATTATTTTCTACGTCCGTTAAAAAAGTAGTTAGATACATTAATTAGTTAAAAAAATTAAAAGTGCATGTTCCTCGTTTTTTGAACCGGTTTTAATTTGTTTCGGTTAATGATTACCAGTTTCGGTTATAAATCACGTTTTTTTTTTATTTAAAATATTGTCTCCTTGCAATGGTTTTCATAATAAAAAAAACTTACTCTAATCGTTTTCTTTCAGCTTCATCGCCAAAGGCCGATTCAATACCGTCTCCAGCAACAGAATTACTAATAACTGACGAACTATCTATCGGTTCTACGTAGGACTCCGGGAACCAGCCGGTGTGACCCCGAATTTCGCCTGCCAACCAACCCGGTTCACCCTTTTGCTCGAGGGGTACCAAAATGATATCTCCAGGTTGGAAAGATATCTCATCATTATTTCTTGCAACAAATTCATACAATGCACGATATTTTGCAGTTCCATTTGGTGTTGGAGTTGTTTCAACAGCAGCATTTTCTGTTGCCCAACTTTCAACTGGCCATTCTTCAACTTGAGTATTCGGATCCCAACCATAATCTTCTGGTTCTTTCCAACCGGTGTTGTAATCCATCTGAGATGGTTTGGTTCCCTTCATTTCCAGAACTCTGTTCTTCTTTTCCTCGTAAACAGCATACAGTGTTTCACATTCACTGACAAGTGTTGTTAGTTGTGATTTTAAATCGCTAAGCTGTGAATTGTTATTTTCAATGTCAGTCATCTTACTATCTATTTGATTCTGCATATCTTCGAGTTTATCTTTCAGTTGTTTAATGGTAATTTCTTTATTATCAAATGCTGCTTTTGTTTGATCAGCTTGTGCATTATTCATTTGCGCGTTCATCTTGTTTTTAGCATCTAATTTCGCTTTTTCATGACTAAGAGCTAATAATCGTGCGTTCTGTTCCTTGAGTTTATTTTTTAGTTGTGACATTTCTTGCATTTGTGCATCGCGAGTTGACCTCATGCCATCTATAGTGGTTTTAATATTAGAAACTCCAACTCGAGTGTCACAGATTTTCTGAGATAATTCTTTTACTTGCTCGTTTAATGACGTCAATTCAATGTTTAAACTTTGGTTTTTAGCTTTTAATTTCAATACTTTTTCTTGTTCTCGTTGTCTTTGTTGTTGTAATTCTTGTGATCGTTGTTTTTCCCATTCTAACTGGCGTTGTCGTTCCATTTCCCTATTAAAAAATGAAAAATAATTTATTCATAAATTTAATAACAGACCTTTTTCAGATTATGAGTTGTCTCTTTTATCTCTGCACATATTAAGTAAAATGTCGCCTACAACTGTCAGCTGGGCTGTTAAACGAAACAATCACTAAATACTTGTACCATCGGTGGACATTTTCATCTTTTGGTAATTTAGCTTCAATAAAAGTCCTCCACTGAGAAGTTTTTTAAACTTGTCATAGATTTTCCCCACATTTGTGTTAGCGCCATTTTACTTAATATTTTTTTAAAATTTAAAAGATCTATTCACAGAAAATAGTAATGTTCTTACTTTCTGGCCGCTTCTCGTTGTTCTGCTTGTCGTTTTCTTTCTTCCTCTTGTAATCTTTCTTTTTCTTGTTGTTCTCTCATTTGTTGTTCAAGTTCTAGTAATCTCTTTCTTTCAGCCTCTTGTCTTGCTTTTTCTTTTCTTTCATTTTCTTCTCTTTCCTTTCTTTCTCTTTCTTCTGCTTCTTTCCTCTGAGCTTCTAATAAAGCTTTACGTCTTCTTTCTAGTTCTGCTTGGCCTTTTTCGAAGTTTTCTTTACGTTTATCTTCAAATGAAGCTGTAATTATAGCATTGTTATTATTTAATACATATGAAATATAATTGTTAATTACTTTGGTGTGACAATGTAGGATGATCTTGTTCAGGATGCGCACTACCTTGACTGGAAACGGAATTTGTTCTTGGTGCTCGGCGGAACGTCGGTGGAATTAATTCTGGAGGCAAGACGGTAGGTGGCATAACTCCCGTAGTAGCTTGTTCGCATAAATGCATGGCCAATACAAATTCTTCACAGCCTAGTTGACCATCGGCATCCATATCTGAGAGAGCCCAAATTTGAGCAAGAATATTTTGTGGGAGTTTACTCTGCACCATAACATTCCTAGCTTGTGCCCCTGACAAATAACCAGTTCGTGCCCTATCAGTTGTGTTGAAGAGCTGAGTATATTTAAGTTTAGTTTGGTGCGGTACAGCCCATTCAACTTGCCTAATAAAAAATTATATTTTAATTTGCGCTAAATGATTATGAAAAAGAATATCTTACAATGGATCCGCTGCAATTCCTTTATCAATACTAGCTCTAGGAGTATTAGATGCAATAGAATGCGCAGCCGAAGCGACCGTGCTTCCTGGAATTGATGGTGGAACACTACCAGGAGACATATTATGCGCAACTGATGCTACGGAAGGTGGCCGAGAAGGTTGTGGAGGTAAAGTTGGTAAAGTAGGTTGAACAACACCAGTCACTTGTTGGACCAGAGGAGGTGGTATTGCTGGTGGGACTACAGGAACAGCAGCAGCAGGCATCACTCCGGGAATTCCACCTGCTCCTGGTAATGGCTGTTGCACCACTGGTGCCATACTAACAGGCTGTTGTACCAAACCTGGGATAAGTGGAGCTCCTACTACACTCTGGGGTATCGATGGTCGCATCGGAGGCACTACTGACCCATATCCTTGCTGAAAGTACGAATATTGTAGTATTATGAAATATAAATTAATTGACATATTGCGGTGTTGGTCGTTTCGGTATGTAATAACTGGGCGATAATCAAGTGGGCGACTGTCATTCAAATGAATGATGGTGAACGAGAAAGAAGAAGTGATGCGTGAAAGATGAAATTTTGACCGAATACAATAAGGTGAAGTTATTTATTTATAGTGCTCTCACGAATGAAATTAGCCGTGATGGTTGCAAATGATAAGAAAATAGAGGCCCGCAAATAATTTCATTATTCACAGAGATCACTGCTTCTTTCTCATTTACCATCATTCATATGAATGATAGTATGACATCGGCTTAAGGGTCATCTTTGCGATAGAAACTTGCAAAAATTGCACGCAGAGCAGGCACAATTTGATGGATTTTTTTGTACTAAAATTGTTAAAAGCGACAATTTTTTTAAACATGCGTTTACATGATCTAGTCTATCGCGCAATGAGCCGGTTTCACATTTTTTATAAAGTATTTTAAATGAAAGTTTATGCAATATTTTTCTTAATAATAAAAATAATAATAATAATTTATTGTAATATTCGTAAATAATTAAATAAAAAAATTGACGCCAGAACTATACTCTATCCGTTTTAACTATAGAGTGGTGGGAAGATAGGTGCAGTTTGATTTTGGTTTTTGATTGGTTAATATCCCGATATCCAATCAAACAACAAGATCAAACTGCACCTATCTTCACACCTCTCTATAGTTAAAACGGATAGAGCATAGTCATACATAGAGCCCGTCATTCATAGCTAATAGGAAAACAGTTTGTCTATCACCTAAGCTATTTATATAAATAAAAGTAAGTAATAGTTGTCACATGTTAAACTGTATGTACTATAACGTCACTTTCTATTTCAGATCACGTGACTTTTTCAAAATATTACACAAATTTCAATAATGAATTATAATGGATATTTCGTGTTATTTTCAAATTTGAAAGACAATATTTTTTAAAATTTAGTACTTAGAAATCATATAAAAATTCTTGTAACAGCCCTATTTTGTAATTCTATAAATCTATTAATTTATCGCCTAAGTGCCCAGCTACCTCTTGGATATCGCCCAGTTGACCATTTCCGAGGTAATTTTGTTCTTAAACATGTATGTTCATTTTCATATAGCAGTTCGTACATTAACTAGACCGGAGAAATGGTTCAAAAATTAGAAACTATTATACAGGATCAGATATTACTTATTTTAGCGTCGACTTGGCACATTAGGGTTCTAATCATATACTTGATGAACACAAGAATCCGTTACATAAGCGTTTAAAATAAGAAAACTTTTTTTTTCAGATATCTGTCCCGCAATATTTTATAGAGTGCTGTATACGTAGATGTTAAACGATAAAATTGTAAATATTAAATTTTTTTAATTTTCGTTTTTGGTAACCGAATAAATTTAACTCAAACTCATGGTAAAAACAGATTTAGTATACGATTATTTCTAAGATGAACGTATATCAATCGAACTAAATACGAAGAAGTGGTGTTTAATAGTTCTGAAATCATAAGTTACAGGAGGCAACTTATTTTAGCACGAATTAGAAATTCGGATACGAGAGAGTAGCGGCGAGTGAGCGAACGAATAGTTGACAATTTTCACCTAAGTGAAATTTTTGACAGAACAGTTAGGTTAGTGACAATATTTTTCATGCTAACCGTTCCCTAGATATTTTGTATGTTATGTAATGCAGTCATATCAATCCCATAAAACAAAACGTGCCCAAAAATAGTTTAAAAATGAATTTCATTTCAACATCAATATAAGTTTGCTATAGTTTTGAACTTTAGATGAAATTGGAGACAAGTTTACGCAATGTAATTTTATTTATGTACATGTGCAATGTCAAGTTAATTTGGAAAGCAGGTAGATAATACTTTATATTTCACACCTACTGACTATAATATACAAAGTTTCGATAACATTATGATACCTTTTAATAAAATAAAATTTCAGATGACAGCAGTTGGATACATTCTTTAATTTCGGCTACTTAAAACTGGCGCTATTTGTTAAATGGAACAGAGTATAGAATATGACATTCTAATTTCGAAACAAATAACATTAATTCAATGTTCATTTTTTGAAAAAATAATCATACTGGATCTATTTTTAACTCTTCTTAAATTAATAGGCCAATTCCAAACAAATCTGTAAGTCTCAGATCTGTAAAAACCTGACAAAAACGCATCTATTTTTGTTCATTAATATAAAATTATTCATAAGAGTAGCAGCTTTTGTTTCGATTTTGTTCATTTCTAACAGTTTTACAGATCTGTAAGTATTACAGATTTGTCCAGAATATAGACATAAGTTTACCCGGTTTACCAAAGAAGTGAGACTTTTTTTTGAAAAATTGTTTTACGGATTCTCGTGTTCATACTGTATAATCAAACCACAGTTATATACCTGCTGTAAAGGAGGAATAATTCCTGTTTGTGGTAAAGGCTGATTTTGAGTAAGAGGCTGAACCACAGCAGTCTGAATTAAAGATGGTGGAGCAATAGGCGCTGCAACTGGTGGAATCATTGGCTGAACCAATGGAGTCTGATTCATCATGCTCAAAGGTTGGGGAGGAACAACAGGAGCTGATTGAACTAACGGTGATTGATTAATAAGTGTATTGTCCACTTTTGGAGGCTGAGGTCTATTTGGTGGTGGACCACCTCCCAAAATTGGCTGAACTGAAGCAACTGGTCCTCCAACAGCAAATGCTTTTATTGAAGTTATAAGTTGAGGTGGCAATGTCTTTGGTATTTCAATTCCTCGTAATTTCAAATTAATTAATTTACAAGCTATTGAAAATTCATTAATATCCATTTTACCGTCGGCATCGGTATCTGATAAAGCCCTAAAATTAAATTCATTATATAATTTTTAATAACATTATTTATTTATATTACGCACCATATCTGCCCCAATACCATAGGTGGTAATTGCGATTGTAAAAAGAAACCTTTGGCCTGTTCACCGGTAATAATACCATTGTTTGGACGTAAAGCTTTAAACTGATCTTCATACCAAGTTCTTTCGCGGGGTTGAACAACCCACTGATCAACTATTGGATTTGCAGCCATGATGAATGTCTTTAATAAAAAAAAATATTGTCAATTGAAAAATCAAACCATAACACCTAGTTCTTATTTGCAGTCCAACGTAATTATATCCGGGATGAAAGAAAATGAAAAATTCACAAGGAACTAATCACACATTCATTACAATAAACTAGGTTAGGGGCGTATACATGTGTGTGTAGATTAAAAAATGACATAAGCAAGTAAAATATATACAGTATTCCTTGAAATATCTGATTCATGCACGTCTGACAGCTGATATTTGATGTAAAGTGTAATATTACAATGAAATTAACTACTTTAAAGCTAACATACTTTTTCAATAAATGTTCACATATAAAGTTGAACACATTATTACCTTGTGGTTGTTTACTATTTAAATGCTCATACTCGGCTAGATTTTAAAATTCATAACAATCTTGCTTTACCAGGAACTGTCACCATTAAACGTCACATAATCAATAAAGGAAAGAGCATGCGCATGAAAGAAAATACTATCATCTTATCGTACAGTTTCATAAGGTCTAATTTCAAAGAATCCATTCTACATTTTACAAATTTGAACCTTATAACATGGGATTGTAAATGCGTGTTTCGCGTGTTAGTGAATCTAGGCTGTGGTTGGAACTAGGTTGATCGATATGTAAGCCAGCGTATTCAAAACTTTTTCTAATTTTCCCAATAATTACTTTCTACGCAAAAATGAAAAACAAAGTTGTTCATTTTTTCTTGTTATTTGTTATATGCAATTTATATAATGTGTTTCATGTTTTAAAACATATGAAATTTAAGTTAAATTTGTGTTGTTTTTATTATTTATAGCATTTAAAGCATATCTTGTATAATAGTACAGTTTTCCCTGCACTCATTTTGAATATATTGAGGGTTGCAAGGATGATTCTTTGTGAAGAATATTAATGAAGCCCATTTCAGAAACAAGTTACTAGAATATAGAAATGTAATTTTAACAAAAAAAAAATCTAACACAAAAATCGAAATTAAGTATTCTGAAAATATATTATAAATTCAAACAAGTATCTAATACACAGGTAAGCAAATACGCGTGCGTATACAAATGGCGTGAGGACTCCAACTAGCCAGAGAAATATTGACAAGATGCGCTTAATGTTTTCGCGACGCAGTAGCAGACTATTAGATTTGGTCTAGCCGGGCGTATATTTAGCTTGAAAACGTGAACCGGCGAAGAGTTCATAGGTACTTCATAAGACGCGTGGTTGCTCTGCTTCAGGCTCAGGCTTCAGTGTGCTAGTGTGCATCATTGCATTAGGAGGTGCAGTTCGTGATTTTCGCGTTAATTAGAAAGTGCTAATTGTATATCGTAAGTATAGATTTGAGGGTGTAGGGTTTTGTTTAATTCATTGTTTATGCTACTGCCCCAACAGCATTAATTTCTATTGATGGCGTCGTAGGTATTGCCTTGCGAACACATGTTTATGTTAATTTTATGTTTATATTAATTTCGGGACACTAAATTTTTTTTTTTTCATAAATAAGTGTTTTCGTTATATAATAGATTTTAAATTTTTCAAATGTTTTAATTAACTAACATTATTCAGTTTTTTGCTGCATTTTGTGTTCCTCATAAAATATAAGAACAAGATTGTGGTCCTAAATTAGTTTTATTTAGGCCTCAATTAGCAATATAGTATGTATATATTTCAGACGGTGAATTAAAGTTTAAAAAAAAAATATTATAAATATACATAAGTTTTCAACTATTGCATAAGTTAATATTTTTGAAAATAATGTTTATTTACTGCGCTTTTTTCTAATTCGTCTAATGAAAATGTTTTATCAACCACTAAGTCCTTTATTATCTACTTAAACGTATTAATTTACACATGGCATTCCTTATTTACAGATGTGCTTTTGAATCTTCAAATGACAATTACATGTTTACTACGACGATACATTATTATCTGCATATTTTTTTAACTATTGCATTTAATTTTCTTGTCACTATTTGCAATTTTTATTTATTTATTGAAAATCAAAATTAAAAAATAGTTAATTTTTGAAAATTTAAATCAGCTTTTTTCTAAACAAAAATTTTGATACCCTTTTAATTGAATTTAAGATATTCTGTCCCACTTCCCTTATATTAAAAAGTTCATTGACTTTTTAAAATCCCTTAATATTCAGAATGCAGCAACTATGCATACATTCATTAATCAATTTAAAAATATGTGATCCCTTAAATACCATTGTTGCACACGGAAAAAACACTTGTTAAAAATTAGCTGAAGAATATCTTTATGATTAAATTTATAAAAGAAATGCACATTCGTATCCATGCACACAACACGTGTGAAAATATCAAGAAAGCATACTCTTGTCCTAATATACTCATACAGACTTTTGATTTATGCATTTTGTTACTTTTAAATATTTAAATTTGAGTTTATATTTTATTGACGTCATAAAAATTAAACACATGCATATATTATGTATTACATATTGCTAATTTGATTGACCACGGTCCACGGTTGTAAAGCTTTTTGCTAACATATTGTTCACAGTTTTACTTAATTATTGGTTAATGAAATTGATATTTATATAAAACACAGTCTCAAAACTCTCAAAATGGTACCAATACTTCACTTTGCACTTCTTTTATTATTCCCACTACACAATTATAGGTATACAGAGTGTTCATTTTAAATGGGCCACCATTGCTATCTCGGGAACTATTAAGAGCTAGAAAGACGGTTAGATGGGCAAACAATTTCTTTTCATTTAAAATTAAAAAGCTAGGTCCCGTATTTTGAGAACCACTGGTCCAAAAAAAATAGTTTTCTTTTCTTTAAATTTGTCTTTTGAAATAGACATTTTTTACACATTTAACCGTCCCTGTCGTTCTTATAGTTCTCGATATAGCAATGGTGGCCCATTTAAAATGAACACCGTGTATTGTTTTACTCTATTTAACATTTTACATGATCTTTAAAATGAATATCCAACGAAAAATTATTTTTACTAAATAAAAGCAACTTACTATATTATTTATATATTTGATATTTCCTAAATAAAATTTATATATATACAACTAATAATCATATTTCATTTAGATTACATTGAAACACCTAACTGCATAGATAACTTAATCTACATAATAATTCATATTATCTTATTGGAACAATATTTCAAGAAAATTTTATACACAAAACAAAACTGTTATAGCTAAAGTTTACAATATACATTCATTATGTATGTTTCAAAATGTTCAGTTTAATATTATTTTAATTTATTTTTAAATAAAATTTTTACAAAAAATATTTTGGTTTATTTAATTGAGAAAGTGTTAGCAATATACTTATTTGTATTAGAGTTCGTAATATGGCATAAAAAGTTAATAATTTTCTCATAATATACTACGATTGATAAAAAAGAATTGCTGTTGTCTTTATTATTAATTTTAGATCTACATATAGTTGGAGAACTTTAATACCACTTTGTGGTGTGAAAAGGTACTGAAATCTATTTCCGGTTTCGCATTTAGCGATATCATCGTTGATAAATAATTATATTTTAATATTTTTATCCAAAAATAACCTAGTTTAAAAATTATAGAACTTTAATGCATTATCAGTTTGCCATGATATTTGTACTTTTTGTTTGAGAAAGTATTTTGATGTTGCGTTACTTGTTTTTGATTATTTCGAACAATAGCCATTTGTCCCACTTTTTTCAATCACCTGTATTATAATAATTAAATTTTATAACTTTGTTTTGTATATACAGGAAATTGCACGAAAGAATGTTAATACTTAAATCACGTATTCTTTGCACAATTTTAAGCAAAATAAGATCTCTTCTCTTGTCAGAAGTTCCAATTTTTCAGATTTCGCATTCGCACACATCATGGTTGGTTATTGAAGAGTGTTGGGGATGAGGGTGAAAACCTCTAAAACTTTTTTATTCTTTAGGTATTAATGATTTTTTTGCCGTTTTGCATGTAATTGAATTTAATCAAATTATTTTATCATATCGAAATATTTTTATGTTCTATATATTTAAATTAACATTTATCCGTCTTTAATGCTTTTGATAGTAAATTATATTATTAATATAAATTAAATGAGGGCAGTAAAGTACAAAAATGAAATATTTTAAATAAAATTTAAAATCTTGGATCTATTGACAATTATTCAAATAAGAGTCAGAAATGGTACATTACTGACAAGGATGCTTATTGTAATATAGACATTTTACTGACCAGTCATATTAAATTTATTTTGAAACCTTTGATTATAATTAAAAATTAATTTTAAATTTAATAATTAAATCGTAAATCTGATATTTAGTAGGGCGGTTCTCTCGTTTCTAAGGGGACAAAAAATTTAGTAAATATACGAAAAACAAAAAATTACTGATTGGTCTAGCATTTTTGGTGCTTGCGTTTCTGTTCATGACTTCCAAGCAAATAATTACGACGAGGTTCCTTTAAATATTCTGAGATTAATATAGTCAATGTACAAAACACAACCATTAATATTCTATAAATTTTTAAATAAAACGTTTAATCGTTTTCGTGACTAGGCAGAGAAATTCACCTTTCACGCCGAATTTTTGATGCGAAAATAGTATACTTTCGTTCCAGTTTCAAAAAAAGATTATTAAATAAATAAAAGTTTTGTCAATAAATTACATGTCTGTAGCTTGTTTACATTATTTAATAATTATGTTTAGTTTATATTATTTAATACATTTTATGATCACTAAAAACTTTATTATTAATTGATTTGAAAAAATATTACAAAAAAAATCGGTAATATAACCAAATAATTTGAACAAAAAGTTATCATTATTTTACCCCCCACCACACTTCAGTAACCAATCAATGAGTATTGAGAAAAAATTACAAAATAATATTCTTATTGATGTATGGTATGACTAGCGAATGAAAGTTGACGTTTAAATTATTTTATAGATGTGGTTTCTTTTAAAACCCTAGAGAAGAATACGAAGTTTTGCATGAACTCATTTAAATACTGGACTAGGAAAGCACAGAAATACATTACTATGTCTGGCTGAAAATAGATGACCGACTAGGGTAACTGAAGATCAAAACAGGGATGCGTTTAAAATATTTTAAACATTTTACGTTTATGTTGATTATAACAAAATATTTTGATCTTTAAACTATTTACTTTGGAAATTCTATGAAATAGGATTATTTTTAATTTCCTCTAAAAATAATTCCGACTCGAGGATTGCTTACATCTGAGACGAACGAACTAGAATTTGCGGTATTAAATTTTTTAAATACATCCCTGAGTCCTGTTGCTAAGGTCATTTAAAATGCCTCCTGGTATGGAGTACAATTCTAATCTTCTGTAACGGAATACATAAGGGTCAGTTTCCTTTCAAATCAAATATAGGGAATTATTTTCAAAGAAACCACATCTATTAAATAATCTAAACGTCAACTTTCATTCGCCAGTCATACCATAACAATATACCAAGTTTCATAATTTTTTTCGTGCCGGTGTTCAAATGGTTTAGAAAAATATTGGGTTGGTACTTCTATTAGGGGACGAGAGCTATTTTTAAAACTTTTTTGCTTGATTTGGCCGATTTTGTATCTCTTATAGTTCTTAAAATACCCATGTTGGAAAAGTTATCCTGGACACCTTATGAAGGCCGTATTTATTTGGACTTTTCGAGTAATTTGGTCTTGGTAGGTTAGTTGTTTTTTAGCTGGCATAATTTAAGTAACCCAGAACTGATCCTGACCAGACTCAACTCACCCAGCAGGGGTCTGATTTTGTAACTTTGAAATCTACTGTAGATTGGAATCTATCAGATTTTGATTAATAAACATACAAGAAAACATAGTGAACTTAGCGAGCGATGTTAGAAATCTACCTCTGAAGATTGTACTGGCTAGTCTCGGGTAGTCGATTTCAAATCTGCACCTAATGGTGGCTATAGAGTGGAGACGAAATCTGTTAGTTTTCAATTTTCAGTAGATTTCAAAGTTACAAAAGCAGACCCCAGATTTTCTGATGGATTAGTAAATCCAACCCGTCTACTGTCTCATTCTAAATAGTTGCATTCTTTATTTATTTTTTAAAACTAATAGATGTGGATTGCACACACATAAAGTCTAGATAAAAAGAGCTAATTATACTACCAATGATGGGAATAAATGACGTAAATTCGAATTAACCATCAAATTTTAGAAATGTATCATTTATTGGAAGTAACTGAGGTTGGTTGGTTTGAGACCAGTTCAAAATTGAATCTGAAGTTCCCAACTAAAGAACAAAACACTGCCTGTGCAGATTATTGTGTGCGAGTAAACATGTGAACATGACTACTTATCTCTCTCTCTCTCTCTCTCTCTCTCTCTCTCTCTCTCTCTCTCTCTCTATTCGAATACACGAATTTCGTACTATCTCATTTGCGCGTGAGAGTGCGTATGTGTGTGACAAAATTTTCACCTGCGATAACTCTAATACTACAAATCCAAAAAATATAATTCTTTCGTATTCTTCTTCGTTACATCCATATGAAGAGCTGATTAGATTTTGGTTATAATTGGTCAACCGGAAGTACCCTCATTTGAAGATTTTAAGTTTTTCTTGAAAAAACGATGTTAAATATCATTTTTTCACATTGATGTTATTATAAATATTAAAGAATATTTTATTCTCTATATTATTTGACTACATTTTATATTTCGTATTAAATGGATATAGAATTAAAAAATTATAAAGAAATTAAATTTCATAAATTAGCCAGCTAGGCTATAACTTTGGAAACAGCTGCTATATTAAGAAAATTCATTGTGATTGAAAGACGACAGTGTCAAATGCAATTGACATAATATGTTTGTGTGATAATTTTACTGGAAATATAGGATCTTTTGCTAGAAATTTTCTGTACGGAATCTGTATGTCAGAAGCCAATGTACAAGAAATAGAACCTTTCAGGGAACTTTCTGTATGAAATTTGTACAAAATACATATAGAACTGACAACTGACGGACGGTAATGTGCTGGTCACATCAGATTTTTTTCCTAATAAATTATAGAATATTGAAACATTTTGACCATTGTTTGACAATATTGTGATATAAACAACAGCGGCGGATGACGCTAGTGTTAGTTCATTGATGTTTTCACGGCAGGGGGGCGTGAGTCTCCCTTTTAAAATCAGGCAACCAATTAAATTGCAATATTGCAAAGTCCTGATACGGCATCCTAATTATTAATCGACTTCAATCTCATAATTAATATTTAAACCAAATTCTTTCACTAATATTTATTAATTTACGTATATTTTCGCATTCTTATTTAATAAGGTATACTACCCCATTAATCCGACTGATAATTGTTACTCCAATACCAATGGTTTGATCATTTGATACAGGGCCCACCAAGCACTAGCTACGAGCTACATGCAACGCCACTGTTAAAGAATATGTTGTTGAAGTATGTATTGACATTCTTTCGAGGAACTCCCTACATTTATTTTGTACATTTCTTTACTTATTTTACACGGAAATGAGTTATCTTATTGAATAAAAGATAATTTAAAATATAAAATAAATATGACTAATTTAAATTTGTGTAAACATTACTTTAAAAATATTAACATTTTATTGCACTTATTATCTAAAATTATAAATTGTTGTACGTATTTAAAATGTGTACATAACCATATCATAATGCAAACGGAAGAAAGTGTTTGTAACTTCTGCTCCTGAAAATCCGTTCACTTGGTATTATCATTTAGAAGGCGTTTTTTTTTTGGTAGTTTTGAAGTTTGTTTTTGTAATTTTTCAAGGTAGAAACAACAATGGGGTACGATGATGTCATTCCACATTTGGGCGAATTTGGCAGGTAAGAATTTGTTTATATTACTCACAATCAATAAGACTTATTTAGTTTCTATGATTTTTACCTTAAAAAGAAAGTGGTAAAGCAAAATTACTCAGAATGACTAGTTAAAATAAAATGTATGCATTGCAATTATTACATACATATATTATAAGTACAGATTATAAAATTGCAACACAATGATTTAAGAATTTATAACAATCCAGCATTATATTTCATAAATCAAATTTTTAACCTTTTTATAACTAACGATAAATTTGAAATTTGTTATATTTAAAAAATACTGTTCATACATGTTGGAACTTGTCATTGCTTGTGCATTTTTATAATAATAAACTAATAATTTACCATTTCTGAAAATATTATAATGTAGGGTAGGTTATTAATATTGGATAACATTTTTCTTTTATAACGTTGTTATTTATTACCATATTCATATATTGGGTACAAATATGAAATTACACAAGATATAAAAAAAATATATATTTTCCAGGATAATAATAATTAACCATAAAGTATACATACAAAAGAAAACATCGTAAGTCAATAATAAGAAATACAATAATTAATAGTACAATCAAAAGTAGGGCTGTTTTACATACTTAGCGATATATCGACCGATTTATTGGTCAACTTGTGACCTTAAATTTATCGGCACGTTTACAGACAGATTGATCGATTTATCAATGAAAAGAAATTGATGAAATAGAACAAGTGCAATTATTTAACTGAGATTTTTTGGAGAGTTTTGGTTACTTTTTCAATGGGAACTTTATAATATTTAACATTTCATTTGACTGGGAAGAGAAGAAAATTCCTGGATTGCAGTCAATAAAAATTTATTTAAATCGGCCTCTACCGGTTTCGGCAACACATTTGCCTTCTTCAGGAGCTATAAAATTGTACAAACAGATTCATTTTATGTTTTACAGTGTGTATTACAATGAACTTACGTGATTTATTCTATTGTATATAAATGTAACATATTAAAAATACAAAAATAACAGGTACAGCACACATTTGGACGTCACAGTTAAAAAAATAAATAAATAAATATGATAAAATACTCATAGTCGTCAACAATATAAAATTTGTAAAAAAGTTTGCACCCTTTGAAAATTTATAATTAAGTTTGAACAAGTTAAGTTCCGAAGTTTTTTAAGAAGGTTTACCGCCATTTATTAAAAAGTTTTATGTTTTATTATTCTTACTATTATTTTGTTTTTCATGTAATGTTTCTTCTTTTCTTTTTATTGTTAAATTTTAAAATGTTTGTGTATATTTTGCTGAGGTTAATTGTGTCTGTTTTTAAATTAATATTGTTTTTATCGTCATTTATATGTAAAATTTCCAGTGTCAAGCGCTTTGGCAGATTTTGTTCTGTGTCTAAAATTCTAACGTTGTCAAAATTAAAACTGTGGCCTGACGATTGAACATGTCCTACTAAGGCGCATTTCCCTTTGTTGTTGTTTTTGTTACTACAGTTTCTTTTATGTTCATCCATTCTTTTATGTAAATATCTCTTCGTCTGACCAGTATATTGAGCTGGGCAGTCATTGCAGGGAATTTTATAAATTATATTGGTTTTGTATTTCTTGTCAATATCTGCTTTTAATTTACTAAATAAATTTCCAACTGTTTTTGTTTGTTTGAATCCTATACCTACATTTAAATGAGCGCTAAATAGTTTTTTTAAATGCATCGCTATGCCATCTATGTATGTTAATGCAAAAAACTTTTTTTCTGGATTTTCATTATTTACTGCATTATTATTTTGTTGATTTTCCTGGTTATTATTATTATGCATTTTACTTTTTATATTATTAATTAATCCATACACAATGCCACGGGGATAATCATTCTGTTTTAATAGATCTCTAACGTATTCCAATATGTCTTTATGATAACACTTTGAGGTTAACTTAAGTGATCGAGAAATCAGGTTAGTTGCATTATTAAGTCAATTAATTAATAATGCAAAGTTCATTGTAATACACACTGTAAAACATAAAATGAATCTGTTTGTACAATTTTATAGCTCCTGAAGAAGGCAAATGTGTTGCCGAAACCGGTAGAGGCCGATTTAAATAAATTTTTATTGACTGCAATCCAGGAATTTTCTTCTCTTCCCAAACATTTTTCACAGTCAATAAGTTTCAGACTCAATTTCATTTGACGTTTCTAACCTCTGTTTGTTTCTAAAACGACTAAGGCCTTTATTCTTACCGTTTAAAGTAACATTATTATTATTAGTTTTAACCCACGATCATACTCTCATATAAATTTGTAATGTGAACCTTCCGTAGATTAGTATTTCTTCTGGAATTGATTGTTTATTATATTTAAAAAAGACTACATATTTCCTTTTGAAACACGTTTAGTCTCAGCTTTAGACAGGGTTGTATGTACGAGTAACCAAAAAAATTTAGAGTTAAAAATAATATACTAGTATTTTACATAACATTATTGCCCTCAGGCTTTTACGATAATAGGTTCTATTTAAATAATTTATAAATATTCTTTTTTTCCAAATTTGATCACTGTCACTTGCCTCACTGACCAACTCAATTCAATTAAACTTATTTTTAGTAACTCGATTCGAGTGACCCTTATTTATACTTCCCGCATGTAGTTCTCGACCATTTTTTTTTGCAAGAACTAGATGAAATGAGAATTTTATTGCAAACATGGCTTAAAAATTTTACGTAGTAAACGACAATGAATTTTTAAAGTTCAGAATTTAGAGACCGAAACGCTAAAATAGCGGCCTTACGAAGAGGACGGGGCTAAACTAATGCAAGTGTGATAAACAAACACAAGTGTTCATGCATTCTGCATTAACATTTAAAAATTTATTAATATTCTGAAAAGTGTAACGGTCAAACATAGGCGCCAAATTCAAACTCAGTTTATATCGCTGAAAACATTATTTTGATGCTCGTGTATTTCTTCCGGGAGAAATGTTTGCTCAACTTTAAGGGCTGAAAAATCTCAAAATTAATTTTAACAAAAATACAACATTGCAAAATTCAATAAAAGTATGTCATCATACAACTTCGGGCATACTTCATAAAATATTTATCTTATACTGAATCGTAAACATCTTATTACAGAGCTCTGTGGGGTGTTAAAACATGTATATAGATTTATTTATTCATTATTTCGCTTCGCCATATGTTTCCAAAGACTATTTCGATCAGTTTAATGTATTGTGTTGTGGGGTCCAATATATTTTTTTTTCTTCAAATTATTTACGACTCATTATATCATAAAACATTGTACAATGCTCAACAGCTACCCGAAATTTACGTACTCGCCCGTAAAGTTTTGAGTAACAGTCTTACAATGTAAATTACTATTATGCAGAAGAGACTTGTCATCAAAGTTTGTAACTATATAAAGCAGTCACTGAATTGAAAGATTTACATGGTATACAAATTTAATTTTAAAAAATGTAATGTGTGTTGCATAATTGTATTTACCTGCGATGGTAGTTTTTGCGATCAAGTTAATTGATTTATTAGAAGAAAAACTTAATATTGCTAGTTTATGGTATTGAAAATTCGTAGGACACACCAAGTAGAATTTTTTGTTCAATATAAACATAGTCTCTCAATTTTATTCTCATACGAATAACAGAACACCACCTGGCACCTGGCCGATCGAATATACATGTCATGTAAACGTATAAATTTTCAAATCCAGAAGTGCCAACCATTGGTGAAAAAATGAATTATTTTGATTATTTTAAAAACTAAATGAAAAATTCGTTAAAACATGTCCGACTTTAAAATAATTGTAAATTAAAATGTACTTTTCTTATAATAAGCAAAAAATAGTGTTTATTTTTTCCTAAACATAAACATCACTCGGCCATTACTACAGTTTTTTTTTTCATTTTGTAATGTTTTGATGACTTGCCTCTTCTGTATAAATATTTTTACTATAGCTTCTATTGCACTGACCTATTTACTGGCGGATGAGGGCCTATCAACGACATACTTTATTTTGGCTTGCATCTAGCATTCTACTCATTCTAGCATATTAATTTCCAATCATTTTCTTCTTTTAAGCCATTCTCTATTATAGAGAATAGGGCATAGTTTTGAATTCTCTGATTAGCTGAAATTGGAGACAAGTGACAAGTTTACCCAATGTAATTTCGGCTACTTAAAATTGGTGCTTATATCAGCGCCATCTGCCAAATGGCTTAAGAGGCATATTTATCCCTGTGCTGAAATATGAAGCGAAAACTCAAATAAATTGTTCCTCTACTAAAACTATTAACATTTTAAAAAATTCAACACAACACAAACTTACTTGCAATATTAACCTGTATTTTAAAAAAATAATTATTGAAATTTATTAGTATTTGACTTTGATTTTATGGGAAATTCGAGAAATGCTGTTTTGCCTATAAAATCAAAGTCAAATGTTAATAGATTTCAATAATTATTTTTTTTAAATGTAGGTTAATATCGCAAGTAGGTTTGGGTTGTGTTGAATTTTTTAAAATGTTGATAGTTCTAGTACAGGAACAATTTATTTGAATTTTCGCTTCATATTTCAGCACAGGGGTAAATATGCCTCTTAAGTGGAACATAATATATTTCCTAAGGGTTAAAATGTTAATGTTGCAATCTCAGACAAAACATAAATTAGACTCCGCATACTACCATTTGTTGTGAAGCAGGAACTTAAATGGGCGTGCCGAGCTAAGTAGCGGCGCTCATAAAATTCGTGTTGTATTTTCACTAGTTTCGAAGTGATGCTGATTAATTTACTATTCAAACAAAATATAATGTGAAACAAAAAGTTTATGCCTACACAAACACCGCACATAACCTTCCAAAATCACATTTGAACGTAAAACAATAATAACAAACTGGCAGGCAACACGCTGTGCAAAACAAACGCCTCGTTCCCTCCTGTTCCCACCTAACCCCTCACCCGACAAGGAATGGCTTCACAACAAACCACTGTGCAGTATTGGCGACTAAAACTACCGATGGCGGCGCTAGTGTTGTAACATACACGTGCTCTGAAAATGGTATTGTGCTATAAGATCGCATACAGAAACATTGTATAACCAACATTCGTTTTGAAGTATACTAACATAATAATATTCTTTATTGTATTTAAAGTTACAATGAACTTATAGGGAAGGAAAGTGTGACGTCAAGTAGCCAATTTTGTTAGGATGGATAATAGTTTACTTTCCAAACAAGAAAATGGCTGCTGTCTTAGTAACCGTTGCTATGTTATGTTCAAAACTGACCGCGACCGCGACCGCGAGACGCAATACAATACAAGGAAAAAAATATTTCTGTTTACCTGAATGTTACAAGTAATATTCAAATCAAATTTATTCTGTATTTATGATTATAAATGTAACAGTAATTTTGTTTTCGTAAAAAAATGGCACAAAGACATGTTCTTCGTTTGTCATCTATTAATAATTTTTTCAAAGAAGATATTAGATTAGTTTCTCGTGGTGAAAATGCAGTGCACTCTAATCACGTAAAAAATATGATTTATGATAGTGAATGCTTATACGGGGTGAGGTAGAAGCGAGTTTGCGTAGCAGAGGGTATATAAAGTGGAAGTAAGTATAAACATAAAAATAAGTTTTATTATGTATTAAATTCTTATTTTATAGTTACACCTTGATTCTGAGAACGAAATTTGTGAAGGTTCGTGCACATGCCCAAGGCGGCAGGTATTATGCCATCATATGGCTGCTTTGTAGGTCGATTATTTCGATCACCGTTTACAAAATGACAGCTACAAACTAAGGAATATTTGGATGGTTCTCTATCTTCACGTCTAAAATATGGTTAATTACTATATGTATAAATTTTAATAAATTTTTATTTGCATACGTTAAAAGTTAAAGCCAGATTTTTTTTTCTTTCTCCTCTTTTGGGAATATAAAAAATCTGCAACTATGCTTTTCGCTATAATGTTTACAATATCGTGCAAAACACATAACCATGGTCTAAAATTAAAAAAATATATGCTTCACTTATGTTATTGTACTGTATATATGTATATATTTGTTTAATCTACCGTAAATTATTATTATTATTATAGCTTCTATAAAATTATATTACTCTAACCACCACGTTGTAATGCACATGTAACGTCAAAGTACGTTTTGCACAATGAGGTTATGTTTTTGTTTTGTTTGGAAACAAACCTCGCGCCATTGCGTCTCACGGTCGCGGTCAGTTTTGAATATAACATAGCAACGGTTACCAAGACGGCAGCCATTTTCTTGTTTGGAAAGCTACTACTACCTATTCTAACAAAATTGGCTCCTTGACGTCATCACTTTCGTTCCCTATTACAATTGATAGATGGGGGTGACGTATTTCTTAATATTTTAATAACTTTTACATTCTAGACCTTTCATGGATGAAGATGAAATGATGAAAGACACACACAACAACCATGCCTTATCCGGGATTCGAACCCGGGACCCTTGGAGCGTGAAGCGAAAGCGCTACCGCTACTCCATCTGGGTCGGCTGAAGTATACTAACAAATTCATTAAACTTTTATAAATAGTGTTAGTAATAATTTTGTGTACGTACTTAAATTACAATGACATTCGAAGAAAGTTATCTTAGACTTATTTCTAAGGAAATGTTTACTGGAGGCATCAAATTCTTCTCGAAGTTTTATAGAAGGGGGAAAATTGTTGAATCGCGGGTTGTTATTTTTATGTGGCATTAATGAACATAGTGTTTAAACAAGTGCTTTAACGTCACATCCTCATGAGATTAAAAGAACTGTAAATTTACAATTGATTATTTACAAAATGCTCTTGTATAGCCATAGTGACCAGTGCAAACACATTACAGCTAACTTCATATTTTGTACAAGATAGTAAAATAGTACCATATATTATTTATGGATGTTAAATAAATATGTATTTACTTTACTTAGTTAAGAAAATTTAAATGGAACCAATGTCAAATATCTTTCAAATTGTTTTAATTACAATTGTAAGAAATATATTGCATGCTACACATAAAGTTAAAAGTGTATTATTTTACTCATGAATTGGTCAGAAAATAATACAATACTTTTCATTTTTGTTATCCTCTTATGATTCGTCACTTGTTTTCCAGTTCGTATTTTCCTAATCCAGCCCTCTCTTTTGTCGATAGACTCCATTTTACCAAGTTTATTTTGAATGTCACTCTTCCTTTCGCCAATTTTTGGGACAGATAATTTTTTCCTACCCCGAGAATGACAGCCATAAACGCAGCAATTGACATTGTTAATATTTTTTCGTTCTTTGCTCATGTTGCAAAGTAATTTATATGTACTTTAAAACAAGAAACCGGCAAGGAATGCAATGCACTGTTTATATTTACTGTGTAGTTTAATAACAGAATACCATTTTCAAGAGTTGCATATATCGTCCGCTTGAGGGATTCACGTTAATTTTAGTCGCCAATAGGGAAAGCGGCGTCTAATTTATGTTTGGTCTGAGGTTGCAATCTATGGCTGAATAAACAAACTATCGAATTCTGAGCTGTAGAATTTAATTTACAAAATATTTTTTTGTCTGTAAAATTAAACTCCCAAATGAAACGTATACCTACTAAGGAATTCAAATTCAAACTATGAACTCGTGCCAAAGGAAAATTCTAACATCACTTTTCTGTTCTATTGTCATGCACGTCTTCGTCCATTTATGGTTTTGGATTTGGACGCAGTCGCTATCGCTTCTACCTGCACTGCACAGTGCCCTTCCAGAAACATTCTACGGACGGTATTTCCAAAGCCCGTGTGCGTCTTACTACATTGATTTATTTTAAAATAAGAAAAGATAAATCTTGCCTAAATTAATGTCACAATATCTAATAATCAATAAAAAATCAATTCGGGAATATGTAATAGATTTATTAATAGTTATTTACATTATACGTGCGGTAGGTGTTATTTTACAGCGCGAGGTTTTATATTGAAGCACGACGCGCAGCGGAGTGCTGCAATAAAACCGAGCGTTGTACAAATACCTAACGCACACATTATGTATTAAATTTTTTGGCCGAGATATCTATTAATATATGTATTTTCTATAAATTTTGCTTGTTAACATTAAACCATTGTTGTCATCAAGCGAGCTGCTATCAAAACAATTTATTGTAGGCTCAGCATCAAGGCGCTTTGAAAAACAATGAAACGTAAAAATAATAAAAAAATTGTATTTCTTGATTTCTATCTTGGTCAGTAATTGCTAAAAGCAAGGCTAAAAGTATTGTAATAATATCTATTAAAAGGAAAAATGTCAGACAGTGACGAATCTATAACATCTACTCCGCCAGAGTTACGTGAACAAGCAAAAAATGTTTCATCGGAATTACTCCCTGAAAAATAAAAAGCCCGATACGAGAGATATTATCAAGTTTTCGTACGGTGATGTGAAGAAAAAAAGTCAACAATTGAGAGGTTGGGTTGGGACAAGACCAAGAATTTGCACTTTGATTATTTTATTTATTAGGGCACGTCTATAGGGCGCGAGCAGACACGTGACTCGAGCGACTTTGACGTGCTTGGAATCAGCTGATTTATGTGCGCATGTCATTTTGACAAGAACAATGACACGTTAACAAGACCAATGTTTTGATTTATTTTGATTTTTAACTGCTAAAATGTTATAATTTCTAATTTCATATGTTTTACTGCCTAAATATTGTAAAATAATAACATTAAAACAATTCAAAATCAAAATAAGTCAAATCATTGGTACTGTGAACGTGACATTGTTCTTGTCAAAATGACATGCGCACACAATTCAGCTGATTCCAAGCACGTCAAGGTCGCTCGAGTCACGTGTCTGCTCGCGCCCTTTTGTCTATGCTGCTATTCTGGAAGGAAATTAAGGTTAGATAGACTAGTTCCTACATACGTAGTTCCTAAACAAACTACATGAATGATTCTAATGTTACCTACCCTTTTCGACATTCTTCATTAAAATTAATTTCAAACATTTGAAATAAAATAAATAATTCTCATCAATCATTCCACAAATTTTATCATTTGACAATTTTGACAATTGACATTGCCGACTGAGAATTATGCTAACAGATGGCACTGGCAGATTAAATTAATAGTTATTTGTATATCAAGGCAGCGAAATCACTCTTTAGCGTACCGAGAGAAAAATTGTCGCCGAGGCCGCTCGCGGCCGAGGCATGACAATCTCGAGGGCGCTAAAGGATTTCGCGGACAAGGTGTACACAATATTTTTTGTGCAACCGTAAAAATTATGTAATTACAAATTTTATTAATTTTAAACAGTTTCATTGTATATAGAAAGTTGGCTTTCACGGTGGCTATGGGGTTAACATTTGATAAACAAAACCATGCAATTTTCAAGTGTCAAAGTGATTATTTACCTAATTTCGCGGCCGTTACCATGACAACGTCCGCGAAATGAATTTCGCGGCCGTTACCATAACAACGGTTGCGAAATTTAATTTCGTGGCCTGTATTGCGACTGCGAAATGCTTATTTCGCGTCCGGTTGCACAAAAAAGAAATTAAGTTTTATTTATTTACTATTATTGAACGAAAATTGTGGTAGCTAGCGTTTTTGTAGGCACTCTTTATTATTACAAAGTAGATTTCTTTATTAATGGCCTCTTAAAACTTAAAAATATGGGTGTGTATTACTTTATTCGGTGCTGCAAAGTCATGGCATGTGTAAAATCGCAACTACCATGGACGCCAACGATGTGTGATTGTTATGTTTACACTTTAGGAGGCCAAAAAACTTATTTATCCGAATTCCCTTGAATTTTCAATATTAATAATTGAAATCAGTAAACGGTGATATATACCTGGTTTATTGTATGCAAATATGCCCCAAATAAATTGAATACTTTATTACTTATAATAATAGAAACGTTTAATATGCCTATTTTAATTATAACTAATAAAACAAACTACTCAAGATGAATTTGAAAGAGTATTAAAGTTAAAAGGTTAAATATAGCGATCTCAGCAACAGCAATGTTATTAATTATTCTATTAATAATAAACATATACTTGTGTCCTTCAATGAATATTAGTTATTTTTATCTCATGTGATACAGATTGGTTAAATTTTAAAAGAACATCTTGATAACACGTAGTAAAATAAGATTTTTTTATCAGTATCAGTGTTATTTAAATTTATACAAACCGTGACCTTCAACTTTTGACTGATATTATTTATATACGTAAACGTAGTACATTTTTTTTTTCACATGCAATAATGCAATGGGGAGTTATAATTTCGACGTCACCTGCGGCGGACTTCCCACCACGCAATTTAGAAAAGGACAACAAATTTTTTAGAAAGCGCGAGGTGATATACCCTGGCCGCGTCGATCCTTCAGCACTTCGCCTCGTTGATCCCTAAATTTGTTTGTTATTTAGTCAGCAAAATTCGGTTGTTATTTTGAGTAGTACCTGTTATTAATTAACTCTTGTACTAAAGTGTAGTGTGTAGTGATCCTTGGAATTTGAAATATCACTAAAAAACCAAACTCTCAAATAAATAATGGGTTTAACACAAGATGATGTACCGGGGGCACGAGTTGTTTTTAAAAACATTGAAAACCATTCCGTCTTATAGTTGTAAAGATGGTTAGACTGTCGGAAGAACATTGGACGTTGAAGAAAAGTGGAAATAAACATGAATTAATTGAAAGGTATGCACTGAGTAGATAATATACTTAATAGGGGATTCCACCATTTTTTTTAAATATAATTTCATCAGAAAGTGTATATATAGATATGGATTTCATATGAATGACGAGCTGCTAAAACAATAACCCCTTATTTCCGAAGTATTTCAATTATATCATTTTATTTCTTTATTAATATTCATTATTAAGCATCTACTTTCACTATTTTTTACTAATTTCTCTTAATTCGATTGAGCTGTAATCCCCTAAAAATGTGTTCAGTTTGACGTGTTTACGTTTCCTTTCAAAGAACAGTTGTAAACACATTGTGGATGTGGACCAATATGATACATATCAAACTGTAGAGTAGACCTAAATCGTGCTCACTACGTAACTACTTATTAAATACTTTTTTACTTACTAGATGGCGTAAGAAAAGTTTAAATAGGGGATTCCACCATTTTTTTTATAATTTCATCAGAAAGTATAAGTAAAACTAAGACTATTGGTGAAAATCCGGTTAAATATGAGTGACAGTGCACAGTGCAATTTTTAAAATAAATTTCATCTAGCAATCTATCTAAATGTCAAACAACTAATTTTTTATGACAATAACATTTGTTTTAGGTTGCCAGTAATTTTCTTCGCAATATCCTATAATTATTAACATATCCGTTTGTTCGGCTTAATAGTAGTATTTTAATGCCATTATCATGACTCATGACACGATTAAATATTGTCAGCTTACTCTTAAAACAACTTAAAAAGACTGACAACTCACAGCGAAATTATTGTGGGTGCTGCGCACCCACACTTTTAATTTCTGTGGGTGCATGTGCGTCCGTGCACCCACGTAGTTTAATATATATATATATATATATATATATATATATATATATATATATATATATATATATATATATATATATATATATATATATATATATATATATATATATGCCTGTGCCCCCCCCATGGAAAATTTGGTCTTTTCTCGCAATAATATTTTTGCGTTTATAAAGATGTACTCGTATACAGTGCGAGTGGCAATATTACAACTATTTGAGTATAGACGATACGTTATGATATAGAATGGATAAACATAAACTACAAACTGTAAACAAAAACTGGCCATTCATGAGCAGGTCACTGTCAATTCATAAGGTGTACAAGTCAATCTATTGCAGTTGTTTGGTGTGGTGATTCTATATAGCATTTCATTGAAATGTAACAATGTCTGAAAAATCTGGTGTGGGCAACACAATACCTCCCGCTATTTACAGCCCGAGTCACAAAAAAGATTGTTAATCCTCCAGTTTATTTCTTAAAATATAGTCTAATCTAATCCATGTAATTACCTTTTTTTATACCCCTCAACAGGATTAAATCCAACTTACAGAGTGGGTGCACATTCACACACATCCATACCTTATAGTTGGATTCGAACACAGAGCCCCGAGGGCACTCATGACATGAGGCGTTGCTCTAACCATTGAGCCAATAAAATGAAGATTAAATTTTAAATACCGGGATAGAATAGAATTCACTAATCCAAAAATGAAGATTAGCTTAAACATTTTTGTGAATCGTTAATTTTAATTAATCTAAATACATACCTAAATATTTACTTATGCTGGATACTATATTGAATTCCTTTTCTATTGTTCTATTTACTTTTTTCTTTTTAAAACGTTACTAATATTATTTTGAAATGATTAGTTCTTTGATAGTGACATTTATCTGTCAGTTGCATACATTTGAACAACTGTGTTTTGTTTGTTTAAAGCGTAGGCTCTGGGATTTAAATTATAGATAATTTTTTCAATTTACCCATAAAATATATAGAAAAAGTATTAATGCAAATCTATAGAAAATTTAATAATCTTTAATTTTTATAATAAGATTAATCTCGAAAAAATAACATTTAAAGGTATTTTTCGAAGAAAAAATTATTTTGAGCTTCTAGTAAAGTGCCATTTCCGGTTATCCGATTTTCACCAAAAAAAGTTCGAAATATAAGGTTTCAAAATTTTCTGAATAATAGTATTTGAGTTACAGTGGAGGATCCATACAAACACACATACACACAGACATCATCATGAAAATGTTAAAATTGGATTCTAGGGACCTTAAAACGTGGTCATTTACCAAAAGCTCGATATGCAATTTTTAGCACGATCCCTATACCTCCCTTACCAAGGGTAGCGGGAGGTAAAAATACTGTGTTTACTGAATTTTATAAACGCTTTAATATATTGCTATCATTAAGGCTATGCCTGTAATCTATCCTACGTAAAATACGTCACTGTCTATGCATAGACAATGTAGTTTACGTGGTTAAATTTTGTATATTATCTATGCGCATGTAGACTATAATTATTTTTTTTTACTTAATTACTTCTTTTGTCTTAATTACTTGTAGATTTAAAGTTAAAAAAGTAATGTTTGAGTGTTAGTGCCCAACAGACGTGTGCCTTGAGGTGTGCCCCCCCTATAACGAAATCCTAAATACGCCACTGATATCAGCAAACATTAATTTATATAAGCGGTACCATTATATAATGAATTTTTTGAGAGAAATCCATAATAAATTTTATATTAATTTAATTTAAATATGACTATAATAAGTGTGCCATGAATGGAAAAAATAAATACATGTTGCTTTTTACTTCCCGCTACCCTTGGTAAGGGAGGTATAGGGATCGTGCTAAAAATCGCATATCGAGATTTTGGTAAAAAATGATCACGTTTTAAGGTCCCTAGAATCCAATTAGAGGTGGGCGCGGGCCGTGATTTTGTCGGGTCACGATTCGTGAGGCACTAAAAAATTATCGTGCGTGATCAGGCGTGATTGAAATTTAATCAGCCGTGAGTATAAGTTTTCTTTTATTTTTTATTTAAAAAATTGTTAATTTCCATATTTTACTTTACATTCTTGTTATTATTATTATTATTAAGTCCAAATATGTCATCAACAGTATTTTTTTGCATAAAAATAGTGTTATTGTTGTACCCAAAATTGTATACACAGTTGTTCCGATTTCACTAAAGATATACAAATCTTTAAGCCCGTTTGACACGATCATAATTTTGTTGACAAATTTTTTACCAAATTTATAATATTTGTGACGGAATAGAACAACCTATTTGTCCATAAACATTCGTTTCCAATGAAACCAATCTGTTACCTAACTTATTACCAATTTGTTACCAAATTTGATAACAACTGATGACTGCGTTAAACAGGCTTAAATGTACATAGAAACAATTACGTGACACGAAAGTGACCCGCTGGGCGTGATCGGGCGTGAGTGCCAAAATAAAATCGTGAGCGTAAGTGATTGTGAATCAAACTTAAAAAAAAGTCGTGCGTGATTGGCCATGATTACATTTTTAGTTCCGTGAGCGTGCGTGATCGAGAACAAAAAGTTACTCACGCGCCCACCTCTAAATCCAATTTTAACATTTTCACGATGATGTATGTGTGTGTGTGTGAATCATCCACTCTAACTCAAATACTATAATTCAGAAAATTTTGAAACCTTGTATTTCGAACTTTTTCTGTAATGGAAAGAGCCCATTAGATTTTGGTGTAAATCGGATAACCGGAAATGGCACTTTACTAGAAGCTCAAAATACCTTTAAATGATATTTATTCGACATTTATGTTATTATAAAAATTATATATAAAAATTAAAGATTATTAAATTTACTACAGATTTGCATTAATACTTTTTCTACATATTATATGGATAAATTTATAAAATTATGTATAATTTAAATCCCGGGGCCTACGCTTTAAACAAACGATACTCCTTGGCAGTTATTCAAATGTATGAAACTGACAGATAAATGTCACTGTCAAAGAACTAATCATTTCAAATTAATAATAGTGTTTTAAAAAGAAAAATGTAAATAGAACAATAGGAAAGGAAATCAATACAGTTTCCAGCGTATGTAAATATGTAGGTATGTATTTAGATTAATAAAAATTAACGATTCGTAAAAAAGTTTAAGCTAATTCTCATTTTTGGATTAGTGAATTCTATTTTATCCAGGTATTAATAAAATTTAATCTTCATTTTATTATCAAAAATGTAGTTACTTGGATTAGATTAGACTATATTTTAAGAAATAAACTGCCAAAATTAAACTAAAATTTGCTAATCCAAAAATAAATAAATAAATATATCATCGCGGCTTATTACCCATTGCTAGATGTACCAATCTGCTTTGTACACAGATACCAGTAATAATAAAATATTTGCACCGTGCGGGCGCTTACCAGGTGTCACCTTATGGGCACTCATTGCTATAGTGGAGAGTGTACCACAGGGGTCAATTTTGTGCCATTTAAAATTGGAAATATTTGGCGTTGGTCGGGATTGAACCCGGTTCCCCAGATTCGCGACCTGACACTACGAGACTTCATGGGGTCTCAAAAATAAAGATTAGCTTAATTTATTTTGTGACTCGGGCGTTACATGGCGGGAGGTATTGTGTTGGCCACACCAGATTTTTTACGTAGAATTATAATGCCCTGAATTAAAAAATCTGGTGTGGCCAACACAATACCTCCCGCCATGTACTGCCCGAGTCACAAAAAAGATTAAGCTAATTCTTATTTTTGGATTAGCGAATTTTACTCTAATTTTGGCAGTTTATTTCTTAAAATATAGTCTAATCTAATCCAAGTAACTACCTATTTGATAATAAAATGAAGATTAAATTTTAAATACCGGGATAAAATAGAATTCACTAATTCAAAAATGAGAATTAGCTTAAACTTTCGTTAATTTTTATTAATCTAAATACAGCCTACATATTTACATATGCTGGAAACTGTATTGATTTCCTTTCCTATTGTTCTATTTACTTTTTTATTTTCCGTCACCTTTAAGGTATATTTAAATCAAATTAATATAAAATTTATCACGGATTTTTCTCAAAAACTTTGTTATGTGATGGTATGAAACGATTAAATCGTTGAATTCAGAATTAAATTCTCTAGCGATTTAGGAAATAAAAAATATATGTTCCTATAAGAAAAGTTTGGTCCCATATTTTGAGAACCGCTGATATAAATTAATGTTTACTGATATCAGTTGTTTTGTAAATCAAAATGGCACAATTTTGCTCATTTAACCAAATTGATATCTGTTCAAATATAAAAGTTACTAATCTTCATTTCACTTAAGAAAATACGAGTAGTAGGTGGCGCTTGAGAACTGACCAGTTTTTACATGCATTAAATAAATAATTTAAAGTTGTGAAACCAAATTTTGTGAATAATAAATAGTTTTATCTGTAAAAATGTACGAGACCTGAATATTAAAAATTACAACAAAACATGGTTAAATATTACCTCGAACATTACTTAATTCTATAGATTTTATTTGATAATGATAATTAACAACGGACAGGTGATATTTTTTACGTTTTTGTGAACTAGGTTTGCATTCTGATCAATCAAAGGGCAGAATTTATATCCCTATCTAAAGCAAAGCTATTTTCTTACGTGAAACGAAGTATAATAGTGAGCAAGCTGAGACCACCTGTATATCAATTTTTATAAATTTACTATAAAGGTTATTTCAACGTAGGACAAACTAGTTTCAAGAGAATATTAATCCTGTAATTTATTTCTAAAATTTCATTTCTTTCGCGGACAAGAGTACTAGCAATTGTATGGGGATTTTGATTAATGTTTGTACACTGTCTTGGGCTTGGAAAGGATGATTAATGTTTAGTTTTGTGGATTTGAGTAGCACCATAACCATCATAGATTACGTTTATCTCGACGTTTCAAGCTGCTCGAACTTAGTAAATCCCTTTTCAATCTTCGGAATAAACGATCGAAATTAATATTTCAAGCCGCTTGAAAATGTCAAGTCAAGCCTATAAAATAACAGGCTTGGACTTATGAAGCGGCTTGACTTCTGTCGAAGTAAACCGTGAAGCTTCAAATATTGTAACTACGCATGCGCACATCCGCAATATGTTACAGTGTTACTAAATTCATATCATTTGTTGGTTAATTGAATTTTACCATATTTTTTAAAAGTCGCGGCATAAAGCTTAGTAAAATTGTCCAAAAGCGAAATATTTGGAGTGATGAAGAAAATATTTTTTTAATGTTTTTAAAAGAGAAGACAAATAACAACATGACAATTATTAGATTTTGAATCGGAATTTATTTGAACTCACGGAGTTGAGATAAATTTACATTTAATAATTTCTTTCGTACTTTAATGTGTATTATTAAGAAGTACTGCATTTCTAAAAGTAAATAATATAAATATAATGGATAAAATTAATGTTTATACAACCAAATTAATGTCACATAACATTAACTTACACAATCAACGATAGTTCCGAAAATGGCACCAGATGTCATATTGCTTAAAGTCAGTTGCCAATACTTTTATTGGCTAAATTCGATACTATTGGCGACTAAAATTAACGTGAATCCCTCAAGCGGACGATATTTGCAACTCTTGAAAATGGTATTCTGTTATTCAACTTTACAGTAAATATATATAGTGCATTGGATTCCTTGCCAGTTTCTTGTTTGTCTTTTTGTTTTAAAGTACATATAAATTATTTTGCAATATGAGCAAAGAACGAAAAAATATTAACAACGTCAATTGCTGCGTTTATGGCTGTCATTCTCGGGGTAGTAAGAAATTATCTATCCCAAAAACATATGAGAGGAAGAGTGACATCCAAAATAAATTTGGTAAAATGGAGTCTATCGAAAAAAGAGAGGGCTGGATTAGGAAAATACGAACTGAAAACAAGTGACGAATCATAAGATGATAACAAAAATGAAAAGTATTGTATTATTTCCTGACCAATTCATGAGTAAAATAATACACTTTTCACTTTATGTGTAGCATTCAATATATTTCTTACACTTGTAATTAAAACAATTTGAAAGATATTTGACATTAGTTCCATTTTAATTTTCTTAACTAAGTAAAGTAAATACATATTTATTTAACATCCATGAATAACATATGGTAGTATTTTACTATCTTGTACAAAATATGAAGACAGTTGTAATGTGTTTGCACTAGCCACTATGATGGCCAGCTATACAAGAGCTTTTTGTAAAAAATCAATTGTAAATTTAAAATTCTTCCAATCTCATGAGGATGTGACGTTAGAGCACTTCTTTAAACACAGCCCAAAATTTTTTGGTCTGTAGCTTTATGTTCATTATCGCCACATAAAAATAACAACCCACGATTCAACAATTATGCGATCTTATAGCACAATACCATTTTCAGAGCACGTGTATGCTACAACACTAGCGCCGCCATCGGTAGTTTTAGTCGCCAATACTTCGTTTCACGTAATAAAATAGTGTTGGGAAGATAGTTGCAGTTTGATCTTGTTTTTTGATTGGAGAATATATATGGCAAGTAGAAAGAATGTAGTTCGGTTCACTATCCGTATGTTGCGTTCATTATATTTCAAATTGATTGATATTATTTTTTTTTAAATAGATGATGATATAGAAATAGATTATAGGCCATGATTTCTTTTATATTTTTATGTTCTGCCTATATAGCATATTTCTGGTAATCGGTGATTATCGCTGCAATTAATATATTAGGGCAATGAGGGGGAGCAGTTACACTTATTACATCATGAGGCAGAAAATTTATAAAGATGATAAGTATTTTTTGAGGTTCGTGAATTTGTCACCAAAATCTTACTTTATTCATTAAAATTTTCTGTTATCTGGTATGCCTATAAAGTTCTACGATTTAATAGTTACTTATGTTACAAATTTTCCTTCTCGTGAAATAATTTACTCACGAGTTGCATACAAAATTTATTTTACGCCTGCAATAAAAGTGTGAAAAAAGTGCCATAGCAGTTCATTACTTCACCCCGAAACGTTAAAAAAGTGCACTTTTTTCACACTTTCATGTATTAAAATTACATGCTTTATAAACCCATTTTAATGGGAAAAGTGTACATTTTTAAACAGACGTAAAAATATTATATTCGATCGCAAATCATTATTATCAATCTATTTTTTTACACTGCACTTTATAATATATTATTTAGGATTTATTCGAAAGAAAGAAATTCCAAAACTACTCAATTTGAAATTTCAAAGCATCAGTAAAAAACTGTAAACCGCCTGCAATAATTATTTGTGTTACTACACCTGAAACAGCATTTTTGCGTGTGAGAATCTATTTTGAAGAGAGGCCCTTATACGAGCACTCGCAAAGCTCAATAATCAATAAACATTTTTCTATCGAATCTGCATTGAAAATTCAAATATAAATACAGAATTGCTTTGATTTAGGTTAAAACTTTGCACGAGCCTAGGCATGTAACAAAGTGTTTCTGAACGATTTGAAGATATGTATACAAAACAAAAGTAAATATACCGGACGGCGATAATAATTCATAGGACGCGTGAATGCTATGACACGGAACGAATAGAAATGTAAGACAATTTTAGTTGCATTTGTACCCGATATTGAAATTGCAAAATTTGAATCAATGTTTGTTTAATATGTGGAAAATAATCATTAGTACATTTAAAAAATTATATACATTTTCAGGTATCAAAAAAGAATCTACATCCTTCTATGCCTGCCTGCCATTATCTGCGCTTTCCACAAACTTGCCGGCGTATTTTTGCAAGCGAAACCGAACCATCGATGTCAGCTCCCAGACGAATTTCCCAACGCATCGTATATCTTACCTCCAGAGATACTCAACACATCATTCCCATGGGACCCACGAGCGAAGAATTGGTCATCATGCTCCAGAATGGAAGGACAAGTGGAAGTTCCTTGTGACAACTACATATACGATAAAAGCACATATGAGAGTAGCGCTGTTATAGAGGTATATTTTAATTAACTAAGTACATATAAGGTTATTCAAGAATAACTGTAGAGTTCGTGCTAAACGTGCTGGGCTGTTGCGCAGAATGCAAAACTCTCTTTTTCTCTTCTATTGCCTGACTTTTCTTTAGCTGTCTCTCTTCTTGATCCGCGCATTTCATAGCCCATAATATTGGGCACCACCTCTAGCTACGTCCATTAGTATTTTGTATGTGATTAAGATTAGATAAATATCGCGCCTGAGGTAGTAATAATATTTTGTTGTATCCTAATATAGTTCTAAATAAGTTATAGGCCTTTTGCTTACTAGGAATGCAGTAAAAAATTGTTACTACAAGCCTCGTTCGAGTATTTTGTTTTTAATGATAATAAACAACATATGAGGGGGTGTAAAGTGAAAGGTATATATCACATTTTTTGAAAAAAAGACTAAATACAGAAACATTATACATGCTAAAATCTATTGAGAAATTGTAATCAAATTTTTCAACTCCTGGCCAAATAGAAGGCAGCAACAGGTTGAAAGATCCCCAAAACCCTCTATTTAATTATTACATAATTGTGATAGGACAAACTAACAAAGCTATAAAAAATGAATAGAAATTAAAGATATACGGTGTGTTAACAAAAGGTGTTCGGAAATTTTAAAGGCGTATAGTATAGACAAAAATAACTGAAAAAAATTTAATAATCATGAGTCCGCAAACTAACCTTTTCAAAAATATGAGCTACAAGTAACTACACATGCATTCAAGTTTGCTGTGATTAACAGTGGCATAGCCTCCCAGGTCTTCTCACTTAATACCTTTGGACTTCTTTACTTGAGGATATTTAAAGAGTTTATTTTGTTCTACTCCAATTAACAATGTAGCGCACTTACAAGAGCGAATAGAACATTCCTGTGAGATAATTCGAGTAAAACCGGGAATTTTTGAAATGGTGCGAAACTCGTGTATAAGAAGAAGTGAAACATGTGTTGAAATGGAAGGGGGGCAAGTAGAACACCTATTTTTAAATGGCTTATGTGAAAAACGTAAATTTTCTTATTTTCTTAGATAGTACATTTCTGAAAATAGCGCATGTCTTTGAAACGGTTAGTTTGCGGACCCATATTTATTAGGCCTTTTCACTTATTTTGGTCTATAATATATGCCCTTAAAAATTCCGAACATTTTTTTTAACATTCTGTATGTACATACTCAAAGTACAATAAAGAAAATTTGGAATTTGTTTGAAATATGACATGTAATTATATGAAATGTAGAACTGTGATTTAGGCAACTCGATTTTAGTGTACAATTTCTAATAAAATTCGTTTTGTTTCTCAAAATAAATGAAATATGACTTACACCACTTTGACTTTGCCCCCTCATATTTTTTGGACTATTATTAAGAAAGTCAGGTGTTCTGATAATATATTGGATAAATTTCGAAATTAAGTATCTTATTTATTTTTATTTAATTCTACTCAACGATTGAGGACATTTTTTATTAATCTTAAGCTTTATTATGATATTAGGTATTATTACATATTTCTTTTAAAAATATGTTATTTTTGTTATCTTTATCTAGTCGGTTTTAAGTAGTTTTTAATTTTATATTATTAAATTTGATATATATATATATATATATATATATATATATATATATATATATATATATATATATATATATATATATATATATATATATATATGTATATTATATATTTTCCTATGTCTAAATAAAAATATTAGCAATGATATCTTAACACCCGGGATGTATATTATAGAAACAAATAAAAAAAAATTCTGCAGTCATACGGAAAATAATTAGTCTTTAACTCAAAATGAATGTTGAATTTAGCAAATTCCCGCACTAGCGCGGAAAATAATTAAAACAAGATTTTTGTATTGTTATGATGAAATCAATAATTGTCGTGATCCCTTAAAAATAATATGTATAGCCAGCCGTCTAAGTGGTAGATGATTAGTGATTTTTTTCTTATTTTGAGCACGATTGCAGAAAAAATATTGGCCCGTATATTCTTATAAGAAGCGTGCTCCATAAAAGCGTTTTTATTTTAAAAAAAAGCGCGCTCATAGTACGGGCACGGGCCATTGTACATGCGTAAAAGGAGATTCTAAAATTTCATGCAAATTCCAAAATTTGCTACACTCGTTTCGGAAACTTGCATTTGTTTCATAATCACTAACATGCGCATTATGAAACTTGATACAAGTATATAAAAGTATCATTTTTAATCAAAGAAAATAAGTTGTTTATGTTTACAAAACTCAACACGTAATTAAAAACGACGTAGGTTCGCGTTTCTCATTTAAGTCCTACGTAAAAGTTTGTCAGTTTCAGAAAAATGACAAAAATGTGTGGCATGTTTACAACATTCATGCCAAATGTTTATTAATTTTTTATGAAATTCTGTATGATTGTGAAAAAAATATTCTACCTTATCATCGTTTCGCGTAAGAAAATAGCAAATAAATTAAATAAATAATTTAAATACGTGGAATCGTAATCAAAAACATGGTTTTATATCACTTAATTCTGTCGATTTAATTTGATAACACAGCCACGATTTATTTAGCTGACAATATTTTTTTCGCTTGTCTAAACTATATTTCGTTCAACGAGCGCAGAAAACTTTAAAATTTGGGCGGGGGAAGTCATACCCTAGTTATATTTCTATAATATTTACAGTACTTTAATTATATAAATTTAAAAATAATAAAAATACAACTCTGGTGTGACTTCCACCGCCCAAATTTTAAAGTTTTCTGCGCGAAACAGGTTCGTTCTCTCGTTGAACGAAGTATAAATGTGCATACTTACTAATAGAAAATTTCCCTATCTGAACCAACACTATTTTCTTACGTGAAACGAACTACAAATTTAAATATATTGTAGTATGTTAAAATCAGAAAAAAAAATCTTGAACGAACTCATTTTCCCCTTGCTTCACATTGATATAAAATAAAATATCTGTTTTATTGTGTGTTAGAACAGGATTAATACTACCTACTTCATGAAAGCAATAATCCAGCAAGATCATCAGAATACAAAAGTAGCCAGCAAGAGGAGCCAGCAAGAAATCATAAATATAACAAAAAGATAAACCTTAAAATCCCATCATTCCAGAGACAAAGAGAAAAAAATAAGAGGATAAAGAGAACAAACAAGAAAAGGATTCCAAACACGGAAAGAAGAGAAATCAAAACGCTGACACAGATAAAGTAGATGAATTTATACAAATGACAATAGAAATTATGAAAAATATAATGGAAATAATGGAGTAAGTGGTAATAAAAAAGAAAAAATGGAAAAAAGAACAACTTAACAGAATAGAAAATCTAGAAAATTGAGCAGAATGGGAAGAAAAAGAAAAGTAGAAAAATAGTGAAATAAATGGCCTGCAATAAAAAAAATACAAATGCGTAAAAATTAATAAAACAATTATTCCAATCAAAGCTAGAGATAACCGTACAGATTTCAGAAGCCTTTACATAAGACAACAGATCTATGTAATTGTAGCAAAAATGGAATCTTTGGAAAATAAATAGGAGATAATGAAGTCAAAGAACAAAGTCATAGGTATATAAAGAACATAACAAAACAATGTAAGAAAGAAATATTCAAGCAGAAATTAGAAGAGAAGAAAACAATAATAGAACCCAAAAAATAATTAATGGTAGATGGTAAGATGAGTTGAAGAAAGAAGGCGAATTAACAAGCATCAAGGACTTGGATGAACAAGAGAAATTGAAAAACTAATAAGCAAAAAGAAAAAAAAACGGACTCTGCTATGACAACGAATATGAATATGGAAACAAAGAAAAATAAAATGGCAGAAAACAAAACAATGCGAGAATAATAAAAATAGGGTACGTAAAATAACAGGAGTATAAAAAGAAATTAATTAGAACTTACACAGGAAATGAAGAAGGCAAACTAGTCTTCGTAGGTAACAGAGATAAAAAGAAGAGAAATGCACAACGCACATAGCTAAAGGGTACTGGATGTACTGGACAGAAGTAGAAAAAAAAACGAAAACGCAATCTGGACTGGAGTTGGTTTAATAATGAAAGAGGAATGAATGGAAAATATACAGGCAGAAAAAACTGGATAATACAAACGAAATGTATACATTAATCGTAGCATCAATTGAAACGGAGGACAAATACTTTGAGGTCCGACAAAATTCAATAGGCAATAAAGAAGAAACATAATCTAAACAGACGAGTAGGAAATGAAAATTTTTCTCCATATAAAACATCGTCTCAGACTTCAATTCAGTGGATGATGTACAAACAGCTAATATACATTTTTTTCAAACGTCGTTAAATGGCATTTTTTATGACTTGATTCACAAGGCGGCGTAGAAATAAAATAAATAAATATCCATAAAAACTACGTAGAATTAGCGAATAAAAAGAAAAGTAGTGCGTTTGAAAAAAAAATTAATGTGTCATTCGGAAAAAAAGTGTCTGTATGCCTCGCATGCAATTTTCCGACTCGCTTCGCTTCCGTGTTCGCCACACAAAGTATCACTTTTACTCCTAATAACACAATATACTATTATTGCGCCTTGTTGTTCTTAACTGGTCCTGAATTTGATAGTACCAGCTGTGGTGTTTATTAATATAAAGTTAATTGGAACGTTTATCTTTCTTCTACTAATGTAAACTATTAGAAATAGTAAAACCTATAATAGTGTATTAAATACCACATTGTTTATTTTCAGTAATTTAAATTTCTTTCATAAATTTTTATTCTGGTTAACTATTTTTTAACATAACGCTTTGTGAGTTCATCCTAGGTAAAAAAAATGTAAGAACCCTTTTATGCACAAAAAATTAGGAGTTAATTTTTTATTCTTGTAAAATTTTGATATGGGCCACTGTTCTCGAGTAAATAGACAAAACCCGAAAAAACTTATCTTTTGGACCTTTGATCCAAGATGGTGCCGAGCCTCCCCAAGCCCCCAAGGTCGAAAATTTGAATTTGTCATCCACGTCCCGACCTAAAACAACATGTTAAATCCCTTGTACCCCACCTTTTATAAGGTAAAAACCTTTATCGTCTGGACTAATATAATAATAGAGATGAAAGTGAGTGTTGCTCTGTATGAAAAAAAAAATATATTAACAATTGTATATTATTATATAAGGGATTATGATAGTCATTATTCACGAAGATGAAGTTTGCGTCACGAGCCGTAGCCGAGTGATGCAAATCATCCGAGTGAATAATGACCATAATCCCGAATATAACACTACTCGAAAGATAAAAGTCTGTGCTAGGTCTGGATAGTAATTTTTTTTAATTTTCATTATAGTTTTTATATGATAAGTATACTAAATTCAAAGCCTTATAAAACGAATACAAATTTCTTACAAAATGGCGCTATACAGTCTAAAGGCATCCTTTATTTTTTATTTTAAAAAAATAGTCAATTCGAACCAAAATTAGTGTAAATTGCGTGGCCCTATCAAGAACATAGTTTTGCTTTATTTAGTACGGGTGGGTATTCTTCTTAATAACTCTGGTACTAGTTACAATAAAATTTTGAATCTTGGTATAAGGCTACTACTTATTTAGATACATATTCATACTATCTTTTGTTTCTGTATCTCAACCAGAGGCGTCACATATGGGGAATCCATGAACTTTTTTTATCGTTATTTTTTACCTTTTTTTATTTCTATTTATAAAATGCAAAAATACATAAAAATGTACTCTTTCTAAAACTTGATAAACGTAGTAGTTTTTGACATATTTAAATTTTTTTGATAGTTCCACGGTAGGCGAGCGTAAAAGATGCGCGAGTCTTGCTTTAAAATCAGGCAACCAATCAAATTACTTAGGAGATGATACGTCATTCTAATTATTAATCATCACTTGTAGTTTGCGAACTACTTTATTAGTATTTAAACGAAATTCTTTCACTAATACTCATTAATTTACGTATATTTTCGCATTCTTATTTAAGATAGTATGATATAGTACCCCATTAAAAAAGAAAGCCCGAGAAACTACAAAAACTACAGGGGAATAACACACTAAAAATACTGGAAAACAAGACTCACAAACTGGATTCCGAGCGAATAGAGGCATTCTCGACGTAACTTTCACACTAAGGCTACAGCAGATGAGTGAAAAGGCAATTGAAACGAAAAGGTAGATACACATACATTTAGTAAATCTAGAGAAAGCATTCGACAAAATTAAAAGGGAAGGTCAATGGAATATCCTAAAAAGACGAGGAATAGAGGAGACCATTAATACAGATCATAATAAGTTTATATGCTGAATGCAAAAGCTACGTTAGAACTAAGAAAAAAAGTATCAGAACCATTGCAAATAAAAACAGAACTTCGACAAGGGTGTGTCCTCAGCCCGCATCTGTTCTCAGTAGTCTTATATAAAGCAATGAAAAATGTAAAGAAGACGACCAAATCTCCCACAATGGAAAATGAAACTAGTTCAGGTTTTTGAGCTGTGCTTCGCAGATGACTTGGGTGACAATAATGAGAAGCATAGAAGAAGAATCTGAGGACGAATCTTTTTTAACCGGACTCACCGAGCCGCAGTTATCACTGCCGTACTGCCGGTTACATTTCAGCCAGTATTATATTTTATAAGGGGCCAAGTAGCTGCATATTTTTTAACACAACTATTCGAACTCACGGAACATGGTTAGAATGGGTAAATGGCGTCAGCTGTATTCAAGCCCTACATAGATGATACATAGATAGGCAGAAGAAGAACTCGTCAACTCAATTATAATGCCAACAACACCGAGCTGAAAAAAACATGAAAATAAATCTGGATAAGTCAGTGACAATGACAATAGGGAAAAATATCAAAACACAACATACAAATAGAAGTAAATAATGTAGAACAAGACAGTTTAAATACCTAGGAATAGTTATACATGAAAACGAAAAATTAGATGAAGGGATAAACGAAAATATAGGAGCAACGGGAAGACATAAAAATTGATGTTGTGAGAAGAGTAGCTGTGCCAGTACTCATACGGCTGTCGGTCATGGACACTAAAGAACAGGCAGAAGAGCAAAAAATAAATGCAGAAATGATGATTTTTTAGAAAAATTGAGTGAAAACGCAGAGTAGATTGAATAAAAAATGATCGCTACAGACAGAGAGTATAAGGCCACTTGTAGAAATTATAGAAGGGCAACTTAGATGGTTCGGACATGTACAAAGAATGAGAGATGAAAGAATCCCACAAAGAACTTATGAAGCCAAGACAAGAAGCAAGAGACCGGTAGAAAGAAAAAGTGAAGAGAAAGGAAGTGAAAGTAGCAGCTGAAAAAAGAAGCTTAAAATGGAAAGATCTTCGAAGAAAAAGGAGAAAGAGAGAAGGATGGAAGAAATTGTTAACCTAAACACACCACACCCAAAGTCTTACACCGAAAGGCAAAAAGACTAAGCGACTAAGGATTAACTAAGTAAGTAAGTCATTTCTTAAAACAGATGTGGAAAGAATTTTGAAGAAAAAGTAAATATAGTTACTTGTATTTTAATATTTTAATAATCTACCAACTTATATTTTATATAGTAGGTTTGTTCGTTTCGCTACTTTGCGTCTACGGTTTACTGCCGCCTCCATACAAGGTATATGGGCGCGGCAGTAAACCGTAGACGCAAGGTAGCGAAACGAACAAACCTATTATGAGAGAAGGCAAATGTTTTATTCTAAATACACCACTCTACATATATTTCGTTCGGAGTTTATAGGGATAATAATATTTACTATTATTATAAGGTCTTGATACACGATAATTAAGGTGACCCGATTTTGTTTGTGGTAAAACGAAACGCATCGGTGAGCTGGAAATACGTAAGTACAGGAGCGAACAAATTCAAGTTCCTTATATGAAAAACTTTCTTGTTATGCACGCTACAGAAAATTATTATTGACCAACTTTTTGAGATAACTTCAATAGTCACCACCACAGGAATCTTCAGTTGTCATTTGTTTTTGAGCTAATGGCTAAAACTTGATTTTCGCTTATTTTTAAAATCTCATAATATTCCTTATAATAAAAATAAAGGAAAAATTTTAATACGGTTTTTTACGTAAAATAATGTGTAATTTGATTGTATTTAAAACACATTTTAAATAAAAATTCTTAGCTGATATTTTTTTTACAAATCCCTACCGCGCAATGTTCGAATTAAACAGGGGAGGGAAACACACTTGTCAGTTGCTCGAAAGGCGGAGAAAGTTGAATATTTTAAATAATATTTGAAAACATCGATGACTGTTTTTTCCAAATTATAAAAAAGGCTGTTTCTTCATTGGATTACTGGGCCGTGGTTTAGGCAAATTATGCACCGGCTGTGAAAGTCTTAATAATTATATAAGTTTAATCTATACTCTATCCGTTTTAACTATAGACTAGATGGCGATTCGAGCGCGGCCGTTTTTACATGTATTAAATAAAGAATTCAAATTTTGGCGCCATTCCTGGATTTACAAAATTGACATTATTTCAGTAATTTTGTCTTGTACTTACATTGCTATCTATCTATTTTTATCCATAATATTAACGAAGATAACAAAACTAACGAACTACTAACTAAAAACTAAGAAAACGCGCACAACGAAAACTATGTAATATGAAATATAACGCCAAAACACTGAAAATTATATAAACGAAAAGAACAATAATATACTTATTGGCATTATTCAACGTTATCGTTCTTTTGGTTAATTTTTATTTTTGTTAGATTGTGTCAATTTTAAATGTCATATGATTCAATGTCAATCTATCCCGAAATAGATGGAAATATTCAGGAACTATGGTGTACCCGGAATCAAGATATTGATTTTTTGGTTGACTTACGGAACATTGTATTTATGTCAGACGTCAAAATAATTGATACAGTTGTCAAGCAAATTTAAATATCGCGTCAATTATTTTACTGTGTAAACTCGGTTCACGTTTGAACCAATCAGACAGCTAGAATCTTAGGCCCTATCTCACACAACGCTCTATAGTTAAAACGGATAGAGTATAATTTGCTGCCAAAATTTGTAAAAATATCAGTAGTTAAGAATAAATAGTTATTTAAATATTAAGGGCAGTAAGTGCTTCCTACCAATAGACCAGAAAAGTTAGGTTAGAATTTGCCTTTGGCGCGAGTTCATGGTTTGAATTCCCTAGTATAGGTTTCATATAGGAGTTTAATTTTACAGACAAAAAAAGATATTTTACAAAAAGAAATTAAGCAGCTCTTGCTAAGAATTCGATAGTTTGTTTATTCAGTAATAGATTGCAACAGTTTAAACCTGTAGAAAAGGTAAAGTAAGAAAATTATTAGAAATTAAAATGCTTGGTGCAAGCAAGGATACCGTATGTCGTTGACCCACCAGTAAATAGGACAGAACAATAGAAGATGAAGCATGCACGATCAAACTGAGACATACGTTCAATGAATTTTGTAGTGTTGTATTATTATTTAAATAAATATAAACTCTGCATAGTTCATGTGAATATTATTGTACCAAACTGGAGATAAAGGATCGGTGTAGATGCTATAATGCTTTGCATAAGAGATTTACTTTTATGAGATTTTTCGGCCTTTAAAGTTGAGCAAAAATTTCCTTGGTAAGAAATACACGGGGATTGAAATTATGTTCTCAGCGATATGAACTGAGTTTACCGTTACACTTTTCTGGTCTATTGAGGATGATTTTGGAGACCAAGGCGAAGTCCAGATAAAAGTGATTTGAAAATTATTTTGACATTTGACAATTTTTGGTTGTTTTTATTTACTTACCGCCTCCTGATGGATAAGTGATTTCTAAATAAAGCCTACTGCCTTGGAAACCCTGTCGGGAAACATTTAAAAAACCCGATCGTGCAAAAAATTATAAATTTCAGCTGACAGATAATAATAGCCGCCGTTTCCGTTTTATGGTACACTCATCACTCATATACGGGTGTCCAGGATGCTTTGCCAACATGGGGATCTCGAAAACTATAAAAGATACGAAGTCGGTTAAATTAGACAAAAGTTGCCTCATTAGGAGACCATTTTAATGGTGCTTTGTTATTTGAGAAAAAATACATAGCTATATATTTATAGTTTTATCAGTATTTAATTTTTCTAAAAAGTATGTTCACCTTTAAATTTATATGTTTAAGGGCAGTTTTCATATTCAGACTCATTTGAAGAATAATTAAGATTATTTTATTTTAAAGTAATATGTTACAGTGCTCGCTAATGTGCTATAGTTATATTGTGAAAGCGAACATAATTTTAATTTAAAGTGTTAAAGCGAAGATAAAGTTTATTATGAAAACGGCCCTAATGTATATAAGAATGATTGTTTCAGTGGAATATGGTATGCGGAAATGCATACTTGAAAGCAACAGGAGATGCTTTATTTATGGTGGGAGTTATGTTAGGATCAATAGGATTTGGAGAATTATCAGACAGGTAAAAATCATTATATTATATTGCATCTAAATAATAACTTATTGTGAACTTTTTTATTTGAAGGTTTGGTAGAAAACCAATATTTTTCCTCTCTCTTGTGATACAAGTGGTATTTGGTGTGTTAGCTGCATATGCACCAGAATATATTAGTTTCACCTTCACAAGACTGATTATTGGTGCTACCACTTCAGGAGTGTTCTTAGTTGCTTATGTGATAGGTAATAACAATATAAATAGTGACTGTAACGTAAGTTATATTTTAATCATAATTGATTTTAAGTAAAATGGTCCCTATATTTTTATATATTCTTGAAAAGAGAAAATGTTAATTAAGTCAATGGTTTTTAAAATGTAACTCAAATTTACCAATATTTTTTTAATATGAGAAGACGCCTTTTTGTCTTAATTCACTAGATAGAAAATTTACTTGTAAAGGTGGATTTATGCAGCCTACTTTTTATTTTACTTTTTCTTTTACTTTATAAAAGTTAAATGTTTGTTATTATACGTACTATTTTATCTGCACATTTTTAATTTTACTTTAAGATCTTAAGTTGACCAACTTTCAACTAATAAAGTAAAAGAATTTCACAACTGCGCATGAGCTCCACTGCATAAACGTCAGCGTGTTGTGTATTTGTTTTTGTGTGAAGGTTTTAGGTTATGCAAAAACGAAAAATAAGTAAAGAACAAGATTATATATTATTAGATTTATTTCAAAAATATCCCCACTTATATGATAAAACAGATATTTTATTCAAGGATAAAATGGAAAAGAAAGAATGCGTGGAAAAATATAGCATCTGTATTAAATGATTAGTATATTTACTTTCTAGGGTAGATCAAGGTAATGGGAAACGATTTTAGAATAGTTGACTTTGCGTTGATATAACATAACTATTGAAGATAAACTAAACATGTTCGTTGTTGTAGGGTTGTTCCAATCCACAACCTATTACATCATATTTAAAAGAACTCTTTATTTCAAATACTTGGGGGGAAAAAATCTGTGTTTGCAGTTACCCCACAAATTTTTCCTTTTACCCCATCAATTGAGGTATTAGAAAACAATCTTTGTTTTCGCATTCATTTTGAATGTATGCAGCAATGGGGCTAATGGAAACATATGTACTAATATATTATGTTACTGTTGCTGTATTTTTATTTTGTAATTAATACAACCGAAAAAAATACATGGTGTAGTAGTCATTAAAGGACATACATAAAATACAAGAATGGTTTCTTTGTAAATCAGAAAATGAAAGATATTAACTTTAAGATGTTGCAAAAGGAAAATACTCATTTGTGTATTCTGGCTCACGCTTCTTGGCATACGTTAGCGGCATGTTTCTTGTTACCCCAAACTGGTGTTTTGCATGGGGTAAATGAAAACAGCAAACGGTTCTGGTTATGGTAACATAAACGGCATAACCTAACCAATATCATGTGACTATAACATTATAGCGTTTTCAGCTTACACAGTGCAAGTGCGCACTGAGTGCAACATATCACGTGACCACACTGAACGAGTTCTGCCCTCATCCGGTGGCAGTGCAGTTTAAGCTGAAAACGATTTTGTTTAGTCAACATAATTTACTGACACTATTGCACTTGCCTAAGGAGTCAGTGCACAAAAGTCGCACTGAGCCAGTGCACGTTACAACTTTTTCTTAAGTTGAAAACGCATCAGCTGACTAAATTTTGCGCTCAATGACAAGCTGAAAACGCTCAGTGCAAAAAAGTGCGCACTCGACTTGTAAGCTGAAAACGCTATTAATACAACGCACAGTTGGTTCAAATAAATTAAGAGACTTTCTTTTAACAACAAAAAATAATGACATATTACACACTACAAGTGATTGTTAAAATATTTCCACATTTAAATTTCATTTAAACTTCCCTTGTCAACAGACGCAGACATGTACGAGCATCAAATTTATGAATAAACTCCACTACAAGAGTCAGTAGTTCAGTGTTGCACCATTTAAAAGAAAAAGGAGGCACTTTCAAACTTTATTTTAAACCAGTATCCATTTACCCCTAGTTTCCAATTTATCGGTAAATTTTCGAGATATAATACAAACTTAGATTTTTTTAAATGGAACCAATATTTAATTTTTACTTTAAAAAAATACCTATTTTTTTCTCTTTTAGTTGTTATTAGGATTATTATACTTTAAATTTGTTTTTAAATAGAATAACATGGAGTAATAAGATTTTTTCAAAACTTAATAATTCTCGCGATATTATGCAAATATATTTTTGTAATTGCAACCATTGCTGAAAATTGTCTCATCTTTTTCTAATTTTATAAGCTTTTCGGTGATGTACATATAGCATGCATACTTTTTTTTCACTATCATGACATGACATCGAGCGGTTAGATTGGTACGTCGCGTAGTGGATTTGCCCAGAAAGTGTACAAATTGCGAGCAAGTTTTAGGTGAATCGTTGAGGCCGGTTGTTAGTTTGCTTGATAGTTAAACCGTGGTTCATTTTTTGAAATGATAGGTAGGTCGCATGCAGGCACGTGATTTTAACGACCTTGAAGTATTTGGAATCAGCTGATTGTGTGCACATGTCACAATTGACAAGAACAATGTTTTGCGCTCGAGTCACGTGTCTGCTCGTGCCGTATTTTTATGACGTCTTGAAGTTAAGATTACTTGGTCACTAACGGGATAAATTATATACATACGAGTATACATTCATTTTCCGAAATAAATGTGTAAATATACAAATTTACCGAATTTTTCACACTTACGGAAACATTGATACTTACATAAATAATAATATTAATATATTAAACTTTTTCAGCTATGGAAATGGTAGGCCCTAGCAAAAGATTACTCGCAGGAGTGGTATGCCAAATGTTCTTCTCGGCAGGGTACATGCTAACTGCATTATTTGTGTATTATATTCACGATTGGAGGCAACTACAACTAGCTTTAACTTTACCTGGTGTGCTATTCCTTTGTTACTGGTGGTACGTTAAAATGTATGATGTTTAAATTTATATGTTGAATTTAATTCGTTTTATTTAGGTTTATACCGGAATCTGGACGTTGGTTATTAACGAAGAATCGTGTGGAAGAAACAAAACAACTGGTGAAAAAGCAAGCTGAGGAAAATAATGTTGAAATGTCAGACGAATTAATTGAATCTCTATTAAAAATCGAAAATAATTCCATCAAAGATGAGAAAACAGCGACATTGTTTGATTTATTTAGATCTCCCAATTTAAGGAAAAAGGCATTACTTATATTTTTTGACTGGTTAGTTTTCATGCAATATTCGATAATTATTAAATTAATTTTTTTTATTTATTAGGTTTGGAAATAGTGCAACTTATTATGGTTTGTCTTGGAACACATCAAATTTGGGTGGAAATGATCTCTTAAACTTTTTAATTAGCGGAGCAGTGGAAATTCCTGCATATTCACTTCTATTAGTAACTTTGAATAGATGGGGACGAAGAAGTATCCTGTGTGGATGTATGGTTACTGCTGGTTCTGCTCTTTTGCTCACTACTTTCGTTCCTGCTGGTAAGAACATTGATTAAATAATAAGAAAATTGGCAACACTATAATAATTTTGCGTACCACAGTTTTATTCCACAAAAGGTACCGCCATCGCTGTATTATAATTATTATACATGTCGTATTCAACAGTGTCAAAAATATAATTTAATAGACTATTCCAGCTCAATCTAATTAAGAGAAGAAATAAAATAATATAATTAATTTCTTTAATGGACCTTTTCAATTTAACGGCTATCTCTTTCTATCGCTGCAAATAGTAAGAAAATGGCGCGAACAACTGCCAGTTGAGCTGTCAAACGAAACGTCAATAATATTGCAGTCATTAAAATACCTGTATTCTCGGTGAAATTTTGCATCGCTAGACATTTGAACTTCAATAAAAGCTTTTGTAACTTATTTCGATAAGATTGCTTAAAGTTATCTGAGATATTTCACACATTTTACGTGTAATTTTTTTTAAAACAAACGCCATGGATTTCAGTTACTATGCGCAGATCTCCATCTTCTATCTCTTTAAATTGAAAAGGTCCATTGTGTCAGCTCCTGCACATTACCCAAAGTTCCATAGTCACTTGTCAGTCTCAATATTTTGGAATTGCACGATATGGACCTATTAAATAAAATAATATAATTAAAATACTTCGGAAATAAAGGGGTTCTTGCTATTCGTGATTTAACTTAGCAGCGCCACACTTTGAGTGACCATCTCATGAACTAAGACAAGGCAGATAAAATGTCAGATGGTAAATATAAGTTGATTTATCATGTCTAAAGTATTCTTAAAAATCCGAATTGCATTCGTCAGCTTTAAAATATATTGTTATACAACAAGGTTATAATTATAAACATATACACCGACCACGTATTTCTCTCAAAATGTCGTTATAATTCACTGTGCAGTATCAATTAGATTTTATAAATTATGTTGAAATACAAATACCACGAGAAAAATAATATGTTATAATAATTATAATCTTACAACTCAAGATTCTACAGAGCGCAATGGGGTAGAATAATGTGACGTCAAAGCATAGCGCCAAATATGAAGCACTGTCCTAAGCAAAAACGATACTTTCAAAATAGACTATTGACAGAACACATAAGGGTCATAATTTAAAGGCTTGTAATTTGATGCTAATATTGTTATTATGAAGAAGTTAACTTTGTAAACATTTTTCTATCATTTCGTAATACAATATATACACATTAATAAATAATAAAGGTTTTATTTCAAATTGAAATCAACTCTGCACATTCTGAACTACAGAGCATCATTGTTGCGCAGCTTCAAACATAGCCGAGAGTTTACCGACATACCGACTGAGATTTTGCTTGTTGACGTTTTTGATCATTTTCAAATCAGTTCTTTTCAAAACTTTAGATTTTTTCTTTTTAAGTTTAATGTACGTAAATAACTCTGTCTATCCACATTAATATATTAAAAATATGTCGTGTTCTTAGGGTACTGTAACATAAAAATGGTTCGCTGTCTTTCAAACGGGCCTTCCGGCCGCTTCACGCGATTTTTCACGAACATGTTCGAGATTGGACGAACATGCAGTTCCATGCAAAGTATTTTAAAACTTAAATAGAATAATTATTAATACTAATTAGGATAATATGTTTTGTTTAATTGAAAGGGTAATATTCAAACTTAGCTGAATGATAGCTTAAATAGCTAACTTTTCTTAATTAAGATATTGACGACGAAATGAACTGCTTAAAATTATAGTTCTTATTTGCTGTGGCAATAAGGTTCACTTTCAAAGATGTGTTTACCGGTAAGACAGTAGTTTAAATGAAGCGCGCCGCATATGATGTAATTGCTGAACTACCCTATTCAAATCTATTTGCCTTGTTTTAGTTTCAAAATTTACCACTTGACGTATTGCCTAGCTTAAACCGCGAATAACGCACAACGTGACGTCACGAATGTCAATAATTTAATTGGCGACTGAAAAACCATCTACCCAGAGTTTAAAGAATACCGTGTTCCGAGAACCCACTGCTATTCTCAAACAATTTCGTGTATTAAATTTCATGATTTAAATGAAGTAGATCTGTAGACTTATACAGACTGTTTCACAACTTCAGGATAAAAATTAAATGGCAGATACTGCATGATATACTACTGAGAATATAATTCATGCGTCACGTGACATGTTTTCCGTCAATCAACATTCAAAATGTCCCTAGTTACATGTCTATCACAGCGATGATAAAAAACAAAAAAAAAAATATCAGAAGTAATATCACAAGACCTCCTGATTTTATCGATAAATTTTTATTTTGCACGATTTTTTTTTGCTTAGCAACAAACACGAAAGCAAACTGCGTGGTAAATCCCGACACCGAAGGAGGAGGGGTTTTACCTAATGTCAGTTTGCTTGAGTGATTTTGCTTAAAAGCATAAAAAATGAGTGCAAAATAAAAATTTATCTGAGAAAATCTGAGAGGTCGTGTGGTATTTGGTGAGATAAATTCCAAAGACAAAGCAAAATGAAACAATTTAATTATTAATATTTTATTTTTAAACTTGAAATATTAATTAACTGTCACACTGACAGTTATAAACAATAACAACTGTTTATTTACTTGGTAGCGGAGAATTATCGGAGTAACGGGGTTTTATCAGTATAATACTGTTACCATTGGTTGAATTTTCAAGTGTTTTGCATCATGATTGGTTGAAAACTAGTCGTTGGAATTTATCACCTAATTTATATTCGTTACTAAGGGATTTGTTTTCTTTTATTTGACATTGATAGTTAATTTTGAGTATAAAAATGTGCGATAATCGTTGGGTTCAGGGGGCTGACAATTATATTATCGATTAATTACACAATTGTAGTTTGGGAATGACACCGCAAAATGTCGCTATAGTCGCTATCGGGTATGTTCGGATACTTTCGTTGAAATCCGGCTTCTTTTCTTCCTGGTGAAACAAAGCTTGGATACGCGAAACCCGCGAAACGCAAATGTTTAAAATTCAAATAATAGAAAAGTGTAACGGTCAAACTTAGGCGCGAAATTCAAACTCAGTTCATAACGGTGAGAACATAATTTCAATCCCCGTGTATTTCTTACCAAGGAAATTTTTGCCCAACTTTAAAGGCCGAAAAATTTCATAAAACTAAATTTCTTATGCAAAGCATTATATACCGATCCTTTACCTCCAGATTCGTACAATAATATTCACATGAACTCTGCACAGTTTATAATTATTTAAATAATAATACAATACTACAAAATTCATTGAACGTATGTCGAAGTTTGATCGTGCATGCTTCATCTTCTATTGTGCTATTCTATTTACTGGTGGGTCAACGACATACGGTATCCTTGCTTGCACAAAGTTTTTTAATTTCTAATACTTTTCTTATTTTACCTTTTCTACAAGTTTAAACTGTTGCAATCTATTACTGAATAAACAAACTATCGAATTCTTAGCAAGAACTGCTTAATTTCTTTTTTTTAAATATCTTTTTTTGTTTGTAAAATTAAACTCCTATATGAAACCTATATTAGGGTATTCAAACTATGAACTCGCGCCAAACGCAAATTCTAACATAACTTTTGTGGTCTATTTTGTCATTTGTATATGTCAACGAGATTTAATGCAGATTTGCAAGTTTTTATAATAAAAATTTTTGGAAAACATACCAGGAAAACCGTAAATATACTCATTAATAATAATTAACTCATATTATACTTCATTATTACTTGTGAAGATTATGTATTTTTATTATTGAAATTACAAGAACCGAAATGTATAAACTTCAAATAGTCCAGCTTACATTTTACCAAAGAAAAACATACAATTTATGTAATTTATGGATATTAGGTACCAAATTTTATTAATAAAATTTTGAAATATCGTAATAACCGTGTATTTTTACCTTCCGTCACCTTAGGTAAGGAAGGTATTGTCTTTGGTCAAAAAATTCGGTGGTGAGTTTTTGATGAATAAGCACGTTTTAGGGTCCCTAGAATACGATTTTACTTGTTATAATGATGCGTGTGTGTGTGTGTGTGTGTGTGTGTGTGTGTGTGTGTGTGTGTGTGTGTGTGTGTGTGTGTGTGTGGTGCGTGTGTGTATGCGTGTCTGTGTGTGACAAAATTTTCTAATGCGATAGCTCTAATACTACAATTCCAAAAATTATAATTCTTTCGCATTCCTCTTCGTTACATTCTTGTGAAGAGCTGATTAGATTTTGGTTATAATTGGTCAACTGGAAGTACCCTCATTTGAAGATTTTAACAGTTTTTCTTGAAAAAACGATGTTAAATATCATTTATACAGGATGTCCGTATTTCGAAAGCTATCATTGGGATCTCGGAAACTATAAGATATACAACTTCGGTAATATAAGACATGTGTTGCGCCTTTGGGAGAAAAAATCTCCTAGGTTACTAGATAATGGCAGAGTACTGTAGTAGGTCGATTTTTTCATTTTGAAATTATTTCTAAATTATTACTAATCGAGAAAAATGTGTCAAATAGAAAAGTTATATAATTTTATTGTCTATCCAGTGGCGTACGAAAATAATTTTAATAAACGCTGCTAATTTAAGACTAGAACTACACTAAGATTATTTATTTAAACAATATTTATTTCATTATTTATTTATATCACTAGCTGCAGTAATGTCTGCTTATTGTAAATCCGGTTATAGTGATCTTCCGGGTAAAACGAACTAATTTTATATTATAACGAACCGTTTTTGCCAGTCCAGTGGAGTTCGTTATAAGTGAATATTAGTGTATTTATTTGGAATAGGGGTACGTTGTACTTGCTGACTTCGACCGCGAATTTTCCCGTTCCACTTGCTTGCAAACGCCACGGTCGGGAGAGTAAGTGAAACGGTCATGTGGTCGTTAGTGAACTGGGGAACAACAAAATGGCTGCTTCTGTCAATGCATTTTATTTTTTATTGCCTTTTATAAATATATAATTTTTTATCTCCAAATACATTGACTATGAGGATAAAATGCAGTCAAATCCGTATAGTGAATAAAATAATAAATAAATATATCATCACGGCATATTACCCATTGCTGGGTGTGTCAATCTGCTTTGTACACAGATTTCGGTAATGATGATGACATATTTGTACCGTGTGGGCGTTTACCAGCCGTCACGGGCACTCATTCCTGGCGTGGAGAGTGCATCACACGGGTCAATTTTTGTGCCATTTAAAATTCGAAATATTTGCTTTCGGTCGGGATCGAACCCGGTTTCCCAGATTTGTGACCAAACACTCAGGCACACGGCCATGAGACCCCATAAAATAAATAAATAAATAAATAATATAAAATATCAAAAAATAATATTTAACTGCGTCTTTTCAAGAAAAACTGTTAAGAACTTCAAATGAGGATACTTCCGCGGATGCTAATTTATAATCAAAGTCTAATCAAATCTTCATATGGATGTATAGTCGAGAAATACAAAAAAGATGTAATTTTTGGAATTATAGTACTGGAATTATAAAATCCGAAAGACATCGTAAAAATAGTGAAATTGTATTCTATGGACCCTATAACGTGCTTGTTCATTAAAATCATGTTTTTTTACCAAAGACAATAACTTCCTTATCTATAAATAACGAAAGGTAAAAAATTAAACTTTTTACATATTTTTTTAATTGCCTACGACCGCGCCGACGTCGTTGTTAGTGACGTCATCCGGACGGTTTGACTGCGGTGTTGAGGGTGTGTCGAGTTTTCTCAAAATTAAAATATTCACTGCCTTTAAAGGTTTTATTTTAAATACAACACACGAAATAACAAATCTTACTAAAACTATACGAACGGATAAATATATTGATTGATGTTAGCTGTTTGAGTAGCTGTTACTAACTAACTTAAAACTAGACAAGAGAGATTTTACAATAATATCGCCTCCAATCAAAAATAAGAAACAACCCCCACCAGAAGGGTGAGTGGAAGAGGAGGGATAGCACAGAGCGACGAGATAGCTCAAGGTCAGCGTACAAATGCAGAAATGTGGAATTTGAAACAGATGTCTGCTGAACACCTGCAATCGAATATGAAAAATACCCAAACTGGACCTTCCAAGAATAAGTTTGAATAGGTGCAACTGACACTTGGGAGCTTAAATGGTCTCGTCACGAAAAGTAAAGTAACTGTACATAAAATATTGTCACACTGAAATTAAACATTGAATAAAATTGCTGAACGAACGAACATATCCCGCCCGCCTTGAAAGATTAGATTTCAACATGAAACACTTCAGACCAAAACACTAGCACTTCACTCTAGGGGCAGGGGAAAAAGTTTAACAGCGGGTCTTTTAAAAGTTCCTGCAGATGAGCGCACTGTAGCTGCCCTCACGATGCCGTCGTGTCCAGGATGGACCTTCTCGATGCGTCCCATGTGCCACTGTAGAGGAGGGAAGTTGTCATCTCGAATGATGACCAGTTGACCGGGTTGAAGATCCAGGTTGTCCTTGGTTTGCCACTTATTGCGAACCTGCAGGTTAGATAAATACTCTTTCGACCACCGATACCAAAAATGTTGACGTAAGCGCTCAATGTGCTGCCAACGCGACAATCGATTAATGGAGGTTGTAGATAAATCTGGTTCAGCGTTAGAGGTAAGCAAGTCTCCAATCAGGAAATGAGCAGGAGTTAAAGGAGCAAAATCGTTGGGGTCGTTAGAAAGAGGGATCAGAGGACGGGAATTTAGTACAGCTTCGATTTGTACCAGGAATGTGTAAGTTTCTTCATAGGTTAAACAGGCATTTCCTATCACGCGACGAATGTGATATTTTGTTGATTTAACCGCGGCTTTCCAAATACCGCCGAAATGTGGAGCCTTCGGTGGTATAAAATGCCAGTTGATGCTGTCCGAAATCATTGCTGTGATTATTTCATTTTCTGATGAATCTTCAATAAACATGTCTCGAAGCTTACGAAGTTCATGACTGGCCCCAACAAAATTCGTCCCGTTGTCAGAGAATATATCCTGCGGTTTGCCTCTACGCGCCATAAATCGTTTCATAGCACCCAAAAATGCTTCCGTTGTTAAGTCAGTGACAAGCTCGATGTGGATAGCCTTTGTGGCTAAACATATAAATATTGCGCCGTAGGTTTTATGTGTCTTATAATTTCGTTTTCTGTTTTCGCGAATATTTATTGGTCCAAAATAATCTACACCGCATTGTGCGAATGGACGCGATGGTGTTACTCTTTGTTGTGGTAATGCACCCATTATAGGTTGTGTCCCTCGTGGTTTGACCTTAAAGCATGTTATACATTTTCGTGTTACTTGCCGAACTAAGTCGCGGCCTCCTATTATCCAATATTTCTGTCTTATGATCGTAAGAGTTGCTTGTGGGCCGGCATGTAGGTTGTGTGTGTGTTCATATTCCACCAATAATCTCGTAAATATATGAGTTTTGGGCAAAACGATTGGATGCTTCTGTGCAGTAGGAATGGATGCATTATGTAATCGCCCACCAACCCGTATGATTCCATTGTCATCCAAGAACGGGTTAAGTGACAGTAATTTGCTGTTTTTATTAACGCTCTTGTTTTGCTTTAAATTGTGTAGTTCATCTGCGAATGAAGATGCCTGAATTATTTTTAATAAAGCATTTGTAGCAGAGCAAATCTCGGATATTGATAAGGGACCGTTGGTTCTCTCAGAAGGGTTTTTTAATTTTGTATTGTTAATAAAGCGTAAGCAATATGCTGTGACATGAGTTAGTTTGGAAAATTGTGAAAATTTGAATATCTCCTCGCTGCTATTTGAAGCGTGTGTAATGATTAATGCGTTTGTACGTTGTTCCGGCATCTCATGCTCATATTTCAATGAATTTGATTGACTTACATTTTCTGAGTAATCGCTAAGCAACCATGGCGCCCCATGCCACCATAAGTTGGAATTTAATAAAGATGCTAACTTACTACCCCTTGAAATCAAATCTGCTGGATTGTCGTGAGTTTTCACATGATGCCAGTCGTTTGGGTTTGAAAGATCTTGAATCTCTCCGACGCGGTTCGCAACAAAGGTTTTCCAATTGCGTGCTGTTGATTTGATCCATGCGAGTGCTATTGTAGAGTCAGTCCAAAAGAGAATGCGGTCAATTTTCCGACCTAATGCATATGCTACCTTCTTCATGAGTCTTGCGAGTACAAGTGCACCACAAAGCTCCAACCTAGGAAGTGATATGTTTTTTAATGGAGCTACTCTGGACTTGGAGCATAATAGAGTGCTGGAATGCTGATTCTGGCTATTTGTAACACGGACATAGATACAAGCACCGTAAGCACGCTCGCTGGCATCGGCGAAACCATGTAGTTCTATATGAATATCGTCTTCTATCGGAACCACGCAGCGCGGAATATGAAGAGCACTTAAATCGCTTAATTGTTTCTCGAAATTAATCCATTGAGTGTGTATTGCGACTGGTACGGATTCATCCCAGGTGATTTGACTTTGCCATAATTGTTGTATTATTATCTTTGCCGTAGTGATGATAGGTCCGATTAATCCAAGGGGATCAAAAATTTGTGAAATGTTTGACAAAATTTTTCTCTTGGTGATTTTGGTATTCGTGTGATATTCCGGTTGCGAGAACAAAAAAATGTCATCGTGAGCGTTCCACTGGAGCCCAAGAGTGCTGACAGTTTGGGTTTTATCCAAATTAATTGTGCTTAATTCAGAATTATTCATGATTTCTTGAACATTAGAAAACCATTTTCGCAAAATGAATCCTCCCTTGGCAAGCATTTGACAAAGTTCTTGTTGAATGTGAACTACTTCTTCCTTTGAATCGGCACCGGTTAACAAATCATCCACATAGAAGTCGCGAAGCGCTATTTCCGAACCCACGGAATAATTGTTTTGCTCAATTTCAGCTAAACGACGGAGAGCACGAATAGCTAGGTAAGCAGCTGATGCTGTGCCGTATGTGACCGTTGCGAGCTCGTAGGTTTGTATTTCGTCAGTTGGGTTGTCTCGCCACAAAATGCGTTGGAGATGTCTTTGCGAAGGATCGATGAGGACTTGTCGGTACATCTTGGCGATGTCTGCGGTGATGGCGTATTTATGCATTCGAAAACGTAGAATAATGGAAACTAAATCTTGCTGTAATACAGGGCCTACCATTTGAATATCATTGACAGAAATGCCTGATGAAGATTTAGCGGAGCCGTCAAAGACCACCCGGAGTTTAGTGGTTAAACTTGATTGCTTTATGACCGCATGGTGTGGTAGGTAAAAGGCTGGTGAAGTGTTGCATTGAATGTTTTCTGGAGAAACAAGAATCATGTGCCCGAGTTCGACATATTCATGTATAAAAGTTTTATAAGAATCTTTCATATCTTGATTTCTATGAAATTTGCGTTCAAGTGCAAATAAACGTTTTTCAGCTTGAGCTCTTGATTCACCTAAAGATGAGATACTGTTTTCCTTGAAGGGAATTTTAACGATGAAACGACCGTCTTCATTTCTGTGATGTGTGCTTAGAAAATGTTCTTCACAGGAAATTTCTTCTGATGAAAGGTAATTTTTGTCAGAGCATTCTTCTATGTTCCAAAATTGCGTTAATTTTTCATTTAGCAAAGAATCAACAGAAAGATTGCACGTACTACTTGGCGGACTCAAATTTGACGTTGTATGCCCTGAAACAATCCAACCTAGCTGGGTTTTTTGAAACAATGGTTGTTGTTTTCCTTGGTTTATTTGCCCAACGCAGAGAAGATCCCAAAATAGTTCGACGCCGATTAGGAGGTCAATTGAGTTTGAAATATAAAAGTTCGGATCCGCTAATTTGATGTTCTTCGGTATGTTAATCTCATTAGTATTAATTGATTTTACTGGGAGTTGCTCTGTTATACGATCGAGGATTAAACAATCAGCTCGCCTTTTATAAGAATTGTAGCAAGATTTAATAATAACAGTGGTTTTTGAACATACATTTGACTGTGTTTGATTTATGCCTGACAATGGAATATTTACCGGCGTAGTTGGTAAATTCAGGCGTTTAGCGAACGACTTTGTTATAAAACATGATTGAGATCCAGAATCGAGTAGCGCGCGACAGTGATGATTGTTGCCAGCAACGTCAGAAATGTTTACAATAGCCGTAGAAAGTAAAACTTGTGGCGCCTTTAAAGAAGCGTGAAAGGAAGGAGTAGGTGTTGCCTCTTGTGAGCAATTCGATTGTAATGCAGGATTCCCGCTCGTAACAGGTGGATCTTCTTGTGGGCGATTTAAATGAAGTAGCGTGTTATGCTTTTCTTGGCATTTACGACAGGAACCGGAAGAGCAAAATTTTACACTATGTCCCTTTCTTAAGCAATTCATGCATAAATTTCTAGATTGTGCTTCTTTTATGCGATCTTCTATTGTAAGGCCTTTGAATTTCATGCAGTTATAGATGGAGTGATCCTTATTGCAGAATGTACAAAATATTTTGTTTGCCGCGCCATGGTTGCTTAGTAAACATGTCTGCCGTTTCTGATTATTTGAATTTGTAACTTTGTTTGCAGGGATGGCAGGTTGATTTTTCCGAGAAATTACTTCTAGAATTTCACATTTTTTCGTTAAAAAGGTGGTTAGCTCTTTTAAGGTTGGTATTTTGTCTTTGCTTAAAGAAGACTCCCATTCCTTAATTGTTGTTGAATCTAATTTATTTGAAATTGTGTAAATAATGAGGTCATCCCAACTATCAGTTGGCCGCTCTAATGATTTTAAAATACGAATATGTTTTATGACACCATCTACTATTTGACGTAATATAGCATGGTTTTCTTTGATCAGTACCGGTAAATCAAAAATAGACCGAATATGCTTATTTATGATAAGTCTTTTGTTGTCGTAACGCTCCTTGAGCATTTCCCACGCGCAATCGTAACTTTTGTCTGTTATTTCCAATGAGGAAAGAATTTCAGCCGCTTCGCCACTAAGTACTGATTTTAAGTATTGCAGTTTTTGAATCTTGGATAAAGTTTTATTTGAATTGATTAAAGACTCAAAAGAATTGTAAAAGTCGTACCATTCTTGATAATTTCCCGTGAATTTTGGTAGGTTAACTTCTGGCAAACGTAGAGAGTTACGAAATGATTGCGAGTCTGAATTCGTGGAGTTTTGTTTAATTATCTTCTCGGCTTTACTGTTTAACTGGTAATATAGATTTTCGAATTTCTCTCTTTCTTTTGTAGCTTTATCAGAACCTTCGTCTTCTTCCAGTATTTCTATTTGATCTTGAATATCATTATATTGTGAGAGAAGTGGCTTGAAATTAGATCTTCGTTCTTGCAATTCTAAAATATCTACGTTATCGTCTTGGAGTGAATCGATGTAGGATTTAAATCGCGTGAGTGCCCGTTTGATAGTGCCTCGTTTGGCTTTAAGTTGTTTGTTTTCATCCGCCATAGCCGTAGTAAGGGAATAATAAGAAAGGTAGACAAAAATAAGAGAAAGGATGATTGGAGACTAACCTGGTGGTAGACTCGCCGAAGAAGTGAACTGCGTCTGGTGAATTGTGGACCGCTGCTGCACAGGCTCTCCTAGTTGGCACTTTGGACCGCTGCTGCACAGGCTCTCCTAGTTGACACTTTTTATCGCTGCTTCACATCCGGCTCGAAGGACCATGTTGAGGGTGTGTCGAGTTTTCTCAAAATTAAAATATTCACTGCCTTTAAAGGTTTTATTTTAAATACAACACACGAAATAACAAATCTTACTAAAACTATACGAACGGATAAATATATTGATTGATGTTAGCTGTTTGAGTAGCTGTTACTAACTAACTTAAAACTAGACAAGAGAGATTTTACAATAATATCGCCTCCAATCAAAAATAAGAAACAACCCCCACCAGAAGGGTGAGTGGAAGAGGAGGGATAGCACAGAGCGACGAGATAGCTCAAGGTCAGCGTACAAATGCAGAAATGTGGAATTTGAAACAGATGTCTGCTGAACACCTGCAATCGAATATGAAAAATACCCAAACTGGACCTTCCAAGAATAAGTTTGAATAGGTGCAACTGACACTTGGGAGCTTAAATGGTCTCGTCACGAAAAGTAAAGTAACTGTACATAAAATATTGTCACACTGAAATTAAACATTGAATAAAATTGCTGAACGAACGAACATGCGGCTTTAAGTGAAACGCTTTTGCGAGCGTTACGAACGTTGGTCGCCATGTGGAACGTACCCTAGCTTGTAGACTATTTATTTATATCATCATTTATTTCACTCACACCATTCAACTGCCGGACTTCAACTACTAAACTCCCTACTGGACTGAACTCTCTGATTCTCCCGCATCACATAAAGCGGCCTTATATAGCTTTCTATTATTCTAGAAAACTATGGGAACATTCTAGTATAAGGTCACGCCGCACACGGGCTTACACAGCTGCCAGCGGTAATTACGTTATCGCCTTCCAGCGGTAATTACGTTGTCGCCTTCCAGCGAGGCCACACGAGAATAAAGGCCTGAATGCTTATTCCCTCTCTATACGTGACACGTTACAGCGTAAGACGAACTGCATTGTAAGCATAGGTTATAAGAACATACGGAATTTTAACAAATAGATTTGTAAAATGTGATTTATAAGTACATACAACTCGTGAATAACTATACAAATATTATGTAATTATCATTTTATTCAAAACAATAACTATAGGTATATTTATTCCATTTGTCAATCACGATGGCCTAACAGCGAAGAATGGAGGTGGCGGAGATGAGGATGATGAGGTGGATGTGCGGCGTGACAAAGAAGGGCAAGATCAGGAATGAGTACATCAAACGGACAGTCAAAGTTGGACCGATGGGAAAAATGTGCAGGAGAATAAGCTAAGATGGTTAGGTCACGTCGAGCGGAGGGGTGAGGAGGAAATTAGAAAGCGAGTGGAGCACCTAGTGATGAAGAGGAAGAGAAAGAGAGGACGGCCTAAGCGTAGATGGAGGGACAAGGTGGCGGAGGACTTGCGGGAGAGAGGTGGGAGCCCAGAGGATCCTTTGAACCGGAATGAATGGAGGAAGAAGCTGAGAAATGGAAATTCAGACCCTGTGTAAGACGGGAGAAGGCTATGAGAAAGAAAAATTTTATTCCATTTATAATTAGTTTTTTATTTAAATTTTTAGTCGTAAATAAAATGTTAATTATACATATTATAATTGAATAGTTATTCACGAGTTTTATGTATTTATTTATACATCAAATTTATATGCGTATTTGTTAAAAATTCCGTATATTTCCTATGCTTACAATGCAGTTCTCGTAAGGCCTCGTTTCGAGGCGTTTCTAGAAACGTTCGACCAGTGGCATCGATCGCGTGCCTACTAGCTCATTTGCATCGACTGCACACACGTTACAATAGCTATAACATTTCTGATAAAAATTCAGTTATTTAAGCGAGAAGCGACAATATAAATCTTGGTACGGCTAAATATTAAAATAATCAAAGATGGTAGTATTAATGCCTAGCACTCATATTGTGGCACGTAAATACTCATAAAGTTGCCAATATATATTATTTAATCAATGGCATGAATTTTTATCGATTTTTATTTTCTATGAGGATAATGACTAATCATTAATTATTTTATAGATATGCAGTGGTTAACGGTAACTTTGGCTATGTTAGGAAAGATGGCAATAACTTCAAGTTACGGAACTATATACATTTTCTCAGCTGAACAGTTCCCTACAGTGATAAGAAACGTTGCTTTAGGATCGGCCTCGACAGCTGCAAGAGTTGGATCAATCCTTGCACCTTATATTAATTTATTGAGTGAATATTGGAAACCGTTACCATTAATTATTTTTGGTGCCACTGCCTTCTTAGGTGGACTCTTATCATTACTTCTACCAGAAACGCTCAATAAACAGCTTCCTGAATCTATAGCAGATGGTGAAAGGTTTGGAAAGTAAGCATTTCATATTATTATTATATTTTTATTGCTACCATGTGATGTGCAACATTTTATTCTATTTTTTTTTAGAAAAGCGAAAAAAATGGTTGATGGAGATATTGAAACTGTAAAAGGAATAGAAATTGAAAAGGAATTAACTGCAAACAGAAAGATAGTTTTAAACGAAAAAGATCCAGAATTAGAACCACTCACTGCATTGTCAACGGAACATGAAAAAATTTCAAATGGAATATTAGAACAAGATAAAAATGTGCTAAATGGAACAACTGTAAACCAAAATGGGACCATGAAAGAAAAGCTTACAAAAGATAATAATATGTGATGATTTTAATGTTTTAGCTTAGATTTTTTTATGTTATAGTTAATATTGAAAACCAAACTTATTTATTTTTATCTTATAATATTCAATATTGTAGTAAATAATAAATAAAATCTTCCCTACATTATTTAAAATGTAACTTCTGTACATATTTTTAAATATCTACTACATTTAAGTTATAAGCATGTATTAACTGATTGTATTAGTTTTGATAGAAAATAAGTTTGGTGATCAATAAATGCTAGTATTTTTACATATATACTTTTACATTCTATGTACATGGGCTGGAACCCAAATCCTTACATTCTCAAATTTTATACATTTTGTAAATGTGTTTTTATATAAATACAAAATTACTTGTAACTTTTTTCATTGCAGTAAATTCACTTTTAATGCCTCATCTACGTCATTAATATTATTTGTTACATATTACATTTAAATCTTTATATTGATAATAAAAACCCGAAACAATATTAACAAAAGTTATAAATAAATTTGTATTATAATTTACATCGTAATCTTACAATTAGTACGATCGAACATGTATAAGATCGAAGTAAGTTTTGTGTCAAATGTCAATTTTTTTTTTTTTATTTTATTCTTTCAAAAATTATTAACTTCATAATAACAATAAATATGAATCAAAATGCATTAAAGTTATTTTCAAAATCATATGTAGTACGTATTTAACATTTAAAAAAGCTTATAAACTTTTTACATTAAAATAATTTAATTGTATTTTTCAGTTAATTACTTGAATTAAGTCAATGCAAACCCTTCACCGAAGCTTAAATTCAATAAGATTTGCGTCCTCTGCTTCTTTTGAAACTCAAGTAATTATCATATTGCATAGCACATAGTATGTTATTAAATTAATAATTAATTGTTAGCCTTACATATTGTTCAAATTAAAAACTGGTCCATCAACAAAAGTATCTTGTAATAAAGAAGATGCACTTAAATTTTACAAACAAATGTCATTAATACGAAAATGTCAACAAGCTGCAGAGAAAATGTATCAACTAAAAAAAATTCGTGGATTTCTTCATTTATACGTGGGACAAGTAAATAAATACCTTTTTAAAATGTTAAAAATATTCAGATGTATTTACTATTAGGAAGCAATATGCTGCGGAATGCATGCAGCTATGACTCCCAATGATCATGTTATAACGGCTTATAGGTGCCATGGTTGGACACATGATGGGAGTAAGCATAGAAGGTATATTATCAGAACTAACAGGGGTTAAGAGTGGGTGTAGCCGAGGTAAAGGAGGGTCTATGCACATGTTTGGTAAACATTTTTATGGAGGAAATGGCATAGTTGGTGCTCATGTAAGTTGTTTAATTTTCGAGTTGCAAAAGGAACATATAATAAATTACATATACTTAAGGTTCCGGTAGGAGCTGGTGTAGGCTTTGCTCAAAAATATGCGAATAAAGACTGCGTATGTTTCACTTTATATGGTGATGGAGCTGCTAATCAAGGACAAGTGTATGAAGCTTTTAATATGGCGAAATTATGGGATATACCAGTCATTTTTATATGTGAAAATAATCTTTATGGTATAACATACAGGATGTAACAGCTAAACGAGCTACTTCAAATTTCTATATTATTAAAGATACAATAAAATACTATAAGACAATCTTATAGAAGACGAAGGGGGACATCCGAGTACAGAAGAAAATATTTTTTTAATGCAGTGGTTCTCAAGTTACAACACAAACCATGTATTCATTTTATATCCTAACATATTGATATTGAGGAAAATTCAATTGAAATTTGCTTCGTGTATATACTGACTAGAGAAGTAATTCCGTATGCCAACGAATAACTTGTGATCGGAAGATATGCGACAGGGGGGATTTGCGGGACTGGAAATCATGGTGTATTGCGGGCAGCGTTTTGTTTTATTATGTCACTACTCGTCATTTTACTGTAACCTAACCCTATGGTTTTAAACTGTATTATGCCAAATTGCAATGAAAAATAAAAAGAAAGTACGGAAATTTCGTTTCACCTGTAAGGAATTGGAATTTAATGAACAAAGCGTAACTTTTAGGTTTAAATAAATAAATAAATGTATCATCATGGCATATTATCCATTGCTGGGTGTGCCAATCTGCTTTGTATGCAGATTTTGGTAAATGATGATGACATATTTGTATCGTGCGGGCGTTTAATTTTTTGGGTTTTTGCTAAAAATGACAAGATAAAAGCAACTGAAATTTATTGGAAATAAAGCTAATTTCCATATTTCAAATGCAGCAACTAGTCAGTACTTTAAAAAAATGTAGTTCAAATATTAAGACAATACGCAACCCGCAATACACCACGGCTTCCGTCCCCGCTAATCTCCCCTAACGCATATCGTCCGATCATAAACATAAGGTCGCCTCTAGTCAGTACATGCTCGAAGGAAATTTAAATAATTTTGATTTTTATAGCTATTTTTCAGTTGGCTATGTATGAAAAACAATAACTCATCTGTTAAATCGAATAATCACAGTAGATACAAGAGAAAACAAAATTTTAAATCTGTCACTTATGAAATGTAACATGGATTGCATATTCATGAATTTTCAGGCGGGAACAAATAAACTGGGCACTCCTGTATATATCATCCCATTTAAAATATATATACAGAGAATTTATTTTAAAATGCAACATATGGTTTATCACTTCCATGGTTACACACTACTGTCAAAAAACGACAGCAATGTAATATTTGTCCATTTTAAAATGCAACATTATAAATAGTATTGCTGCACAGGAGATACCTCCAGAACTCAGAACACATCACAAATGGTGTCAATTCTTTCTACGAGCGACTAGGATATTGCCTCAGTGTGAATGGGGGTATTTTTGAAAATTTATTACATTAAATTAAAATTACACATTAAAATTATGAATTTTTGTAAGCCAAAGTTTTGATTTTGATTTTTTGTTAATAATGTGTAGGCTAATTTATTGGAAATTAGTATTGAAAATATATAGCTACAAATTCTTGTATGTTGCATTTTAAAATGGACAAATATTACATTGCTGTCATTTTCTTGACAGTATTGTGTAGTAACCAAGGAAGTGATTCACCATATGTTGCACATTAAAATAAATTCCCTGTATATATATATATATATATATATATATATATATATATATATATATATATATATATATATATATATATATATATATATATATATATATATATATATATATATATATATATATATATACCGTGTGTCTGTCTTAAAGGTGTACATAGGAGATTAACATGGGGAATCAGTTTTTTTGCAATTTCTTGCTCGCCTAATTATGTTAAGCAATAACGCGTCAAATAAAAGTTTTACGGCATAAAATTCTGCATCTAAATTAATAAACAGAATTACCTTTACCTGCTTTGTAAAGACAGAAATTAATTATGAAAATGTCGAAAATTACGTCGAAAATATCGACAGCCATGGAATTGAACAAAAAATAAATAAATGCTTGACGTTTTATCAAATTGTCAGAAACGTCAAATATGTTAACTTACGTTGTGACAGATAAAACGTCAAGCATTTATTTATTTTTATTTCAATTCCATGGCTGTCAATATTTTCAACGTAATTTTCGACATTTTCATAATTAATTTCTGTCGTTACAAAGCATGTAAAGGTAATTCTGTTTATTGATTTAGATGCAGAATTTTATGCCCCAAAACTTTTATTTGACGCGTTTTTGCTTAAAATAATTAGGCGAGCAGGAAATTGCAAAAACCTGATTTCCCATGTTATTCTCCTATGTACACCTTTAAGACAGACACACGGTGTATATATATATATATATATATATATATATATATATATATATATATATATATATATATATATATATATATATATATATATATATATATACTGGATCTTTAATAATATAGAAATTATTTGAGGTAGCTCGTTTAGGTGTTACATACTATACACATAAAATACAGCAGCGGCAGAATAACCTCCCTCTCTCTAGTTAACAATATTTTGATATTGAACTGTTAAAAAGTTATTTGGAATGCATACAAATTCCTAAATGCACAATGCAAATGCAAAAATGATTGAATTGAAATATAATACGCTATGGGCATTTTCCATTTATATATTAGTCCCCGCACCATTAATACTAGTGCTTGATTGCCGTAAGTGTTTCGCCGCCCTACAGTGCTTAAATCCTCATATCCTTCTATAAAATCGTGGTATTGATTATAAGAAACCTCCTTTTTTAATGCCATTTCATCAAATAACAAAATGCATTCATTTTCATGCTTACTCATGTATTTGTCTTTATTCTCCAGTTTATTCATTAATGTGGTATCTACGCCAGTTTTTAAAATATAAATTTTGAGCCACTTTTGAATCGTCGATACAGCTGGTAAGAAGAATCCTAATGATCTTAAAAATTTGTAACACTATGGACTTTTTTAGTATATGGACAATGCTATTTCTTTTTCCGATTTTCGCCAATACATTCTTGATTTATGAAACAATTGCATATTGACTAAAGTACATACACTTCTTTTTTTGCATGCTAACAGTTTTTTAATTATTTCAAATTCATTGAATTTGGAAATTATCTTTTTTAAACGATATGTTTCGTCTATACGCCGCTTTAATTCCCGTTTTTTATTTATTAATTTATTACGCAATTTAGTTTTTCTCGGTGTACATTCAGAATTAGTAGGTGACGGCATCGGAAGTAAAATTTCTTGAAATGCATTCACTGAACCCGTTCTTGATCGGCTGAATGTTGTTGTATCGAAAATGGTTGATCTGTCTTCAGAAGTGGAAGATGCATTGTCACTATCATCTTCACTAAATATAATAATTAATGAAATTTTGTTATCTATGGTAAAATTTTGTAAAAATATAACAAACATTTTTAAGCTTGATGGTGCAGCATAACATCGAGGTTGGATTGACGAGACAGTTTCTTCTTTAAATTGTAATGAGCGAACAGCTGAATTGCGATGTTGACTTGTATTTTTTGAAAAATGTATAGGAACTGTACTTTTCACTAAACGTTCACGTCTAATATTAGAAAATGCCGTATTCGAAAGATGTTTATCACAGATCACTTTACGGTTTAATTTTGCAGGAGATAATAATAACAAAGCTTGATTACCACAATTTTTTATCCATTCTTGTGTACGCTGTTGATTCATAGGAAATTAAATGTGCATTGGGAAATCTGTTCAGAGCTTCAAATAAAGTATCACTTCCGGTTTATCAATTGCATCCAAAATCTAATATGTTGTTCCCCTTCATATAAAAGTCGCAAATACTAACTTTGACAAGTTTTGCAGTATATCATAATATATTTTTCACGAGAATCTGTTAAGAGCTTCAAGTAAAGTATCACTTCTGGTTGATTAATTTTAGCCAAAATTTAATATGTTGTTTCCCCTGATATAAAAGTCTTAAATACTAAAATTGAAAAGTTTTGGATTATATTTTAATATAGTTTTTCATTAAAAACTGTTATGGGCTTCAAGTAAAGTATCACTTCCATTTATGCAATATTATCCAAAATCTAATCAACTCGTTATATGAATGCAGGAAGCTTAAATACGGAAAATAGATATATTTGGAAGTTTGTTATAAGAAGAGTTATCGTGAACGAAAAAAATCGTCACACACACACATACAGACATCATCGTATAAATAGTAAAAACGTGTTGTGGGGACCCTAATTCGTGCTTATTTACTGAAAACACCATCGAATTTTTGGCACGATTATATTACCTCCCTTACCTACGGTATGACGGGAGGTAAAAATTATAAAGAAATTAAATTTCAAAAAGCAGGCAGCTGTGCTGTAATAACCATGGAAACATCTGCTATGTTTAGAAAATTCTGATTGAGAAATGTCAGTGTCAAGTGCAATTGACAGTACAAGTAGTACAAGAAACTTCCTGTATGGAATTTGTTCAAAATACATAGAACTGACTGAAGGTAATGTACTGGAAATATGGAATCTTTTGTAAGAAACTTTCTGTGTGGAATTTGTACAAAATATGTATATAGAACTGACGGAAGGTATTTTGCTGGCCACATTAGATTTTTTAAATAACATTTTACTTTCGAAGTGTACCCTCTATGAGATAACGCGCCAAGTTCGAATTCACTGATGTGCAATATCTTCATTGTATAGATTTGTACAGTCACGAATGTACAAAGCGAGAAATGTATTGCCAAAAAAACTGAACTATAGGTGGCAGGCCGGACGGTAGCAAGATGGCGGAGGAATAAGGAGAGTTCTCCTCATTCCATATTGCTGGCAATATGCATTTCAAAGTGCAAAGTATATAATATGGAGAAAATTTACACAAAGTTAGGTCATATTTTTTAATACATTGCTTCTGCACGTCTTATAAAGGAGGGCGAAGCTGTTTTTAAGGCAGGACATGTATTGCTTTGTGGAATAAAAGATGATGGATCAGATGCAATACTGGGATCTTTTTTAAAAACAAGTCATTTGAATGGAGATCCTCATATAATTAAAATTTTATTAAATGAGAATGGAGTGGAAAGCAAAATTTTGTTGTAGAGCAGGATTGGGAGGCAAATGCAAACATATTGTTGCAGTTTTGTTGCTTATAAACAGGTTAGTAAAAATTAAAACTACGAGTATTTTTATTGTTTTATAACAAAAGTTATTATTATTATTATTATTTTAATTTCAAGATCATATTTTGTCACTTGGGATATAGTGTAAACTTACACTTTTCGGCTTGTAATTACTGTATTGTGGTACTGAGTAGTATCTATGGCATTTACTGATCATTATTTAAACCTGAAAATGTAATATACAGTATATATCTCACATTTTTTTGCAACAAATATAAATTGAACCTGTTTAAAATTACATACGTTTCAGTGTAGGCTATCAACGTTTCCTTATTCATCTAGTTCACATATCTGCCGTCAGACGTCACCCACTTTGAATTTTTTCGCCAATAGTGTGTGTGCAGTTCGGTATTTATATTCTAAGCCAAAGTTATTATTTTTAATTTGATGTGTTTAACTGCCCGAAAATTGTAATATAACTTTTTAACAAGTTCAAAATCAAAATATTGATCTTGTGAAAATGACATTGTTGTTGTCAAAGTGACACGCGCACACAAAACAGCAGATTCCAAGCACTTCAAGATCGCTCCAGTCACGTGTCATCTATATATCACTGGCTCACACGTGACCCTTAGTCTGTAGCCAATCCCTGTTTGGGGTGATACTGTCGCTTTGCCTTGGTGGCATGTTCTGTCCATTTAAGTGTTCGTCGGATTTGTATTTGTCAGGTTAGTTCATTCTTAATATATTATATTTCATATATATTTCCATTTAATATATTAATCTAAACTTTGACACATGTGAGTCACAGTCACAAAAGACTGCCTATTCGTAATGAATTATATTTATTTCCATTTGTATTATGCCCAACTTTGATATACGTCATATATTAGCCACACAAAAACAGACTATAGCGCAGGGCAGCAATAGTTTTCGTAATATCGCCAAGGCAAAGTGACAATCTCACCCCAAACAGGGATTGGCTACAGACTACCGTGATATATAGAGGATAGTGGGTGGGAAGTTACTGTTAAAAAATTCAATTATAAAAAATTATGGACGAACGAGCAACGAGCTTTTGCCGTGGAAGCCTACATTCGTGAAAACGGGTGTCTCTGTAGTCGCCGTCCAGCGTCCGTTTATTACTCGGTTCCAAATATCCCCGTGACAAGCAGTTCTGGTCCGAAAAACAATTACATTGTTGGCAAAAAAAAAAACTTACGGGAAACAGGATTTGTTGTCAGGAAAGGATGTGGACAACCATGGACTGCTCGAACACCCAAAACATCAATGAAGGGAAATCGGGCAGTTACTATTAATTCTGACGGTGTGTGAGCCTGTTATAGAATTTTTTGCCCTAGTTCTCGAAGAACTTGGCTTGGAGACTGATTGGTTTCAGTAGGATGGGGCCCACATAGCACGAGAATCAATGCAGGTTTCGAGAAAACGTCCTCCGGTCGCTTGATTTTCTTGAGGTGATATTCCTTGGCTCGCGCACTCATCAGATTTAACACCGTACGACTTTTTTTCTATATGAGGTAATCTCAAAGCCGAAGAACCTGCAAATCCTAAAGGAGGCAATTCGCACAGAAATCCTCCGTATACCCCAAGAAATGTTCGAAAGAGTTATGCGAAACTTCATAAGTCGCTTGCAACAGTGTTTCGACAAAGACTAATACCACTTGGTCGATATTATTTTCAAAACCACATGAGATTAAACTTCCCATGAAGATGTGAAAATAAATTTTTATTTTATCGAGTATTTATTTTTTAATTCACCTTCAAACTAGGAATGTTATTCTACCACATTCTGTATATGTGAATGTAATAAAAGTAACTAACCTTAGCTATGGGAACCTCATTGGATAGACATAGTGCAATTTTATAACAGAGGAATTGAGAAAATACCAGGTATAAAAGCAGATGGTATGGATGTTCTATGTATGAGAGAAGTAGCAGCATTATCATTGAAATTGTGACATATAAGTAACATTAAATGTTAAAAAGATTTAATTAGGAGCTAAATAAAGTTATTATTATTATTTAGATATTACGGTCACTCCATGTCTGACCCCGGCTACAGTTACCGTAAACGTGAAGAAATTCAAGAAGTGCGAAATACCAGAGATGCGATAAGAACATTTAAGGAGAAAATAATAAAAGCAAAATTGGTCACTGAAGACGAAATTAAAGTTTATAAGAAGTAATTAATAACAATATATTATAATGATATAATTCTGATTTACAGGCATTAGATGCTGAAAACGCAAAAATTCTTAGTGCTACTAGCAATGTAGCATCAACAGGCAAGGAAGTGGATGAAGAAGAAGTCGCTTATGATTTATACGCCAAGAATAGTGGAGGAAAAATTAGAAATAATTTACCATGGACAGGATATGAACATAAAAATTTAACTACATCAATTAATATAAAATAAAATTAGAGAAAATATATAACAGCTAACAAAAAATGCAATACAACATATATTTCATGTTCAATTTATAATACACAACCACATGATTATCGTATGATTATCATTACATCTACATTCAATTTTCACTTATTTCACTCGTGGCCCAGAAATCAACATCAACCAGTAGTAGTAAAACTGTATTCAAGAAACAAGAAAATTGTAACATACATAAAAATCAGTTCTAAAATACTTACACATTTAAAAAAAAATATTCTGTTTATAATAATTTATAACTGGAATATTTATTTTTGCAATATACGAGAAAGAAATTCTTTAAGGTCCGCAGTTTTCTTTTTATATACATAGTTTTTTAATTTTACGAGAACTATTAGATGTTATAGTTTTAGAATTCGCTCTGTATAGAACACGCAGTAAGGTCAGGCGTGTCAGAGACAGAGGAAGAGTTGTCATCTGCTCACGATTTAAACAATATATTAACGTGTTAGGATTATAATTATATTAAATAAACAATTGAAATAAAATGTTGCCAAATATTGTGCGTTCGTGTGTGAACAAAGTAGGAAACAAACATGTGCGTATTTCTAAAATCAATCATATTTGCGTGAACAGTATTCTGCAAGGTTATTTAAAGGTCTCTTCATAGTAAAACTTTTAAAATGAGTAGTTTTCAATTGTTATACACTGAAAATGATGAATTGAATAATATATTATATTCAATTTTTTTTTATTTTTCAATTGTTTAATCATTTGTTATATTTTATAGAAAACTCTTCAAACAGTATTCAACGTTAAAAATTATGCTTCCGAAGCCGCCTTTGAAACTAAAGTAAGTTATTTACAAACTAAAATAAGTCAAATTATTATTTGAACAAATTTTAGCCATTCCGACTTCATAGATTAGACACTGGACCATCTACTCAAGTAACTGTTACAAAAGAAGATGCAATTGAATATTATACTCAAATGCATACGATCCGCAGGCTTGAAACGTCTGCTGGCAATATGTACAAAGAAAAAATCATCAGAGGTTTCTGCCACTTATATTCTGGACAAGTAATTTTTCATTATATTTAAATAAATTTAAAATTAATATGTATTTGTACATAGGAAGCTATTGCTGTTGGCATAAAAGGAGCTTTAAGACCGCATGATATGGTCATTACGGCATATCGAGCACACGGTTGGACATATATTATGGGAGTTGATCCTTTAGGAGTTCTTGCTGAGTTAACTGGGAAACAGTCTGGTACTTCAAGAGGAAAAGGTGGTTCTATGCATATGTATGCCAAAAACTTCTATGGTGGTAATGGTATTGTCGGAGCACAAGTAAGTATTAATTCAAGTAAATAAGTTATTTTCACAATACAGTACATAAATTATAGCAGAAAAAAAAACAAACTGGGTTCGATTCCGACCGCCGCCAAAAGAAATATTTCGAATTTAAATTACACCAAATTGATCCCTGTGGTGCACTTTTCACGCCAGTAATGAGTGCCCGTGAGGTGACACCTGATAAACGCCCGCACGGTACAAATATATTATCATTACCGAAATCTGTGTACAAAGCAGAATGGCACACCCAGCTGTGGGTAATATGCCGTGATAATATATTACATAATTTTATTTATTTATTTATGTTGTAATATGAATAACAAAACGAATTTGATCTATTTTTATTAAAAAAGCAAATTTCGAATTTCACATGTTTTTGCACTAGTATCTCGACTAGTATTGTAATATAGTCCATTACACCATGTTTAATCGTTTTGTAAAATTGACATTACGAAATTAAAGTAAATGAAAGGTTTTTATATTTTTTAGAATGTAATTCTAATTTATTTAAATTTTAGGTACCATTAGGTGTAGGATTGGCATTTGCCCAGAAGTACAACGGTACTGATGGAGTTTGTGTATCACTTTATGGAGACGGTGCTGCCAATCAAGGACAAATATTTGAAGTATATAATATGGCCAAATTATGGAACTTACCTTGCATTTTCGTATGTGAAAATAATCAATATGGTAAATTATTTCAGACATATACAGTATGTTCAGGATAGTGAGTTGAACATTGAGAATTACAAAGTCGGTTGCTTCATTAGGAGGCCATTTTGTCTTCGTGTATTGTTATCCGAAAATGATTTTTTTATCTTTGCAGATATCTTCTAAAGATGAAATAATAATGGATTTTAATTTCTTTAAGTAATTTTTATGCTTTTTTCCGAACAACCAATGTTCATATTTTTTATCCTGGTGGATTTCGAATTATGAGAGGAAAGTTAATGTTTTATGTGAGCCTCACAGTAATTATTTGTTTCTTGAATTTATCGTCAAATGTTTTATTTAAAATTATGCAGTTTATTTTTTTCGTCTAAATCTAGTGTCATACGCACTTTTCCGGATTAACAATACACCACTAAAATAGCCTAATGGGAAAATTTGTATATAATATAACCGATTATGTTTCGTATTGTATCCTGAATGTAAATCAAGCGCTACAGTTCACGAGATCCCAATGTCAGACACGTTATCCTAAACACTTTCCTTGCGTAAGATAATATAAAAGCTTTTTATTTACAGGTATGGGAACCAGTATAGATAGAGCTGCAGCTAATACTTCATTCTATACTCGGGGTGACTACATACCCGGCATTGCTATTGATGGAATGGATGTCTTAGCTGTTAGAGAAGCTGCTAGATATGCTATTGATCATATTGCACAAGGAAAAGGCCCTATTCTTTTAGAAGCTACTACTTACAGGTATTCTGGACATTCAATGTCTGATCCTGGAACTAGTTACCGTACGCGTGATGAAATTCAAGAAGTACGACAAACTAGAGATCCAATTACCTCATTTAGAGAAAAGATTACAACTACTGGACTAATCAATCCCGATGAACTCAAGAAATTGGAATCCGAAATCCGTGCTGTTGTTGACGAAGCAACAAAGAAAGCAAAATCAGACTCAGAAGTTGGGTTAGACGAAGTGACAGCTGATATATGCGCCGAGAATTTAGAACCTTACATTCGTAATATACTGCCTTGGAAGCCTTTGCAACATAAGCGTATAGGACCGGCTATTAATAGTCAATAATTAATGCAATGACTTCCTCTTCAACAATTCACTGCTATATTTTTAGTTTAATTTATTAAACATTTCATTGCCATTCATAAAACTTGTAAATAATGGGGCACTATACCACCATTGTCAAATTTTAACTATCATAGATAAGACAGCGAAAATATACGTAAATTAATGAGTATTATTGAAAATATTTTATTCTAATTAGTTCGCAAACTACAAGCGATTGGTCTATTAATAATTAGGATGACGTATCATCTCCTAAGCAATGTGATAGGTTGCCTGATTTTAAAAGTGAGACTCGCGAGTCTTGCACACCCGCCCACCGTGAAATCATCAATGGACAAACACTAGCACCACCTGCCACCATAGTTTCTCACAATATTGTCAAACAATCGTCAAACTGTTTCAACGTTCTCTAAACATGGGATATGCTACGTCACTTGCAGAATTCTGAATTTTAAAAATTTATATCGCTTGTTACGTAAAACTTTAAAGTCGCGTTTTCACTAAAATTCTAGGCTCATCCAGTCTTTTCAGAAAAAAAAAGTAGTATAGCACCCCATTAAACATTTGAAAATGAATGAAACTATCAAAATTATAAAATATTTAAAAAAAAATTTTTTTTATCATATCTGAACGATCGTATTTCTTATTGCGTGTTTTTTTTACACTCAAATATTGTTAGATTCTAATCAATGGGGGAGTTTTCGAATTTTTGATTTTTAAATCTAACGCGTTTTTACTTATATTTACGTTCATGTTTTCATTCTAAACTAGCGCTCATAGTGGACAACTACGGCGAACCAACGATGGTGCATACGTCATTGTATTGCGGGCGATTTAACTGACGATAAATGTACAAAAAAAACTATATTTTATTACTTTTATTGCATTATAGTACTGCAGTAATGTTGAAATATCATTACACTTCAACATGACTAAACTCCCCCATTGTGAATGTATGTACATAATCGATGTAAAAAGCTATTATATTATTTTTATTAAATAAAAATATGAAAAGGAAACTAAAATTAAAACTTTATCTCATTGTATTAGGTTCATACAAAATCGAAAACATTATGGTGAAATACGTTTGGGATCACGTGGGAACATAGAAGTTTTCCTAATATTATCCAATCCCAAATACAACATCACTACTCTTTCCATCCCAATGCCACCGCCAGCATGAGGAGGACAACCATATTTGAAAGAATCGATATATGCAGCAATCTTTTGGATATCTAAACAATCAAGTTGACAAATTTAAGTTTTTATAAATTATAAAATGTCAAAATTACTTACCAATTCCATGATGTTTTGCTCTCTCCGTTAACAAAACTGGATCATGAATACGTTGCGCCCCAGAAATAATTTCTTCACCTCTCATGAACATATCGTAAGAGTTACTAAACCTGGGATTTTCTGGATCAGGCATCGTGTAAAATGGACGGACAGCAAGAGGATATTTGTCTAAGATGTAGAAGTCAGTATCATACTGAAAAATATAAATTTCATCAATTATTTTCTTTAAATGTTCAATACAAAATTAGGTGCCAAGTTATACGGATATTTATAATCTTCAAAATTTTGTAAGGTAATTTTTTCTTAAAATATAAGTATGGCTCAAGTTCACCAATCCGGTTATGGTACGGACAATAGAGACTTTAAAAGTCTTATTTCATTACAAAATCAATATATAACAATTTACTGAAAACATCGATTTTGTAGAATATATTCTTTTTCAAATATATGAGATGTACGTCCAATATGTCTAGTCTCCTAGTCCCATTTAAAGCATTTGTATAACAAAATTAAAAAAGACCGTTCAAAATTGTAAAATTTCAGGGCATAATTTATAAATCATGTGAGGACCGCGAGTAAAAACTTGTTTAATTGTAATTCGCTATTCAGTTTCAATGAAAAATATAACTTTTAATTAAATTTAGAGAAAATATTAATAGAATTTCGAGAAAAACAGCATTAACGAGAGTATAAAGATAGGTCGCTCTAATTTGTATATACGTCGGTTAATTAGACAAAAATTTCCTCATTAGCACGCCATTTTAATGTAATGTATTTGAAAAAAAAGGAAATTTATTTTAAATTTAGAATAAAATAAAAAAATCTGATGTGGCCAGCACATGACATCACGCTGATACAGGCACCGGACAGCTAAATGAATGTGCCAAAACACTATCATAGTTCCAGGAAGCAAACTGTAGAGGCGCGACAGTGCTTAAATTTTAAGAAAATGGATTAAGTCAACTTTGAGTTCAAAACATTTTGCATTATTTTGTATTGTAGTCACATAAATCATCATACATGTCATTGAACGTACGCTTTAACGTCTTTAATTATTTGGTAATTCAATTTGTAATAGTTTATAGTTTTAGTTATAGAGCCAGTAGTAATTTATTTCGTGATTTCTCCAGTTTTAAAGTGTATTAACTGTGTTTATTTTTTGACGTAATATGGAATTGAAATTCAATAAGCTGATGAACATTCGTTGTGCTGTTCGATATAAAATGCAGTGCAAAGAAGGAAATAGACGTTTACTATTATACTCGTATTTAATGATGAAATGTCGTACCACTGCCAATATCCTTTTGTCTTACATATAAACAAATATTAAAATAGAAGTGTATGTCTATCTGACAAGTAATTTTAAATTTATTTAGAAATGAATTTATAGTTATTGTATTGTGATTATTTAAAATATATGTATATGGTCTTATATTTAATTTTCTTATTGTCTTTTATTTTAAAAATTCAAAATTTCAATTTATCTATATATGACATATCTCCTATGTCACAAACTACCAAGCCGACCAAGCCATCAATCACAGTATGCGTTAGTTCAGGGAAGCAATCTGTAGATGTCACTATTTTGTATTTCGAAAAATACATTAACTGTAACTGTCCTATCTGTAGTTGAGGTGATCCGTGGCTGAAATGTTTTCGATTTTTCATTAAAAATTGTTATGGACTTCTAGTAAAGTACCTCTTTCGGTTGTCCAATTTTACCCTAAATCTAGTCAACTCTTTATATGAATTCAGAAAGCTTAAATATGAAAAATAAATTTATTTGGAAGTTTAATATGAGTAATCATGGTGTGGAGGAAGAAATCGTTACACACAGACACACTGACAAACATCATTGTAAAAATAGTAAAAACGTATTGTGAGGACCTTAATTCGTGCTTATTCACTGGAAATTCACTATCGAATTTTTGGACCGAAAACATTAGCTTATATTTTCGCGTGCATATAGGTATGTAATGATCTACGCATTTTTCGGATCCCTTTAATTCAAATAACAATATATTTTAATTATTTGAACTTACTTTAGCTTTAACTAATCTTCCCAATAATTTTTCACTAGGGGTACTCAGATCATCTTCATCTCCCATTTCCACACCAGCGTTTCTCAACATTTCTACAGCTTGAGGAAATTGAAGAACAAGAGGAGGATCCAAGAATTTAAAAGGTTCTACTGAAAATTGTTGACCAACTGTAGCAATTTCAGTAGCATAGTAATCACGAAGACCTCTAAAGATGGAAGTGAATAAATTCCCAAGAGTGTGCATTACTTCATGGTAATGATATTTAAATGCCATTTCTAAATCAAGCCCAACAAATTCAGTCAAATGACGGTGAGTATTGGAATCTTCAGCTCTGAATACAGCACCAACTGTGAACACTTTTTCAAAATCTGCAGCAATAGCCATTTGCTTGTAAAGTTGAGGGCTTTGAGCCAAATAAGCTGAACCCTTGAAGTAACTAACAGTAAATACATTTGCACCACCTTCACTTGCGGCTGGAATAATTTTTGGGGTATGTATTTCTGTAAATCCCCAATCGGTTAAAGTATCGCGAAATAGTTTGCAAACTCCAGCTTCAAGTTTGAAAATTGCTTGATTCGCGCTTGTTCTTAGATCTAAAATGCGATTATCTAATCTTGTATCTTGATTCACACGGATATTGAGACTTTCCGGATCCTAGAAATAATTAATTATTAATATACAAAAATTAATAAGAACGGTGTAATTGTACGTCATTCTTTTCTGGACGACTCGCATCTTCTATTTGTAATGGAAGAACAGGAGCTGATGCGGAGACAACCCAAATTTGATTTACGCTCAATTCAACATCCTGCTGCGTGCAAGATTCAACTTTTTGTTGGACAGTAACTACTTCTGCTTCAATATCAAGTATACTCTCTTTAGTTATGCTAAAATTTTATAATTATTATTAATATTCTTCACTGTTTTAAAGCATCTTACTTGCTTGCAAATTTAACCATTTGCTTAGAAGTTTTGTCGTTAACACAAAAGATGGCTTGAACGGTAAATTCTCGCTGTCTTAAAACTGCAAAACATTGTTTACCTCTTGCTCTAACAGCATGTAATCTTGTTCTAATCCAAACAGTTTTACCGGCTACAGCTTTCGTCAAATCTTGTACAGTAAGAAATTCCCGTTGAGGATAGGTTAATTCTGACCGTATTAGCGGTAAGCTTCCATATTTTCCAGACGAAATATCCTCTAAATATTGAGTTATTAATTAAAAGTAAATTACGAAATATTGAAACATTACCTTCGTTCGTTGCATCATTTTGAACTTGTGGATTATTTGCTCTATGTTCGGCTTTTTTGGCAGCTTTTGCTTCTTTGGCCGCAGCTTTTTTTGCTGCTTTCTTACTCTGTTCGTCACCTTGCGCTTTTTCTTCGGGCATTCTTGCAGAACAAAATCTAACCTATGAATGAAAGATATTGTTTTAATTATGATATATTTATGATAAAATTCATCTTTATCTCACCAAATTAAGTAAATATGAAAAATAACATATGGTTAATATAAATGATTGCACGTTTATCTATATTTACACACCTTTATCTCGAAAAAACGGATACGAACGAAGGAAGATCTAAAATGATCCTCCTTGTTCTAAATTTAATGTTAATGCAGTGATTCTAAAACTTTAGGTTCTAATTTACACTGGGCGCATTCAGCAGATATGTGGTCACTGATCATGTTCATCATAGTGTATCATAAATATAAATATTTAGTGTTCAGTGACTAGGGACCAGACCGTTCACCTGTCAGCCAAGACTGTCCATTCAGCAGATAGGGCTCACATAAGCGCCAGTTTTAAGTAGCCGAAATTACATTGGGTCATTGGGTAAACCTGTCTCCAATTTCAGCCAATCAGAGAGTTGAAAACTATGTCCTATTCTCTACATAATCACGGGCTCACACGTGACCCTTAAGTCTGTAGTCAACTGTCACTTTGTGGCGATATTACGAAAATTATTACTGCCCTGCGCTGTAGTTTGTTTTTGTGTGGCTTAATACATTAAATGGAAATAAATATAAAAAATACTGCATTACGAATAGTCTGTATTATGTAGAGATCAGAAAAAAATCCTAACTCGGGATAGGCTTTGAATAGGGAAACATATGTCTGATCCTTATTCATTTCAAAAGTCAAGTAGCCCAAATTGATCTTGAAATGTAATTTTAAGGAGAAAAGATAATAATGAAGGATACAGTATACTACCACACGCCGTTTTCCATTTTTTTTTTTCATTTCTAAGATTCGAGAAAAGCTTTGCTTTCTTTAGATAACATTTTTGACAATTTCTGGTGTCAAATTTACATTTAATTAAATACTTTCAAATGAAGACATATTGTTCGTAGCCTACTCCGAGTTAGGATTTTTTTTAGAATACGCTATATAATATAATACAGTATTTATCAAAAAAAATCCTAACTCGGAGGAGGTTATGAACAAAGAAACGTATACCCTCAGACTAAACATATATTTAGTCTGAGCGTATACCTTAATTTTTTTTAATAAATGTCAAATTGACACGAGATAGTCAAATATGTTATCTAAAGAAATCAAAGGTCTTCTTTTCGAATTTTGTTTTAGAAATTGGAAGAAAGATAAAGAATTGGCGATTGACAATACATTGTGTATCGTTTTCATTATTTTTTTTTACTTAAAATTTCATTTCAAGATCAATTTTGATAACTTGGCATTTGCATTGAATAATGATCAGACCTACGTTTCTCTGTTCATAGCCTACTCGGAGTATAAACTACCCTGATAAATACAAATCTGACGAATACTTGCACGATATAAATTCAGCGTTACACCCATCATTCAAATTGCCGCCAAGATAAAGTGACAGAGTCAACCCAAACAAGGATTGGTTACAGACTAATGGGTCGATACTGTTTACATCTGTAAGTCTTACAGATCTGTAAATACATGACAAAAGCACATCTATTTTTGTTGATTAATATAAAATGATACATGAGAGGCAGGTTTCGTTGCGATTTTGTTCATTATTTACATTTTTACATATCTGTACGATTTATAGATGTGAACAGAATCGACCTATTGGCTCGTACCACGAGCACGGTTGTAACCAAAACGGTGTTTTAAGAAATGTCAAATTTCATTATTTAATATTAATAATAAATAATATGAAATTTATCAAAATATGATTTTAAAGAACATGATTGTATTCAAACAAATATTTTTTAAAAAATCATTCTTTAAACATAAGGACGAATATAAATATTGAAATTTGAATTTGACATTTCTTAAAACAGCGTTTCAGTTAAAACTGTGCTCGTAGTACGAGCCATATTAGGTTCACGTGTGAGCCCGTGATATATATTGAATGGCTTAAATGGAACAAGGTATACGCGTCCAATATTTAAATTCACTGTATTTTCTTCTGCCAGTAGAAATAATCTAATATCCATACTACGCAGAAAAACAAAGTAACAATTTATTCACATGCAGAGCACCGAAAATATTATGTTATGAAAAAATTGCAATACAACAAAATATTAAGAACTTGATAATACATAATAATGCGCCCACTATCAATATTCTTTTAATCATTTTTATTTCTGTTTCAACAAATTAATTAATATATTTTATTTATAAGCGGTACTATACTAACTAATTATTTTTACATATGTACATCTATAAATATCAATGAGATTACAACAATTTATAAAATATATGTAACAATAATTAAATGTACTGTTAAACAATATTCGTTTCAAGTTTTAAATCACAATTTTTCAGTAAATAATTTCGTAATTTGTGCACAAGCATATCTAATACTATTCAAGTATAAGTATAATTTATATACAAAATATAATTGACTAAAAATATTGGTTATTGATAATAAAATAATGCAATTAGCTACTAGTTAACATTTCTTAGATCTATCCATTGTATATCATCGTCAAATCTTTCAACTCGCACTTTTTGACGATAATGATACTCTTTCAAGTAATTTTTTAAACTTTTTGGCAATTGTAATTGATTTACGTTATCATAATTCAACCTACTAGTAATAACTGCTCTACATAAATGTTGCAAAGAAAAGGTAAAATTTCTATGCAATGGTAAAGTAAGCATCGGTTCGAAAAACATACAACTACTTGGATCTTTATAATGCTCGATTAACCCACAGACTGTATTACTAGCAAAAACACTAGGATCATGAGAATCAAATGAAAATTTATGATTCCATTGCTCGATTCGAGCGTGTAAAGATCTACCATATTTTCTAAACGAGACACTAAATAAAAATTCTTCCTGAGCTGAGTCTCTCAGTAAAAATGTTCCTTCTGGTTTACCGTCTAGCAACCTCTCTGCTTCATATCTGTCCATTTTGCCCCAATAAAATGAGCAATTGGTAATATTTAACAGATCAGGAACGAGACAATGTATATAATCAATCTGAGTATGGCAACCTGTGATTGTGTCCAGAGGACAAGAGCGTAAAGTCACGTGAGTTTGAAATAAAGCTTTAAGAGAATCAACAGTGACGTCAGGTGAACAAACAATTTGTAAACGTCGAGGGGCAAACGATCCCTCGATTTGGTCGAGCTCTGTAGGGCACAGAAGTTGTAAACGTTTTACAGGACGGAAATTTGCTGGTGGTTCTACCCCTTCTGCTATTTCTCTAGCTCGCTGTAGGCGAGCCTGCTCATCACAATCTTCTGGAGAGAATTCTACCGACCTTAACCTAAAAATATTACACAGTCAAATAAATGTTTCTGTTCTATCTAATACGAAGTTAAATTACCAAGAAACGTCGAATAGAGGTGATCCTAATATAATACTTGTATTATTTGTACCAACAATATTTCCATATATTTCAATAGAACTATTAGCCGATTCTTCCGAACCTTCTGCAGATACAGAGGAATCTCTACTAACTTCAGTAGGGCTACTATAACTAGTTGAAGGTTCTTTAGTTTCTTCCAATATTACATTGTCGTTGTTTGTAGAAACTTTTGCTTCTTCACAAGATTGTGCCGTATCATTTTGCTGAAAAACAACGCCAGCACCCAAGTGATGTTCATCTGTTCTTCGATAACAAGTGCATACACAACATTTCATGTTTTTTGTATCTTCTGTACACTTACGTTCTTTCTTTGTACAATTAAATTTCATTACCCATTTTGGTGACTTTTTCGGATTATTTGCAGGACTTGATACAACTTCTTTTGATTGTCGGTTACTTTTTCGTAATCGCTGTTTGGAAAAATTTAATGATCGACCACGACGCAAATTTTGTGCTAGAGAAGTAAGACTGTTAGGTTTCTTGCTTTTTGATCCTTGATCACTATGGCAGCAAGCTTCAGAATTGTCACAATCAGCTTTGTTTTTCTCATCCGAACATTTGCAGTGATCTAAACTTGATGAGCTACTTGCTGATTCAGATGAACTCATGATAGTATTATATTTTATCAATATTTTAAGATTAACAAAAAGTTGAATGTAAATTACCTGTTGATAACCTAAAAAAATATGATACATTAACAATATTTACTTTAAGATATACACTGAAGAATGTGCTTACACACCCTAATAACACAAATCAACGATGTAAATATTATACATTATCTAATTCCTACATAATTATTTTTGTACATCATAATAAAATTATAACTAATAAATTTTAAACAAATTACTCCTTAGATATTTCAAGTTCAAGAAAAAATTAAATCTTACCTTAAACCTCCATGTTAGTAATATTCCATTACATAAATATAACAAAACGCAATAGTATTTGTTACATTTAACTAGTTGGTATGTTATAAATACAATAAAATATAACTATGCGCAATACACTTAATTCATTCTTACATTAAATACTTTTTATATTTATGCGTGTCACAAATGTCAAATGACATGTTCAGACATGTTTGTTAGGAAAGAATGGAAGAAAACATATGACGTACTTGCTGCAGCCATCAATGAAAATTTATGAACATTAAATGTCCCTAGATTACTTTTTTATCTACCATTTTTTTTGTAATAAAAAGTGAATATTTTTGATATATCGTTTATTTATGCAGAACTAATGTTTCGTAAACAAAATGAGAACTGTATCAGAACTTGTGTGAGATGCAACTGCAACAAAATTTGTGTGAGTGTACAAATCATAATATTGAAAATTAGAAAAAAAATCTGATGTGGCCAGCACATGAGCTCCCGCCAATTCCATGTTTAAAATAGCAATAGCTTTAAGTAAAGTATCACTTATGAGAAGTTTTGGATCATATTTTAATATATTTTTTCAAGAAAATCTGTTTATAGCTTTAAGTAAAGTACTATATCCGATTTATCAATTTTAGAAAAAAATTAATATTCTTATTATTATAAAAATCTTAAATACCAAATTTGAAAAGTTTTGGATTATACATATATATATATACAGGGTGTTTCCTTTAAAACAACCAGCGCTTTTTTGGGCGCGAATTAACAACTTTGGAGAAAAATGTTTTTTACCAAAAATGATCAAGAATAAGGGGATAATGTATCAATAGTAACAAACCGAATATTTAACCAGTGGTTCTCAAACGGTAGAACAAAATTATATTTTTCTAAATGGCACACTATATATTTTTTTAGCCCTTTAAATAGAATATTATTTTCTGATTACAACGATACAAATATGGCATAGGGTTGCATAACAATTATTTCGAGAAAAATGCTATTAAAAACTAGAAATAATGTAATAAAAAATGGGTTTACTACTAGCGTAACTAGGCAACAGACGTATTGTATAGCCTATTGTAATATTATAACATTATTTTTAATACCGCATTTTTCTCGAAATAATTGTTATTCAACCCTACACCGTATTTACATCGTTGAAATCAGAAAAAAATTCTCTATCTAATGGGCTAAAAAATTATTGTTCTCGTCAAAGTGACACGCGCACACAAATCAGCTGATTTCAAGCACTTCAAGGTTGCTCGAGACACGTGTCTGCTCGCGCCCTATTGACATTGACAAGTTCTGTTTGTAAAGTTAATCCCGATGGTTTTTTCAAATTTCTTTCCGTGTTGTACCTCATCGTTCTAAGTACATTTCATCTTTGTTCACATTCCTATATATATATTTTATTAAATATAATTTATATTGCACTGATAACCGAATCCGTTCTTTGCTTTTCTGCTCCAATCAAATTCCAAACATTTCTTTTTGCATCCTTACTTTTAAAAAGAAGATCTGTTTTGTCATAAATTAGTGCCTTTGGTCTCACTAAATCAACCAATTTACCGTCGTCAAAATTCATTTTTGTTGATTAGTATTTGACAAAATTCCAATCAAAAATTTTGACGTTTTAAAACATCGCATGTGCAGTGAATTTTCATTTTCATTTATATTCAAAAGTAGAAAGTTGGTTATCTTATAAATTAAATGAAAATGAAAGATAAATAAGAACATAAATTAAAATGCATCATGAATGCCTAAATTAAACGTAAATGTAAATGGCTGCATGAGCGTCAAGTAAAGTATCAATTCCGGTTTATCAATTTTAGCCAAAATCTAATATGATGTTCCCCGTTTTATAAAAGTTTTCAATATTAAATTTAAAAAGGTTTGGAATATATCATAATATAATTTTTCTACAAATCTATTAAAAGTGGGCTTTTTAATGTTTGTTTTTAGCAAAAAAATGTCATTTTATGTCACCAGTGTTAAAAGTGACAGATCATTACTTTTGATACTAGTGTTAAAAGTGAATGTCAAAAAATTATTAGAAATACAAATTTAAATTAAAAAATTGTGTTTGTAGAAAAAATAGTGTATGATATACGTGTTAAAAGTGATTTTATTTTGTTCGAAGGTTCCTTCTCACAAAATAAAATGTCACTTTTAACACTTATATCATAAATAACTATTTCACGAAAATCTGTTCAGAGCTTCAAGTATAGTATCACTAGATAAATACAAAAAATCAAATTTTGCTGATTTTTATTTTACCAAATAACTTTTAAATATGAAACAATATGGAATTTTGGTTTGCACTTCTTTAGGACTCTTTTTACCTTCCGTCACCTTTAGGTAAGGAAGGTATTGTCTTTGGTCAAAAAATTCGGTGGTGAGTTTTTGATGAATAAGCACGTTTTAGGGTCCCTAGAATACGATTTTACTATTTTTACGATGATGTGTGTGTGTGTGTGTGTGTGTGTGTGTGTGTGTGTGTGTGTGTGTGTGTGTGTGTGTGTGTGTGTGTGTGTGTGTGTGTGTGTGTGTGTGTGTGTGTGTGTGTGTGTGTGTGTGTGTGTGTGTGTGTGTGTGTGTGTGTGTGTGTGTGTGTGTGTGTGTGTGTGTGTGTGTGTGTGTGTGTGTGTGTGTGTGTGTGTGTGTGTGTGTGTGTGTGTGTGTGTGTGTGTGTGTGTGTGTGTGTGTGTGTGTGTGTGTGTGTGTGTGTGTGTGTGTGTGTGTGTGTGTGTGTGTGTGTGTGTGTGTGTGTGTGTGTGTGTGTGTGTGTGTGTGTGTGTGTGTGTGTGTGTGTGTGTGTGTGTGTGTGTGTGTGTGTGTGTGTGTGTGTGTGTGTGTGTGTGTGTGTGTGTGTGTGTGTGTGTGTGTGTGTGTGTGTGTGTGTGTGTGTGTGTGTGTGTGTGTGTGTGTGTGTGTGTGTGTGTGTGTGTGTGTGTGTGTGTGTGTGTGTGTGTGTGTGTGTGTGTGTGTGTGTGTGTGTGTGTGTGTGTGTGTGTGTGTGTGTGTGTGTGTGTGTGTGTGTGTGTGTGTGTGTGTGTGTGTGTGTGTGTGTGTGTGTGTGTGTGTGTGTGTGTGTGTGTGTGTGTGTGTGTGTGTGTGTGTGTGTGTGTGTGTGTGTGTGTGTGTGTGTGTGTGTGTGTGTGTGTGTGTGTGTGTGTGTGTGTGTGTGTGTGTGTGTGTGTGTGTGTGTGTGTGTGTGTGTGTGTGTGTGTGTGTGTGTGTGTGTGTGTGTGTGTGTGTGTGTGTGTGTGTGTGTGTGTGTGTGTGTGTGTGTGTGTGTGTGTGTGTGTGTGTGTGTGTGTGTGTGTGTGTGTGTGTGTGTGTGTGTGTGTGTGTGTGTGTGTGTGTGTGTGTGTGTGTGTGTGTGTGTGTGTGTGTGTGTGTGTGTGTGTGTGTGTGTGTGTGTGTGTGTGTGTGTGTGTGTGTGTGTGTGTGTGTGTGTGTGTGTGTGTGTGTGTGTGTGTGTGTGTGTGTGTGTGTGTGTGTGTGTGTGTGTGTGTGTGTGTGTGTGTGTGTGTGTGTGTGTGTGTGTGTGTGTGTGTGTGTGTGTGTGTGTGTGTGTGTGTGTGTGTGTGTGTGTGTGTGTGTGTGTGTGTGTGTGTGTGTGTGTGTGTGTGTGTGTGTGTGTGTGTGTGTGTGTGTGTGTGTGTGTGTGTGTGTGTGTGTGTGTGTGTGTGTGTGTGTGTGTGTGTGTGTGTGTGTGTGTGTGTGTGTGTGTGTGTGTGAGTGAGTGAGTGAGTGAGTGAGTGAGTGAGTGAGTGAGTGAGTGAGTGAGTGAGTGAGTGAGTGAGTGAGTGAGTGAGTGAGTGAGTGAGTGAGTGAGTGAGTGAGTGAGTGAGTGAGTGAGTGAGTGAGTGAGTGAGTGAGTGAGTGAGTGAGTGAGTGAGTGAGTGAGTGAGTGAGTGAGTGAGTGAGTGAGTGAGTGAGTGAGTGAGTGAGTGAGTGAGTGAGTGAGTGAGTGAGTGAGTGAGTGAGTGAGTGAGTGAGTGAGTGAGTGAGTGAGTGAGTGAGTGAGTGAGTGAGTGAGTGAGTGAGTGAGTGAGTGAGTGAGTGAGTGAGTGAGTGAGTGAGTGAGTGAGTGAGTGAGTGAGTGAGTGAGTGAGTGAGTGAGTGAGTGAGTGAGTGAGTGAGTGAGTGAGTGAGTGAGTGAGTGAGTGAGTGAGTGAGTGAGTGAGTGAGTGAGTGAGTGAGTGAGTGAGTGAGTGAGTGAGTGAGTGAGTGAGTGAGTGAGTGAGTGAGTGAGTGAGTGAGTGAGTGAGTGAGTGAGTGAGTGAGTGAGTGAGTGAGTGAGTGAGTGAGTGAGTGAGTGAGTGAGTGAGTGAGTGAGTGAGTGAGTGAGTGAGTGAGTGAGTGAGTGAGTGAGTGAGTGAGTGAGTGAGTGAGTGAGTGAGTGAGTGAGTGAGTGAGTGAGTGAGTGAGTGAGTGAGTGAGTGAGTGAGTGAGTGAGTGAGTGAGTGAGTGAGTGAGTGAGTGAGTGAGTGAGTGAGTGAGTGAGTGAGTGAGTGAGTGAGTGAGTGAGTGAGTGAGTGAGTGAGTGAGTGAGTGAGTGAGTGAGTGAGTGAGTGAGTGAGTGAGTGAGTGAGTGAGTGAGTGAGTGAGTGAGTGAGTGAGTGAGTGAGTGAGTGAGTGAGTGAGTGAGTGAGTGAGTGAGTGAGTGAGTGAGTGAGTGAGTGAGTGAGTGAGTGAGTGAGTGAGTGAGTGAGTGAGTGAGTGAGTGAGTGAGTGAGTGAGTGAGTGAGTGAGTGAGTGAGTGAGTGAGTGAGTGAGTGAGTGAGTGAGTGTGTGAGTGAGTGAGTGAGTGAGTGGTGAGTGAGTGAGTGAGTGAGTGAGTGAGTGAGTGAGTGAGTGAGTGAGTGAGTGAGTGAGTGAGTGAGTGAGTGAGTGAGTGAGTGAGTGAGTGAGTGGTGAGTGAGTGAGTGAGTGAGTGAGTGAGTGAGTGAGTGAGTGAGTGAGTGAGTGAGTGAGTGAGTGAGTGAGTGAGTGAGTGAGTGAGTGAGTGGTGGTGAGTGAGTGAGTGAGTGAGTGAGTGAGTGAGTGAGTGAGTGAGTGAGTGAGTGAGTGAGTGAGTGAGTGAGTGAGTGAGTGAGTGAGTGAGTGAGTGAGTGAGTGAGTGAGTGAGTGAGTGAGTGAGTGAGTGAGTGAGTGAGTGAGTGAGTGAGTGAGTGAGTGAGTGAGTGAGTGGTGGTGAGTGAGTGGTGAGTGAGTGAGTGAGTGAGTGGTGAGTGAGTGAGTGAGTGAGTGAGTGTGGTGAGTGAGTGAGTGAGTGAGTGAGTGAGTGAGTGAGTGAGTGAGTGAGTGAGTGAGTGAGTGGTGAGTGAGTGAGTGAGTGAGTGAGTGGTGGTGAGTGAGTGAGTGAGTGAGTGAGTGAGTGAGTGAGTGAGTGAGTGAGTGAGTGAGTGAGTGAGTGAGTGAGTGAGTGAGTGAGGGTGAGTGAGTGAGTGAGTGAGTGAGTGAGTGAGTGAGTGAGTGAGTGAGTGAGTGAGTGAGTGAGTGAGTGAGTGAGTGAGTGAGTGAGTGAGTGAGTGAGTGAGTGGTGAGTGAGTGAGTGAGTGAGTGAGTGAGTGAGTGAGTGAGTGAGTGAGTGAGTGAGTGAGTGAGTGAGTGAGTGAGTGAGTGAGTGAGTGAGTGAGTGAGTGAGTGAGTGAGTGAGTGAGTGAGTGAGTGAGTGAGTGAGTGAGTGAGTGAGTGAGTGAGTGAGTGAGTGAGTGAGTGAGTGAGTGAGTGAGTGAGTGAGTGAGTGAGTGAGTGAGTGAGTGAGTGAGTGAGTGTGTGTGTGTGTGTGTGTGTGTGCGCGTGTGCGCGTGTGCGCGTGTGCGCGTGTGCGCGTGTGCGCGTGTGCGCGAGTGCGCGTGTGCGCGTGTGCGCGTGTGCGCGTGTGCGCGTGCGCGTGTGCGCGTGCGCGCGTGCGCGCGTGCGTGCGTGCGTGCGTGCGTGTGTGCGTGCGTGCGTGCGTGCGTGCGTGCGTGCGTGCGTGTATGTATGTGTGTGTGTGTGTGTGTGTGTGTGTGTGTGTGTGTATGTATGTATGCATGTATGTGTGTCTGTGTGTGTGTGTGTGTGTGTGTGTGTGTGTGTGTGTGTGTGTGTGTGTGTGTGTGTGTGTAACAAAATTTTCGTCTACGATAACTCCCATACTACAATTCTAAAAATTATAATTCTTTCGTATTTCTCTTCGTTACATCCATGTGAAGAGCTGATTAGATTTTGGTTAGAATTGGACAACCGGAAGTACCCTCATTTGAAGATTTTAACAGTTTTTCTTGAAAAAACTAGGTTAAATATCATTTTTTCACATTTAATGTTATTATAAATATTAAAGAATATTTTATTCTCTATACGATTTGACTGCATTTTATACTTAATATTGAATGGATATAGAGTTAAAAAATCTGATGTGGCCAGCACATTACCTTCCGTCAGTTCTATGTATTTTGTACAAATTTCATACGGAAAGTTCCTTGCTAAATTAAATATTCTATTTCTTGTACATTACCTTCCCGCAGTTGAATGTATTTTATGCAAATTTCATACAGAAAATTATTATTTTGTGACGTTTTCTATATACAGTGTAATGTATCTGCAGATATAAAAGATTTATTATTATTATTATTATTATTATTATTATTATTATTATTATTATTATTATTATTATTATTATTATTATTATTTCTTGTACATTACCTTAAAGCAGTTGTATGTATTTTATACAAATTCCATACAGAAAGCAAAAGATCCTATATTTCCAGTAAAAATTATAAGACAAACACACTATGTCAATTTCACTTGACACTGACATCTTTCAATCAGAATTTTCTTAATATAGTAGCTGTTTCCATAGCTATGGTTACTTTATGAAATTTAATTTCTTTATAATTTTTTAACTCTATATCTATTTAATATTAAGTATAAAATGCAGTCAAATCGTATAGAGAATAAAATATTCTTTAATATTTATAATAACATCAAATGTGAAAAAATTATATTTAACATAGTTTTTTCAAGAAAAACTGTTAAAATCTTCAAATGATGGTACTTCCGGTTGACCAATTGTAACCAAAATCTAATCAGCTCTTCATATGAATGTAACGAAGAAGTACACGAAAAAATTATAATTTTTGTAACTGTAGTATTAGAGTTATCGCAGACGAAAATTTTGTTACACACACACACACATCCACACACACACACATCCACACACACATCCACACACACACACACACACACACACACACACACACATACAGACATCATCGTAAAAATAGTAAATTCGTATTCTAGGGGCCCTAAAACATGCTTATTGATTAAAAACTCATCATCGAATTTTTTGACCAAAGACAATACCTTCCTTACCTAAAGGTGACGGAAGGTAAAAATTATAAAGAAATTAAATTTCATAAAGTAGCCATAGCTATGGAAACAGCTACTATATTAAGAAAATTTTGATTGAAAGATGTCAGTGTCAAGTGAAATTGACATAAGGTACGTTCTATCGGTGTCAGAAATATTCCTACTAGAATAAGAACATTCTTAAAGCAATAGAACGCTCAGTGGCAAATAACTGTCAAGTAAAAAATAAATACGATAGAACAGTGGGAGTGTTTATGTGTTATTGTTAGTTAACAACTAAAGATAACTTTGTATGTTTATTTTGGATCTTCAAAATGTTATGCAAATATTACAGAGATTATAATTAAATAAAAATATATTAAATAATAAAAATGTGAAGGAGGTATTTCTTTGAGCACAGTCTAATCTGAACATTGACAAATGAAACAGAAAGGTACGCGCGACAGTCGGCTAGTAAAATTTTGAATTTATCTCCAATCTATATATCTTCCAACCAGCGCTTCCAGCTCTGAAGTTGGAATGATTCGTAGGAATATTCAGATTTTTTGACGCAAAAGAACGATCATTGAGGTTCTACTAGAAGAAGTAATAAGATTTCTGACACCGATAGAACGTATCTATAGTGTGTTTGTCTTATAATTTTACTGGAAATATAGGATCTTTTGCTATAAATTTTCTGTATGGAATTTGCATGATACATGCAACTGCCGGAAGGTAAAGTACAAGAAATATAATCTTTAGCAAAAAACTTTCTGTATGAAATTTGTACAAAATACCTAGAACTGACGAACTGACGGAAGGTAATGTGCTGGCCACATCAGATTTTTTATTTTCTGTCGAACGACTATGCTCAAATTTTTTTACCACTGCTAGATTTCGAGTTATGAGGTCAAAGTTATGATTTTTATATGGACGCCATATTAGAAAGTTACATCACTGAAAGAAGAATTGTTTTAGCTTTCCAGCGATGTATAATTTATTGATATTCATTTGTTTTAAACAGCAAAAATGCAACAATTATTAATTTTATAGGGTAAAAACAATGATTGTGGCAATGAAACAAATGGAAACATAATTATTTTTTATTTTTTAATTTCCTAATTTAGATCTGAAATTTTATTCAGTTAAATTAATTTTGATATGAAATTAGAAAAGTGATTCAGAGCTGAATAAGTTAAAAATGAAGAACGTAAACATACAAATTAAGATATGACAATACTTAACTCTTTATTTTTTTGTTTCAATACCACAATCATTGTTTTTGCCCAACAAAATTAATAATTGTTGCATATATGCTGTTTGAAACAAATGAACATCAATAAATTATACATCACTGGAAAGCTAAAAAAATTCTTCTTTTAATGGTGTAACTTTCCAATATGGCGTCTATATAAAATCATAACTTTGAGCTCATAACTTGAAATGTAACAGTGATAAAAAATTTGAGCATACTCGTTCGAAAGAAAATTAAAAAGTGTCCTAAAGAAGTGTAAACCAAAATTCCATATTGTTTCACATTTAGAAGTTATTTGTTAAAAATCAGCAAAATTTGATTTATTGCATTTATCTAGTGGTCTATGAATTTTCGAGAAAAACAAATACTTCATTAAAATGGCCTACTAACGGGGCAACTTTGCCACAATTTAACCGACTTCGCATCTCTTATAGTTTCCGAGATCCCAATGGTGTGCCCCGAAAAACGGACACGTGTATTTGATACTAGACAAAAATAATCCGTATTTTTTAAAAATGGATTTAGTATTTGCGAGAAAAAGAATTATTAAAAAATTGCAGAAGGGTATAGTGATGTCATCATGGCCAGAGCGTACCAGACAGACCACAGACTACCAGACAGACTGACAATAAGTAAACTCAAGCCAGATGCTGAGGGCACCATATCCCTTTTCTAAAACATTCAATTGCAAATTGCAATATTATTACGAAATAATATTTAATTTTAATTTTTTATTATTATAATGAGAATGAGCAGTTATAGTGGTTAATTTTTATATTTCATGACCCATATAATGAATTTCCATTATGGGCACATTCGTACCTTGTTAAAAAGTTATGAAAACAAACGCTGAATTACTTATATAACCTACTTTAATTTTGAATCATTTGCTCAAAACGCGGCAATCAACTCATACAAGTCAAAGTTTACGTTATTTCTTGCTAACTCTAAATGTATCAGAAATTGTACACTTTAACCAAAATGTATGAGGTGAAGTTTCACGATTTATTTAACATGTATCTCCCAGAAATTCTCACACATGTATCTGAATATGAACATACCTACGGAGTGTAATAGCGAAACGGAGCGGCGCGATTATTTTCTTTATTATTAACCCCAACGACCACAAATATACTAGACAAAACATGCCCTGTACGTCACTATTGTTTGTTATGTTCTCGGCTGGACGGAAAGAGACAACTAGAGATAGAGATATACTCGGAGATATATAAAGTCTACTCTAAAGTTTGTCGAGAGATGCTCGGAGAGATGTCTCTACAGTCCATATAATGTATTTATGACATTTTGCTCCTTTGTTTGGAAGTTGTGGTCGTTCGGGTCTCGATTTTGTAACTTTAAATTCTGTCTGACCACAGGAGTCAATTTTGTGCCATTTAAAATTCAAAAAATATTTGGTGTCGGTCGGGATCAAACCCGGTTCCCCAGATTCACGACCAGACACTCAGGATCGCGGCCACAAGACCCGATGAGAAATTTATCTACGGGAATTTCGATAGGACTGTATTCATAACGATATCCTGGATTACGATCCATTAAATAATCATAGCATTCACTTGCACAATTTAATTTTAGACATTTATTTGAAAATCCAGATCCACAAATAAAACAAAAATAAACTTAGAAAAAACTACAAATAGAATAAGAAGCAAGTATATAAAAACAACATTGTTTAAAAATCAATAGAATAAAATAAATAATTATATACAATTACTTTTACCTTTTCTTAATACTGATAACAATTTGTTTTATGCATTTTATAATTGGTTTTCGTTAATAATTCAAATATAGTACAGTTCATTTTAATAAAACAAGCAGTGACATTTAGCGAATACTCCGTGAGGGGCCTTTACATATCTCTATCCTAGTTGTCTCTTTCTGTCCTGCCAAAAACAAAACAAAAGCTATGAAGTTATATCTAGTGTATTTGTGATCGTTGATTAACCCTGGACACCTACGCTGGTGTACTAACTAGTTCGCCAAGCAGAGCTGGGCGTACTCGAGAACATTTACTCGAAAGTACTGTTTAAAGTCAAGTAAAGTATCACTTCCGGTTTATCAATTTTAGCCAAAATTTAATATGTTGTTCTTCTTTATATAAAAGTCTTAAATACTAAATTTGACAAGTTTTGGAGTATATCATAATATATTTTTCACGAAAATCTTTTCAGAGCTTCAAGTAAAGTGTCACTTCTGGTTTATTAATTTTAGCCAAAATCTAATATGTTGTTCCTCTTGATATAGAAGTTTTAAATACTAAAAACTGTTATGGGCTTCAAGTAAACAGTCACTTCCAGTTATCCAATTTTACCCAAAATTTAATCAACTCTTTATATGAATACAGAAGGCTTAAATACGGAAAATAGAAATTTTTTGAAAGTTTGTTATAAGAGTTATCGTGGACGAAAAAAATCGTCACACACACACACACACATCATCGTAAAAATAGTCAAAACGTGTTGTGGGGACCGTAATTCGTACTTATTTACAGAAAACTCACCATCGAATTTTTGACACGATTACATTACCTCCCTTACCTATGGTATGACGGGAGGTAAAAATGATATTTAACAGCGTTTTTTCAAGAAAAATTGTCAAAATCTTCATTTTAGGGTACTTCCGGTCGAGCAATTATAACCAAAATCTAATCAGCTCTTCATTTGAATGTAGAGAAGAGAAATACGAAAAATTAATATTTTTTGGAAAGGTGGTATTAGAGTTATGCGATCCGAAAGAATCGTCACACACACTTACATACATACATCCATCCATAAATACATACAGACATCATCGTAAAAATAGTAAAATCCTATTCTAGGGACCATAAAACGTGCTTATTAATGAAAAACTTATCATCGATTTTTTTTACCAAAGATAATACCTTCCTTACCTAAAAGTGACGGAAGGTAAAAACATTTATTAAATAATTATTCGCGCTGTTTTTACCATAATTAGCTTGATAGCATATTTATAGTTTTGTTATCTATTGCTTCTCTGGAAATTATGCCTAGATCATTTAGTCGTTCTTGTGTTTCTTTTTCGAAAATAATTCTTTATAATTTCCACTTTCGAAAAACTATCATCAAGTTTTTGCTGCTGCTAGTTACCGGGAATATTAAAAGTATTCTTAAAGCTATAACAACGTTTGGTAATATAATCGTACCTACACTGAAAAGCATATTTACAAATAAAATTCAATTTTTCTTGTACATTTTTTAGTATCTTTGATAAAATTAGACAAATATTTATTAATTCCTCATTGATATCAAGTGCATGCACTTGATATCAATGAGGAACTAATAAATATCTGCAGATATATCGGCTTCATCGTCATCGTTTCACATTACCTGTAAATTGTTAAAAATTTAAATCATCCAAAGAATTAATAGGTAAACCGTTTAAAATTGAAAAATTCTTTTTAAATTTTTTCTCTTGTACTTTCGCTTCGTATGTTATCGCTACAAAAAAGGCTAACGATGCTCAGTGGCAAATGAAGAATCGGTTGTAATTATATTTAATATAATTTTATAAATGGTATAAGTGCATTAAATTATTAAGAATTTTTTCAGCTGTTTATTAAAATTTTATATTATTAGTTTTTGCGCTTATTTCAATCCACCTGAGGCGATCGCCTCGCCGCCTCACCTATCGGGTCGGCACTGGTACCAGTGACTGCTTCGCCATTCTATTACTATTACTATAACAATGCAGTTTATATATTTTTCTACTATCGTTTAGAAAAGTCTTTGATTTCTATATTCATTTGAGTTGATTAATGTTGTAAATTTCCATACAAGTGCGGAAATGTAAATTACTAAGAATACTTTATTTATTGACTGAAATGTAAAATTAAAAAAAGTTTATTTGAAAAATACCTTTTAGAAACGGAATAGAAAAAATCTTGGGTGCAGTAAGTAGGAAAAGTATTTTTTCTTACATAGTGTCCAAATAAATAGCTATTCTATTATTACTTGATATTTAGAAGAACATATACGTTTTACTATCAAATACTTAAATATTTTAAGGTGGAAACAAATACGTAAACAATGTTCCTTTAAATATTTATTAGTAAAAGAGTGGTGGTGGTTTAATTTTCTTTTCTTAAACAGATGTCCCTTTTGCTGTTTTGCTCTCCTACAACTTTGCTACTTAGTATTTTTTTATGTTTTTAATAATATAGAAAATAATAGCGGACACCTGTTCCGTTTGTTATTCCGTACGATTGTAAGTCTGTACGCTGTACGCATTTAAAATAGTAAAATTATTCACTGGATACAAAAAAAATCTACATTACTCCTTTCATAATGCTGCAACTCTTTCAGCTTAAGTGTATGAGGGAAGTATCTAACGAAAACAAGTAACAAAGAAGCATTTACCGGCGCCTAGATACATACGAGCCCAAGCTCATAACAATTCGGCCGGTTGCCTGTTTACATGGTTAGAAATTTCTACAAAATTCTTTCGGCTATTTAGATTATAGACTTAAAACTCTAAAAAACTGTGGGCAAATGACCGGTTCGACCGGTATTTTAAGGGTCATCTTCTAGTAGTCCAGATTTAGCTTCTACCGAGACTCTATTTTTGGCACAATCTAGTGCGTACAGTAAAATTTGCAGGGTTTAGGGATACAAGGCCTAATAGAATTAAAGCTGGTATTTCTAATAAAGGTGATGTAACCTAATATTAAATGGCGGAATACTTGAATAACATAATCAGTTTTTGTAAGATTAAAATCTATATTTGAAACTAGTCGAAAGAAATTTATAGAAATATCTCAGTATGTAATTTGTTTGGTGAAAATCTTAACCGGCCGAACTAATATGAGTTTGGGCTCGTAAGTAAGGTGAATATGACTTTCAGTTTGTAATCATACATTATAAACTCGTGTAATTGTTATTATCAAACAGAAAGATAATAGTTCTCTCTTAAAAATAGTTTTTTATGTAACAAGTGTGTTAGAGAAGAAAACCCCCTAATAGACTTCAACCCTCAATATACTTGAGTATTACTGGTTGCCTGGGAACTGTTATACAAATTTAGGGACATTTAATCTGTAGGAATTTTGTTGATATGTAAAAGAGATGTTGGCAACACAACAGTGTGAAGTGTTAGCATTGTTTTTTGTGGGAAAACGATGGAAAAATGCTTGGAAAAATGTATTGCAAGTAATTTTGTGAACATATTAATGTATTTTTGCAAATAAAGTTGTTCTGTGTGTGTGTCCAATAAGAATCTATTTTCAAATATACAGTCCACTGCACCATACCCAACAAAGTGAGTAAAGATAAAAAGATATAATTTACTCACAAGTTGCATACAATAGCTATTTGTGTATTAAGAGCGCAAAATGGGACATTGTCGATTGAGAGGTCTCTCGAAATCGACAATGTCCATTTGCGCTCGAAACACACACAAGATTTTTTCTACAGTCGCCACAATGGGGTCCTCCACCATAAAAAAAAAAATTTTTTATTTATTTTTACTTATCGGTATTTTCCATTCTTCTTGAGCTATTGCTTCAATCTAATCTAAGCATTTTATACTTTCGTTTTTGTAAATGAATGCCCTATTTTATTTTCACAGCAGTGCGGCATTTTGTTTGGTTATGTAAGTGGGTAATGTGTAACTACAGTGTCATTAATTCCTGACTAATTTTTTTACGTCTGCAATAAGAGTGTGAAAAAAAGTGCCTTAGTGTTTCATTATTTCACTCCGCAGCGTTAAAAATTTGCACTTTTTCACACTTTTATGTGTTAAAAATCTGATGTGGCCAGCACATTACCTTCCGTCAGTTCTACGTACTTTGTACAAATTCCACACAGAAAGTTTCTTGCAAAAAATTCAATATTTCCAGCGTTAAAAATGTGCACTTTTTCACACTTTTATGTATTAAAAATCTGATGTGGCCAGCACATTACCTTAAGTCAGTTCTATGTATTTTGCACAAATTCCATACAGTAAGTTTCTATATTTCCAGTAAAATTATAAGACAAACATACTATGTCAATTGCACTGGACACTGACATCTGTCAGTCAGAATTTTCTTAATAAATTAGATGTTTCCATGTTTATAGCTAAGCTGACTGTTTTATGAAATTTAATTTCTTTATAATTTTTTAACTCTATCTATTGAAGTATAAAATGTAATCAAATCGTATAGAGAATAAAATATTCTTTAATATTTATAATAACATTAAATATGAAAAAATGGTGGTATTGGAGTTATGCGATCCAAAAAACTCGTCACACACACACACATACATATACTATTATTCACGAAAGATGACTATTCAAAGTCATTTGTTCGAAGGAAGAATACACATCACATCACTTTATAGCAGTAGCTTAGCAACATTTTGTATTAGAAAGAGAAAGATTATTTGACCTGTCTATTTAATTTATGTGGTGTGACAGATATACGTAAATATTGGCATTACTTTCTAACACACTATAAATAATAAATGACATATGTCGTAGTATTACAGATACCTAATTATCTACTACACTGCCCTCTGTGCTAATATTTACCCAGTGTCGTTGACGTTTAAATCAAATTATTATTCTTTGGTTTATAAGTTAAGCCTATGTTTTTGTATTTTGCAAGAACATAAACGAAGAACATAAATTTTTCAGAAAGGCATTATTTAGAAAGAAACACAATTTTCAAATAAATTACTCTTATTTTTTCAGTTAAAATGTGTCGATAAATACTTCATGTTGCACGCCTATGCATACGAAATGCAATGAAGTTATCTGCAAATAATATTATATCAGACGGCTCATAAATGACCTTGAATAGTCATCTTTCGTGTATAATAGTTTACAAACATACATCCGTACATACAGACATCAAATTAAAGTTTATTATAGTTTACTATAGGTTACTGGTACGGTAACTGAATTACAGTGGCGTGTCTAGAGGAACGGAGGAAAGGGAGCAATGGGGTATATGACCAAATTTTTATTTTTACATAATATGGTCCTAGGTATACTGTTCTGGTATAAGAATGGAGTTAGCATGGTATAGGGGCATTTCACGGCGAAACAGTTTTAAACTGTCTCAATATTATGTAAATATTGCAACTTTTTTCTTGCATTTGCCTACAATAAATGATGCTATTGAAAGTAAGTGAAATACATAATTTCAATATAATATAAATAATTGTAAATAACTAATAATATAACGTAAATTTGTATGATCCCATCATATAAGTTTTAATCGTAGAAATACAAAAGACCTGTTAACTGTCAAAAATATTTCATTATTTATGCAAATTCGTATGTCCGATGAAAATAGACCTTAAATGGATGATATTGATGATGTTCCACGCTTATTGTAACATTATTTTATCGAAATAAAACTTATGCCTTGTCCCATTTAAGCCATTCAGTATTGCGGAGCATAGGGAATAGTTTTGACCTCTCTGATTGGCTGAAATTAGAGACAAGAGACAAGTTTATCCAATGTAATTTCCGCTACTTCAGATTTACCTGTTGCCAGTGCCATCTAGTGAATGGCTTAAATGGAACAGGGCATAGATTCATATTTAACCTTAAAATGTTTCAGCGTAAACCGCTCTCGTGAAGCTCCGCCCACCATTGCAATCTTAAACCAGATACAGTATAGACAAAAGAATAAAGTACCCGTTTTTTTGTAAAACGAATCTTGCTTTACTAGAAAATAATTAATAAAAATTTGGGGAAGGGATATGCGACGTGAACATGGTAGGATCGTGGAAGAACACGGATAGACTGGGAGGGAAAGATATAGTTATAGCCAGCTGTCCATAACATAATCGCGATGCTGATCTATAACTACCTCTTTCCCTCCCTGTCTATCTGTCTTCTTCCACGATCCTACCACGCTCATGTCATACATCGTGTCTGCAAAACATTAAATTGCTAATAACAATAGTCTTACATTACTAACGTTTAGTTTTTATTATTATAATGAGAAACTATAGTGGTTAGTATTTATTTTATGACTTACATATTGAAATTCGAATATGGTCACATACTCTACTGCCCCCTTTAAAATTTAAACAATCATGTCGCCGTCTTCGACACTCCTGATCGTTTTTATAAAAACATTTGTTTTTTTTAATATAATGTAATTTTGAAATAAATTATTTGATTTTACACAATCCGTATCACCTTATCTATTATTTAAACACTCTTTGGAAATTGTACATATGATTATTTATGATTCCCCCTTTCAAAAAGAATAAGGCTGTTTCACATTTTTCAAAAAGTATTTTAAATTTAAGTTTATGCAATATTTTTCATAGTAATTATTTTTATTTTAATAATTTGTTATTTTCGTAAATAATTAAATAAAAAGATTGGCCCCAAAAATAGTCATAAAAACAACCTTTACTTCTGTGACGTCATAGCACTTACACATTACGTCATTCACAGCCAAGGGAAACAGTTTATCCATCACCTATGTTTTTAAATAAATAAATTAGGCGATGTATATACTTTGACGTCACTTTCTGTTTCAGATCAGGTGACTTTTGCAAAATATTATCGAAAGTTTTAAAATTAATTGTAAAATATCTAATGAATATTTCGTGATATTTTCAAATTTGAGGCTATTTAAAGAGTGATATCTGTGTTGGTATAGTTTAAAATATAAGCCATTGCCGCCAATATAGATGTCAGGCCATACCTCTTCTTCGAATAGACAGTAAGCCCGCCAGTCGAGCTAAGAAAGGTTATCTATTCGGTTGATGTTTTTTTTTGGAGAAGTGTAAAATGTGTAAAATACAGTTGAACATGAAATGTTAGTAGTTGTTGTAATGTTGTAGTTGGTGCCTCCCACTATTGAACAGCGTAACGATACATGGTGGCAGCGGGTGAACTAGTTATTTTGATATTATAACAGTTCAACTGTGAATATTGGCTGAAAATTGAAGCTCCACGTGGTCCTAAAACTTAAAAAAATCTGATGTGGCCAGCACATAACCTCCCGCCAATTCCATGTTTAAAATAGCATGAGCTTTAAGTAAAGTATCACTTCCGATTGATCAATTGTAAACAAAATCTAATTTGTTGTTCCAATAAATAGAAAAGTCTGTAATACGAAATTTTGGATTATATTTTATTATGTTTTTCCTCGAAAATCTTTTAAGAGCTCCAAATTAAGTACCACTTCCGGTTTATCATATAAGTATAGTCAAAATCTAATATGTTGTTTCAAATTATACACGAGTTTTAAATACCAAATTTGAATTTTGAATCATGTTTTAATATATTTGTCACGAAAAATTATATAGCTTTCTGTAAAGTACTACTTCCGTTACTTGGAAAACTTAGAAAAAGAGATTCAAATAAAGTATCACTTCCGGTTAATCAATTTTAGAAAAAATCTAATATATCATAAAATATTTTTCACGAAAATCTGTTCAGAGCTTCAAGCAAAATATCATTTCAGGTTTATCAATTTTAGAAAAAAATCTAATATGTCGTTTTCATTAATCTAAATGTCTTACAATACCAAATTTGAAAAGTTTTGGAATATATCAATATATTTTTCACGAAAATCTGTTCAGAGCTTCAAGTAAAGTATCACTTCATCGTGAAACTAGTAAAAACGTGTTGTCGGGACCGTAATTCGTGTTTATTTACTGAAAACTTACCATCCAATTTTTTGGACCGATAACATTACCTCCCTTACCTTCGGTACGACGGGAGGTAAAAATTGAGAATGGAGCGTTTTGGATCACGTTTTAATATATTTTTCAAGAAAATCTGTTTATATAGCTTTCTGTAAAGTACTACTTCCGTTACTTAGAAAACTTAGAAAAAGAGCTACAAATAAAGTATTACTTCCGGTTTATCAATTTTAGAAAAAATCTAATATATCATAAAATATTTTTCACGAAAATCTGTTCAGAGCTTCAAGTAAAATATCATTTCCTACTACCCTTACCTTCGGTATGACGGGAGGTAAAAATTGAGAATGGAGCGTCTTAAGACGCCTGCGTTGTTTGATTTCTTATCGCCATCAAAGTGGCCAAGCTGGAAAATAAGGTTTTTGCGATATGCAAGAGCCTCTGATTTGGACAGCAAGAGTGTTCAACAAAAGATCGACTCATTGATCTATTTGATGGGGGATGCGGCAGATGATGTACTAGCTTCATTTAATATGACTGAGGCGGAGAAGAAAGAATTTGTTAAGGTTCTGGATCGTTTAGAGCAACATTTTGTAGGCAAGAAAAACATAATCTACGAACGTGCAAAATTTAATTCTCGAGTCCAGCAGCAAGGAGAATCAGTGGATGAATTCATCACAGATTTACATTGCTTAACACAAAACTGTGAGTACAAAACTTTAAAGGATGAAATGATTCGTGACCGGATTGTAGTGTGTGTACTTGATAGAACTTTGTCTCAGAAATTGTTACTAAAGACTACGTTGACTCTGAAAGATGCTGTAACTATGGATCGTCATCATGAGACCGTTAAAAAGCAGCAAGAGACTTTGCATGCGGGAAAAGTCAGTCCTACGATTAATCGATTAAAGTCAAAGCTTGGATACCGAGGCAGATGTAACTATTATTTCGGAACGTACTTATAACAAGTATTTACAAGGAACAGTACGTGAACTTAAAAGCCCTGACTGAAGACTAATGCAACCAGCCGGGATTGCCCTTGAATCAATCAGCATGTTTACTTGTGAAATATCATATGGAAAATCCGGAAAGATTTCTACTGTGTTTGTTTATAAAGGAACTATTAGAGCATTATTAGGGGTGAAAGAATGCGAGACTCTAAATTTAGTCAAACGGGTCGAAACTGTTTCTAAATCTGTTTCAGATACACACACAAAACTCAACCCTTTGAAACAGTTTTCTTCGCTATTCAGTGGATTGGGAAAAATGGAAGAGAAATATAAAATTTAACTGATGATCGGAGCCAAGCCTTTTGTCATTACTATTCCACAAAGAATTCCCATCCCGCTAAAGGGAAAAGTTAAAAAGAAGTTAGACGAAATGGTGAAGGTAGGTGATCCGACCTGTAGATAAACCAACTACAATTAGTACACCAATGTGTGCCCCGTTGTTTGTCGTAAACAAACCAAACGGAGACATAAGCCTTTGCATCGATCTGACTAAATTAAATGATTCAGTCGAAAGAGAATTACATGTAATGTCTGTAGTTGAACATTCTTTAGGTCAGATTACTGGTGCTAAGTATATGAGTAAGCTGGATGGCAATCACAGCTTTTGGCAGATGCAGTTAGAGGAGGAATCGCAGCTCCTTACAACTTTTTTTCCAGAAAAAATTCGAAAGTTGCTTCTTGGGATTCCTGGAGCTTTAGTTTCCTTGGCTATTACATGGAAAATGAAAGTATTCGTCCAGATTAAAAAGTTGAAACCACCCGAAGATGTTACAGGAGTGAGAAGTTTTGTGGGTACGATAAACTATTTAGGAAGATTTATCCTGAATCTTTCCATAGTATTCCAACCGTTAAATGATCTCTTAAGAGCTGATGTTGAGTTCAAGTGGGGTCCTAAAGAAGATTCTGCATTTCAGAAGATTAAAGAGATTTTAACTTCATCTCCAGCTTTGGCAATTTTTGATCCGACAAAGGAGACTATAGTGTCTTCGTATGGCCTTGGTGCTGTGTTGAGGCAAAAGCAAGAAGATAATACTTTTCGTGCTGTAGCTCATATTTCAAGTACTCTGTCGAAGACTGAGAAGCGATACGCACAAATAGAAAAGGAAGCCTTAGCCATGACATGGGCATGTGAAAGGTTTTCCGATTTTATTACTGGTCTGCATGTCATGTGTTAAACTGACCATAAACCATTACATGACATAATGAAGACCAAAAATGTAGATGAACTCTCTCCAAGACTCCAGCGATTTAGGATGAGGTTGATGAGATTTTCGTATGAAGTATTCCATACACCTGGGAAAAATATTTTGGCTGCTGATTACTTGTCAAGACATCCGTTAAGTGAGACAGAAAATGAAGAATTGGAAGATAAAATAGAAGCTCAAGTAAATATGATTATTAGACACCTTCCAGCCTCAAATCAAAAACTGAAAGATTTTTTTTGTAAACAGCAACGAGATAAAGTATGCCAGGCCCTTATGAAATACTGTGTGGATGACTGGCCGGCAAAGGAAAAATTAAATGTTAAACTAAAGCCGTGTTATCAACATAGAAACGAAATCTCTGACGTTGATGTACTCTTAATGAAGGGAATTCGACTAGTTATTCCTCCTAAGTTAAGAAAGGATGTACTAGAGAAGATTCATTCTAGTCATCTTGGCATTACCAAGTGTTGTGCTCGTACTAAATCTTCGGTATGGTGGCCAGGACTCTCTACAGAGATCAAAAATGTAGATAAATGTATTACATGCATTAAAGAACGACGTCAAATTCGGGAGTCATTAATTCCGTCTAAATTTCCAACCCGTCCATGGGAGAAAGTTGGAATTGATTTGTTTTATTACAGTGGTGTTTGGTATTTGCTAATTACTGATTATTACTCCAGATACCCGGAAATTTCAAGATTGGAGTCGCAATCAGCTACATGCGTGATCAATCATTGCAAGTCTATTTTTGCAAGACACGGGGTGCCTGAAGAAGTTAGAAGTGACAATGGTCCTCAGCTCCAACCAATTCGATGTAAGGCATTCAAAGATTTTGCAGTCAACTATGGATTTTATCAAATCACTTCAAGTCCTTATTGCTCAAAAAGCAAAGGATTTGTGGAGTCAATGGTCAAAGCGGCATGAAAAAGAACTCTGATCCATACAAGATGTTGCTTGAATACAGAGCAACATCGCTTGAAAATGGACATAGTCCGGCAGAACTGCTGATGAGTCGTAAGATATGATCTACACTTCCTACCGCTCCTTCAAGTTTGAAGCCTAAACTCGTTGATGGTGAGAAGCTAAACATACTAGAAGAGGGAAGAAGGAAGAAATTGTCTGGGTAATTGATAATAGAACATGGGGAGTAGTTAAAGAGAAGACCTGGATCATTTATTGTGGGTACTCCCAGAGGGATGTATCGCCGCAATAGTTTACATCTCGCTCGTGCTCATCGTCAGGAGATTCCTGAAAATACAGGTGATCATGAGGTACCAGAAAAACTTGAAGATCCTGCAGGGATTGTTGCTACTCTTGATTCCAGTCCAAGAGTTAGTCAAAAGCCAATTTAACAGTTCTACAAAATCCGGAGTGGAAGAACTGTTAAGCCTCCCAACAAAATGAATTTGTGAAATGTATTTGTATTGTTTTATTTCATTTTGTTATGTTTATGATTTGTTGAAATATAATTATAAATCTAAGAAAGGGGGATGCACCTCTTCTTCATCTTAGAGAATAGACAGACAGTAAGCCCGCCAGTCGTGCTAAGAAAGGTTATGTTATCGGTTGATGGTTGTTTGGAGTAGTGTAAAATGTGTAAATACAGTTGAACATGAAATGTTAGTAGTTGTTGTTATGTTGTAGTTGGTGCCTCCTACTATTTAACAGCGTAACGATACAATATCTTTTTAAATTTAATACGTAGAAGGCATATAAAAATTCTTGCAACAGCTCTATTTCTGAATACTCCACTGCGGAAGTATATGTTTGTGCAAACTTTATTATTTTTTTTTGCATGAAACCAAACATAATATCATTATTATTTCAGTAGCTAATTATTCGCTTGGGCTGCTGTGCTCCTTTGCACAACAGATGCACATATATACGCACGCGGACATGTGGACAACAATAATCACTTATATAATAACGTATGCTTCATTCAAGTAAACAGAAATACATTCACACATCCATACATGCATATGGAACAAAAGGTTCCGTTCAAAAATTACAAGCTAACTGTGCTTGAAAAACGAATGTTTGTTTAAGCTACAACTGAACAGGTATTGTTATCCTTTCGATATCCTTGCCAGAGGTTCGCGGTCGGTCTTTGTGTTTGACTACTGGAATTTTTATGCGTTCCGAACTTTGATGTGGGGAATATTTATTTTATATGTTGGAATTGGAAATTTGGAATATTTATTAAATGAATTTTAATCATAATGGAAATTTGTGTTCTGTGTCACTACCCTATGAAATTTGATATATAAGAAGTGCCCCATATTCTGAACTACATTATAGCTTCAATTTCAGTTTACATTACAAATATACTGCAACGTAAGAGTAACTACGACTGAGTCTGCGAGCACGTGACCGCCGCAGCGGTGAGCGAGTGTCTATCTTTAGTGATGACGTAATCGCCACGGGCAATTTGACAACGTAAACAGACCTGTTTAATTACTTCGGTGACGTGATCTGTTGTATTCGATGTTTTTATCTAGAAGAATGTTCTAGGAATTTCTCGAATAAAGACAGCGAAATATATAAACCCTGTTAGGGAAGGCATTCGACAGTCTGATGTAAACAAGCGTCGTGAAATGAATAGTTGGTGATATAACCAAGCAGTCAACGAGTAGTGAACATAAATAAATGTAGTGTAAATCTAGTGTTTAAGTGTTTTATAATATCCTTATTCTTTAAATTAGTGTTAGTATTTGTGTATCATAGTTAGTGTAATGGCAAAATGAAGAGTCAATAGTCCCTGTTCGGGCGCCATTTTGTGAGGGCAAAATGGTCAGTCTGTCAACTTTACTCGACGTTCTCTTCAGTTCTCCTTGCTGTCAAAACGGGTTTCTCGGGCGCCAATCGGTCGGTCGATAACACAACATAGGAGAGGTGAAGGACCCTATTATAGTGTCGCTGAAAAGAGTGGCTTGAACGCCAAAAGGGCTCGGGTAGCTTAGTGGAGACAGAGTTCGGTTTTTGACAGTGAAATCATAATGAATTTTAATATTTTATTAAAATATATTAAAACGATAACAATAACAAATAAATGAGAGTAGCAACCATTAGCCTACTATCGGCTAATACAAATGAAGCAGCCATGCTTGCAGGATTCGTTCATTAAGAGAAACGGTCAACAATGAACGGGCAACAATGCAACACACCAAAGTTGAGAAAAGCAAAACGGTAACAGTGTTGTCACTTGACAACACTCATCAATAATCGCGATTTCGAAACGGAGCCGTGTTGACACACACCAACACTCATCGACAATCGCGATTACAGCAAACAGTGGTAAACCCCACTAGCTTTAACATCCGGCTACGGCGGCATCCGTAGCCGTACAAGGCACCTTCTGCACTCCCTCACGAGCTGCCGGCACACACCAACAGCACTGAGTCAGAGGCAGCCAAGTTCCTAACAAACTGCTCGCCCGGCACCCACCAGGTTCGCGGAAGACGGCACACACCATCTCCCCGATAGAGCACACACTCTCTGACTAAAACTGTCACTTGGGCCCGTATTTATACCCCGAAAAACCGTTAAAAATACGAAAACAAGTTTAAACATGATTCTAATAATCCTGCAAATATTTGCTATTTTAACTAAAAATATAAAAAATACAAACTTTTGTGGGATCAAACTCACGGTCCCCAGCGCGCTGGTCGAGTATGCTAGCCACTCAACCGCGCGGTACCTGACAAGTAAACAACAAATTTAAAAACATTAACAACTTTAAACAAAAAATACAACAATTCATTTACAACAAACAACATACAATATAATCAAACAATTACATTGTATGCGTAATTCCAATCAATAGACCAGAAAAGTGTAACGGTCAAATTTAGGCGCCAAATTCGAACTCAGTTCATAACGCTGAGAGCATAATTTTACTCTCCATGTATTTCTTACCAAGAAAATTTTTGCTCAACTTTAAAGGACGAAAAATCTCATAAAAGTAAATCTCTTATGCAAAACATTATATGTACCACCTAGATCGATCCTTTATCTCCTGATTCGTACAATAATATTCACATGAACTGTACACAGTTTATAATTATTTAAATATTAATACAACATTACAAAATCCAATGAACGTATATCCCAATAGGTCCTACAACTTCGGTACGCAGCCAATCGCAGCATAGCTTTTATTGTATTTGACCTATTTACGGGCGCGTGAGAGTCATCAACGACATACGGCATTTTAACTTATAAGTAACATTTTAATTTCTAATAATTTTCTTACTCTACCTTTTCAAGGATTTTAAATAGTTGCAATCTGTTACTAAATAAACAAACTATAAAATACTTTACAAGAACTACTTAATTTCTTTAACAAAATATCTTTTTTCTGGCAGTAAAATCACACTTCCATAAGAAACCTATACTGGAAAATTCGAACTATGAACTCGCGCCAAAAGCATATTCTAACCTTACTTTTCGGGTCTATACAAAATAATAAAAATGTAAACAACATTTTTACTGGTGGGATTTGAACCTCGATTTGAATTTATAAACTTTAGCAAAAAAACTAACTTGTTACCCACAAGACTACAATGCTAAACACGAAAATTAAATCTAAATCTAGTGACCATCGTCACATTAGTTAACTTTAGTATCTTTTAATTATCTTCATTCATATTTATTTATCATTTAATAAATTTTAATTAACAATAATTCTTTAATTTTTACAATTGACCCAAATAAATAAAAACGTTACAATACGGGTTACATATTTGTGAATATTCTACGTAAATATATTAGGTATTTTAAAAATATACATATAAATTAAAAGAAAAAGGAATACTCGTATTTGTAGCAAGTGTAATATTGAGAAATGTTAGGAAATATAGAGAGATGCAATTCAACTTAGGCGAGACGTAAAGAGCTGAGTTTAATAAAGTTAGCAAAAATTATTTATGAACTCTCTTGCCGAAGTCTGATGCGTCAGTATGTAATTATGCTGCTCCAAGCGAGGATGTACTCTCTTGTGATAAGAACAAATAAACATTTATTCGTACAAACTTAGCATGTTCAATGCGTTTTCAGCTTAAAAAAAAGTTGCACCGTGCACTGGCTCAGTGCGACTTTTGTGCACTGACTCCCTAGGCAAGTGCAATAGTGTCAGTGCAAATATGGCGGCTAAACAGCACTGCCACCGGATGAGGGCAGAACTCGTTCAGTGTGGTCACGTGATATGTTGCACTCAGTGCGCACTTGCACTGTGTAAGCTAAAAACGCTATTAATTATACATTTTATTTTGAGCAGTTCAATAGAATAATTATATTGTTACTCAGTAATATAATATTTTAATTTAATGCAACATTGTATTTTCAGATTGTCTGTTTTTGTAGTTATTGCTTATGCTCGCATCTCGCATCATAAAGCCTAGTAGAAGGGGCAATTCTACGCTTTTAGAGCGTACATTCGCATTTTCGTCATAAAATATTGATTTTAATTTTTTTAAGAATTTGTTAAATTTGCTTCATTGTAAAGAACTCTATATTATCTTACTTTGCATTAAAACACGTTTGACCTTGAAAATTATTCAAAATTCGCCTGCGGCGCATTTTATTTTTACAACAAAAATATCGACCCACCTTGTAAAAAAGTCTGCGGGCGCCCATGGTAGGTATACGGGGATAATAACGGCGAGTAGAAGTTGATACTCGGCAGCACAGACCAAAAAAACACTATCGGCGACTGCAATGTTATCGGCTGAAATTTTCAATTGGGAAACTTGAAACAAAAATCGCGAGTTACACATTTTATTTATTAAAAATAAAATGAACATTTCGCAATTTTTAATTCATTTTCCCAATTTTTAAATTTCCAAAGATGATTGCATTATCCACCAATGAATAAAACAACCCCTTTATTAGGGGAAAAAAGAAAGAAAATGAATTATGAAGGATCAAATTTATTTACAAAGAAAAATATAAAATAACAGAACAACAATAAAACTAGAAATAAAATAACAAAAATTCTACAAACAACATTTTTTTTTTCTTTCTGTCCAATGAAAAAAAGTTATGGAGTTCAATTCAATCCCTCCACAATTTTGTGATTTGTAATTCGCCCCTTTCTATCGGAAATTACTAAAGAAAATCTTCAATCTTATAACCTATAAAAACAACCATACTGTTTTAACTACTTCTAAATACAATTAGAAACCTATTTACCTCATCATACGAATTGCACTGAATTTAATTTCTTGAATAATTTACGTTCGACGTAATACTTTTATAATTTTTATTTGTTTGTAACTCAAATTCGTGATGTGTTCACAGACTGTTAGTTTTGGCTTTTATAACGGAAAACAACTAAAATGGCGAGTGTCGGAATGACGCATGGTGGACGCGTGTATATTTACCCACGTGTCACGCAACTCACACAACACAAGTGCAACGAGTGCAACAAAATATTTAGGAAAGTTAACCGTGCTGCCCTCTATTCGCAGGAACGGGTGTACTAAGTGGATGGTTTCAAAGCCTCCCATAAGAGTTTCCAGCCACTGCTCGGCAGTGGCGTTGAAGAGTTGTGGCATACGGACAGTTGGTGATACTGAGGTTGTGGCATTAGATAGTTAGTTACATAAATAAACAGACAGTGAGGTGAAAGGTGTAAATTCTGTTCGAGCGTTAGGTCGAAAAGTTGAATGTGAAGTAACATAAATAGTGGAAATAAATAATCAGTAATATCGAGTAAATAAATAGTCCTATTCAGTGTTTAAATAAATAAATAGAGTCAGTGATTAGTTAATTATATTCGAAGTCTTAAAATAGAATTTAATAATTGTTTAATATTAGTAATCGTCATTGTTATTGTTATTATCTTTTTAATATTTATTTATCGGCTTAATAAACATTTATTTTTAATTAATAATAATTGTCTAATATTCACACTTCACCCAAATAAATAAAAACGTTACAATACTAAATAAGTAAGATAATCCCCACTACTTTTTGACAGGCATGTTGTCTTATTCCTGCTAAATACGTATTCAGCTGGTCTGGACCTCATGAATACGAAATTCAGTCGGACAAGACAACATAGCCGACAAAAAGTAGTGGGGATTAATATTATATATTCAGTATGAATTGTATTCGCTATCGCTTTCTAATTACAAAATTAGTCCGCAGTTTGGGCCATTTTCAATTAAATAATTTAGTCATATCAATCTCAGTTACGGTATAAATGATACTGTTAAATTAATCCCCTCGAATTTAATGCGGATAAATATTTGTCAGGTGAATTAATTGTGCGTTTGGCAGACTATAATACATTGACAGTTCGTATATTTTTTGTACACATAATATAATTTACTTGGTTATAAGTTATAATTAAAACAGGTGTGTACATTTCCATTAAAATTTGTATCTAATTGTATTCTATCTATCTAAAAATATTTTTCCGACAACCGTGCGTAAAGTCCCACATACTTTACGCACTCCTTACAGTGTGTAAAGAGTAATGTTTCAAGCTTCAAGCACTAGTGCGGAAAAAGCAAATAGGCCTTGCTAGGCAACGTACGCATTAGGTTAATTTACTTGTCATTAGATAGTAAATAATAATGAAAGTAATAAAATGTATTAAGAAATATTAATGTTTACTGTAAATGAAACAGTGTAATAATTTTTATTAACAAAATGAGTACTTCCCAAATTCTTACATTATCATAACTTAATATTAATTGTACAATTTGTACAATTCTAGAAGACTAATCCACTTGTCTCTGCGATTCTTTCCAATGTTTAAATTACATTTTGTACAGTATTACGGTAAAGAACGCTATTAGTATTCATGGGCGTAACTAGAGAATTTTTCTGGGGTGGGCCAGGCCCTTTCTGTTGGAAATACAAAGTATATAAGAAATTCTATTTTGTCGCATGTCCGCCAAAGAATGTGTCTTAAAAATCACTGTCGTAGAATATACCAAAAAATTGATGAATATCCTATTAAATACTAGAATATGCCGGAAAATTCTAGATAATTCTATAAATATCTGGTAATTTTAAAAAAGTATATAAAGGGCGGCTGATGCGACGTGAGCTAGTTTAGTTTTAAATAGCGACACAAACAGATAGAACTTTCTGGAACTTTCAGAAACATTCTAGAACGTTCAAGAACTTTATGGAAAAGGAAATTCTAAAACGTTCTGGAATTCCTTTTGGTGCACTCTCCACACCAGCAATGAGTGCCCGAGAGGTGACGCCTGGTAAACGCCCGCACGGTACAAATATGTCATCATCATTACCGAATTCTGTGTACATAGCAGATTGGCACACCCAGCAATGGGTAATATGCCGTGATGATATATTTATTTATTCCAGAACTCTCAAAATTCTGAACCGGTATTTAATAATAGTAAACCAGTTTACACCGGTTAATTTATTGCTTAAAAAAATACATTGGTATTATTTTTAAAAACTAAAAAATATAATAAATAAATGAGTTCAATTTAATTTTTGCATTTTTATTAGTTATTTGTAAATATGGAATGTAAGGAAAATATAAAATATGTATTTTCAAATAAAACAAAACGTTATTCTATCAGCCTATGTCTATGCCCGGTTGCAGAAACGTTACTCAACGTTTTGTTTAATTAACGGACTATCAAAACAATTCGAATCAGTTTCCTTGTTCTTATGACATTTAAATCATTGTTGTCAAAAAATCGCGTTGCATTTGTTCTTTTTATGATCCGGTAATTAAGCAAAGCGTTGAACGTTTTTGCAACCGAGAATTTATAAGATAAAAATATTACATTATACAAATAAAGTGTTTTTATAAATACAAAAAAATCATGTTAGTCACGGACAAAACATTTATCAATATTTACGTTCACCTTATTGAGGATTTCCTCTGATAATTTTTTTGCATATCTAGATTTTGTAAAAATAAAAGTTATGTTGTTTATTAAAACAGGTTTAATTTTTTTTTTTGTTAAAGGTTATCGTTATTTTCAACTTTAAAAATAACGGTTAACGTTCGCGAGTGTCCGTTCTAAATATCAGTTACCGATTTTTAAACCGCTTTTTAACCGGTTTATGTCCTGTTCCTAAACATAAATTTATTGCTTGGTTAGCTAACTTGACATTTATTCTTATACTTTGCTGAAAACGGCCTCAAGACTGGAATTCCGGTATTCTGAGCACCAAACTAAGTGCGACTAGCTGGTCACCCGACTAACGTATATTTGATAATATATAACATTTCGAAATTATGATAGTCGGGTGATGGAAGGTAAACATAGTTTTATTTTAATCAATTTCTTTAATTTTTTTTGTAAAAAGTAAATTATATAATGAATTTTTATTCGAATAAGGACCAGGAAATTGCATATAATAAAAATCTCATGTTAAATCCCTATATTCACCCTAAACGTCACAACCCTTTCCATTAACACAAGTTATAATTTATATAGAATAGAATAAAGGAACATGTAGAACATGTTTGTATTAAACTCTGTAATATTGAAATAAAAAATCTGATGTGGCCAGTAAATTACCTACTGCCATTTCATTTCTTTTTTAAATTTTTTATGTAAACTCATGTTTGATAGTGCTGACAAACACGTGTAGGTATAGGTATGTATGTTGGTTATTTTCACGTATTTCTTTTCTATTTTGATCCTTTTATTATATAATTAGTATTTCAGTAAATGTAGAATAATCATGTTGATCGCTAAGTACTTCATTATAATAAACAAAATTACTTGGAAAGAACACGGAAGTCCAAGGAAAGGATTGTAAAATATTTTTTATTAATACAATAGTATGACAAATAAATAATACCTTTGTAGTGTATTTATGCCGTTGGCAACATTGTATATCAAATGTTTATTTATTAGTTTTATATTTATAGCAGTCATAGCCCGTCATCCGGTCCGTACACTGTACTTGTGTGTGTGTCAATAAATCTCGTAGCTATACCTTCCCGTGTTTCAATATAAAAAGCCTTCCACTCCACCACAACCTTGCTGTATTAATAATAAACCAATTTCTATCGATCAAGAAAAATGCATTACGCGGGGGCGTGGCTTAACGTTCATGACCGTTGTCGCTTGCATATTTCTCTTAAGAGAACAACAATGGGTAACCTCACCTAACGCTAACGCATAATACTCGGCCGTCGGCCTGCGTTTTCCAAGCCTGGGTTTTAGCGTTATGTTAAGCCGGTATCCCATGTAATTTTTTTTTTATGAAAATGGACTTAAATGTTTTTCTAAAAACCGTTTTGACAGAATTTTTATAAAAACTGTATTTACATGACGTCACGTAAAAATTTTGATGTGACGTCACATAAATACAGCGGTCTGTATTCATTTTGTTGAAAGCTGCGTTATGATTGGATGTTGATGCGGGCGTGCGCAATGCGATTGCTTGAACCATGTGTAAAATCATTTTCTAAAGAGACAGCGTTGTTGTTATTTCCTGGGGTGCGTTCCAAAACAAAGATACAAAGTAAGTGGATCCCCTACTTGGAGTACGGTCACGTGACCATATTTGCCGGAGTATTTACGAACGGCTTTGAGTAAATAAAATAATATAACCTTAAAAATAAGAAAATATCTTTTTGATACGACAATTTTGACTGCCAAAAATTATTTATTGTGTGCACTTCCTGTTTTATCAATAATTTTTGTTACAATTAATACAGGTTTTACTATTCTGTTTTTCAAATGACTTTTTTATAAGATTAATAATCATCAATTACTCCAATATATTGATAATTTTCAAGATTTATTTTTATTTCAAACTCGATTTCTGTATGTTTCGTTGTAAAAATTTGCGTAAGACACGAAAATTCTCATTGGAGTATTTCGTACCCTACTAGCGTAGCAGAGTACGAAGAGTATGCTCTAGAGTGCGTACTCCGAATTTTGGAACGTTTGTCGCGTAAACTCTAAGAGTAAGCGCAATAGTTTTGGAACGGATTTTACCTCGGATTTTACCATACTCGATACTCCAGAGTAAGGTTTTGGAACGCACCCCTGATATTATTTGAACAGTGGTGAGCGTTTGTTTACATTGAAATTGGAAATAATATGAAGCAAAATAATCAAAATGTGTAGTTAATTAACATTTACATGCGTTATTCTTTGCATTTCTTTTTTCTCCTTTTAAATTTCCGTCCGAATCCTATTATAGCTGGTTTATGATGGATTTAATTTACAAATTTAGATTTACGAGTTTAAATTTATAATTATAAATTGTACATATCTGCCTTTACTGGTTCATGATGAATTTAAGAAATTTATGATTTAGAATTTACATTTAAAATATCACCATATTTTATATTCTAAATGTAAATTTGTAAATGCGTCCAATCATTTCACAGTATTTCAAACAATGATTTTTGGTGGGAAAGATGACAGTTTCAAGTGACAGTTGAAACTTTTTAATTTTGATTTGACAAATATATTCTGAAAATATGGATATATTATTAATATTATCTGTAGAAAAATACAGATTGATTATGATAAAAATGATAAATATCATATAACTGTTATCCTATTTGTGTTAAACCACATAAGTTGATTGGGCATATTTCATATCATTAAATTCATTATAAACCAGCAAGATAAATCGTAAGTTTCAAATCTAAATTTGTAAATCTAAATTTATAAATTAAATCCATCATAAACCAGCCATTAGAATACTCATTAATCGTAACCAACAAAGTTTTTCAACCAATAATTTTACGTAGTATTAGTATAAATATCTTGACTTATAATTTATAGAAAGTGTATTTTGAATTACCTATACAAAGTTGCAAAAATAAAATATGAAGTAAATGAGAAGCCTGTACAAATCCGTTTTTCAAGCATTTTAAGAAATGGTCTTTCATTCGAAGAAAGTTTCTGCAATTCATTTCATCTTCTATTCGTAATTCGTTGTGTATGCGATAACTAAAACACTGAGATTTTTATTTCTTTTCTCCAGCCATAGACTAGTCCACCAGCGATGTTCTGATTTTGTTTATTTTTTGTATAACTGTGTAACCCATTACTCCAACAATTATTGTAGCTAACAATTTTTTATTTGAATTGACGTTATTCATAATGAAATTACAAAACGCAACTACCTCTGCAGAACAACGTCAACAAGATGAAGTTTAGTAGTATCTTTGGCGCCAATTCTCTTTCATGAATTATGCAACACTCCATAAAAACGCGTAAACTTTTTTTAACAGTGGGATGCAGTACTTTTCATAGAACGTTTTTATAAAAAAATGATAAAAAATGTTATAGAAAAAAAGTGGGATACCGGCTTTAGGTAATATTGAGATGTATTTAGAGAAATTGCCTAAACCACACCTATTCGGGATTTTAATTGTTGAACACGGACATACGTTCAGGACTCTAACCACTTTCAATATTTAAACAGAATTATAAAATAAATTAGGGTTGTTGCAGACTCCGTAAAATACACATAACATGTCATTCAATCTCTCAACAACTGTTCATGACTACCTTGATGGATTTGATTGGCAGGTGTCAAATCTGAGTGAATGTTTATATCAATAATCTATTTGAATTACCTATAAAGATCTCTATTACTTATAGTTGTTATAAGTTCAGCTAACTTTTCAACTTTTTACTTTACTCTTCTTGCTTTCCTCTTTTTATTTATCCTTCAAGGAACTCTGCAAAAAACTCTTCTCCTGGGACAGTTTTTATACCCACTTGACGTTTCTTCAGAAGAGGGAACGTAGAGCTTGCCGCTAATACCTGCAGCAGCAGGAAGCTCTACTTCCAATTCGTTTGTTCTCTAGAATAATATTTAACTGGGCTTAATTACAGTCACTGAACTCGACATTTTGAAAACAGGATTTAAACTTTTTAAACTAAAGGTGCATTCACAAATGAAAATTAGGTTTAGATTTATGGTTTATACTCTAGATTTAAAGACTTTGGCCGCTTATTATGTAATGACTCCATTCACACTCCAGAATTTACTGCCTCTAAATCCAAATCATAAAGCTAAATATTGCAAGGTCCAAACTTTAGGTTTATGATTTAGTTTGACGTCACAAACTTCACCAATGAGAACGAGTCTGAAATGATATAGATATATGCACCCATCTTTATTTAGTATCCACTTGGTGGATTCGGCTTTTTAAACAAATGCGAGAAGAACATGGAGCCTGTCATAACTTATTTGCTGAAATATAACCAATAATGCCAAGCGAATAACAGTTTTACGGCGCACATACGTTGTTGAGTACTGCTCTACCGATATTTTAATCTTGTTTTTGAAGCATTTACATAGATGTCTGTGCATATCAAAACTAATTTGCAGGTAATTTAAACTTACATTTATGAACGACTTACTTAAACCTAAACAAAAACCATAAACCTAATTTTCATTTGTGAATGCACCTTAACATAGACTAAAATTAATGTAAGATTCGATCCTTTGCATATTAGTTTATAATATCAATGATATAACTATGTATGTGTGTACTTGTGAAATGGTTATGTTTATCGCATTCGTCGTGAAGATTGCCGAACGTGCATGCAGTGTTTGGCCGCGGTAGGTTATTTTTAACTGTTCTTGACATTTATTAGTGCATTTTTTTGTAAGTTTTGATTAATACTCGAAACTACAATTATTTAACTTCAAAAGAATTTCCATTTACCATTCTTTAATAATTTGTGAAAACTTTGTCAAGTTACAATTCTTTATTGAAGATCATATTCAAAATATTATATTACTGTAGGAAGATTTTGCGGGTTAATTAAATGATTTTTTTAAATAATTCACAAATATTTCACCTTTTTCAAAATTCTTTTGGGGTTGTGATCAACGATGTTGACAATAATTTACATTTAGAGCTCCCTGATCTATAAGCTAATGATCTGCTGAAGTTATTATTTAAAATTGAATATTTAATCCAATTTTGTAGGCCAGTCGGCAGGGATTTAAAAGAGTCTATTTTGGAAAAATGGTGGCAACCTGGAATAAATTTATTCTCCTAATTTCGACCTCCAATATGGCATACTAATTTTGCACGGTCCAGTGGCCCCGGATTTTGCCGCCATATTGAAAAAACAACGTGGAAATTCATTTTTATTGATTTTCGTGAATATCTCGGTCTGGATCAAAATAAGAAGTTATCGAAAATAAGCAAATAAAATTATCTACAAAAAATATTTCACACTTCTTTTGTTAATTAATGGATGACTAAGTAACAGTTAAACGAGATACCTCAAATAATTTCTATATTATTTAAGAATAACGATACAATAAAATACCATGACAATCTTATAGAAGACCAAGAGGGACATCCAAATAGATAAAATAAATATATTTTTTAACCAGTGGTTCTCAAGTTACAACACGAAATTATATATACAGGGTGATTGGTTACGAAACGGCCATACTCGAGGAACGTGTTCAGGAGATCAAAATAAACAAAAAAAGTCATATAAACATGTGTCCGATTCTTAACCGTTACGGAGATATCACTTAAAAAATATAATAAAAGCAGCACCTCAATGATGAAACAAATCATTTATTATAATGTACTATGCTAACAAGAGAGCCATTATTAGACCGCATCGTCAATTCTGCCGTAGTTATAAGAAATGACCAAAGAGCACTATATATATATATATATATATATATATATATATATATATATATATATATATATATATATATATATGCCATTGGATAGAGTATTTTTTCTGAATTCAACCATGTAATCATTCTATATCCTTACATAACAGAAATATTGAGAAATATTCAATTGAAATTTAAATAAATTTGATCTTTATAGTTATTTTTCAGCAGGCTATGTATTAAGAACAACAAATATATGCTGTGTGCTTCGAATATTTATAACTCTGTAACCAACAAATTAATAGAAAAAAGTGTAAGATCTTTTTTGTAGACAATTTTATTTACTTTATTTTCAATAACTTGATATTTTGTTCTCAAGTTATCAAAACCGAGATATTCAGAAAAATCAATAAAAAAGTATTTTTTTACGTGGTAGGCGCAGTTATTCCGAAAATTGCTCTGTATGACTCGAGGTGCATATGAGATTATTCGTCATACCTTATATATAATTTTACAAGAAATAAAATTAAGTAGGTACCTATATTTCATTTTTTATACTCATGTCAATAATAGACCGTTTCAATTTAAAAAAGATAGAAGATATGCGCAGTAGGGATCTGCTCACAGTAAGAACAATTGACGGGAGTCATGGTTACTTGCAGTCACTTGATTCCTTGCTGAGATCCATGGCGTTTGTTTTTCCAAATTTAGACATATTATGTGAGAAAAATCTTTGGCAACTTTAAAAAACCTCTATTAACGGAAATCATCACGAAAGGCTTCGAAAAGAAATAAATTACAGCCACAGCATTTATGGATGTACAACAAGCTTTCGATAAAGTTTGGCATAATGGCTTAAAAATTAAACCCCAAGAATTAAAACTCCCCGAATATATATATATATATATATATATATATATATATATATATATATATATATATATATATATATATATATATATATATATATATATATATATATATATATACTACATCATTCTGTCATTTATTTCACAATGAACTTTTGAAATCAAAATAAATAGTACTCTATCAACAACCAGAAACATCCAAGCAGGAGTGCCACAAGGCTCTGTATTGGGGCCCATATTATATAATATATATATGAGAGATATATCAACTTTCCCGAACACAAGCATTGGAATGTATGCTGATGATACAGCAATCATCTCTCAAAATCAGGACCCAGAAAAAGCTAAAAACGACCTTCAAACTTCAATAAACATAATAACAGCATGGATGAAAAAATGGAAAATAACTCTAAATGAGACAAAATGCGAATGTAAAATATTCACACTCAGAAAGAGTAACGATCCTGATCCAGTAGAAATCAACAACATCGTAGTTCCTTGGAATTCAAATCAATCCACAATAAAATACCTAGGAGCTCACCTAGATAAAAAACGGGCATGGACAATACATATCCAAACCAAAATAATAGAAGCCAACAGAAGATTAGGAATGCTGTATTCCCTAATTAACAAAAAATCAAAGCTAAGAACAAAATGTACCATATTAATCTACAAATCAATTCTAAGACCGATATTAACATGTTGTTGTCTGTTGTTTGTTCAATGGGGGGGGGGGCTTACAGCCGCGCGTATTCAGGCCTACTGGCCCATTGTACTTCCTCTATACTCAGGGTCCCTTAGCTAAGTCCTGCCGCCTCCACGAAGGTGGCAAGCCTATTGTAAGAGATCCTCTGGATTTCATGAGGCTCTGGAAAGAGAACATCCATGTGTCTCCTTCTGGTGGCAACTAGTGCTGCACATTCACAAAGTATATGTTCCGTCGACTCTTCGTCGAGACCGCATCTTCTGCACGAATCGTCATCGGTTACGCCGATCGTCTTCAGATGTTTGTTAAGAAAATGCCCCGTGAGCATTCCAACACAAATTCTAAGTTTTCTTCTACTCAGTTGTAAAAGATCCTTGGCTTTCCTTGGAGCAGGTCCAGGTATGAAGAGCTTTGATTGTTTTAAGCCCGGTTGTTCTGGCCAGTATACTAGATGTTGGGTGGTCATCCAGTTCCTGATCGTGTGTCTAGTAAAGCTTCTGGGGAGCCCGAATGCTGGCTCCGGCCCAATATAGGCCCTGTCTGAGCCATCACGTGTCAGAGCGTCAGCTTCTTCGTTCCCCCTTATGCCTTCATGACCAGGTACCCACACAAGTTTCACAGAGTTAAACTGCGCGAGCATCTCCAGCTTTCTCCAACACTAGTTTTGAGGTCACTTTGACGTTGTCTAGCGCCCTCAATGCAGCCTGGCTGTCAGAACATATGTAGATGTGCCTTCTTCTGTAGGCCCTTTTCAAGATTTCATCGCTGCAGGCCATGATCGCGTGGAGATATTAACATACGCTTGCCCTATCTGGAGCTCGGCATCCAATCAACAATTCAACAAATTGCAAAAATTCCAAAATAAAATACTAAGAATCGCTACTAAATCACCCTGGTTCATTCGCAATAAACAAATTCATAAAGAATTAAAAATTCCTGCATTTAAAGACTTTGTCGACAAACTAACACTAAACTTTATATCAAACATAAATAAGTGCTCAGGATCCAACCACTATAACTCCGGGGAGACTACCAACAATAGAAGACTTCGCAAACGTCTACCTCAAGATATACACTTTGGAACAAACTAAATCACACTCAAATAATAAGTCCCAAGGAAGTATGTATTTACTGCCCCTAACCAAGTCAATAGAAACAACAACCGAACCGTGAATAACAAATTTCATTTGTTGAACCGGTTTAATCTAATTTAAAAAAATACTCTATAAAGAGGTTACAAAATCTTTTATTAAAGCTAAAATGTCTAACGATGCAAATTTTCATCAAAAATACAGGTATTTTAGTGAATGCAATATTTTGGACGTTTCGTTGACAGCTCATCTCACTAGGTATTTGCAGGGACAGAAAGAGATAGCTGTTAAATTGGAAATATCTATTTATCTATTAATGAAGGTAGCGGTACTTTAGATATCCTTGCCTTGACAACGAAATCACATATATTTATCTCAACAAAAAAATTCAAATGTGTAACGTGCTAGTGTCAATTCAGTTTATAAATTATAACTATTTAATCGAGAAGACATCTCAAGAATATAATAGGCGGCAAATGCAATCTCCCATATTTTTTTACCTGCGAAATCCCCTAAAGGTAATTGCAAACAATTTACTTTTTTGTCCTAAGCACCTAATGAAATATTTTAACCCGTTGCCTATGGTAACTAGCACTTGCAGGTAACCTATCATTTACTGTCAGCAAATGCAATTGAAATTCACTCTTAATTTAAAAAAAAATATTTATAATATACATACACCTATTTTACATATTACATATTTAATTCAAATTTTCCTAAATTTAAATATATATATGTTTAAATGCAGGAATTTTTAATTCTTTATGAATTTGTTTATTGCGAATGAACCAGGGTGATTTAGTAGCGATTCTTAGTATTTTATTTTGGAATTTTTGCAATTTGTTGAATTGTTGATTGGATGCCGAGCTCCAGATAGGGCAAGCGTATGTTAATATCTCCACGTGATCATGGCCTGCAGCGATGAAATCTTGAAAAGGGCCTACAGAAGAAGGCACACAGCACATATTTGTTGTTCTTAATACATAGCCTGCTGAAAAATAACTATAAAGATCAAATTTATTTAAATTTCAATTGAATATTTCTCAATATTTCTGTTATGTAAGGATATAGAATGATTACATGGTTGAATTCAGAAAAAATACTCTATCCAATGGCATATATATATATATATATATATATATATATATATATATATATATATATATATATATATATATATATATATATATATATATATATATATATATATATATATAGTGCTCTTTGGTCATTTCTTATAACAACGGCAGAATTGACGATGCGGTCTAATAATGGCTCTCTTGTTAGCATAGTACATTATAATAAATGATTTGTTTCATCATTGAGGTGCTGCTTTTATTATATTTTTTTAAGTGATATCTCCGTAACGGTTAAGAATCGGACACATGTTTATATGACTTTTTTTGTTTATTTTGATCCCCTGAACACGTTCCTCGAGTATGGCCGTTTCGTAACCAATCACCCTGTATATATAATTTCGTGTTGTAACTTAAGAACCACTGGTTAAAAAATATATTTATTTTATCTATTTGGATGTCCCCCTTGGTCTTCTATAAGATTGTCATGGTATTTTATTGTATCGTTATTCTTAAATAATATAGAAATTATTTGAGGTATATGTATATATATATATATATATATATATATATATATATATATATATATATATATATATATATATATATATATATATATATACTCACTTTCGGTTTGCCATTGTTTTTACACTATATATTACGAGGATATTACACATGATTAAATTATATAGGTACGTGAACTCATGAAGAGACATCGAGAAGTTCTAGAAACTAAATTTCGTGATCCCTAAATACTCGTACGTTTCATGACAAGAAATCTCCTTTCATTATCATTTATAAATCTCTTACTTAAATGAAGTATTAACAATACACTTCTTACCTATTCGTATTTGAGAAGGGTTAAAAAAAAAGTTTAATATTGTGTTTCATTGAAAGATTTTTTAATTTAATTTTTTTTGTTTATCATTTGCTTTAACTCCTTATTAGTTATACAAAAAAAATCAATTCTTGTTAAATGAAGTAATGTTTAGTTTAGATTTATTAGATAGATACAGGTACAAATTTTATTCCAAAGTTTTATACCATACTAAATTCCCGTAATATCCATAGCAATACAATAAAATTTATTGCAGCTAGTATAACAAATTTCGTTCGGTAAAAAATCAACGGAAAAAGCAGCGCGGAATTTAAAATAAATGAAAATATTTTTTTTATGTTTAAGGTTTGCGGTAAATTGTACACTTGTTTTAAAGGTGTTATTTCTCACGGTATTTCCCTATAAAAGAGGATTTGTGAAGGAATATTATTAGGTAGGTCGCCACTTTCGCGTACCTTTCCGGATCAAGGCGATATTATTTCCCTTGCCAAGCAGTTGTGTTGTGTACCTTGGTCTGCCTTCGGTTTAGATAGATCGACCAAGTGGCTCATATTTTCTTTTTTGTTTTTCTTATTTTTTATAAGAGTTGATGATTTTTTATCTACAGTTGAAGCTTGGATAGATATAGTTAGTAATTTGAAGTTGTTTGGTGCAAGATACTATAATGGGGATTTATGAAATTGACGTCACACAACATACATTCTCCCCTCCTGTACTACATGTCTTTAGAAAAAGACGGCAGGCTCGAAGAAAGAGATAGTTTTGTATTACCATAGTCTCTCTTCTCTCCTTAGCTTATTGTCCTAATCCGATTTGATATTTCGTCGTTGTCATTTTAATACCTCCTAAGTGCAAAACACACTATTTTGAATAAATCGAGAAAAACTATTTAAAATTTTTTTGGAAGACTTTTCCGGCTTAAATAGGTTAAAATTGTGACATAACTATTGTCTTACATTATTTGTATATTATAATATCTTTATATACTTACGCTACTCGGAAATTTATATACATTTTTGTGTTCGGCTGCACATTAGAGGTATTAAATGTTGATTGTGTTCGTATAGGAGAAATTATTATAGGTCTAAAAAGTTTTCAAACATCGCTTTTATTTATAAGAAAATAAATATTACTTATTTTTGAGAACAAATGATTATAATTATTACAAGAATATAAACATATGAAACCTTAAATAAAATTTATTTCTTTTTGTCTGGTTTAAAAGAGAGAGAGTCATTAAAAGCACGATGAGGTTCTTCAATAACTGTCTTCATTTCTTGAAGATGGCGATATTTTGACTCACTTATAGGAATTGAGCTACGATACAAAGCAGAAACTTCTTGAAGAGGATTATGGCCAGGCTTTCTTTTCTTTCTTTTAACCCATCTCTTAAAAGTATCTTCACCTAATCCAAGGGTGTTGATAAAAAAATATCGGCAAACTCTTAATTTATCACCATCCCCTTTCTGAAGAAATATGTCGTATCCTTCGTTTTTACGTAGTCGTTTCACTTTATCCTCTAGTCTTTTACGCTGTCTTTTTATGCTTCTGGTTGTAACTAATCCTTTAACAAACGCTCGTTTTTCTTCCCATGATCCAATTTACCAAAATGTATCGAAGGCTGCAGATCCGTCTTCTTCTGTAAATTTAGCACATAGGAAAGAGCGAGAACTAGTTTCATTTTTCGATCTGTGTGTGAGCATCTTTTTTTTATTATTCTTTTCGGTTTGGGAATGTTGTTCATAACTTTCTTCGCATTTCGTTTATATCCCATGTAAGGTAATCCAAATAACCGCTTATTTTTTGACTCTGTTTGCGATATCTTTTTATTATTTAGACCATGTTCTGACTCTTCTGTTTCCATTATTATAGCTTCGTTATCGAAATCATTAACATTCGTTGCTTTGAACCACAGCATTTTTTGTCCTCGGGACATCATTTTCCTTAAAGTAAAAAATATGTAATTTAGCCAAATAATATCAAATTGATTTTTCCAAAAATTTGAAAAACAATAATTTGTAATACTGTAATACCTTTATTAAACATAGATTTCAATAAATTTTTAGGTTATTTTTGAAAAAGGCCAATTATAGATAATTCTTATTGCTACTACAATTAATTTTGACTAAAGTTTGAAATATATAAATATACTTACCTATTATTACAAATTCACTTTTACTGGATATTCAAGATTGATTTATCTAATCTACATAAACAAAATAACTTAAATGAATTCACATTGCATTCACTAAAAATTCCTCCTATGTGTATTAAATGACATGGCGCGAAATAGTAGTGTTTCCATAATACCTCCTATGTGATGCAAATGGTACATGGGAGATATTAAGAATCAACTATACGAACTGATCACATAGGATAAGTTATATTTTACGTATTATGAAGCATTGGCTATGGTTACACATAGGAGAAGTTTGCCAAAAGATAGAGATGGAAAGGATCAATTTTAATGCACTAAAATCGTATTTTCGACCCTAATGTCACATAGGAGATATTAAAATGACAACGACGATTTGCTGTTTTATTTTGCGGTGATGTTCGACGGATGTATGAGTAATCATTTTTGTATAATAATGATTTGTTCGCCGATGACAAATTCTAAAAAAAATAATAATACCGAAACACAAAATTATCCAACACATTTAAATACTGTTTAGATTATATCTAAGAGCACATATCAGTATTTTGCTGTCTCTTTCTTCGAGGTTGTCTTCTTTGTCTAAAAGGTTTCTTCAAAACTCAGTGGATGGCTAAAAAGTCCCCATTGTATTTTTCTGAGATAAATCCGTACGTGTTTATAAAAAGACGACCAACCATCATATAGTAATATTTGTTATAAAGTCACATTATTCTTATACAGATTAAATTTACTTGTTTTGACATTTATATACTGGATGTATAATTTATTATTGTTAAAGGATATAGGAAATACAATTTAAGACCACATCAAAAAGAAATAATAATAATAATAATAATAATAATAATAATAATAATAATAATTTATTTTCTTTAGACACAATACAACATGTATAGAAAACGTCAAGATACACACAAGTTACAATAAATAATAGAGAAACAATGTAGATATTAATATAGTAGATAAAAAAGTAGTATCAATTAAAAAATTCATTTAAATCATAATAGTTGTGTTGCAATAGGAATATCGTTAGACCTTTAAATTTTTTAATATTTATTTCCTTTTTTAAAGAGTCATCTAAATTATTAAATATTTGCAGACATTACAAAATTAGAATAATTTCTAACTATGTTTAATCTAGATTTTGCTACATAATAATTATTAATATTTCTAGTATTATGCTCGTGTACATCTGAGGTCATAATATATTAAGTTTTATTCTTAAAGACATATTTCCCAAATATAAACGCAAGTTAAAGTGAGGATATTAAACTTTTTGAAGATTGACGCCCGCAATACATCTCAAAATCTTCTTTTGAGCAATGAAAACGTTGTGAGCAACATTAGAAGAATCCCATAAGCAAATACCATAACGTAAACGAGATTCAACATACGGAAAATAATACATTTAAATTCGCCCCTAACCTTGTAATTTAAACTATAATATGTCTATTTCAATCATTCTATATTTTTTACTAAAAATAAAATGTAAAGACGAAATAAAGGGGTATGTTAGCATAATGGAATTTAAATATATGAGTCATAAAATATAAAAGTTAAGTACTAGACTCGTCTCGTAGTTTCTCATTGTAATAATAAAAGAGAAACATTTCAAAATAAAATTGTTTTTGCAATTAAATGTTGTGGAAAAGGAAATGGTGACGTCGGCACGGACGGATTTTATATTTCTACCGCTGTGGCATAGTGTCTAGTTTTATCTATCGTCGTATCGACGTCACTATATCCTTCCTGCAAATTTTTGATAATTCTTGCCTCATAAACTACGAATAATTATACTCTATCCGTTTTAACTATAGAATAAATATCGGGGTTTTATCGAATCAGAAAACAAGATCAAACTGCCCCTATCTTCGCACTACTCCACAGTTAAAACAGATAGAGTACGAGTATAATATATGTTATTCAATGCATTTCTCTGAACTGGATTTCGTCGAAAAAGTTTTTGTTGCAATTTCTTTGAGGTAAAATCGTAGATTTCACTATTATTTATCATATACTGCAAATTACCCTTTTGTCTATTTGAGATAATTACAAATTATAGATATCTACTTTTATTTATTGTATCTGTTTTTGAATCGGATCGTGATATAGGATATGCTAAATAAATAATAACGTTTACTGTATATGTATACAGTTAAAACGGATAGAGTATAATCAGTTTAAAAAAATACGGGTATTCTATAGTATCGTAAGAAATGATACTAACGGTTGTCAAATATAAATCAATATTTCATTAATTTATTCAATAACAACAATTATTTCCTGCAAATTACCATTGCCTATAAGTATTCAGAATAACTGAATAACACAACTAAATTCAAAAAATGTTTACGCAAGTCAATTTTGCAAATGAGTAATTGTCGTATTCTCTCAAACCGTTGTGACATTTACTAATTAAAGATTTGATTTCTTGTCTAAGTTTACATTTTGACCGAATTTCATTTTTGTTATCAATATTAGAATTTTGAATTTAAAAGTAAGAATAAAAAGAAGAGAAGAAATAACAGTGATAAGGAGAAAGAAATAGAAAATATCGTAGATTGTTGGTGATAGAAAAATAAGAATAGAGTTTGTAATAGTATAAGAAACTAACACCAAATTTCCTAAATTTTGCGAATTACGATTTTGAAAATTTACAAATGGCATAAAAGGCGCAAAATAGAAATAATAGTATAAAGAACTCATTTTATAATTGTCGATTATTTTGTTCGAAGGGTTGGTACGGGCTTTCTTCTCACAAAATAAAATGACAATTATGACATTCGTTCTATGATATAGGTACTATTATCAATAAATTCTATTATGACAACAAAAATATAAAACGATGGAAAGTCATAATTGGCTTCATCTAATTGTGATTTTTACAATAAAATAAAAATAGTAACAATAAATAAACGCCAATAGATCTTTTGTTTAGAGTTTACATCTTCCTCTTCAATAAACAGTATTAATTTGCAAATGAAAACATCAAAACAGTATTTCAATTTTATCAATGCTGCTGTTCTTTTAAAGCTAAGATTTCAGCTTTCAGTACAACAGCAATGGAAAGACGAATACTGACATTAACGTACGACGGCTCTTGTCTGACTGGTGCTGCCGGTACAGCGGCTAGTGGCGGCGGCAAGAACTCTTGAGCCTGATTGATGCGTTACCCGTTTATTTTATTCTTACGAAACGGGAGCTCGCCCAGTCAGATCAGCCGGGATTTTCAGATTTGAATTTAGGTGGAGGAAGAGACATAATCGGAGCACGGGATTAGCAGATAGTGCTTCGTTCCATTAGACCGAATTCTGCAACATTACTAATTTAATTCAATATAGTAGTTTATTTCATAACCTGGTTTAATATGTATAACGACGGTAAAATATTTATTTATGTAATTAAAAGTACCTGAATGAATCGTTGTATATTTTTATTTCATTTAATAAACAATATTAGCTACATTAATTACTTTCTAGAGAATTTTGAAAATAAGAACATAAATATTATCAGTGCCCGTAAGGTGACGTATGGTAAACGCCCGCACGGTACAAATATCTCATCATCATTACGGAAATCTGTGTACAAAGCAGATTGGGAAAACCAGAAATGGGTAATATGAGATAATGATATATTTATTTATTTATATTATGAGAAAAAAGAAATTTGAAATTTTTATTTATGTATATACATTCGTAACTTAATATTACTTGTACACTTACAATTTTTTTAAATAAAATTTAGCAAAATATTTTGGTGATGATAATTAAAAACGTATGTATTAGCTATATTTTTGAATTTCATCTTATGGTTTGTAAAACTTTTAAAGTGAAAAATAAAAATACAACCGCTCTTTATTAGTTGTTCAACATTTTACTCGTATTATATTTTATATTAAAATCAACTAGCAGATTCCATGTGAAAATATGGAATAATATCATATTCAATATATGCATGACAATAATAAAAAATAATAAATATCCTAACACTTCATAAGAACTACTATTATATTAATAAATAGTTATTTATGTACCAGGTGAGTAAAGTATACCATTCTTCACGAGAAGGAAAATTTGCCGAGCCGAAGGCAAGTGCACAAATCCTACGAGACAAAAAAAGATATGATTTACTCATGAGTTGCATAGAAATTACGTCTGCAATGGGAACGTGAAAAAAAGTGCCGTAGCGGTTCATTATTTCACTCCGCAACGTTAAAAAAATGCACTTTTTAACCCATTTTAATGAAAAAAGGGGACTTCTTTAACAGGCGTAAAATTTCATCAAATACTTTTGATTTTTTAGTTGAGATTTTCGGTTTCTCGTTTCAGAAATGCAATAAGTTAACTAAACTTTGATATGTTGATATTGTTATAAATTATTAAACATGATTTAATCATTGAATAAGTTGACCACAACGATCTTTTATTGGGATATGCTTGGAAATTCCAACAGACAATTTTCTGAGTAAAAATTTTTTGTATTGTTGGATTCACGCCATTGAATAAATTTGGAATATGACAATAGACTTTTTCAATAGATAGAAAATATGCACAATGGGTTCTGCGTATAATAAGCCAGCAACTGGCAGGAGTCATGGTTATGCGCTTGTCATGAGATTCGCAGCGTTTGTTTCATAAAAATTTATACGTAAAATGTGAGTAAAATCTTTGACAACTTTAGAAAACATCTCAGAAGAAGTTAGAATAGCTTCTATTGAAGCTAAAATGTTTAACGATGCAAATTTTCATGAGAATACAAATATATTAGTGACAGCAATATTTTTGACGTTTCGTTTGACAGTCCATCCGGCAGTTGCAGGCGCCATTTTACTTACTATATGCAGTGATAGAGACAGCTGTTAAATTGAAAAGGTCTATTCATATATCTCTCTTGACTTTGCACTTTGCAGGTAATATATTTTTTAACTGCCGTTTTAGCAGACAGGAGGTCTAGGCCTAAAAGAATCATTAATCATTTTTACAATTTTTAGCTTCATATGAATATTTCACACTCTTTGTATTGAAATATACATACAATTAAATGGTGTCATATAAAAAGGAAAAAGTTGGACTTAATAACAAATCTACTCCGAAAGATACATATGTAAAAATACTGTTTAAGTAAAATTGTAAAGATTTATTTATATATATATATATATATATATATATATATATATATATATATAAGGGGTCAATTTTGTGCCTTTTAAAATTCGATATATTTGGAGTCGATCGGGTTCGAACCCAGTTCCCCAGATTCGCGACCAGACACTCAGGCACGCGGCCACGAGACAAGATTTAGACGTATATTTTTATTTTTCCAAATTAAACAAAATTTATCAAAAGTTACAAAACAAAAAACTATATAATAACATTGAAATATTAGGTCAAGATGGCTACAATGCTCCCCCTTTAAGTATAAGGAAATAGTAGGCTACTAATGGAACAAACGACAGCGATGGCAGGTGTCATCAAGGTTGTCAAATTCCAGAGGTAGGGTTTGTTTGTTGAATATAAGCTGGTTTTAAACGATCGCTCGATACAGTTTCTAATCTATCGTTTATGAGAATTTTGAAAAATTTACTGTACCGTTTTATTACTTTGAATTGACCGACGAAAGGTTGTTTCAGAATCGGTCCCATTGTATAGTTTTTAATGAAAACATGGGAAGTTCTAAATAAATCGGGTGGAATGTGAGTAGGTGTTGACGTTTGGTTACGTGAAATGATAGGTTGTAGTTTTTGGATTACGGATTTAAGTGTGCTGTAAAATGTCTGTATTGGTTTTAGGAATGAATTCTTCTGGTAGTTTGAGATTGGTTCCGTGTACCAGTTTAGCTGAACTGCAATTATTTTTTTCTTTAATTTCAGTTCGAATTCCCAGCAAAACCTTATTCTCATACGGGAAGAAGCCATTAGATTCTGGTGTAAGTCGGATAAGCGGAAATGGTGCTTTACTTGAAGTTCAAAAAGTTTTTCTACGAAAAATACATTTAAATGTTATTTTTTCGAGATTTGTGTTATTATAAAAATTAAAGATTATTAATTTTTCTACAGGATTGCATTAATACTTTTTCTATATATTTTATGTATAAATTTATAAAATTATCTATAATTCAAATCCCGGAGCTTACGCTTCAAATAAACACAACTCCTTGGTTACACAGTACATATCTCAAATGTTTGTAACTGGCAGATAAATGTCACTGTCAGGGAGCTAATCATTTCAAATTAATAATTGTAACGTTTTAAAAAGAAAATAGGACATAGAACCACAGTTATACGAAATGGAACTTAATACAGTTTCCAGCATAACTAAATATGTAAGTATCTATATTTAAATTAACAAAAATTAAATTGCGGGAGGTGTTGTGTTGGCCACATCAGATTTTTATTTTTGTTAGGTTGTATCAATTTTAAATGTCATATGATTCAATAGATGAAAATATTCAGGAATCATGGTGTACCCGGAAGATACTAGTTTTTTTGGTTGACTTACGGAAGATAGTAATAGTGAAAGTAATTCTGTAAAAGTTGTTGGTGCGTGTAGTTAATTTTATTAATTTTGCGTTGGGAATGATTCGATTCTAAAACGCGTTTCGCCGATAAATCAATGATTAGCTTGAAATTAGTTAAAAAATCTGCTGCTAATATTGAGTGTTGAACGTTGGCAACAATGAATTTCCGATCGAAAGTTTTTGATAAGCCGAAATCTAATGTCAGAGTTTTGAAAAAGAATGAATTAGATTTGAGTCTGGAATTTGAAGTATTTTTGATGACACTTACCACTTACCTGAGCGCCGCTGTCAACGAGAAATCGAACTCCAGAAGTTTTGTCTGTGAGGTACATCATTTGGCAGTTTTGTTCGTAATTTTATTACTAGAAAGTAGTAGTAAAAGAGGTAAGTTAGTTGGGAAGCTGAATGCTTGATTCGTCGATACTTCTTGTTTTTGTAGTTTGGTTCCACTTGAGCAAGGGGAAATATATTTTTTTGCCTTGTTTCTGAAGTTTTGATTGCACCAGCATAGTGAAGATGGTGGTGGAGCTAGAACGGTTACTTGATCTTTAAGTTCTTTTAGTTCTTGCGAAAGCTGTTGCAGAGTGATTGTATCATGTTTGATTGAAGATATTGAAGGTTGGTGTACGTTTATGATCCTGTCAGCTACGTCTGCTTTTTCATCTAACGAAGAATTGACTAGCGAGGAAAGGATAACTTAGGTACTTGTTGGTAGTTCTTGAAGGAACAGTTCTTCAAGGATTGTGTTGTCGAGAGATCCGATCAGTTGTCGCATTAATCGTAAAATTTGTAAGGGTTTCTGCTCGCCATCGGCGGTAAGGTTTAATAAGTGTCGTAATTTTTCTTTTTCAGATGAACCAATTCGTTGGATTAAGGCATTTTTAATGGTTGCATATGGCTTTTCTTCTGGGGAGACGACAATGATGTCTCTGACTTCACTAGCGTATTGTGGACTAAGGACACGAACAAGCTTGTAAAATTCAATAGTTATTCTATGAGATTTGAATATGGCTTCAAGTTGCAAAAACCATAATTCGGGAATTGCAGTCAAAATTCAAGTATTTTAAAATAAACTGAAAGGGTTAAAATTTCTATTGTACTATTGTTAGGTGAAGCACTTTTTTGTGTTTGAGCCTTAGAGTAAAAGTAAGGTCACCAGTGTAAAAATACTGTTTGAGTTAAATTGTAAAGATTTATATATAAGGGCAAGATTTAGACGTATATGTTTATTTTTACAAATTAAACAAAACTTATCAATAGTTACAAAACAAAAAACTATATAATAACATTGAAATATTAGCCACCTACTCTTTTTGTTCTTAATCAGATCAAGGTGGCTACACATATACATATGATTTTTACATCTCGCTAAAGGCCTGTGTCCACGATCCTAGAAATCGATCCGAGTTCTCGGATATAGTTCGCAATTCGATATCTCGGATCGTGGACACTACCAACTCAGACGCAAAAATTGAAAATGGAAAAATGCGTTCTGTCCCATTTTTTCGTACAAGTTGCTAATTTCATTTAACTGTTACCAATTTAAAATCTTGACGTTTGATGTTTGATAAGCTTGAAAATGAAAAGGTTATAAAATATTACATAATTCTACTTATCTTTGATATTGATTATAATAAATTAATATATTCGTTGTAAATGTTTAATTTCCTTACTGCCGGGATTATTTTTTATTAAATTTTAGTATTGGTAGAAATGATGAACGTAACTTCATAAATTCGACCAACCTGACATCTGTAGTCACACAAGTTCAATGTTTATGATCAAAAAATGTGATCGAGAACTCGGAACGATTATAACATTTTTACGATGGTGTGTGTGTGTGTGTGTGTGTGTGTGTGTGGGTGTGGGTGTGTGTGTGTGTGTGTGTGTGTGTGTGTGTGTGTGTGTGTGTGTGTGTGTGTGTGTGTGTGTGTGTGTGTGTGTGTGTGTGTGTGTGTGTGTGTGTGTGTGTGTGTGTGTGTGTGTGTGTGTGTGT
>OY720451.1:32247996-32740496 GCA_963082715.1 Harpalus rubripes | reverse complement strand
AAATTTTGTGTGTTATGTTAGATACTGTTACAATATATTTAAAGAAATTGCGTAAACCATGCCTATTCGGGACTTTAATTTTTTTAACACGGTCCCGCGGTCGGGATTGTAGACACTTTCTAAGTGGATCTAAGGATAAGTAAGATTTTAAAGTGTCACAGTCAAATTCATTTAGGCATTTAGGTCAGTTTTGTTTGCATTTCTCTTGTGCTCTTGCATCCTAGTTTTCAAGTATCTTTTCGTCTGTCCTATATAAACCCCTGTACAGTCTTGGCATGGTATCCGATAGACTATATTCGACTCCATAACTTTTTCAATTCTGTCTTTAGAATTTGTAAAAATATTCCTTACTGTATTGTGTGGTTTGAAGGCTATATTGATGTCCAAATGTTGCGTAATTTTCTTCTTTAATTTCTCTCCCTATCCTTTGACATAAGGTAATGTGAAAAACTTTTTACCATTTTTATTTCTAATATTTGTACCATTTGTATGCGGTAATTTGTTGACTAGAGATTTGGGAGATTTGTTGATACGTAGTATAACTTTAATTCTTCTTTTAATCTCCTTGTGGTAGCATGTACTAGTTAAAGATATAGCTCTAGATATCATATTTTTAACTGCATTTATTTTCATGTGTAATGGATGTGCCGAAGTATAACTTAACTATCTGTCACTCCTCGTTGGTTTTTTGTACCATTATGTGATATTGTGTAGTTGTCTTCATGTATAAAGAGGACATCCAAAAACGCTATACATCCAATATTTTCTATTTCATACGGTAACTGTATCTTTTCATTATACATGTTAAACGTTTCTAATATGACTTCAATTTGGTCCACAGGAACAGCTGTTATTATATCATCCACATATTTTTTGATGAATGGTATTGGTGTTGGTAATTATGTATAACTGTATTCAACAACTTATCCATAACAATATTTGCTATAACAGGGTTTAAAGAAAATCCAATTTTAACCACGTTTGTCTGATTATATATTTGACCGTTAAAAACGAAATAATTATCTGTATAACAATGATCTATTATTGATGAAAAATCATCCTTGGGTATGTTAGTCTTAATACTTATTAAGTCCCATTTCTTATTTAAAGTATTTTTGATTAAATTTAGAGGTATACACATAAATATCCAGATTCACAAGTACATAATTCTCTGGAAGAGCTATGTACTTCATAAATTCTACAAATTAAAACGAGTTTCTTACTGTATATTCATCTTCTTCCAGGCCTGATAGAGTTTCTGCTAAATGTTTTTTCCAATTTGGAAGTTGGTCTTCCAATACCACATACTATTGGTCTCATCGGGAAATTATCTTTATCTAGTTTTATGAGTCCATGCATCCTTGGTGGTACTGGTACTAGGATGCAAGAACACAAGAGAAATGCTAACAAAACTGACCTACATGCTAAATTTGCTTTAGTCGAACATTGCAAAACACAATAACAAAACTTCGATTTCACAGGAGTCAAAATTCTAGAAAAAGAACCAAATCTCCATACACGATTGACACTAAAAATATTACATATCAATAAAAATAAAAACAGTATAAATAAAAGAACTGATATTGAAAATCTAAGTGTCATTGTCATCTATCATAACATCACAGGATCACATTTGTGACCTTCCATGTTCAACTTCATACTTTAAATGGTTCGAAGACGGCAGCACATGAAGCGCGCGGTTTTTATGTTTTTAAATATTTTTAAATATCCTGAATAGCAGTTACCGCCAAAACCGATTCCAACAATGTCAGGACTTGATACGTAAGGTTTTAAAGTTCGTTGAACCGCCTTGTAGTTTTATATTTTGAGCAATTAACACAAATTTTTGATTTTCACTAATGTATTTTAACTGTAATTATTTATTTGTTTATATATTTTTTATTCTTATGGCGATGTTTATTACTAAATTTATTTACGACACATATGTAATTTCATTTTAATCATTGACTATTGTAAGTATTGATTAATTATTGTATTATGGGTTGTTAAATGTACTTAAAAATTGTAACATTCCCTGAAGAAGGCCGCAATACAGCAGAAACTTCGGGGCGAATTATTTGATTAATAAATTGATTGAACCCAGCGATTTTGTTTCTTTTATAAACCAGACAATCACGAACCTTTCCATGTCCAAAAAATGAAAATATTCCAGGATCACTTCTATCTTTAAATATGGAGCAGAGGGTTTGCGCTGATTCACTATTTAAGTGGAATAAAATAGCATCACTTCAGTGCAACCGTGATGATTGTTTACATTTTATTTTGTGTTGTGTTAATATAATTTGTTTGTTATACGAGTAAGATATTCTTTCCGAATTTGTTATTTAATTTTTAGTTAATAATTTGCACCGAAAAAACAATGAGATCGTACAATCATATCAGATTACACAAAAATAAAAAAATAATGTATATACATTTCTTTTCTTATCTATTTTCCAGTGTTTATCGGATCAGATCAAATCTTTAGCCCCCTTGTAATTCCCTCCCTACTTGATATCTATCTATCTATGTCTATTTCCAATGACATACTTGTGTTTACAATAATAATAACAAAAATAATAATAATAAAATTTCGCATTTATTGATTACATACGTTGTACGAATCCGAAGTAAAGTGCCTGTTCTTTACGTTATCTGTTCGCCCTTGCGTCTCCGGTGGGTACATCAGAGGGTTTTCCATCATTGATTCCGGACCTGTGCCCCTAGAGTCCGTGCTCCGGGCTCTGGTTTTGCCTGCAGATTAGGTATGCAGTCGAGGCAAGCACACTGGCTATCAGCTGCGGCTTTGAGCACGCCACTGTTTGTGTTCTTCATCTTAATGCGAGTTCTGTTCTGCGGTTTCTGGGTTAAACATGCTTTGAATTAAGTAAAAAATTACTACCTACATTCCAAATGGAATGCTAAAAAGATCGCTGATGAGGTTTTAACATACCGTACCTAAGACATCCTATTTTTCATTGTTACTTACAAATTAGATTACAATGAAGTATAAAGTAGATGAAATATTAAGTGTACCTACCTAATACCTAATTTATTTCTCAACTGAGAGTTTAGTTCATCCAACGTACAAATAAAACCATCCAATATACGAGGGTCACGCAAGAATCAGACACATGGTTCATAATTTTCAGTATTTTATTTTATATTTTCAAAGTAAGTCTCTTCAACTATAAATACTATAATAAACGTCATCATTCTTTTCTTTCACTTATTAAAAGCTTCCAACCAAAATAGTCTTTTGGAATGCTGAATGTTTTCAAAATAGTCATAAATTGAAACATCAATTTCATCTTTAGATGAAAACCTTGAGCCTGTAAATTTTTATTAAATCCAAAAAATTGTCACAAATCGCGCATTGCCAAGTGAGTATGGCGGGTGTTTACTGTTGCAAAAAAAATACATTAAAAAAGTTAAATAAGTGCTACATCTACAACTTTCGCAACTTAATTTCAAAAGAAATAAGTAACTGTTTAAATTGATAGTACTAACGGCCTAACTAACTTTCTTATACTCAATACTCTTGAAGACTTGAAGAATCAGGTTGAGAATTTTTCCAGGTTTGTGGTGAAAAAAGGGCCTTACTGATTCAGTCAATAATAATTTTACTGGAAATATAAGGTCTGTTGCTAGAAACTTTCTGTACGGAATTTGTATAAAATACATACAACTGCCTTAAGGTAATGTACAAGAAATAGAATCTTTTGCAAGGAACTTTCTGTATGACATTTATACAAAATACATAGAACTGACGGAAGGTAATGTGCTGGCCATTAGAATTTTATTGATAATGTATAATTTCAATATATTAATTAAACAACAGGCAAAACAAGAATGAAATTTAGTTTATTTCGACATCTTTTGAAGTATTTACTAGAATATAGAAGTAAAGTATCGATAAAATTTTAAGCTACGAATGAAAACAGAGGCCTTAGAACATATGTAACTCAAATTTTATTATCTGAAACAGAAATTTTCTCCAAGAAGGGCGAACACAGAAGTATGCAGTTCAACTTCTAGGAAATTCTCAAGCAGTTATCCGAAAGGCATACACAAGATACCAGGAGACAAGTCTTTTCACTAGACGTATTAGATAATGTCGATGAAGGGCACCAACTGCCAATGAAGACAGATTTTTAGTATTTTAGGCCTTATGTAAGCGCTCCGTTGAGGTGCAAAATTAGCTCTTTTGTACAATTGGTAAAAGTATTTCTGATCAGACTGTACAAAATAGACTTCATGAGAGACATTTTTCTTCCAGAATTTCTTTTAAAGTACCTTATTTATAGAAACCTTAAAAACTCGAATTTTGTTTGTTCAGTAACATCCAGGATAGCAACTACTGAGACACTAGGGTGCTAACTCTTTACTGATGAATTGAAATTCAATTTACACTCGCAATATGTATAGGGTGTAAATCGAAAAGTGGAACATAGGTTTTTAACATGGGAAATCAGTTTTTCTTTGTGCAAACGTTACCCAATTATTTTATATAAAAATACTTCAAATAAAAGTTATAGAGATTTAAATTCTGCATCTAAATCAGGTGAAACGATTATTTTAGCTCCTCAAAGAAACGTAAAAATTATTTATAAAATTGCAATTTTCATGGGCCTTTGGCAGCCATGGATTTATGTCAAAAAATATATAAATACGTTGTTTTTAACTGTCAATGGGCCCTATTCTGTAACTTGGTGGTTAATTTTTAACCACTGGTTAAAATTTTTATCCAATAGTTATTGATTTGACAACTAAAAATCCCTTTTTTTGTTATATGTCAACATACTTGATTAGTTAAAAAATTTAACCAGTGGTTAAATATTAACCACTGAGATACAGAATAGGCCCCAATTTGAACTAAAACAGTTTATCTTTTTGTGTTTTATGTTAATATACTATTATAAACTAAATTTAGTTCTAATTGACAGTTAATAATTACGCATTTCTTTATTATTCTCGTAAATCGATGAGTGTCTAGACTAAAAACTCATAAAAACTGTAACTTTATAATTAATTTTTACGTTTATATGAAGAATTAAAATAATAATTTCACATGATTAGGTGCAAAATATAAATTTCTATAACTTTCATTTAACTTATTTTTGCATAAAATAATTAGGTAAGTTTTGCGCAAAGAAAAACTGATTTCCCATGTTAAACGCCTATGTTCCACTTTTCGATTTACACCCTGTACGTCTTAAGAGCTTGGAGAAGAAGAAATGAGCGTTACAGCCAACACAATACGCAGGTACTTGTTTCTTTTGGAGGTGGTTCAGTTAGGAATGTCGATCAGCGATAAAATCGAATTTTTCATTACGGAATAGTACTTTGGCTGCACAGCACTATGCAAATGAAGTGCTAATTGTTAATGTGTAATGCCTTGCTCTTGTAGCGACATATAGACGTGAAAAATTTTATTGGTGCAATATTCAGATCATCATACACGAATTAACAAATTGACATATATTTATCTCTATCACAAGAAGCGTGTTCAATAGGGATAATAACACGCTTGTCTTTCAAAAATTCATATTGTTTCGACTAAGTTAGGACATTTCATTTTAATACGATGCTCGTTGTTGACAATACTTTCGCTGTAACGTAAGTATGTTTATTAATTCAGATATATTACCTTGATTCATAGCCATACGAATAATGTTATTTTCTGTTAGTGTCACCGACACTGACACTGGTTTGGTTTTACATTTGCTAATAAACTTACCAGTTGACTTAGTTTTGAATTTTGAATGCTTTTACTGTAACATACATTTTTAAAATAGTAAAATAACAGCAGTATCTTATATACCTTCATTAAAACTAAGTAAACGACACTACTGAATTTGACAGAACAAAATCTTAATTCATACAATTCGTAGAAGACCTTGATCGGACATCTTTAAAACAATTTACTGTAGACTTTTCACACAATACCTTTCCGACAATAATATTGAAAAGATGCAATGGCTAGTATATACTCCAAACTTCAATACTATTGAGCACTAATGGGATCAAGGTACGCATCAGAAGTCGAATTAACCCAAATGTGACAATACGGAAAATCGAATATGCTCTGGTAGAGAAATAATAACAAATTCCACAAACAAGCATACGATAACTTATCCTCAGCATGCCATGCGGTTATACCAAGCTATATTAGATTAGATGCTAAGGGGGGAAATACACGATATTTCAGGTATTATTAACTCTTTAAAAGAGATAAAAGTAACAAAAGTATGTGTGCCATTTTTACATTTCATTTTTGGTATATTCGCATGCTCGGGGCAATCCAGTTCAGTGGTATGTATTGTTAGCAATTTGAATTTAATAACATTATTAAAATAAAGGTTTAAATTATAAATGTAGCTGTAAGTTAAATTTCAAATGAATCCTGCATTTAAGAAAAAAAATTATCGACAAAAATAACTGACCCTATATGTAATTGATTGTTTTGTGCAGTGAGTATATTAATAACAGTTAATTTTTGAATTAAGTAAACTGTTATATTTATACACGAAGATTGAAAAAATAGGTACAAATGGTTATTCTATTTATTATTAATTTTAGAGCTATATGCTACATGTGTAGTTAAAATAACAAAATTGAGGGCGAACTGAAATGTGTAACAAAAGTGGAATTTTAGGCTGGTATTCTGAGCTCGCGACTAAGTAAGCGACTAACTAGTCACCCGACTATAAAGTATATAATGTAACATTATGATAGCCGGGCGACTAGCTTGTCACCCGACTAAAGTATTGTAACATTATAATAGTCGGGCGACTAGCTAGTCGCTTCATTTGTCGGACGCTCAGAATACCAAACTTATGGGTCGATTCTGTTCTCATCTGTAAGATCTGTAAGCAAACCTGTAAGACCTGTAACAATTTACGATCAAAATTGCAATTCTGATCACATCTGTAGCTTACAGAAAATCTGTAAATTCGTAACTTCTTACGGTTTGAAAAATCAAATAGTTACTTCGGTAACTTTTTAAAGAATATTAATGTATTTAAGGATAATTCCTGTGAAGTTAGCTCGCAGTTGGCAGAAAAAGTGACTCATCAAATACTTTTGATGTTCCAAAATAGACAACGGCTTTAGAATTAACTTAATTTAAAAAAAGTATTTTTTTAAATTTAAATATAACTGCTGCGCTTCACCCTTCTTTTAATTTATTAAATATTTGAAATACCTACCTACTTAATTATTCCAAAATTACGAGTGTAGTCTGTAATGCCCTTTTTGATTCTGCTACCTATATGGCAAACTAGTAATATTAGAATATATTTGATGCAAAAATTTGAGCCTAAATATACTTATTAAGTAGGTAAAATAGGTTTAAAAACAAATTACAAGAATAGAAGAAATGAACAATTCCCTATAAATTTCTTGTTTCTCCGTACCGTTATCCTGATATTTAAATAATATTTACCTTTATAATTTTCTTTCTTAAATTAGATTATGAATAATCACAATTTTTCAAAATAAATGACTGTATATGTCAAATGCATATAATACTTATGTCTACTCATTCAAATAATTTAGTAATATTGAAATATAATTTCGAATATCATAAATTTGTCAAATTGACTTTTTTTGACGTTAACATGTTGTTAAGAGAAGAAAAACATTTTGAGAAGTACTGAGTGAGTGGAGGGGATAGTGGAAGGAATTGGAGACTGTGAGTTGCGAGAGACAGTTGTGTGTGAGAGTCAGAGCAAGCCGAGTCAGAGTATATTCTTGATAACATTTCATACTATTTTGTATAATTCCTAGTATTAAGGTATGATTTGTACATATTGTCAATAAATTGAGTTAACATACAGTCCACTGAGTTTAAGAAGAGTACAACCCTAACACATGTTTTACATGAATATAGGTCCAAGCGACATTTGATATAAAACTCAAGTTTTTAAGGTCTGTAACTCAGCTCCTTACAGATATCAGAACAGAATTATGAACAGAATCGACCCATTAATGTTATATATCTTGGGGGTGAAATTTGATATCTGTCTCTGAGCTGAATGCTAGTCAAGTATATAATTAGGTTTGTTCGTTCCGCTATCCTGCGTCTACTGCATACCGCGGCGGTGAAATTTGCTGTTCTTTTCGATTCGCGGTTCACTGTAAAGTCACTAGATTCTGTTCGTTTCGTTTTTCTAGTAACTTGCGGTAAAACGCCGCGGTAGCTGGCGGTGATAATTTTTACAGTGACTCATGATTCTATACATTTGTAGAATATATAAATGTCAGTTTCATATGAATTATGATTTTTAATAAGGAAAATTTAAATGATAATAGTAAATAATTAAAATAATGGAATAATATATTTTTACTGAGTATCCTTTATATTCGTAATTATAATAGTCTGAAGTATCTTCGAAAATAATTTAACGCCAACGAATCGAACAGAAAATAATTGTTAGCGATTTAAATTATTACTAGTGGAAGAGCCAGACTTCCGTATCGTTCACTATACACCGTACTTTTTGCCCTAAAGTTAAAAGTTACATATTCTTATAGGAAATATTCCTACAAATTTGACGGTGTTATTCATAATGTTACATCTCATTGCGAAAACTCAATATCCATATTATCCAAAAAAAATACGTAATTTCAATTTTTAAACTTTTTCCCGACAATAATATTGAAAAGATGCAATGGCTAGCATATAGTCCAAACTTCAATACTATTGAGCACTAATGGAATCAAGGTGGCCAACTCAAAATTTTCCAAAAAATACGTAATTTTAATTTTTAAACTTTTTTTATTTTTACTCGTCATATCTTCTGTATAAATTGAGATATTTATGACATTCTTTCACTGAATCATTTTTTCATGTATTCTGCCACTTGTGAATTAAAAAAATATTAAATATTATGAATAGAAATATTTTTTTAAATAAAATTTGTAGTAAATTTTTCAGGCTCGTACAAACTTTTCGGCTTTAAGAGATAGGCACCAATTTATAGCGCTAAGGATCATAGAAGTTTTTCTTCTTGAAATATTTTTTTGTAAAATGCACCAATTTCTTAATATTTTAAGTTGAAGTTTTTTTGTTGCATCTTTTGCGCACTCAACACGCTGTACTGACGCTTACTAACATTACCTTGCAAGTTGGAAGCTAAATTTTGCAGTTTTAATACAAAACAAATCTCCTAGTTAACAAGTATGTGCTATTTCATAAGCAAATTAAATAGGTATTTTTTATGTAATTTTACTTCCTATTTTTTTCCTGCACAAGTCTGTACTCGTTGACGTTTGTTGTCATAATGTGAGCGTGTATGTCCCAATTTTCCACAAATAAAACAACGAATGTTCGCCATTCCATCGTTGTGTTGCTGCGTAGTATAGTAAGGCCACTTGTTCTTCTGAAAAGTACGATATAAATCGCGTTTAAGGGGAGTAGAAAGGTTTCGTGTCGCTAATTTATCCTCGATCGTCTTCAAAAATAATAAAAGAGACTGCGGCTTCTTGCATTCTCTGATAAGAGCAAGTGTTGAGTAGCGCCAGCTTCTCATAATAGTATTGCAACATGGGTTCATCCGGTTTCTTGTTGAGAGAAATCATTTCTTGAAGCAACTGAAAATAATTTTCCTGTGACGAAAATGCCTTCAACAACATAGCCTTCCATGTCTCCCAAGAATGATTTATTCCTTGCAGCGCTTTATACCATATTTCTGCATACCCTCTCAAGCGAGATGTCACATACATGACGGTACTTATTTCGTCTCATTTATGCATAGCGCGTAAAGTGAACGTACATACTGAAATTGAGGACTGTTGTTAGGTAACGCCATGTTGTAATGTTGTTCCAGTTTCGTAATCCAGCTAAACATAAACGTAACCAATATCCGCACTGTTCCAAAAGTTGTGCTGGTGTGGTCCCAAAAGCTGAAAGTTAAAAATGTTGTAATCCCACTTCTGAAATGTAAAGAATACTAAAATTTATTTAAGAAAAGAGTACTAAATTACATAATAGAAAACGATTACAAATATCTCAAATAAATAAATAAATAAATCTTCCAATCCTCAATCCACGGATGGTCCACACTACTCCCCACGAGCGCCAATAGTCTGCAAAAGATAAAAATAGATGAGTATATTCTCAGTGAGTACTTAGGATCCCCGTAAATGCTCCAGGCTTCAGCCCAACTTTGGGATTAGGATAGGATTAGGTACCAGTCCCAGCCGCACTGTAGACTCTTCCTCAGCCCGCAAGCGAGGGTACAGTTGAACCGCAGAACAACTCTTTCTCAACACCGCAGCGTGAGAGCACTCAGTCTCATCTCCGCAGAGAATGAGATAGTCCCAGCCGCACTGTAGACATTTCCTCAGCCCGCAAGCGAGGGAACAGTTGAACCGCAGAACAACTCTTTCTCAACACCGCAGCGTGAGAGTAACCACACATAATAACCACAAAACCATAGCACTCACCGTTTCACAAAGAAGTAAATGCACCAACTAGACGTCGTCGCTTCGAAAATACTAGCACAACTGACCGATAATCAAATGAACAGTCATTTAATAAATATACGATCATGTAATTCAATTTAAAGCTGAAATTAAAAATTAAAGAGAGAAGTAATTAAACATAATACTTGCATAATTCAAAATAGCGCTAACAGTTCGGCTATCCTGACTCTCTTCGCGTCCCCGCGAACTAATCCGCCACACCGTGTAAGTCATCATAGGACTCGCTTAATTCACTGGATGAATCAGACATTGTTTGTGGTTCTATATACGGTTTCATGCGGTCTACAGCTATTACGTTACTATATTCTCCTTTTCTACTTCAATTCGTACCAGGAAAATCTACTGAAAATCTATCGTTCGATAGAACTTTCTTTATTTGGAATAGTCCTTCATATGGATGGTATGAAATGGAATCGGTAGTTTCTCAATTGGATTAAATAGTTTTGGCTGATTTCCTCTCTGTTGTTTATGGTAAAAACATCTAATACACGAGTCAGTGTGCTTCGCGAATTTTCTCATTTCAGGAAACCAGTAAATTCCAAAATGTCCAAACTTATCAAGACAGGAACGTACTATATGCAGCCGTTGTCCTCTAGGTACAACCCACTAGATTCCAGACGCGGTAATTTTGTAAACACGTTCATCTCGTAAACAGTTATTTTTATAAATATTCCTTTCGTAGTTAGTTTCCGGCGGTTTACTTACAATGTTTTTGATAATTTTCAATTTATCATTTGTCCGGCGAGTATCCAGTTAGCTTGTTAAGAAAAATTTCAAATTCTGCAGAAAGTACTACTCCTGACACGAGTTTTCGACTTAGCGCATCGACGTGACCCATTCGTAATCCTGGACGATATTTTATATATTCCTGCAGTTCCAGCCACCATCTTCCAATCCTAGGTACCAAATTCTGTTTAGTGCTAGCAGTTCGTAGTGCACTGCAGTCTGTTACTAATTCAAAATGTATTTCCAGCAGATATACTCTAAATTTCTTTAACGTTTCGACTGTTGCTAAAGTTTCCAACTCACACGAATGATACTTCATTTCCGTTGGTGAAATAAGCAACTGGGTAGAATTTACCTGTGTCCAATATCTGCAGCAGGATACCTCCTAATCCTAACTTGCTGGCGTGCATGTGCACCACTGTTCCGGCATTCGAATTGTATAGTTGCAAAATGGTCGTTCCGTAAGCTTTTCCTTTAGGACTTCAAATGATTTCTGTTCTTTCGCCTCCCAACTCCACAGTGTATCCTTTCTCGTTTAGTAATCGGTCGCAAAATCTTAGCGTAATCTTTAATGAAGCGTCGAAAATAACTTGTAAGTCCTACAAACTGTCTTACTTGATGCACATTCCTCGGTGCCCGAAATCCGGTGACGGCTTTTATTTTCTCCTTTCCAAGTCGAACTCCATCTCGGTCAATCTGAAATCCTTAATAATTGATGCTGTTCTGAAAAAGAAACATTTATTCATATTCAGTGTAAAGTTGTTTGCTCCAAAAGAATGTCAAATAGTGTCGTCAGTCGCTGAATTCCCTCAGCAAATGATGATGGGCAGATGATGTCATCTCAGTAAGCCATGGCGATGGTGTTACGACATGATCCTAGAACTTTGTTGATCAGCACCTGAAAAACTGATGGACCATTAGATAATACAAAAGGGAGACGATTAAACTCGTAATGTCCGTCCGATATTACAAATGCAGTTTTGTACTTCGAGCTCTCCGCGATAGGTTTCTGGTAATATCCTGACGTCATATCTAAAGTTGTGAAATACTTCGCTCCTTGCAATTGATTCAGTTGGTCATCAATTCTTGGAAAGGGGTATCGGTCTTTTACTGTTACTTTGTTTAAATGCCTGTAGTCTATACACATTCGCGCTTCTCCGTTCTTTTTCTTCACTAGAAGAATCGGTGCTGAAAAGTGTATAGTGGATTCGCGTATAATGTCGCCATCAAGAAGCTCTTGTACTATTCTCTGAACATGTTTTTCTCTCTGGAATTGACAATATATACGGCCTGTAAGTAATGGGTGTATCATCAGTGAGTAAAATATCCACTTCGGTCGCGTTCGTGCATCGAATATCCTTCACAGTTTTTGCCACACAATCACTATATTCCTTCAGCAGACGTACCAGTTGTTCGCGTTGATCCTCCCTTATATCCGTTCCCACGTGTAGTTCATCCTACGTAAAGTAAATTCCTTCATTTTCTGCGCTTCTGTATTATCAACTTGACACTTCCATCCTCTTGTTATAATTTTATCCTTCTGAATTGTTAATTCCGCATGTGATCAGTTTAAGACTGGTAGAACACATTACATATCCTTGTCTGCTATTACAATTGTTCGCGGGAATACGTGCTTGTGTCCTTCAGCTGTACGTACACTAAAATACACAAAAAGTTCTCCTTTGTCTTCCACATGGCAGATCACGTGTCCTACATATCCTGGTGGTATAACAGTTGCATGTTTGGCTCAGATGTTAACCTTCTTACGGGGTGTCGCTTCGATTCCACTGGATGGTGAGTCTTTTTTTCCTGAAACATCTTAGCCGATTTGAATCCTTGTACACAACTACTTCCGGTGATTCTGTGAAAGGCTGTCCAACAATGATGGGTATGGATTGAACTATGTCTGGTACTATGTTGAATACTACATCCAGTTCTACTTCGTCAATTGTCAACTTGTGAACTCCAGTTTAGCCTAAAGACCTCAACCATCCATTACCGAAACCACGCAGAGTAACTGTCTTGCTTTTGTTGAATGGTAATTCTAGTTGTTGTGCTCTACAGAAGTTATTAAGATGTTCCTTCCTGGCAGTTGTGGTTGTGGCTCTTGTTGACGTTGAACATGCTGATATTGACGTTGTTGTGGTCGCTGGTACCTACTTCCACTGAATTCGCCTTCATTTCTTCCTGCACAAGTCTGTACTCGTTGACGTTTGTTGTCATAATGTGAGCGTGTATGTCCCAATTTTCCACAAATAAAACAACGAATGTTCGCCATTCCATCATTGTGTTGCTGCGTAGTATAGTAAGGCCACTTGTTCTTCTGAAAAGTACGATATAAATCGCGTTTAAGGGGAGTAGAAAGGTTTCGTGTCGCTAATTTATCCTCGATCGTCTTCAAAAATAATAAAAGAGACTGCGGCTTCTTGCATTCTCTGATAAGAGCAAGTGTTGAGTAGCGCCAGCTTCTCATAATAGTATTGCAACATGGGTTCATCCGGTTTCTTGTTGCGAGAAATCATTTCTTGAAGCAACTGAAAATAATTTTCCTGTGACGAAAATGCCTTCAACAACATAGCCTTCCATGTCTCCCAAGAATGATTTATTCCTTGCAGCGCTTTATACCATATTTCTGCATACCCTCTCAAGCGAGATGTCACATACATGACGGTACTTATTTCGTCTCATTTATGCATAGCGCGTAAAGTGAACGTACATACTGAAATTGAGGACTGTTGTTAGGTAACGCCATGTTGTAATGTTGTTCCAGTTTCGTAATCCAGCTAAACATAAACGTAACCAATATCCGCACTGTTCCAAAAGTTGTGCTGGTGTGGTCCCAAAAGCTGAAAGTTAAAAATGTTGTGATCCCACTTCTGAAATGTAAAGAATACTAAAATTTATTTAAGAAAAGAGTACTAAATTACATAATAGAAAACGATTACAAATATCTCAAATAAATAAATAAATAAATCTTCCAATCCTCAATCCACGGATGGTCCACACTACTCCCCACGAGCGCCAATAGTCTGCAAAAGATAAAAATAGATGAGTATATTCTCAGTGAGTACTTAGGATCCCCGTAAATGCTCCAGGCTTCAGCCCAACTTTGGGATTAGGATAGGATTAGGATAGGATTAGGTAATTAAACATAATACTTGCATAATTCAAAATAGCGCTAACACAAATTCTATAATTCTTTCGTAATTTTTGTATTTGTATATTACACCATAATTTCTTTGTAGTGTTAGTTTAATTAGTATTACAAAGAATTTTTTTGTATAAATATTTCGTTACTATAATAAATAATTTTTGATTATAAGAATGAAAATTTGATTAAAACATAATTGTTTTTTTCAATAATCTGCTTCATTGTCGAATTATTATAACAACGAAATACTTAATTTTACGGAATATAATTCTTTATTACATGAATGAAAATTTAATTGCAACAGAAATAGAGTGATTAAAACAAAGAAAATTCTTGACTACAACAATTGATGTATTATTGATTTTTCGGAATAGTAGGTGTAAATGTTGGGGAGAGTGATGGTAATCCAATAAATAAATAATTTTAACGGATATTACGTTTTGATTGTGCTCGGGAGGAGAAGTAACGTATATAGTAAAAATATTTTTGCAGAGGAGGCACGTCATCAAAACATTACAAAATGAAAATATGCTGTAGTAATGGCCGAGTGATGTTTATATATTTACGAAAACGAAGAAAATAATGAGTATTTTTTGTATACTATAAGAAAAGTACATTTTAATTCAATTTGAAATTATTTTAGAGTCGAACATAATGTGTTTAACACATTTTAAATTTATTTAAAATAATTGTAGTTTATTTTTTCACTAATGGTTGGCATTACTAGGTTTGAAAATTTGTACGTTTACATGACATGCATGTTGTCGATCGCCCATGGGGTGTTCTGTCATTCGTATGATACAAAATTCTATAAGTTATGTTTGTATGAAACAAAAATCGTGACTCATTAATAGATAAAAGAGACAATAATTACAACAAATATTATTGATTTTTATGGATTAACTGGGTAACTGCAAGTAGAAGTGGACAAAAGTGGCATTTGCTTCAATTACCTCCTTCAGCTACTCGTAACTTTGCTATTTATGATAATAGGTACGTTGTCAGAAATATTCCTACTTGAATAAGAATATTCTTAAAGCAATAGAACGCTCAGTAGCATGTAACTGTCAAGTAATATACATATAAATAAATAGAACAGAGGATATGTGTTATTGTTAACAACTAAAGGTAACTTTGTTTGTTTAGTATGGATTTTTTATTGTTGTTGTCTTCCAATTAATGATCCATAAAACGTAAAGGTGTTTGTTTTGTGAGCAAAACACTAACCTAAACATTCACAAACGAAACAACAAGGCGCGGGTGTCAGTGACAATATTATTAAGTTTTACAATGACATTCGTCTAATATATCAATTAACTTGTTCGCAAAAATTAGCATTGCACTTAAATACAATTATGCAACACACATTACATTTTTAAAAATAAATTAGTATACCATGTAAACCTATTAATTTCGTGACGTCATTATCTAGTTACAAACTTTGATGACGTGCCTCCATTGCAAAATATTTTTACTATAGTAAAGTTTATTTTGTTCGGTTTGATTTTTGTATAAAGTATTTTATTTAAAAGAAAATATTAGCTGATTTTATTTTCGATAGTTATTAATACAGTATTTGTGTGATTGTGTGTATGAGTTTGTGAACTGGGAAACCTATATTCGCCATATCGCCATGGAAGATATGAATTCATTATTTTTTTTTTAAGTTTATTATTTTCTTGTACTATTTAGAAGAGAAAAATCTCGGCGGATGTAAAAGAAAAGATGAAAGTAACTATGATGCAAGTGTTGAGAAGAAAGAAATATAGTTTATATTTAAAAAAAATATGTTTTATTTGTGAACATGATAGAAATTCAAGGGGAGAAAGAAAATTATATTTAATAGCAACAAAAAAAATCTGATGTGGCCAGCACATAACCTCTCGCCAGATATTTTACCTGGTTGAACGCATAAAACGAAAAATATTTTTAAATACAAATACATATGTTCATGTCTCACAAATACATACATTTTCTTTATAAGTATTCAATATCCTGAATTTTTTTTCTACTTACCTTTTCTTTTTCGTTATATTCGTAATTTTTTCGCAAATTCCTCTTATATTCTTTTTTACGTATATTCTTTTACGTTGTTGACTTTTTTTTATTTTCATAATCTTCATAATAATGTACAAATATTTTTGACAGCGGCATACAAAAATTTTGGCAGTGACAGTTATGTGTCAATTACAAACATTTGAATTTCTTGCCTTGAAGTAGTTTGATTTGAGAATTTTTACATCAAATTATTTTATATGCTTTTCTTTATCTCTAAATCTATAGAAGATATAATAATGAATTTATATTTATCGAATAAAGAATTTACCATTCTTTAATATAAGTATTATCATAAATTTTCGATAAATAATATTTAGATGATTTTTTTTTTGTAACTACTACTTCCGGTTGTCCAATTGTTACCAAAATTTAATCAACTCTTCCCATTATTGTTAGATTGAGGAATCCGTAGTTAAAAATGAGAGTTGTTAGGACCTCTGGCATGGTTGACATGTTGAGTAATCTTGACTACTCTGTTTAACTTTTCACTTGTTGTATTACTGATGATGAGAACATAGTTCTCGAAATACGTATCTAGTTTTTATTAAAATTAATTTTAAGGTTAAGGGGTAATTATAATAGTTTTAGTTAAATTTAACCTTAGACTCCATCTATTATTAATTTTTAATAGAATACCTCTCTTAGCGAGAGGTAAAAAGGGAAGAAAAAATTCCAATTGATGCTAAACAAATAAATGATGTTATGGTGTTGCAAAAAATTGAAGGATTTGGTAGGTACATATCATTTAGACATGGTTGCAAATGATTTTAAATATCATAAAAGTTGCATGGATAAATATATGAAATCCAAAAGAAAATCTTTTGAAACATCGAGTGTTACAGCAAAAGACATATTTAATGAAATTTATCCAGATTTGAATTTAGATTTAATTATAAACGAAAAAATATATACACACATTTAATCAAATAAAAGAGAAAATTTGTCCCAATGCAAAAGAAAAAAACGTCGTATGGAGTGATGATTACCCAAAAATTGCATTAAAAGTTTCCTGTTAGATTCATTTCAAGATAAAACTACTATTGTGGAACGTACGCCAGGTAAATCAGCATTTATTTGTTCAAAAGGCAAACTTGTTAAATGTATAGAACAATCTTTATTTGATGAAAACGATTTAGATTCAGAAGATGGCCAGTGTACGTATCAAATGTCTCAAATCGGTCTCAAACTCTTATAATTTGTTTTGAATAAACAAATTCTGGATCACCAAGGCATTTTTCATTTTTTCCAATTATAATTTGAAGCACATGAAATTTTATATTTATTTATCATCATCATCAAGAATACATGGTAAGTAGTTTTTTTTTAATTTATCGATATGTCTCTAAACAAAGCGTAAGCGCACGGTCGGCTAACGTTAGTACAGCGCGTCGAGCGCGCGGAAGATGCAACGAAAAAACTTCAACTTTAACTTAAGATATTAAGAAATTGGAGCATTTTTCAAAAAAATATTTCAAGAAGAAAAACTTCTATGATCCTTTCTCTTAATATTAGCGCTATAAATTGGTGCCTATCTCTTAAGGCCGAAAAGTTTGAACGAGCCTGAAAAATTTACTACAAAACGAAAAAATCACGTGTTCCTATTTTAAATTTCATTTTTTAAAAATATTTCTATTTATAATATGTAGCGTTTTTTTTAATTCACAAGTCGCAGAATATTTGAAAAAATGATTTACCGAAGAAATCAAGAAATATCTCAATTTATACAGAAAATATGACAAGTAAAAGTGAAAAAAATTTATAAATTGAAATTACGTATTTTTTTTGAAAATATGGATTTTTGAGTTTTTGCAATGAGATAGAACATTATGAATAACACCATCAAATTTGTCGGACAATTTCCTATAAAAATATGTAATTTTTAACTTTAGGGCAAAAAGCACTGCGTTCGACTTAAGATATGCGAGATACGGGAGCAAGGATCTTCGACTATACCGCGGCGATTGGCAGTGAATTGCAAAACGCAGCGACAATTACCGCCGCGTCTCGCGGTAAAACGCAGTATAACGGAACGAACAAATCTATGTCTACAAGTTTACCATGGATACATAATACCGTTCATTATCCACGCCCCGTGGATTATGACTCATAATCCACGGGGCGAGGTTACGTAAGACACGGAACTGTCAAATTTATTGTTGAGGGTTCACAATCAACTTCATTTAGCGGTTATGCGCAAGCAAATATTCGCAAAACCGTTTCTAGACATGTGATAAACACGATTTTATGTGCCGACTTTTCTGTTTATTATTATTTATTACTCAAATTCTAATTTCTAGGGAAATTTTCTGTGTTAAAACATCAGAATATTTTAATTTCAAATTAATGAATTTTATAAATATATTACATTGTGCACATTATTTAAGTCAAGATAATTCATTCCTTTGTACGTTTCACGGCATTTCATTCCTATATCATAACCTGAAAAATCAAAATAATTTTATTTGGATTTTTCACTGCAAATTTCATTATAATTACTTACAATTAGGTTCAAAACCTATAAATATTCTATTTTCTTATATTAAAAATATTCAACTATAGATTTTTTATAATATTTTTACGACAGTGAGTGACTCATTTCATTTCAGTTTGCAGTGATCTCACAGTTCCTGAACGATTTTGTTGCTTAAAACAAGACGGAAGGGCGAAAAAACAATTTTAACCGAAGAAAAAATTTTCAGTGTCACCCGGTAGAATATTATTTCAATGGGCCCGTCCAAATTTTTTTCGTATTTTTTATATGTTACGAAGAATTTAAAAATAGAAATTCCGTATTTTTTGTTTTCTTGAAATTATGCTTAATAACGCCTAAAATAATTATTAAAGTTTTGGCGCGAAAGTTGTGACGTTAGCGTCACTCCTTCATAAGTGGAGAGAACCGACATACGTTACCATTAATAATGGCAATATAATATACAATAAATGTTGCAAGAATAAAAATACGTATCCATTATAAACTGTGATTAACAACTTTAGAGCTAATGATAATAAAGTAAGAGCCAGATAGTTATTATACCATTTCAAAATATATATTTAATTTACTTTGATGAATAGGTGTAGGAGGTGTAGGAGTAGTGTTAAATGATAATTTATGAAAAACTTCCAAAGTACATATTATACATAAACCAGGTAAGTAAAATTAATAATTTTTGTTCGTTTCCATAATCAGGTTAATCATACGCTTTAATTAATGTGACTTTAAGACTTTCTTTAATATAATATTGTAGGTTATTATTCTCACCAAGTGTCATTATTATAATTAAAATAGTATTTAAACTATTTTCTATTTATAATTAAATACAACAATAACAGTATTGATTACAATAATCAAAGCGTAGTTCATAATAAAAGTAAACTAACATTTACATACCTATTGACTAAATGATTGCAACAATGACAAGTATTGAGATAATTAAAACATAAATTATAATATAAATTTATTTAATAAGTAAATTTTCTTTTGATCTTAATAAAAAATTACTCGGATATATTAAATATGTGTATGTTAGAGTGTATGTAAAGCCAATCGCGAATATATGAGCAAAATATGCATGGTCCACTGTATAGTGACATCTTCACAGGGCAACTGGACGACTGTAATGACGCTGACGTCACAACATGCCGGTCATTTTACGCTAAAAACTTTAATTACATTATTATAGGTATAAAAATACAAAATATATAGCAATTTTTATTTCCTTTTCATTTATTTATATTCAAAATTCATATGCGACAAGTAATTTCTAAAAAATCGAAGTCTTGGACGGGCCCATTCCAGGTGTAGATAAAATATCGTATTCTACTCGCGGATAATGGCTATTATTCACTCGGATGAATTACCACACTCGCCTACGGCTCGTGTTCTAAAATCATCCTCGTGAATAATAGCCATCATAATACGCTCGTTGAATAATATACTATTAACAAATTCTGGTCATCATCGGCCGATGAATAATAAGTGCATAGTGACTCTTTTCATTGTTACAAAAGATCAAAATATTTCCTCAAACGAAGAAGGTACAAAAAATATGTCATGTTAAACTGATAATGCAGTTAAGTTAAATAATTTTGAAAATAAATAATAACTAGGTTAATTGTTGATAAACGCAAGTAAGTATTTGGCATCACTGTAAAGCTATTTTACATTATTTTCAGAAAGTATAAAAATTTGGATAAATGGCTTGACTACGATAATGCGATATAGATTGTTTGTTAACAATTAATCGAAATATCAGTCGTACACCATTTATTATAAAAATTGTCATTTCGGTACACAGTTGCACACTGTTCCTTCTTCAGGATAAGTAAGATTAGCGCCGTCCTTTGGATTTTGGTGCCCCGGGCCTAAATATGGTGTGGGACACCCCACTACCTCCACCACTAGTTTTAGTCCGGCCAAAGGTGCGGATCTATTCGGTTACGAATGTCTCACCGCTATCCTGTTTAAAAAAACCGATCAAACAGCGAGACGCATGGAAATTTTGTACGCTTCATTGCAAAAGTGAGGTATATTTAGCTTTATGTAAAAACTTGCATCACTTGTCGGTCTCTCAATCTATTTTATTAATGCGTAAGCTTTAAATTGTATTGTAATTAAGATAAGGAAGCTCGTAGCGGGACGCGGGGCCCCACTAGCCTCGGGGCCCCGTGCATACGCCCAACTGACCGACCTTAGCGACGTTACTGAGTAATGTTTCATAAACATAAATTCATGTAAACATATATCTACATTTGTTCAAACAGTCAGTTTTAAAAACATCATACAAAAGCTCGTAAAAAATACCTACATACACATCTACACATGTTTTTTTTATTTTTGTACGATGTTTTGCGTAACTGTATGTTTAAGCAAATGTACTGATCTTAATTAACTTATGTGTATTTGGATGTCCATATCAAAAACATCAAGACAAATTGTGCCAGCATTAATATTTGAAAAATAATTAATGTCTGTACCATAGAATGATGAAAAAGTTCGACATGGAAAAAATCAGGAATGCGTAATGACCGTAATAATTAAATAAGTCAAAACAATACCTAGTTATTAATAAGCAATGTTGGTAATACTGTTGGTGACACTTTAAAAATACTAAAGTTGCATGTTGCTCAGTGTAAAACAAGAAAAATTGCGTATACAAGTTATTGCCGCTAGCAATTGCAAGTTGCAGTTTCACGCATAACTGTTGGCCAATGTAAAACAGGTATAAGTGTATACCGAAACATCGGTTTTATAAGAATAAATACTATGGCCGCTAGTATGAACAGTGATTTAGGGTTATTAGTGACCAATTGACTAGCATTGTTTAATCTCTGTCACTCTGTCAATGGAGACTTATAATTTTGACGTCACTCAGGGCGGATCGGCGGCGGACCTCCCTCCACACATTTTAGAAAAGGACAATAAATTTTTAGAAAAAGCGAGGTGATGTACCATGGCCGAGTCGATCAAATGCTCTCGCCTTCAGCACTTTGCCTCGTTGATCCCACATTTTGTTTGTTATTTAGTCAGTAAAGTTTGGTTATGTTATTTTGTGTAATGCCCATTATTAATTATCTCTTGTACTAAAGTGTAGTGATCCTTGGAATTAGAAATATCATTAAAAACCAAGTTCACAAATAAATAATGAGTTTAACACAAGATGATGTACCAGGGGCACGATTTGTGTTTAAAAATATTGAAAACCATTCCCTCTTACAGTTGAAAAGATGGTTAGAATGCGCGGAAAATGGGTTTTGGTTTTTTCAATACATGAAATTGTCTAAAAAGTGCACTTTTTTAGCACTGCGGAGTGAAATAATGAAACGCTATGGCATTTGTTTCACACTCCCAATGCAGGCGTAAAAAAAATTTGTATGCAACTCGTGAGTAAATTATATCTTTTTTCACGAGAAGGAAAATTTGCCGAACGAGACAAAGGCGAGTGCGCAAGTCCTAAGAGTTTACTCACTTGATACATAAATAACTATAACTCACTAGATGGCGTCCGATAAGTTTGAATTGTATAAGACCTCATTATTTTTAGATTAGTTTAGAGAAAAATACTTCAAATAAAAGATGCGTGCAATTAATTTTTCTATAACTATTATTTGAAATATTTTTCTGTAAAATGATCCATAAACGATTGATAGATAAAACAATTATAATCCAATGCTAGCTAATCAATCTTGGGCTTGATTTACATCAGCGGTACAATAACGGTACGATGACGGTATGTAAATCAGTGAATATCATTCGGTCGTCATCGTATACCGTAAACGTAAATGGGCCCATTAAAATATATTAGAACAAGAAGTTTCGTACCTTCATCGAACCGTCATTGTACCGCTAATGTAAATCAAGCCATAATCAATTTTTCATACCGGTCTATAGGTATGAGACTTCGAATACTTGTTAACATCTAATTATAATATATGTCATTCCATTCAAAATAGTAATGATGGCGTAGCTTCCGTTAAAACCGGAAATAGAATCTCAGAAGCAAATAACATCAAAAAGTGGAATTTAAGTTAGCCCCAAACTTTGTAATTTGAACCATAAGTCTAAAATTAATAATTGGTCCATATGTTCTCAATCTCGCACTGTAAACTGTAACATTTAATAGAAGATTTCAATTATAAAGTGGGGAGAATATTATTTCATTACCATTACTAATAATATATCTATGCTAAGATGTGAAATAATGTAAACTTTTAATAAAAGCAAAAAGAAATAAGTACATACATAAATTAGAAGTTTGACTTAATAACTAAATATTTTTTCTCCTTTATTGTACTTAGTACTTGCACTTTTTACTTTTTATGTTTGTTACATAAATATCTATTAATTGTGAATTTTCTTTCTTTGTAGCTCTAAATTCCAGCAAATACCTAGTTGGAAGTAGTCTGTAATGAATTGTTTCCATTATTATGTTTTTTAGGTTTCGAAACTAGACGATTAAGGAAAATTAATTGTTTTTAGTGTTGGTAGATATTGAAAAATGAAGAAAAAATAATAATGGAGCAATATTTACATAGAAATGCAAGTTGCGGTCATGAAAAGGAAGTAGAAGATAATTGCGTTTTTAAACGATTGCAAAAGCTCTATAGAAATAAAAACAAGAAACAAAAATACATTTTTAAATGGACATAGGTGTTATAATGAATGGTTAATTAATTAATAGCCTCGTATTATAATGTATATAGAAGTTAGTCAGAAGCATATTCTTGCAAACGTTCCCTGACCAAGATGACATCATCGTTTGGTCCATTGTAAAATCGTAGTTGCGTAGTTGTTCGTGCGCAGGCGATCGAAGAGTTGAGGCGCGAGCGCCCCACGCGGATAGAGCCTGAACGAGTGCTGGTGCCAGCCGGTATTACAATCCACGGCGGGAGAGCAACTCAGTCGTGTCGCGTCAGCCAAATAGGAAGGTCGATTTATCGTCGCCTACGTTCATGGCAGACCAATTGCCAACAATCAAATAACGGAGACTATCTTACCGTGTCACTATCTCAAATAGTGTTTCGTACCAACGGAATAAGTTTTTGTGATTGTTGTGTGCACCCGCCACGGAATTTCGTCAATTTTCTTCCTGAACTTCCAGTGAATATTTAAAAGCTCTGCGTTTCCAGTCGGTTCATAGACCGCGTCGTCTGACAAGTGAATGTGTCTATATTTTACGCGTTTACCCTCAAGAGGCTCAGCCAATTGTGTATAAAGTCAACGTGCGTTCATATGTGTTTATAGAATGAATGTATTTAGTGTCTTGTGCCGACAACGTGACAGAATCACCGTCAAAACAGTTCTTCTACTGTAAATCTTGTGAACACCCGTTTGTCAGTTTACCCACGCAACAAGGAAACATAATATTCTGTGTCGCAGGACGCACAGCAAGTGATTCTGGATTGTTGTAAACAAACACACTAATTACTATACTAACCTCCCGCTCCCGCGTCATCTAACTGCCATTTATGAATGAGTGAAACGAGGTGTTAGTGCTGTTGTGTTTTTGTTGTGACTTGTGACGTCAGCCACCAATATGGATATATTACCGAGCGGTAACATCTTCAGGGAGCTCCAGGACATACACGACACCGGCTACTTCTCGGCGCAGCCAACACTCGAGGAGAACTGGCAACAGGTAATTTCCGCGACTTTCTCATGTTAAAGAGCAGAGCGTGGTGATGGGGACTGAGACGGCGGTTTAAAACCCGCGCTAACCTACATGCCGTGTGCCGCGTGATTGCATTTGCCGCACCGGCCGGCCGGCATCTGCGTGACGTGACCTTGCGTTATTGTTCTAATCACCTGTGTTCTGCCGCTCTGCCCTTCGCTACATGCACCTGCACCATTCACCCTTGCTCCGTCGGTCGGAGATTTACTTTACTTCAGCTATCCTATCGTACAGCGCCGGGCCACGCGATTTTCAATTTCCTTATCTTTTGTTTAGTCACGTATACTATTATTCGTACTGAGCACATTACGTTTATTTATTGTGTACTACTATGAATTATGATCTCTCAGTTCGCTTACAGTAGCCCGCAGCTCAAATGCTGCTATAATTATATGTACATTTATAGAAAACAATAGTGTAATTATCTTGCTAGACAGTCTGAGAAAATTTACAACTCCGTACAACTATTTAATATCTATCAAAATATTAAAAGCTATTCACATTCTGGGCACAGTGTACTGTAAATTTTGTATCAAAATATTTTTGATATGGTTAATGTGAGACTGGGAGAATTTAACTTTGTCCTAAAATAAACCCGTGGCATTGACCTTGTGCAGCCGTTTTTATATATTTCACTATAAATGAATTATTTACACTAGATGTTATGGTGTTTGTGCATGATAAATCTGATTTATTATTTCGTGAATAAGATATTACATGGTCTAGAAGATTAAAAATTGTAATTGCTAGGAAGGAAACTGCAAGTGGTTAAGTATAGGTTTTGGCAGTAAACAATTTAATTACACAGTCGTATTGATAGTGGGTAACGTTATAAAAATATAAAGCAATCCAAGTGTCATTGTTGCATGAAATACGGCACGTGCGACAGTCTTTTTGGCCAGGGGTTTCTGTGCTGCTCGCATGCACAGATACAGCCGCACGACTGGGGTAGATCAAATGCTCGTATAAGGCAAAATGTGATTTGAATAAGAATTGTAATGAGTCAGAAAATGGGATTTTTTTACATATTTTTAATTTGGCTGACTTTTTGAAATTTCTAGGATATTTATGCTGCATAAACGCTAAATTTCCTTACGTAGAAGCATAAAGAAATATGATATAAGGAATTTTATGGTTTTATGAGCTAAAAATAAACATGTCTTATTATTATTTTTTATTCCGCGAAAGATTTATGTCGACAATTTATATGATAATGGAAAAGAGAAGCCTGAATATACCATATGGTAGGTACATACAGAATATAAAAGTAGATTATGAGATTACTTACCTAAATGAACAAAATTATATCATATTAATCTCTTCGAAATCTGCTATTTAATATGACTTTAAAGTTGAAAGGAACTGAATATGATGTAGTTTTACAAGATATTTAATTACTTACACTTACTATAAGTTCTTTTGGCATGAGCTCATTTAACCTAGCTAACCGTAAATGCCAAATAGGTTAACTAACCTGCTTCTCGAAACTCATGCCTCAAAACATAAACATATAAAAAACAATTACTTCATAGGTAAAAATACTTGTCCTTGAATTATATCACATATTTTCACCGCGAGAAAAATTGTTTATATAACTTGAGTTTCCTTTGTTTTAAAAATAAAAACAAATCATTGTTTACATATTCCTAAAATGTTTTTAAAAAACTTGATAGAGCTAAAAATATGTTTTTTTTCATCTGCAAATGCTTAATGTTTCTAATCGTTTAGTTTGGTTCTTTAAATATAGAAAGTTAAACATACGTGATGTTTTTTCTCAACGAAATATATTTGGTTGGTCATTGACTGTTCTTAGAACACCATGAGTGAAAGTGTATTTGTAATATGATAAATTTATTATGAGTATCATATGAGTCATCTTTTTTTTACTTTAGTCTGGTTTGTTTTTTAACTTACTACCGTGAAGCGTTGGATTATTATTAAATAACACGGAATAATAATTAATTTACAATGAACTTCACACTTAGTTACGCAGATTTATTTCTTCAGTAAAGTTTAATTACCTAATATGTTCTTTTATTGCATTTGAAGTTGTGTAATTAGACTGATACTAGTACCTTGACATGTCCGCTATTTTACGTACCCAATTAATATTGAATATAAAAGAGTGCAAAATACTTAACACAAGTTATTTATGCAATAAGAGCAAATGGTTTATTATTTCACGAGTGGGAAAGTTTGAAACACGATCTATAGGTAAGTGTCTACAAGTTGAAATAATACACTTTTTAGTTTTTATACTTTAGCTCTGCATACAGAATTCTTTTATGGCTATAATTACCTATAACAGTTTAAAAGAAATATTTGACATTTAGAATGACATAGCACTACGCAAATTTCATAATTTATTTCAATTCTATCATTTAAATTACTATTTTTAAAAGTAGAAATATTGAAGAATAAGAAACTGATCACCGTTATACCAAGTAGTCATTTTTCTGATCTATTTATTTAAAACATTTTTAAATAAAGAGTAATAAATTCATAATTTTCTTAGTACCATCGCTTCTGATTGGTTTGTGTTCAGTGTTGTTTACACTGAAACACATTTTCCAGTTTGATATTTAGTTATTTTCACATAATTTTGTTTCTTTTTGTGATATTTTGAAAGTTAAACTAACAGTTATTTTGCGGTATATTGGGAATGAAATTTAAATATGCCATTATTTGTTGTTATTACTGCGTTTTATACTGGAAATATGAGTTTTGAATTTACTCCTCCTAGTTTAAAAAACAAACTTGTTCTATGAAACCTCGCGTTGCCAGGGTAACAAGAAAACGTAATATTCAACTTTTTTTCTTAATATTTTCATATGCGTGACATATTAAATACGAGTACATGTACCTTTTTCAATATATAGTCAGTAACAGATAAAATAGCTTTTACTTACCAAGTTCTGAAAGTCATCTTACTGAATTCGTAGGCTTTTAGCAGTCGCCTAAAAACTTCTTACCTCATATAGGAAAGTAGCATTACTGACTATACATTTTCAACTTCAATTTCAGAAAAAGTAACTTCAATTTCAGAAAAATTATATCAAAATATCAATTTATCTTACCTTACCATATTTTAAGGTTTTGTTTTAAATTTGTTTCACCATGGTGGTGTGTTTCGCAGCAAACTGCAATCATTATAGCGAAAGTGGAACTTGTAATTTTTTTAAAAAATTTAGTGGGGTTAGTATGTATTTACAATAGAAGAAAACTTTATAACGTGTTTCTGAGCCATTTCAGTACCAAACAAAGGTTATAAACGTCAAAACCTGGTATAGCTTAGCACTCGTTAGCAAGGAAGACACCATTTCCTTGTTTGAAAACCTTCCTGACGTTACACTAAACGGGTCTATACCGTGGTGTCTATAATTATTATTAGCTTATTTACGTCCCCATTAGCCATAGTATTTTACCACTACCGTACTGCTCTCTTAAGTTGGATACAGACCGCTTCGCTCATAAGAGGAAGGTTGATGTCTACACTAAGAATCTAATAGGATTCCAAGCAGTATCAATTTGGAATCCATTTAGAATAAGTGGAACATATTTTCATACTTTATTAATACACTAGAGACCCTTTAATCCGTAATGCTAAATGTAAATGTACGATAAGTAAAGTCAATTTAGAAAGTTTTGAAATATTTAATATAGTACTTCAGAGAACAAATAACGCTGAAAAAGAAAAAGAAACAAAAACAATTATTATATCTTTTTAGTTTTAAATTTTTTCTTGTATACGTACGTATTTACCGAAGTATTTACATTACCTCTTTAAATTGCTGTATAATATTCTCGGTAATATTATTTTGTAATTGGGATGTAATTAAAAATAAAAAATCTGATGTGGCCAGCACATAACCTTTCGCCAGATATTTATTTTACCTGGTTGTACGCATAAAACGAAAAATATATTTAAATACAAATACATATATTCATGCCTCACTACAAAATAATTCTCACATATATTTGCAAAATCTATGGGATATTTTAATATAAATTATGTACAATACATACATTTTCTTTATATTCAATATCCTGAAATTTTCTGTTTCTACTTTCCTTTTCTTTTTCTTTATATTCGTCAATTTTTCGCAAATTCCTTTTATATTCTTTTTTACGTTATTCTTTTGCGTTGTTGACGTTTTTTATTTTCATAATCTTCATAATAATGTACAAATATTTTTGACAGTGGCCTACAAATATTTTTGACAGTGGCCTATAAATATTTTTGACACTGGCCTACAAATATTTTTTTGTGTAACCGGACGCGAAATAAGTATTTCGCAGCCGCAATACAGGCCGCGAAAATAATTTTGCAACCGTTGTTATGGTAACGGCCGCGAGTGGACTGTGTCATATTTTGAGTCAAAAGTCCATTCCCGGAAAACGAATATTTCTCAATTTTTCTCTTGGTTCGCTAAAGAGTGATTTCGCGGCCTTGATATACAAATAACTATTAACAGTGACATTTATGTGTCAATTACAAACATTTGAATTTCTTGCCTTGAAGTAGTTTAATTTTTTAATTTTTACATCAAATTATTTTATATGCATTTCTTTATCTCTAAATTTATAGAAGATATAATAATGAATTTATATTTATCGAATAAAGAATTTAACGTTCTTTAATATAAGTATTTACATAAATTTTCGATAAATAATATTTAGATAAATTTTTCTTGTAACTACTACTTCCGGTTGTCCAATTGTTATCAAAACTTAATCAACTCTTCCCATTATTGTTAGATTGAGGAATCCGTAGTTGAAAATGTCTTAAGTCTTATAGTATTTGAGAAATCGTGAATCCAACATCCACACACACATACGGACATCATCGTAAAAATATTATAATGGGATTCTAGGGATCTTAAAACGTGCTTATCTACTAAAATCTGGATATGCGATTGTTAGCATGAATTCAATACCCGTCAATACCTCTCTTAGCGAGAGGCAAAAAGAAATAATTTTGAAAAAAAAATTATCCCGCCACTTCATGGGTGAAAACAAGCAAAATTTGTAATTTTACCCCACAATTTGGATTAAAGCGTCCTTGTTCGGATTAATTTTACTTCTACCCGCTTTTCGGATTGCTGGATGTTCGAACTAACGTGGGTACTGATTAAAGGGTTTCTGCTGTATTTAATTAGCATTATGAAAAGCTAAAGAACATGATTAATTTATTTGTTCCTCTTCGAGAATATCTGATTATTACATAAACCTTCCATTTTTCTTTGTTGTGTTCTTATTTATCAAGTGCAAATATTTACGCTTGACGAAATGAGTTTTCCGTAGCATCCAGGCCTAGTAATAAATGTTAATTAAAGGTCTGTGTTGACGCATTCATGCCGCCCACCCTCCAAGCCGCCTCTGGTTTGGCTAGTGATAGTGACTGTTGCTAGCGAACACGAGACTCGCGGATTGCAGTACACATGATGGTTAGATGGTCTGGTTACGGTTTTAAATTCAGTGTAACTGGTGTTTGGATGCGTTACGCGGTTCTATCTGGTTCGGCTTCATTACACATCAATGTGAAACATTTACCGGAGGTTCTCATTCAATTACGGAATGAATTCAGAGTGGTTGCAATTCAAATTTGCTAGAAAAATTGCGTAAATTTTGAAAAGTTTTCGCTTAGTAACGGTTTGGATTGTGGATCTGAAATATGCACTATACTGTTAATTAAAAATAAAGTACACTCTGTTCTAATAAATCGCAATTTATTTTAAGCAGTGATATGAGCTGAGTTCGATTGCAAGCCAAAAATGTGCACCATGAAACATAAATGTATCTGTCTCATTTGTTATCGTTTTCACTCTTGCATTAGCATTAGCTGTTTAGTAATCAAGGAACAAGGGTTCGAATCCCGTACTAAATAACTGCTGGACTAGATTTTTATTGCATGTTATGTGCTTAAAAGTTTACTGTAATTCTGCATAGCAATTACTATTTTACCCTAACAGTATACCTACCTCTATTTGTAAAAAAAATTGAAAAAACTAGCGTTTTAGATGGAACACTCTATTTTTATTATTTAAATGAATTCTTTGTTGAGCATATTTTAGCTGAAACGGACATGTCACAAAACACCTAGATACCAATAATTTCGTAAAATAATATTGAACAGTGTTTAAAATGACGATAGCGTTCCTGGGAAACCCTGTATTTTAAAAGAATTAATACTATATATGGTTCTTTTGAAAATATCGAAAGAAGTATGCAGTGATTAAATATTTGGTTTTGTAGAACTAAATACCTAATTATTATTATACAACTGTATCTTATAATAGATATTAAGGATATAAGATTGATATAGCGTTTATAATGAAACGCGTGTGGTGTAAAATCACGAGGCGATGAGGCGAGTGTTTTAATCACGCAAGTTTCATTATGAGGCTATATCAAATGTGTATTCTTCAATATTTTATTTATGACAGTTTAAATTGATCTTAAAATACATTTTTCAATTAATTTTTGACATAGTGTCAAACATTGAAATGTTCAATTTATTCATACTTATGGTTACGACGTGTTTGTTCGAAAAAAACAATTTAGTTTGTGTCATATTTTTTAAAACGGGTACATTTTACTATTTTACCGAGTATTTTACCTTAGTTTTCAAGATAAAATAAGTGAGTCTGAGGCAGATATGTTCCATCGGACATTATTTCATAGTAAAAAAATATAAATTTGGTTCAAATTTGTTTTGTTATAAAATAACCAATTGATAATGACGTATTAAATTAGTGTACTAATTACGTATAAGCGCACTGTCGTATATAAAATCATATTTAAGTATTCCTCAGATATTTGTTTGTGTTTTGTATAATACAGTCTTGCTTAAATAATACCATAAATAATATACTTATACATTTAATGTTTAATTGATAATATTTGTCCCAGATTAATAACTGCATATGAGTTTGTCCTTTCCTGATTTCATGAAAATTAAGTGCGATTTTATGTTTCTGTATCTAAGCATAAACATACATTATATATATACGGCAAATGTATTTCGATCATATCTATAATTATTTTATGTGAGCTATGTATAAAAGGAATGCACGTATAGTAAACTATATTTTATATAGCGTACGTGCACCAGATAAAATAAATTATAGAAGTAATATTCGTGAAACCTCTTAAGATAAGTATACGAAGAGCGTAACATGTTCTAATAGGAATGGCGATAGTATCGTTGAAACGTAATTACAAGGGAGTATAAGTTAATATTTGCACAATTAACCATTCCAATTATAAATTTGTTATTCAACAATTTCCTATCCGAGCAAAACAAATATTGATTTTTTTAGTTTGCACGGTGGCCATGCGTCGGCCATATTGGCGCTAAGTGCTTAACCTCACTTTCGCAACCGCAGCTAGGTGCTTTATAGGAAATCTACTTAATACATCGTTTTGTTATTAAGTGCAGTTCACCTTACCCGGCCTTCTAGATGGCAAGTGCGTAGGCTAATTTGAAAATGTTTTCAGATGAGATTAAATGAAAACAAATCCCGGGTGGGTAACGCGGGGAAACGATTAGGAAGATGTGAGGATGAGTTGCACCAGAGCATGCCAACATGTTCTTATTATAAAATATTTAATCTGGAGCACTACTTTTAGTAAAAAAGTTAAATTCACTTGCAGGATGTTGTGGTTCAGTGGTTAGGAAACACGGTTCGTAATCGCAAGTTTGTGTAGGTTTCTAGTTAACTTGAAATTAATTATAAAATTGAAATTATATATAATTTATTTCATTCTTTATTTTATAACGCATGGGTGGAATTACGAATTAGTAAAATAAAAATCTGATGTGGCCAACACATAACCTCTCGCCAGATATTTTACCTGGTTGTACGCATAAAACGAAAATATTTTTAAATACAAATACATATATTCATGTCATAATTATTTTAATATAAATTATGTACAATACATACCTTTTCTTTATATTCAATATCCTGAAATTTTCTTTTTCTACTTTCCTTTTCTTTTTCTTTATATTCGTCATTTTTTCGCAAATTCCTTTTATATTCTTTTTTACGTATATTCTTTTGCGTTGTTGACTTTTTTATTTTCATAATCATCATAATAACGTACAAATATTTTTGACAGAGGCATACAAATATTTTTGACAGTGACATTTATGTGTCAATTACAAACATTTGAATTTCTTGCCTTGTAGTAGTTTGATCTGAGATTTTGTACATCAAATTATTTTATATGCCTTTCTTTATCTCTAAATCTATAGAAGATATAATAATGAATTTATATTTCTCGAATAAAGAATTTAACGTTCTTTAATATAAGTAATTACATAAATTTTCGATAAATAATATTTAGATGATTTTTTTCTTGTAACTACTACTTCAGGTTGTCCAATTGTTACCAAAACTGACTCGACTCTTCCCATTATTGTTAGGTTGAGGAATCCGTAGTTAAAAATGTCTTAAGTCTTATAGTATTTGAGATATAGTGAATCCAACATCCACACACACACACACACACACACACACACACACACACACACACACATCCACACTCACACATCCACACACACACATCCACACACACACATCCACACACACACATCCACACACACACATCCACACACACACACATCCACACACACACATCCACACACACACATCCACACACACACACATCCACACACACACACATCCACACACACACATCCACACACACACATCCACACACACACATCCACACACACACATCCACACACACACATCCACACACACACATCCACACACACACATCCACACACACACATCCACACACACACACACACACATCCACACACACACACACACACATCCACACACACACACATCCACACACACACACATCCACACACACACACACACACACACACACACACACACACACACACATCCACACACACACACACACACATCCACACACACACATCCACACACACACATCCACACACACACATCCACACACACACACATCCACACACACACACATCCACACACACACACACATCCACACACACACACACATCCACACACACACACATCCACACACACACACATCCACACACACACATCCACACACACATCCACACACACATCCACACACACATCCACACACACACACATCCACACACACACACACATCCACACACACACACACATCCACACACACACACACATCCACACACACACACACATCCACACACACACACACATCCACACACACACACACACACACACACACACACACACACACTCACACTCACACACACACACACACACTCTCACACTCTCACACTCACACACACTCACACACACACACACACACACACACACACACACAAGCACACACACACGCACGCACGCACACACACACACACACACACACACACACACACACACACACACACACACACACACGGACATCATCGTAAAAATGTTATAGTCGGATTCTAGGGACCTTAAAACGTGCTTATTCATTAAAATCTGGATATGCGATTTTTAGCATGAATACAATACCTCTCTTAGCGAGAGGTAAAAATTGTTTTTAGTTATTAATTCGGATTCTCATGACGCGAGACTTGGCGAGCCAGGCCAAGCATTGGCAAGTCAGGCCAAGCATTGGCAAGTCAGGCCAAGCATTGGCAAGTCAGCTAGGGCACGTAACTTGGCGAGTGTCGAGCCAGCCTGTTTAAGTCTGGCGCCGTGAGAATCCGACTTTACCAAAACGAATTTTATTATATAGTACTGATATTAAATTAAATTTTATTTTAGTATCTTAGCTTAATGCCTTTTATATCGCGGGTTCAAATCTCACAGGCTACAATAACTGTAAACCACATGCTATTAATTTGAACCCCATTATAACTGTAGATTCGCAAATTGCTTTTTTTAAATGCAAGTAAATTTACCACGAACAGCTGCAATTCATGCGCGGCGAATATATACATACACAAGAGTTTTGCGACATCTTTTTACTTTTCTTGATTAAAATAATATATAATAATGATTACTTTGACTATTTTTTTTTTTTACATATATTCGCGAACAAGTAATTTGTAATTAATTTAATCTTATTACTAAAAACTTCAGATTTCACTCATATCTTTGTCACACTCTGTAATGCATGTTTCGGTACTGTCGATATTATGTATTTCTATCGTAGACTTCACTTCACAGGTACTCCTGTTGGTATGAAGATTGCATGATATACCGAGGGGCAGGGGTCACTTTCCTGCTAGAAATAACTTAAGGTGGATTTATAACAAACATAGTAAACATAACATAGCATAGAACAGCACAGCTCATATTTGTATTTGAACATATGGACTTTCGTATACGCATTTATAAGTGACAGAAAACACAGCATAACATAGCATAGCATATGGAATTGACGAAAGTTCAATCTTTGCTATGTTTTTCGTATGTTCGTGCATGCTCGGCAAACTTCGGAATAGTTCGAGTAGATGAAAGAAATGTGAATAGTTTGTTTCCTTTTATTATATTAACGTTTATTATAAAAAAAAATTAGAGCACAATGGATTATTAATTTTCTATCCATTATTAAATAATATAACAAAAATACAAGGTAACAGCGTAGGAAACTAAACAAGAATAAAGTTCTTGACGGGTACTTCTTCCTACAGTTCTTCAATATGTGTTTTTCCTTATGTTAAGTTATAAAACCCGCAAATAAAATTCTGTGTTTTGCTATGCTATGTTATGTTGTGTTTTCTATGTTTGTTATAAATCCACCTTTAGTGTCAGTTTGGTGTTTGGTCGTATAGAAACTTCACATACTTAATCAAAACTAAAACATCTGTGTTATGCACTGGTAGCCCGAGTAGTAGGCATATTTTTATTTTGTTTTTGTTTATTTATCATTGTTAAATTTTCAGTGTATTAAGATAACTTAAATATGTAGTATTCAAAATTAGTAATAAAAATTGAAAATGAAGATTTTAAAGAATGTATTTTGTTGTATGTTTTCCTGCTAGAAAAAGAAATATGTACTACGTACATAGTTATTACTTGTACTTTTTCTACGAGTTTTTCTGTTTATTTTCAGATGACATTTTTCCTGTATTTAAATTTTTTGAGGGATAGATATCCATTTTGAATATTGTTTTCCTATACATATTTGCAATATGAGTCAGTAATAATGTTATTTTATGTAGTAAACAAACGAAATACTAAAATAGAATAATGTAAATATGAGTATTATTCCATAGCATCTCAAAATGTATGCATTAACTTTGGAGATGCATAGTGTTTATAACCTTGTTAAAAGTGTGCAACAAGCAATGTTGCATTAGCGCTACTTTGGCGTTGCGCAGCGTCAATTATAGAGTATGAGGGGTGGTTGAGAACCGCTGGTTAAAGTGCTCGGTTGCCTTAGCTACTAGCGTTATTGGCCTCGGAGGGTTTGGCTGACTGGTGTAGGGTCAAATGACGCGTAAGCGATTCCAGAGCTTGCCTGATGCGCACTTGTGTGTAACGCGATATCTCCAAATAAGTACATGGCTTTTGTTTTTGTAAATAAGCCGCACTTAATATTTGGGTACCAATAGCTTCATTCTTCGTGCCAGTGGTTGTGAATAACAAATTAAATCAATTTCTTCCTTGGATGTGGATACCACTTATAAAAATGTTATTAAAGTATAGATGTTTTCTCCATATTACTTGTAATACTATACCACTATATGTACACTACTATCAGAAGTCATTTTGTTTTAATATAAGATAATGTAATATCTAACCGTGTATTTTCTGTGGTAATGTAATTGTTATTCTCTTCAATAAGTCTTCTACGAGAATGAAATTTATAATCCGTCGTCTTTTGTTTCATGGCTTGCTGGTTAACATGCCGAATCACTCTCAAACACAAATTTAATGGATATAAGTAATTTTCGCCTCAATTGGTGACGATTTGAGTGTTAGAAAGAGTTGACAGATAATTTAGCAATATTTTTGTACTACGGGAGATATTTGTGAAGCGAGTAACTATTATAATTATTTTATAGATATTGTAAGAATTACAGGTATTCCATAGAAATTAATGTTTATATTATTATATTACTTTCAAAAATATCTTATATGCATGCTAATTAGATACCTTCAATTTAGACCCAGGTTTGATCCAGACCGACGCCAAGATTATATCGAATTTTAAATAGAACAAAGTAATACCTGTGATTCACTCGCTACACCAGAAATGAGTGCCGGTTAGGTGACGCATGGTAAACGTCCGCACGGTACAGATATACTGATAATTAGCGATATGTGTACAGATCAGATTGGTACACCCAGCAATGGGTAATATGTCGTGATATTTACCTATTTTATTTAATTTGAAATTATTATCTAGTACTGTATTGCATTTTGCATTTATTATTATTTTCCATATAGGATGTTGTCGTGTATCGTACAGATACATCATTATTACCAAAATCTGCGAATAAAATAGTAGATATTATCAATTTATGGGTGCATAAGCATAATCCGTGATGACTTATTTATTTTACATTAATAGTGGGTTCCTTATATTTAAAATTGAGCTTAGTACGGAACAACTTAGTTTCCAAATATGAGATACCAGGCGAGTAGTAAGATTGCTACGTATTTTATATTTATAATTTTATGTGTACCTGTAGTAACTAAATTATAGTGATTTTAATCTTAATTACCTATCATATAGATTTTCATTAAAACTAATGTCTATTCTACACCCACCTAAGATATGTGTATAAAAATATTTATGTTAATTTAATATTTTTAAGGACATAGGATAGAATATATTTATCAGTAATTTTTATTTGAAAATCGAATTTCTGACAGTTCAAACGATATGCATTTCTTTGTAATTATGTTTAAATTCCACGGCTATCACTACAAATGAGCAATATTTATAAAATTTCAATTTGGATTTTACAGGTTATTAAACATGCAAAATAAAATCTGTTTAGTGATGCTGGTGTATAATTTAATTATCTACAACTTTTATTTGAAACACTTTTGTCCAAAATTAATTGGGAACTTTTGCGCAAAGAAAAACAGATTTCCCATGTTAAACTCCTATGGCCCGCTTTTTAATTAACACCCTGTACATATATATATATATATATATATATATATATATATATATATATATATATATATATATATATATATATATGTATATGTATATAGGGTGATCCGAAAATACTGTAAAAAATTTAAGGGCATATAGTATTGACCAAACTAAAAGTAAAAGTAAAAAAGCTTAATCAACATAGGACTGATCTTCAACTGTTTCCGAGAAAAGCGAAAAATCGAAAAAACTGACAAAGATAGAGATCGAACAAAATTTTGCCTGTCAGTAAATAGACTATAAAAAAACAATAAAATTTTATATGAAACGTTTATCTCAGTTTCTAATAGTCACGAAGTTATTTGAAAATTAAATATTGGCCAAGGTCGCCACAACATTTAACATAGTACAATTACTTGATTTTTTAAAAAAAATCAAAAGCACATCTAAGATGGCCTCTCAAAGGTAAACAAAAACCGCGTAAAAACTCATATCGGAAACTATGGAAGATCGGACCCATGCATGTTGATTAAGCTTTTTTAATCATTTTGGTCAGTACCTACTATATGCCCTTAATTTTATTTCAGTATTTTTGAAACATCCTGTATATATATGTTATGTATGTGCATTATGTTGCAAGACGACAGTTATATAGATAATTTTAATTACCACCTTGGCGTAAAAATAGTACCTGTTTAATTAGATAAGAAAATATTTGAAATATACTCGTAATTCTTATCTTAATCTTACTTGTAAATAATTCCTAACTTAATAAATATCTTCCATTGCAATGACATCATAGTTAAATTAAGTATTCAGCAGCTAAATTTTCTTGACCCATATGCAATATCTTGTCGAGAATTCAGCTAAGCTTGACCATCTCTATTCTAGGCACGGTTACGTAAATCATTAACAATACTCCTAGACACTCCGCAGAGACACGAAGTTTGATACAGACGCAATTAATCGTGGGACTGGGACTCGTGTGAGTTTAGTTGCAAATTCACATCAATTGTTTTGTGTTAGAGAGTGATATTAGCTCTGCGTCCTCATACGTAAGAACGTGATGTTGTTTTATAACATATGGAGAAGAGGATGTTTGTAATTATCTAGTTTCCCTAGCGGAAAATTTTTCCAGTAAATGATACATCTCAAGTAAAAAAGAAAGCTGAGATGTTTGTGCGGAAAAACAATCTGTTGTGGTCTCTAAGTACGTCATTTTGTTTGTCGTGCAGGATAATTTTGCTCATTTTTTTGACATTGATATTTCATATCTTATTTCAAAACATCTATTTGCTAATTAGTTATATTTAAACAATAAATATGTACTTTAAACTTATTTATTCCTTTTTAATGTATCAATTTACTTCGTAAATTAATTTATCTGCAATTGATCAAGAAGTACTTTGCCGGACAAATCGCGAAAGTTCTATTTTCCGAATTAGTTATGTAGTACGGTATGACTAGCGAATGAAAAATTGACGTATAAATTATTTTATAGATGTGGTTTCTTTTGAAACCCTAGAGAAGAATAGAATTGTACAAAATATTCAGGTATGAAATTTTTGCATGAACCCGTTTAAACATTGGACTAGGAAAGCACAGAAATACATTACTATGTCAGGCTGAAAATAGATGGCCGACTAGGGTCACAAAACAGGGGTGCATTTAAAATATTTTTCGTTTATGTTGAGGGTTGCTTACACCTGAGATGAACGAACTAGAATTTGCGGTATTAAATTTTTTAAATATATCCCTGAATCCTGTTGCTAAGATCATCTTAAGAGCCTCCTGGTATTGAGTACAATTCTAATCTTCTGTAACGGAATATATAAGGGTCAGTTTCCTTTCAAATCAAATATAGGGAAATGTTTTCAAAACAAACTACATCTATTAAATAATCTAAACGTCAACTTTCATTCGTTAGTCATACTATACCGCGAGCAACATCAATAAAATACACAGATGCTTAACTGCTGTTTTCCAAATTTGGATTCGTGCGTTAATAGATTGCCTTATGAAACTTGATTTTTAATATACTATTAAAAATTTAAAATCGTGCGAAAATGTAATCTCAAAATACGCCTCCGGAAAGTCGAGTCATTTTACTGGGCCCAGAGTTCAGAGTAAAATGATAGATATTTAGTCATACAATAATTATTACTGCATACATTAAGTGCATTAATTGATAGTTTGTTCTGGTTAGAATAATTTATTGCATAAAACTGATCCTCTGGTGCACTTTCAATAATATTTATGAGCTATGAGTGCAGTATTGTTTGGAAATCGTTCTTTGTTACAAAATGTTAACTTCATTATTTAAATTTGTAAATTGTCTTCGAGTATATGTACTAGAATTGGTAAAAATCATTTTAATGTGTTTATTTTGTAATTATTATTCCCAATGTTTTCGCAAATTTAAAACATTGTAACGTGGAATAATTTCATGCAACTATGCTTATTACTATGTTAGTAACCTATACATGTGAGATGTAATAAGTTCCTTTGTTATTTTTTAATAACCTGTGGGTAGTTTCATTATGAATAACGCTAGTAATGTGATAAAATTTTATCACGTAATTAAATTTTTTGCTGTTTTGTAATTAGAATGTTGCAATTAATTTATTACATTGATTGTTGTCGAAGATTGAAACGAAAACCAAACCTTGAAATTATTTTTTCTTTATGCGATAATTTATATTTGTTAATAATTAAGTATGTATTTCTTGTTTATGATTTATGTGTATGTTGTAAGAAGTGTCATAAATGACATTACAAATAAAATTTGAAGAAATCGAGGATTAGGTATATCTAGGTATAGTTTGTGTGAAGATAAATGCACATTGATTTCGACTTTTTAATCTAGTCCAACCCCTCTCTCCGGGGTATTTTGTTACCTGTGCGATCAGGCCCGGATTACCAAGCTTTTAGAATTATTGTTGATTGTTCATTTATGTATATATTTTTAATATTTGTAAACTGTAAAAAAATATAATCATATTATTAAATAATAAATTGTAGTTATTTGAATTTAATACCTAATTTGTGCTGGATGATGAGGATTAGCTCTCCAGACCGTAGAGGCCCTTGGCTTTTTTCTCGATGTTTCTTCAAATCTTTCTGTGTCTCGCCTTTGTCTTCCATTTGTTTACTTTAAGTTGTAAGTCCTTATCAGCCGCACTAAACCACTTTTATTTAGGTCGTTCTCGCCTCTTTTTCATCACTACTCCACCATTAAACTCATTTTGAACTATGCAATTATGAAGCATTCGCTCCACATGACCTAACCATCTAAGTCTTTGGGATTTAATTACTCCCGTTATGCCAACATTTTTGTAAAGTTCCATTACTTCTGTATTCGTCCTTCCTAATCACATTTCGCCTTCTTTTTTCCCCTCCAAAAATTTTCCTTAATATTTTCCTTTCCCAGACTTGTACTTTCTTTTGGTTGAATATCCACAACTCGCTACTTTATGCCACTGTTAGCCTTATTACGGCTATTATTATTTGTGTTTACTGTTTTAAATTTGGTAATTGGAAAAAATTGTGAATACCTCTCTGTGCAAATCGTTTAAGCAAATACATACTGAGATGGGCGGAAAAATCAATGTGCATTTATCTTGACACAAACTATACCTACATATAATTGTACACTTGTAAAAAGGGATGGCAAAAATCATGATTTATTTAAAAAAATCAAAAATCATTAATTTTTTAAAAATTTAAATAAGTCATGATTTTTTGATTTTTATATTTTTAAGGACCTGTTGCTGTTATTGCACTTTTTAATTGCTTTAAAAGCAATATAAATTTTTTATTTCATAAATGAAAATGAAATCTGTAATAAATCCCCAAAGAATTCATTTAATTTTTTGCTTATACGCTCGGCTATACGTATATTATATAACGCGTCCACGCGCGCCTGTTTACACTTAAACCATATCCACTTAACAGGCCAAAACATGTCTTGCATGGCACTGTGTATAAAGCTTAAAACGGATATTTTGTTTTACGTTTATCTCATGACAAAAACCTATCAATAAATTTAGGCTTATTTGATGCAGTATTTAATTCTGAACATTTTTTGTATTTACATTTTAGTTCTAAAATTAATAGGACAGAATTTACAAATATATGAAAATTTTACCATTGTATTTCCTATGGGCCATATAAAAGTAGATACTCGGTAGATATGTACCTATATATGTTTATATTATATTACCTCGTTTTGTTAACTGTGCAGTTAAGGTATCTAACATAATTTGAAAAACAATTGATTTTTCTACTAAAATTGAATTATTTTATAAAATTTGATTTAAACCAAATGATGATGATCAGGTCAACCTTGCTTGTAACTGGTCCGTAGTATTATTTTGTTCAGTTTTCCAAATAAAGAATTTATATAGATATTTTATTTTTTATCGTTGTAATAAAATTTATTAAAATTATGATTCCTAAAATATTATACTACGTTATTAATTCATGTCTATAAATGCAAGTCATCATTACACATACATAAATATATGTACAGGAACTGTAGAAAGTTGACATTTCAGAAGCACTTCCGTTCGGAAAATGTGAAGTACATTTTCGGAATAGTTGATGTGAAATGCATATGGTGAAATTTAATCAAAGTTGTTGAATTAAAAATGAAGCGTATAGTCTCGTCTCGTAGCGATAGGTGAGACAAGAAAGAGATTGCTGATCCGCAAACGAGACGAGATCGATATTTTACATTTCTCGTCTCGTCTCGTCTTGTCTCGCGTACATCACAAATGAAGCGTCCTAAATATTATATCATATTTAAAAAATAATACACAGGGTGAATATGAAAATACATGACATTGGCATTAAACATTGAGAAAACAGTTTTTCTAAATATCTGTCTCATAAATCTTTGTCATGCTTTATACATATAGATAGAGATTGAATGGCAAAATTTTTAAATACATGTACGCTTCTGGTGCATCATTATACTTAATTTGAAGCAGTAGTAAAAATGTATTTGGATGCGATTATTTCAAAAAATTAACGACGTGTATAGTATGACTAGCGAATGAAAGTTGAAGTTTAGATTATTTAACAGTTGTGGTATCTTTTGAAAACATTTCCCTATATTTGATTTGAAAGGGAACTGACCCTTATGTATTCCGTTACAGAAGATTAGAATTGTATTTAATACCAGGAGGCATTTAAAATGACCTTAGAAACAGGATTCAGAGATGTATTTAAAAAATTTAATACCGCAAATTCTAGTTCGTTCGTCTCAGGTGCAAGCAACCCTCGAGTCGGAATTACTGTTAGGGGATATTAAAAATAATCCTATTTCATAGAACTAAATAGTTAAAGATCAAAATATTTTGTTATAATCAACATATACGAAAATTGTTTAAAATATTTTAAACGCATCCCTGTTACATAGTAATGTATTTGTATTTAAATGTCAACTTTCATTCGCTAATCATACCATAACTGTAAAACCTGATATCATGACACAGATGAGGTATCTCGTATATAACATTTAACCAGCTCTTATTTTTTGAAATAACGATTACTAAATCTGATTTTTTCACTACTTTAAGTTTACTCGATCAGTAAATTAAAACCGCAAATTTTGAAATTGACATTTGGAAATTTAGTATTTGTATAAATCAGCCCATAAAGTTTTACGGGACATATATTAGTTTTAAAAAAACTGTTTTCCCAGGTTAAACGTATATGTCATGGCGTGTTCACTCTGTATATTTCTTGGCCATTAATGAATTTCTTAAGCCTGTAATTAGTAATTATTCTTATTATATTGCTCTAGTTTCATCATTTCGAAAGTCAATTCCGAAAACTGTGCACTTGCACAAGTTTTTTCCCGTCGAAGAAGCTGCATAAAATGCACTTTATTCATCATTCATTTCCGCGTTAAAACATTGATTACTTTTCATAAAATAAATATTATTGAAAAAGTTTTATGCTTCATAACATGTTTGCAAGGAATCGGTAGTCTGATCCTTTGATATTTACTGAGTTTACATGCAGTTTTCAAACCGTTTTCAAAACGTTTTTAGTATTGAAAACGCCATGTATACAGTGTCAAAACGGTTTTGAGTTATCTCAAACCAAAACTAAAATACATGGGTTTGACTTAGAAACTAGTTTCAATACTACTCATGTAAACACTTAAAATTCAGTTTCGATATTGCGCATGTGTACATAGCATAACGTGTCTGTCGCTTTGTGTAATTTAGTGTTACTAACCCACAAATAAACTGACAGTTCTGTAATTTTAGTGCGTAGTGGTACAAAGTATAAAAAATGATTGGAATAATGGCAAAATGAAGAATAGACCAGAAAAGTTAGGTTAGAATTTGCCTTTGGCGCGAGTTCATAGTTTGAATTCCCTAGTATAGGTTTCATATAGGAGTTTAATTTTAGAGACAAAAATAAGATATTTTGTAAAAGAAATTAAACAGCTCTTACTAAGAATTCGATAGTTTGTTTATTCAGTAATAGATTGCAACAGTTTAAACCTGTAGAAAAGGTAAAGTAAGAAAATTATTAGAAATTAAAATTCTTGGTGCAAGCAAGGATACCGTATGTCGTTGATCCACCAGTAAATAGGACACCACAATAGAAGATGAAGCATCCACGATCAAACTAGGACATACGTTCAATGAATTTTGTAGTGTTGTATTATTATTTAAATAATTATAAACTGTGCAGAGTTCATTTGAATATTATTGTACGAATCTGGAGATAAAGGATCAGTCTAGATGCTTCATATAATGCTTTGCATAAGAGATTTACTTTTATGAGATTTTTCGACCTTAAAAGTTGAGCAAAAATTTCCTTGGTAAGAAATACACGGGGATTGAAATTATGTTCTCAGCGTTATGAACTGAGTTTGAATTTCGCGCCTAAGTTTGACCGTTACACTTTTCTGGTCTATTTGGAGTGAAGAGGATTTGTTACTTACATCAGCCAAAGCGCATGCGCCGAAACTGTTTTCAAATCAATCTGTGAACCTGTTTTGAAAATTGCATGTAAACAGTTTCGCGAAATTTTGACTGAAAACTGAAACCATTTTCAAAACTACATGTAAATGTAGTATTGTCGCCTGAATAGCTCATCTTCGCAAATTCTCCGAGTAACTTGTTTGTAAAGTTTATTTTATTTAAAATAGCCCCTGACTAACGTTTACAATTTTTAACCTCCTTCATTTGAACAAAATCGTACTGACTCTTTCCCATCCAATATATTTGGTGTAACAATCCTCTTCTTGGATTGATTGTAACGGTGTTTGACCTCAGTACTTTACCCACACCAGTGTGTGCGTTTGCGTTAATTGGTTAACTCCACTGAACAACGGTTCACCGTCGTATGCATTTACGTTGCTGACGGTTGGTGAGGGGTGTGGGGAGACAGCGGACACATGGAGAGTACTCGTACTCGTTGGAAGCTGATGCTGATGGACTCCAGGCGCGCGTGTGTGTGTGTGTGTGTTGACATTGATTACGGATATTGTGTGGTGCGACCTTGTGTGCTTGGATGTTATTGCAGAGGTGGATTGGAGAATTTGTTAGTTTTGCGTTGTGGTCGCAATCGAATATTGAGTTAGTCTACGTTACTGTTTTAATCAAAAGAAAAAAATATATTGCAAAATGTAAATTGAAAATTGTTTGTTTTTAAGAAGGAATCATTCGAGGAATAATAATTGCACTTTTCTGTAATTTGTGTCTGATGGATTTACATTGCAAAAATTTTGCTTGTCACATCTAGTAATTTGAAAACTTCACTGCGGTGGAAAATTTTCAAGTTGCCTGTAGTGTGATTACATAACATTGTACTGCGATGAAGGTTATTTTGTTCCTAAATTTTTATTAAAATCGAGATTAAAATATTGCCTTTTAACAGACGGTACGTATATTTAGGTAGGTACGATTTAGAAAAGATTACTTTGAAAGTTAGGAACTATTATACACGTTCAAATCTTATCTACTTATTTTAGCGTTACCTAAAGACTTTCAGTCCCTTGCCGCATACATTAGGGAGTTATTGCAACTTCTAAGTTGAAAGAACATAAACGTTAACGTTATGTAGAAAACATTTTATTTTAAAAATAAAGGACTTTTAATTTCAATGTTTACCGCATTTAATTACAGTATTCACGTTAACGCTAAGAGAAAAACGAAGTTACAGCCGCACTTTTCAACGACCCATAACCTCAACACATACAGAACCTTATTCGTTATTCCATCGCACACAACGTATCACCTTATTCATTTAACGTGACCCTTATTAGTACGCATGCGCATTCGGATTCGGGCTGTCACTTTACTTTAACGTGCACGTTATTTTTGCATTGAACCTGCGGTAACATTCTATGAGGTATTAGAAAGTTTTCACATAACGTCAAAATAGATAGCGTAAACGTTAAAATTCCAGATAACGTGAATGTTATTCTCTACATAAAAATATGTTTTCACATACCGTACACGTTATTTTATGTCTAACTAAAACGTTGTAGCGATCTCTCTCTAAAAGTGAGGTTATTTCTGCTTTAATGTCAAAAAGTAATTTTCGGTGGACTCTATTTCTGAACAAATAAGGTTAAACGTTATAAACATACGGTGAAAAATTTACATACGCATGCGCATTGAAGCCAAAATGAGCTTTAACGTTTTACTCTATTTATTTTGATGTTATGTGAAAACTATTATCAGTCTTGTTAATGGTTAATTAATCGTCAAAAGGTACATAGTTTCTGTTTAAGTATAGAATTATCTTATAGGAACTTTGTTTATTTTGTTATCTTGCCAGCCATTTATTGTATTGTAAATAATGCATATATAAACAAAAACAATCGCCATTACAAGTAACAATCTGTTGTTGTGCAGGAGGCTACGCATTACTTTACGGTTGAGTTCTGCACTATATGTATATAAATAACATTTACGTATGTATCCATTGTTTTATTGCTTTCCTATTTTAATATTTCAAAATTTATTTTAAATATATTGTATATAAAGAATATTACTAATTTTTTCGATGTATTTATGAATTTTGGAAACAAGTAATTCGTAAATTGATTTAATTCTCTAATATAAGAGCTTATATGATATTTACTAAAAATATAAATGTTTTTAAAGTTATGATATATACATTTGTTTGATTAACAGAATTATAGAAAGCCGTAATGTAATTTATGTATGGAGAACTGGACAATAAGTAGACTAATTACAGAAAAACTCGAATGTAACAATTTTGCTGTAAATGTAAAATGTGAACTGTATATAAAATTTATCTAGTGTTGTGTAGCACTAGAGGATTTTTATATTGGCCATCGAATTTGTCTCATGAAAATCCGTCCGGGATTTGTCCAACCAAATTAACGAGTACGTTAGTTTCGTCGGACTAATTCTGCGAAACTTAGAAAGTTTAGTTAGAAAATGTTGCTTCTAAAAATACATGTGCATTTTTTTGTTTTTATTTATATTAAGTCTAATATGATTCCTTGTTCGTATAGATTGAGTGTTTCTAATATAAAATTTCGTATAATATTTTATGTAAGATGCAAAAGATTGTTGTTAGCATTAGAAAATATGAGATATATTCAATGTCTATATCCCTTTTTTTTATTTTGGAGATACACAGCTGACATTCTTAACAGTTTCTAAAAAATATTTCGTGCCAATGTCACAAAAGTGTTTGGCAGAAGTAAGTACAGGCTTAAAACTTTGCTCCAGGTTTCAATTAACCTCGTAATATATTGTTGATATAATATCATAAAAACAATATCCACTGAAATATATATAATAGTATATTATGGAACGAGTTTATAATGATACTTATTAATACACGAGCATGAAGTAATTCATGCCAGTGTATTAATAATCATTATACACGAGTTGCATACACTATTTTTTCTACGACTATTCATAATAATTTAAAAAAATTAACTATAAACCAATAAATTGGTTATAAAATTCATCTGTATCATATTGATAATCTCTCGGATAATTTGTATCGAAATGAAAAGAAAATCTGTATTATAATGGAAATATTTATTGAAAAAAAAATCTATTATAATGATATAATCTGTATCGAAATGAAAATCTGTATCTTAATGAGTATCATTCAAGTACAGATGACACATACATAATATTTATATTAAAGCATAGGAGTAGAAAAAGTATAAATAATATTTAGCGAACATACGTATGGCCGAGGCCACACGAGAATACAGGCCTAAATGCTCAATTCGAGACGTCACAGCTAGCCTCTTGCTGTCACGTCACGCCTCGAACAACTGTAGTTTATACACAGGAAATATACGGAATTTTAAACAAATAGAATTGTAAAATGTGATTTATAAAGATATACAACTCGTAAATAACGATTCAGATATTATATAATAATTATTTTTTATACATAACTAAACAAATTAAATAAAAAACGAATTATAAGTGGCCTAAATATAGAAATAAACTCATGTTTTATTTTTAAATAATACAAAAAATAATAAAAATAATAATAACAGTGTGGAGCTAACAAATGAAAATAATGTAACATAGAACTTAATATGAAAATGATAATGAGACTAAAAATGAATAACATACATAAGGGACATATATTTTGTGCTTAGAATAACCATTAATATGAAATAAAATAGATTTAGGTGCTCGCTAATTTATTTATTTTTTTGTTAAACTACTTTTTATTACAAATTTGTTCTTTACAGTTTTTTCTATAATTATTTAGTAAAATGTTGCCGAATATCCCTAAAAATAATTTCGTAACTAAATTTGATGTTCTGCATGATATGCATTCACCATATATTAGGAAAACTTGTTTAGCTTCTAATTTCTAATGTCAGGTATATAAATTTAGCCATGTTACCGCAATTGATCCTGCACATTGGTACAAAGCATTTATAAAACCATTTTTGCAATATCAATTTATGTTCTGTGCTGGGCTGTGCCGTGCATTCTCTCGCGCTGTGTGCTGCAGCCCTACTGCTTTTAAAGGGCTAGACAAGCGTGCTTATGAGGCGCCGTTTGGGCCAAAATAAAAGTTTCTGTAATATATATAAAATTTCGTGATATATAATATTTTGCCATGTTGATATATACAATTTTCATTGTGATATATACAATTTTTAGTTCTATGAAATGCCGCAATATAATGAGGGCGCTCACTTATAAAATTTCGTGATATATAATATTTTGCCATGTTGATATATACAATTATTAGTTCTATGAAATGCCGCAATATAATGAGGGCGCTCACTTTTGTGTTTTTATCTACTTATGTTGATAAAAGCACAAAAGTGAGCGCCCTCATTATATTGCGGCATTTCATAGAACTAAAAATTGTATATATCACAATGAAAATTGTATATATCAACATGGCAAAATATTATATATCACGAAATTTTATAAGTGAGCGCCCTCATTATATTGCGGCATTTCATAGAACTAAAAATTGTATATATCACAATGAAAATTGTATATATCAACATGGCAAAATATTATATATCACGAAATTTTATATATATTACAGAAACTTTTATTTTGGCCCAAACGGCGCCTCATACGTGCTGGCCTCATAGTTTGACGTGACGCGTTGAGCAGGAATAAGTATTAAGGCCTGTATTCTCGTATGGCCTCGGCATGGCATATCAAATATATGTATTATTATTATTTACCGTATATATGTATTTTTAAATCATTTATTTTTATCATCAACTTGTAATAAAAAGCAGTATAAAAACGAATTTTAAACATTGTTATTTTAAATATAGTTTTCTAATAACTGTAAGGGAATTTGTAGTCGGCACTTGGTGGAACATTTTAGAATACTAAGATAATAATTAACGCATGATTTTTCCACTTTTTATTTAATTTAATAATATGAGGATAGTTTTATAAATTTCATTATATGTAGATATGTATTACTTAATGAACAGATTATAATTGTTATTTTATCCGTTATTTATATAGGTAACAAATAAAAAGAAACCTATTGTGCTGTAGGTTTGTTTATTATACGCGGTTGTCAATCAAACAGGAGTGAATTCCCGCCGAGATAATTTTCGAGCTTGACAACACAATGGTTTTAAATTTCATAACACATCTATTTTTTCTCTTTGATTATCATTATATATTCATTTCATTACAAAAAAAATACCTATAATAGCAAATATTGACTTTCATTGTAATTAGAATTTTAATCACGCCAACACACTTATGATGATGTATTTATATGCAATTGTACATACATAATATATGAATGTGTAACTATCTTTAAATTAACTAATTTCTATCTAGTCGGTTATAATGTTATTATAATGGCAAATTACATTATTGCACACTGTAGATAGAAAGCATAAAAGTTGTTATATGTAAGTTAACCATTCCCTACATTCATAGGGGCTAAGCTTAAAGTGTAAGTAATTATTTCCCACACTAATCCACGGCCGTTGTTTAGCAGTATTGTTAGGTAAGGGGGTGTAAACAGTAAACTTAAATATGTGAAATGTATTTCATTTACATAAAACACAATTATACTACTGACAATTGAAAATACTGTCGAACTTCCCGAACTCGAATCTTCATTGTCAAATGAAAAAATCGAAATATAGAAAATTCTAGATATAGAATAATTCGAATATAAATTTATGGAAGAAATATATCTAAAATATCCAAACTACAAAATGAACCTAAAACTGTGGGTTAGCGGCTTCACAAGGAAATATTTTACGTTATAAATTGATGTCGATAAGGGTGGCAAACAATCTGGGAGATTTAGTGAATCAGAAAATTCAGGGAATTTTATTAATTATCAAGGAAGAGCTATTTGTGTATTAAGAGCGCAAAATGGGACATTGTCGATTGAGAGGTTGTTGCCGCGCGACGCAGGAGCGAGGCATTCTCTCGAAATCGACAATGTCCATTTGCTCGAAAAACACAAGATTTTTTCTACAGTCGCCACAATGGGGTCCTCCACCATAACAAAAATGTATTTTTTATTTATTTTTACTTATCGGTATTTTCCATTCTTCTTGAGCTATTGCTTCAATCTAATCTAAGCATTTTATACTTTCGTTTTTGTAAATGAATGCCCTATTTTATTTTCACAGCAGTGCGGCATTTTGTTTGGTTATGTAAGTGGGTAATGTGTAACTACAGTGTCATTAATTCCTGACTAAACGTTTCCATTAAGAATGTAGCCAAGTAACATTTCTCAACATTGTATAGTTAGAAATTTGAGGAGCGAGCGTTTATTCTACTTTGTCGCTCTAGAGCTGCAAAGTGACATTTTGCGTTGACAAAAGAGAGCGCAAATGGCTACTTTGTATGTAGACTGTAGAAAAAATATTTTTTTGATTTTGGTCGGGCTATGAAATATAAGTCCTATCTTGCACATTGCTAACATATCTGTAAACTAAACAACTTACTGACACTTGTATATGCTAATATATGAAATTACAATATTACTTGCTTATACGGAATATCACTATTATTTCCAGTACGGTCCTGTGGTTTATTTTCATGTTGCATCTGTTTACAAAGATATTCCATTGAATTTAGAAACAATAACATTAATTCTTTTCTCATTAACAGAGTAAATTCTCACGCTGTAATCACAAATATCGTATTGTTTTTATTGCAAGTCAAGAAGGAAATGTTATATAAAGAATTTGATTGACCTTCCAGTAATTTATGCTGATCATCAAAAACTGCATTAAACATGAAGTTGTTATGTGCAAATGTAAGACTATTTTGATTTGAAAAACTGATACAAATTTGTTTATAGAAATATTTTTAAAAGAATCTTATTAGATATTTTTATATTTATTAGTGATGTACCGACTACGGGTTTGGCCGACTTACCGACTATTCGCCTTTTTTAGACGTCGATTAGTCGACCCGACCGACAAGCTGTTCTTCACTGATATTCGTTTGTTCAGAATCTAGTGTGTCAGTCTCAAATGTGCCTTTGCCTAATATTCATTCAACACAATGTACCTTTGATTAATAAATAATTAAATAATTACATATTCATAACATGTAATCTTGCCTACATTACAAGTCTAAAAAGGAAAATGGTCGTATTTTTTTAGTTTTGTTTAAAGTTTTCTTTTTATATCAGACTTTTAGTACATACATTTTTAATTGTCTATTATTTCTATGTCTTTCACAGCATATCAAATAATAAGCCGATTAAGAGTCTTTTTATCGACTAGTCGCTGACTAGAAAAGTGGCCGGATAGCCGGCTTAACCGACTAATAGTCTGTAGTCGGTACATCTCTAATTTTTACCTTCCGTCACCTTTAGGTAAGGAATGTATTGTCTTTGGTCAAAAAATTCGATGATGAGTTTTTAATGAATAAGCACGTTTTTGGGTCCATATAACAGGCCCGATCCTAGCGGGTGTTCCCAGAACAAAGGCGGCCAAGCATGGGGGCGGCAAAAAAAGATTATTTAATTTTTTAAATAAATTAACACTATTAAATAAACATATTAATATGGCATTATTCTTTTAAATACTTGGTTTGGCTGACTGATAACATATCTCAACTATCCTAATTTATAGTCTATTTTATTAAAATACTGTTAGTATACTTATGATGTTAATCAGTGAGAAAATTTTCGGGGCTGCTCCAAGAAAAAATTTAGAAGCAAAAAGATCTTAATTTTACATTATACGGTGACAATAATATAATCAATTTTTTCTCTGCATAATTATTAATTAATCTTTTTCTTTATTGTAATCAAATTTTCTTTGTTTTAATCAAGCTTTTCTTTGTTGTAATCAAAAATCTTTAGAAAAAACCCTAAGGATAATAATAAGAGGGACATTTTCATTAAATTGCCTCGCTCTTGATACACATATACAGAGATACAAGGTGTTAATCAAAAAGTGGGCCATAGGCGTTTAACATTGGTAATCAGTTTTCCTTTGCGCGAAAGTTCCCAATTAATTTTAGACAAAAATTTTTCAAATAAAACTTGTAGATAATTAAATACTATGCCTAATTCACTAAACTTGCTTTTTAACATGGTATTAGGTAGATGATTTTATTTCTAATTCATTGTGTGCTATTATATAGAACTATGCTCTGTTCCACTTAAGCCATTCAGAAGATGGCACTCGCATCATCGCCAGTTTTAAGTAAACTTGTCCCTTGTCTCCAATTTCAGCTAATCAGAGAGGTCAAAACAATTCCCTATTCTCTGCAATACTGAATGGCGAGAGGTTATGTGCTGGCCACATCAGATTTTTTCATATAATTTACATATGAGTTTCTTTAATGTACACAATAAAATAAAACAAATTATTTACTGTTATCATAAATTTATTGTACTTTATTTTACTGATATTGATTCTCGAATGTATTCTTTTGTGAAAATGTGCAGTAGTGTAACGGCAGTGATGGAAATTATTTTCTATCTTTATATTTGTAAATACTGTAACCTGTATCTACAAATATATCTTTACGGTAATAAATAATGTTATACAAAAATAGCACATTACCTGAAAATGTTACAATTACTGCATTACTTACTTATACACTAATGACAAACTTAATTGCTTATCTTTTACAATGTTTTTATCTACCTAAAATATATGCATACAAATATGTATTTTAATTAAAATATACTACTTGTACATTACGATAAAAGTAAACAAATTTACCAAAAAATTATTATAATTATAAATTATTAATATTATTTTCATATGGATAATACGAGTATAATATGCTTAGGTAGAAATTTAATTACTCATATACAGTTTTGAAAATATCTGACTTCACATTCAAGGTACTCACTTAAAGTAAACACATGATTTTTTTACACAAGAACGAGAGGGGACACATGAAAAAAGAGAAATAAGAAAATATTGCGTATATTAAATGCGATATGAGTTATTATTATAAAAACTAATCATATACTATTACACACTATTCTAATTTTAGCTACAAATATTCACCATTATTTGAAAGTGAAACAGGTACTCGTATGTGATAAATCACAAATTATACAATGGAAAATTCCATTACTACTAGATAGCTTTTCTAACAGTTATGAAGTTATTTTTTACGTTATGTAATATATAGAATTATATTAAATGTATAACATTTCACTGCATCATATTAATGTATTAAACAAACTGATAAGAATTATCTCGCGGTAAGAATTAAGATAAAATATTTAGTATAACCGCTATATTACATGAATTTTTTTCTGAAATAAAATTGTTACAAAATTTCATTTTCCTGTTGCACTATGTGCATCATTCTTTCCTTGAACATCTTAAAAGCTCTCATGCAATCTTCTTTTGGAATGCTTATAAAATTATAATGATTTGCAGCATCAATTTCGAGATCAATTTCTTCTTCAGGTAATTTTTCCAAAAAATAGCCAGCATAAAATTGTGTATTATTATTTTCTATAAGGATATGAAGATACTAGTCGTAGGCGAATGTGTTAATATAATTTTGACTTCCAAACAATATTTTTTATGGCCTTATCTATAACAGATTGAAAGACATATTTGACATTTATTATGATATAATCCCACAAAAACTTTATAATTGAAATGCTACCATTTGACATTAAGTAGATATATTAATATGAAGTTTATTGATTTGGGACAATTCGTAATCCTTTTAACCGTTGTGCAAAAGTGAAAAATGTTATAACAGTTTTAATTGATTTATATTTATATATATTTTGTAATTAATAATAACTGGTTTTTATAAGTAGTTAAGTAAGCCCTATGATTTTATTTTTTTCATCTCTGAGCGTTATTATACATTCATATCAAACTAAAAAAAATCGTATAGAAATTAATATTTTATCTGTTAATCTAAATTATTAATTCAAGTTCATGGATCTGTGATCGGTAGTCAGTGAACCGTTGATAAGTAATTTATGATTTAAAATCGAATCAATTAAAAATGGAGTAAGTAGACTGACCTTTTATAATTTACCTATATTAGATTTATTTCCCGGCGTAACATTTAAAATGTTTTATTGGATAATATAGGTACCAGTTAATAGTATATTATGCAACGAGTTTATAAACATGATCATGAAGTTTAAGGCACGAGCCATGGCGAGTGCCGTAATTCATGTGAGTATATAATAATCACATACACTATTTTTTCTACGACTATTCAATAAAAATTTTAAAAATAATCTAAACCAATAAATTGGTTATAAAATTCATTCATATATATCAGTTGTGTACGCCATTTTTTCTATGACTATTCATAATAATTAAAAAAAAAAAAAACTATAAACCAATAAATTGGTTATAAAAGAAAATCTGTATTTTAATGATAATCTGTATCGAAATGAAAAAGAAATCTATAATAATAATTATCTGTATCGAAATGAAAATCTGTATCGTAATGCATGCATATCATTCAAGTACAGACGACACATAGGAGTAGAAAAAATATAGTTATCTTCATTTCCAAATGGGAAATTTTAAATATAGTTTTGTAACGGTTTTAGTGGTATGTATTTAAAAATCACCCATTTTGAGGTTTTAAAAATCAAAGGATAACCAAATATTTCCGGGAAACATTCAATAATGTTTCCTGTGTGATGTCATAACTGACCGCTTTTAATCAGTTTTATGTTTAGGAACAATGTAATTAAATAATTCCGTTAGGTATATTAAAATCGGAATTATTTTTTCTTATCTTATTATTTGAATGTTCAAATTTATCGGGTTCATTATTATTGATAAAAATGAATAGAAAAGAAAAAAATCGTTGTTTTATTTCTTTTTCTTTTCAGTATTCATTACGATTGTTAAGAAAAATTTACCGATAAATAAATTCAATTAATAGTAGCCATACAAATCATGCTTAGAAAAACTAATTTAGGAATTTTTGTACTTGTGAAATATTACACCGCTTTTATCTGCATTGCATTAATAAATATTAAGAGATATTTAACTAAAAAGAACAAGTGTCATTACTAAGTGATTTAATTATAATAGTGGACTGGTGTCAAGTATCGGTTTATTTTTATTCGCGAATTAACAGAGTTCCTTATAAAATTTTTAGTTGATCGTGTCTTATTTAGGAGAAAATTTATTAAGAACATTTACGAATAGGATTAGATTACATTTAACATAAGTTATACATATATGAAATTAATTGTTAACAGTGTTATCTGTGATTGTATACTAGAATCGTTTATTAATAGAAAATCTTTCTGTAATGAGGGTCATTCCTAAACGATTTAATTATACCTAATAGTGCAGTGTAAGTAAAAAGAACCTAACTCAAGGTAAGCTATGAACAGAGATACGTATATATCTGATCATTATTCAATTCAACAGTCATGTTGTCAAAATTGATCATGAAACGTAATTTTTCTGAAATTCATTGTAAATTGTAACAGCAAAACAATACTGCCATTTGTCGATTTCTAATTTGTTTCCATTTGCAAAATAAAATTCAAGAAGAAAAGATTATTTCTTTAGTAACATTTTTTACAATATCTCGTGTTAAATTGTCATTTGCCTTTCTGTGTTCATAGCCTAGTCCGGGTTAGGTTTTTTTTTTTAATACACTATACTTGTGTACTTTTTATATTTTAAAATTTATGTCCTTTATGTAACAGTCAATTGCGTAGTGATAACAGATTTTTAAAGACAAGTGTACCAGTAGATAACCGATAACGAAGTGTAGGAAAACGTAGATATTGTTTTCCGTAAAGACAATTCTTTGAATTAGATTTTTTATTTATTGATAACTGAGAAAATATTTATATGTAGTGAATTATTACTGATATACTAGGTACATAAATATTATTTACTTGAAACCGAGCTTGAAACTAAATATTCCTAGCGACAGCGACATACTTTCTCGATAACTAGCTACCATATACATATGTAATACCTATATTAGATATACATCTGAGATAACTCGTATCATATTGCGGTAAGACTACAGTTAATTTATATTATTTTTCATATAAATCAAAACTATTTTCATATTCAAGGATTAAAATTCCATGTACATATATCACAGTAAATATTTGAGGTTAAGACACCTTTCGTAATCAAATATTAAACGACGTTCACAATAACGATTTATTAGTCACGATTGATATAATAGAAAGCAATAATCATCATTCTTACATGAGTCATTGATATATGTTAGAAGTTAAAATGGAGTGAATTGTAAGCATGGGGGAACATTGGAGCATTAAGGTTTCATTAGAACTCACTGTAGCAACTCTGGCTTCCTACGGTTGTAAAGGCACCCGTATAGTATGTTGAATAGTATTAGTACTATTGTATAGCGGTATGCTGTATAATACAGCATTATGATTCCATGAGAAGAGATGTTTCTTGGTAAATAGATTTTAAAAAGGATACATTAAATTTTATAACTTTTAAATTATAAATTCTAGATTATGGTATTAATATTGCTTGTACGTACCTACATATTTTGATTAGAATTTTATAAAAGATAAAATTAAATATGTTGTCATATAAATTCCGTCCTATGTTTCACACGGATGGTGAAACGTGATACAATAATTGTATAATTAAAAACATATTTATGAAAAGCAAATAAATATCTAATTAAAGCAGGTTCTTGGAAAATTATTTCTAACAAACGCAATAACAGTACGTTTATTACCAAATTGGAAATAAAATAATAAGTCCAAATTTGATTGTTAGCACTTATATAAAATAAATAAAAAACGACTAGAAAATGTAACATTATGTACACATATACCGGCTGTCTACATTTTGCATTATTTTTTGCGGACCACAGAAAACAAATAAATATGATTTATAAATAAGTTATTAGTTATTACACTGTAAAAAAAACTATTGTACCATTAAAAAATATGAATTAATCGGCACATTACTCTAAAGAAGATAAATGAAAACTGATTAAAATTAATTTCATACTCAAATTAATTATTGGTATTTATTTTTATATGTTTCTTTAATTTATAACAGATTTTTTTCTCATATATTAATTTTAGGTATGTTCATTAATTTTTCAAGTACTTTTGCGGGCCACTATTATTTTTCTGCAGATCATTAGTTCATGGACCGAGGACCACAATTTGGGAAATTTTAGTATTTTAGAGGGAAGTTGTAAATACAAAACTTGCTCAGTATTAAAAACTATAGGTACACAACACAATACGAAGCTAGTATCATATCCTGCATAAAATACTAAATTTGCGACTTCGGGACGCTGCCGCTTGCTCAAAAGTAGTTATAAAAATTGTGGCTTGCAATTTTTTATACAAAAAGGATTTTTTAATTTTTTACCTAGGATGAACTGTCAAAGAGTTACGTTAAAAATAATTAACCAAAGTAACAATTTGACAGAAATTGAAATTACACAAAAAATATGCAATCTTATGTATTTAGTATTAAGTCTAATAGCTTTTACTACTTATAATAGTTTGCTTTGTCTTGGCATCGAATTAAGTAATATTTCCATGTTTTTTAAATAATTCTTGCTTACCACTCTAACAACAAGATAGGTTAACGCGGTTTAAATATTTGGATTTGGCATGATATTCTTTCATATCACGTATATTAGACAATTTTTACCGATGAGCGGTTGGCGAGTTACTAGCTACTTATATTCACATGAAATTCTTCTAGTATTTTAAATATCTGAAAACCGGCTCATTTCTCATTTTTTCATCAATAATTTTGACACGGTTAAAAATAAACAATAATACGTATTTAATACGTGTGGAAGTGGTTGATGACAAATTGAGATATGGGCCGATTTGTAGATGTTTAAAATACTAGAGGAATTTCATGTGAGTTTAAGTACTTGCGAACCGCTTATCGAAAAAAATCATATAATACATGATATGAAAGAGGATTTCATGCCGAATTTAAATATTTAAACCACTTTATCATATTTTTAAAGATGTCAGGTTGGTGGAAGAAAAAAATGAAAACTTGTAGGAAGTCGTTGACAAAAATTATATAGGTAATCATCGAAATATTACTTAATTCTAGACTAAATATTGACTACATGATTGCATATTTTTGTGTAATTTAAATTTCTTTCATAAATTGTTATTTTAGTTAAGAGGATATTGTCAAAAAACAGATTTTCACCACCGTTTTCCCAATATGGCGGAGCGAGCGGCAGCACCCCGAAGTCGCAAATTTAGTTTTTTATTCGGGATATGGTACTGTACTAAACTGCCAGTTTGCAAAATTCCTGGATTTTTATCTAGGCAAAACTGTCTATGCTTGGACTAAAATTCAATTTAAAATTATGTAAAAGTTACTTTTTATAATGTTAGTAGCCATGGTATTGAATTAAAATCACAATGTAATGACATTTTACCAGTCAGTTATTAAAATTAGCATCAAAATAATACTTTGTTAATTTTCTTCTAGTAAATAATTCTCCATTTTCAATAATAATGAGTAACATTTGTTGTGTTCTTAATTCAATACCGTGGCTAACACTATAAAAAGTACCTTTTATAAAATTTTAAATTCATTTATCACGTTACGCAACTTGTAAAATAAAATATGATTTCTGAATTAGATGCAGAATTTAATTCTCTAAAACATTCCTTTGAAGCATATTGTCTAAAATTAATAGTCCACTTTTGCGCAAGGAAAAAGTGTTTTTCTACGACCACTACAGAAAATTGCGCTTTTCTCATACTTAACAAAGCCCGAAAGTTATTCATTTCCCATTGTCGTGGGTTAAAGTATGAGAAATTATTTCTCACACATTCCTATGCTTCACAAACCCCGCAAGCTCATTTCCCACAGTCGTGGGATAAGCTGTGCAAGTTGCCAACTGTAATATAAGGTCAATATTTATTTTATTTATTTTTTGATTTATAAATTACAAAATATTTACTAATTAATAACCCATGTAGAGTAAAAGTAATTATTGTAATTATTTTAAAGTTCAATTAATTAGTTAGAAAAAATATGTACTTTATTAAAAATTAATTGTTTATATTTTACCAAATAGTGTGATCGTAGAAAAAGTATATAGTGTGCTACTCGTGCAGAAACACCTATTGCCCACTTGTGTGATTCCAGCCCTCGACTTCGTCTCGTGCTGGAACTCTCATACCTCGTGGCCAATAGGTGCTTTTCCGCACTTGTTGCACAATATACTATTTCCCATTTTAAACGTGCCCGCTTTTCGTATTACACCCGTACGTATGTGTGTATGTGTAGTCACGTGCCATTGCAAGCAAAAGATGAAATAATTAATTGCTTTCTCAACATGTACTAATTTAATTAATACTTATTTACGATGAAGATTTTAAAAAGGTGAATGTATCGATTTCAAACGATCTAAAAATATAATTAGGTAATGCGAGTAACATTAACCTGTTAAAATTAATTAAAGGTGAAATCACTACGTAGTTGTACAATTAGTCATGTGTAATGAATATTATGCATCTACAATTTGCTCTGTGTTTTTTCGAACAAATATAAACAATTAGTATCACAAACTGGTATCAAGTTAACTATAATGCAAGCACTAATTAGTGTTAGTTGTAGTTACACAATATGTGTTGATATATGTTACTATGTATCTACATTTGAACATGTGAATATCAATGAATGACAATATTAATTATTAACGACTTAATTAAATGCAAATACATTAAAGAGTAAATAGCTATATTCGTAGTGTATTAGTTAATTTTATATCAATTAATGCAAATGTTGGATTAGGATGTATTACAGAGGATTGACTAATTATAGCTAATCAGAAGGCACTATCTTATTTATAGCCCGTTGTGATAACCTCATATTAGATGGTTATAACGCCAGTTAACCGTTTTCCATAATTTTATGCTCAAATACACAAAATGTACAATGTTTGCTTAGATCGACATACATACTCGTATAGCGTAAATAAATACTTTATTGTTCAATTTACTGCACAAATATTCCTGAATTTACATACATTTTTCAATGAATGTTTGTATTTTTATTTTCCAAACTAAGGAATTCTAAAATGTATGTTTTATCAAGAAGAAAAATATTTCTGTAATGAAATGAAAACACTCTAGTTGTGTTATTAAATATTTATATATTTTTTCTTTTCATTACAATACATGTGGTAGTATCTGTATAAAATAAAAATAAAAAATTGTTTTTACACTTTTGTATGCATAAATAATAGCCCATTATTTACTAGTATTTATTATTTGTTTCTCTCATATTGTTCCTATCATAGGTATATACGAGTATAGAGTTTCCATTAGAGACGTCTCGTTTTTATATACATACAATATTCTAGTCTTTAATTTATACAGGATGAGTCTGGGAAGACGCCCCCTCCCGCTTTAATTTTTTTATTATAAGTAATAGAAAAAAATGGCTCATATAAAAGTTTTATTATTTTGATGGCAGATGTAGATATTTTTTATAAAGTCAGGTTTACAAGATACGACTATCAACTTTAATTTTTCAAATGGCAACCTATAATTATTTTAATAAAATAGAAACCGCCATTTTTTTCTCTTTACAACGATGTATTATTTTTTATTAATGTATTTGAAAAATTTCGAGAAAAATGAGTCAATATAGAAATATTAGAAATAATTTTTAAACAAATATTATGGGTGGCTATGTGAAAATAAACAAAACGTAGCAATGTACAACAATTAAATTAATGTCAAAAAAGTATACATTTGTTTGTTACTTAATTTAACTTATTTAGTAAACAAAATTTGAAATGTTTACGAAGAACGAATTAATTGATATGATTCTAATAATTGGTGAATCGACTGGAATCATAAGAAGAGCAAAAAGAATTTACCGGGTGCGGTTTCCTAGACGTCGGCAACCGAGTTTAAGAACACTGAGAAGGATTTTTACCCGATTTCGAGAAACAGGTTCATTTGTAAAACCAACACGAAATACAGTTAATGTTATAATAAATGAAGAAACGGAAATTATGGTTTTGGCTTCTGTGTATGAAAATCCTCATATTAGTACTAGGAATTTAATTTAAGTTGTTTTTGTTACTAAATTTGTTGTTTTAGTTTGCTAAGTTGTATAGCACTGTAACGTTTTGTTTATTTTCACACAGCCACCTATAATATTTGTTTAAAGATATTTCTAAATTATCTCATTTTTCTCGAAATTTTTCAAATACATTAATAAAAATAATACATCGTTGAAAAGAGAAAAAAAATGGCGGTTTCTATTTTATTAAAATAGGTTGCCATTTGAAAAATAAAAGTTGATAGTGTTATCTTGTAAACCTGATTTTATAAAAAATATCTATGTACATCTGCCATCAAGAATGTAGCATAAAATAATGTAACTGTAGGTTTTAATAATTACTGTAGAGAATAAAATCAATAAACTTACTTTTGAAATTTGCAGTTGGGGCAGTAGGTTGTGTATTTTGTAAAAATAATTGTAAAATATTCTAATTTTATCTTGCATTATAATGCATTTGGTCATTTCTTGTTATACATAATAAAGTAAAACTAACACTGTCGCTTAAAATCCGGTGAAAAACTTCCTATTAATAAGCGAGTTATAGTATCTCGAAGTCGTCACGAATAGAAGTTTTTATATAAAACTGTATTCTTCGTGGACCTAAATCTTCTTGAAATATATGCTATTTCCAAATTATATTTATAAAATGAAATGAATCTTATTATACTGTTCAAGTCTACATAATTTATAATTGGAACTGGAAGTGTATTTAAATTATTAAGATTAATGCAAAACATTTATATTCAAATAAAAACAGTTTGGGAAATGCAGTACTGGACTGATAGCCACGCCTCAGCTATTTGAATTTTTCTACTTCCATTGGCAGTAGGCTACTCCCCCTACTGGGTATTCGTTATATATTTATAAGCCGTCTTTGAATCGCCAATCAAAATAATATATATGGAATTCATATGAGTAACGAGCTGCTATAACAAAAAACCCTTTATTTCCAAAGTATTTTAATTATATCGTTTTATTTCTTTATTAATATTCATTATTAAGCATGTAATTTGAATATTTTTTCCTAATTTCTCTTACTTTTGAAAATATGCTTATTAACGAACTGTGTTACAACCCCATAATATATAAGTACTATATTAAAGTACGTGTAAAGAGTAAAACGAGTGCTTTAATTGCTCGAAATAACAAAATTATTGACAGCAAATTTTTGTTCATGCAGTGTGAACACTCAAAAACGTGAGGCGTTTAACATGGGAAAACAGTTTTTTCTGTCGTGTGAGGCTAGTAGTGTAGTAGTAGACTATATTCAGTGTTCACACTCTGTATAGATACTTGTAAATTCGTGTATTCCGCGATAATTGTCAATTAACAACAAATGGCACTGGCATACATAAAGTGTTTATCTACAAAATTTTCAGAAAAACAAATATTTTTTAAAATAAATTTTATTATAGATAATACTATATTTGAATCAAATGCCCGAGAAAGCCAGTGCTTTTTACAAATTTTCCCGGGATTGACATTTCCGGTTTTCAGCATGTAATCTGCAATAACTCTCGTGGTTGTACTATAAAAATACTTTTCGTCCATCCAAATAAAATAAAAATTGAGCAAAATTCATTGGGTCGGTATTCACAAACTACCATTTGTTGAATGTATAATTACGGAAATTAATTGATCGTGCACTTATGCACAGTGGTCTAATGTAATGTACACATAACTAGTCAATTAAAATCTTCAATTATTCCTCATTGAACAAATTGTAGTTAGTGAATATCGCACAATCCGTAGAAAATGGTATAATACCTTTAAAAAGATAAAATTGTTCCGTGTTATGTCAGAATAATAAAGTAAAAGTGATCAATTTTCTACATAGAAAACAGGTAATAAAGTAAGAAGAAATACAAAACCATGAAAGTTAGAAAAATTTCATTATTTAAGATTTTTTATACCATAGCTGAATACATTATTTATTTTCGGAACATTGATTCCCGATAATACCAATAGCTATTTAATTTTAAATGTGCATACGAAAAGAACCCCATCAAAAATTTTACAACAATTTCGAACCCGCGTCACATTCCATTTCGATATGCTTTTGTTCGTTAAATGTTATTTAAAATTTAATAACTGTTAGTAGTACCGGATTTGTATATAAATATATTCTCGACAAAACAAGTAAACAAGAGAAATTTTTGTTGTTTTTACGTCTTAACTTAACCTAATACTTTCGCAACTAAATCTAAGTACTTTAACCTTTTGTTTATTTTTATGGAGAGAAATTCTTCTTGTTAAGTGAAGTGTTATTCATATTCAATACGTCTTCAATCTTGATGGAGTACTGACTGATGTGATACGTATTAAAAATAACTTAAATAAATTCTTTGTGCACTCAACATAACCAAAAAAAAAACTTCCAAGCAGGAACAAGATAGTGGTCTGCGGTTTGCAAACTCGCCTGCTAGATGAAATAAATACATAAATGTAAAATGAAAGCTGCCTATATTAAGCAAGTTACATGTATAATGTAAACACTACGGCCCCGATGTATGTGAAACTTGTTCTCGACAACATTTTGTTGAATGTCAATTCACAACATGTTCTTGGGCAACCAGCTCAGATGCACGTAAAGATATATGTTGTTATTACGTAATGTGGTTGCTGGCTGTTTTATCGGAATGTACTCACAAGAAATGCAGCGGAATATACCGATGCTAAATATGTTTATTCACTTTAATTTATTCATTGGTATTTCTGCATAATTGTCATTAATTTTGCAATGGATTATGTGTAAAATTAACAAAAAAGGTTTGACTGATTTAATTATGTAAATAATGTAAACATGCAAAACTTTTTCTTACTTATGTTTACATGTTTAATAGATACCTATTTTTTTATACAGGTACCTATAGGTATTCAATTTGTTACATTATACAGCTCTGTTGAAAAATATTTACTAAAACACGTATAAAGGTTGATCTGATTTAAAATATCAATGATTTAAAATAATATTATATATTTTTTTCTAAAAATAATAGTATATTATTGAAAGAGCATAAAATGTAGGGTACGAGAGTAATATATCCATTTTATGCGAGTTAAATACTGTACTTTATCTATGTATAACTATTAATTTTACAGATTTCGTGTTTAAAAATTTCATCTCTTTTCTTCGTCGGTTTAATATTTGAATACGATGGGCAACCAGGAAATTTTGAAGGAATGGCTTCCTTTTGTAAACGATGAAATTTATTTGGGACCTAAAAACAATATTCATACAAATTCAGATTATGTATTTTATTTATTTCTTTATGCTTACATGATTATATCCATCTGTCTACCCTGTAATGATGTTTTCATCTGTAAAATGTTTTGCACATACAGTCTTTTTCACTAAACACTCTGTATTTTCTTCGAATGACGCGCTTCCAATGTTTTAAAGTATTCGGGTCTTTTGGGGCACTAAACATCGTTACTTTTTATTTATTTTATTATTATACCCACTTTTACAATAAAGAATAAAACATTTTTTACCCATTTTAATGAAAGATCATATGTTTAAATTGCAAAAATAAATGAAGTTTTAACAAATTTAGCTCGAGTTCTCAATGTACAGTTATGGCGTGCTCTAGCTATAAAATCTAAGCCTCCATCTTCTGTCTCTCTCTGCCTAAGGGAATAAAATTTGGTGCCGCTGTACGCATACGTCAAGTATACGGTGTTGCACAGGCGTACAGTAAATATACGATAAATATATTTTGTGTGGTTATGTCACAGACGTTGACGCTGCACCGGAAACTGGAATGATATGTCAAATGCCAGATGTTGCTGTCACATTTTGACATAAGTAACTGATTTCTGTATTAATAAGTTGAATTAAGAGTATATTTTAAATTTATCAATCAATATTTACCTACCGACATTTATGCAAGTATCAATAATGCAATACAATAAAAAAGTCTTACCGTGGATTATGAGTGGTCTTTTACATCTATGGTTACGCGCAAAATGTACTTATATTATAACAGTTGTAGATAAATATTTGTGTGTAGTTAGCATTATGTATGTATACAAATAAATAGTTTTTAAATTTATTTTTAGATTTTTAAAAGTACGTCAATTAAACTTTTTTGATATACATAGGTACACATATACTAGTCACGCGGTAACTCAATACTACCCTACGTTATTTGAAACAAATAATCTGTTTTATCTTCTCTTACAATTACATATGTATTTATTGTAATTCTTTTAAATTATTTTCTTATGATTTTGGCCTATATACAGTGAGTTCAAAAAAATTCCTAACTCGGAGTAGGCTCAGAACAAAGAAACGTATGTCAATTTAAAAATATTTAATTAAATATCGATTTGAAATCAGATATTGTCGAAAATGTTATCTAAAGAAATACAGCTTTTCTTCTAGAATCTTATTTGAGAAATGGGAACAAATTAGAAAATGGCGAATATCAATATACTGTATCCTTCTTTATTGTCTTTTTTCCTTAAAATTACATTTTAAAATTAATTTTGACAACTTGACTTTTGAATTAAATAATGATAAGACATACGTTTCACTGTTCAATTTTTTTGATCACACTGTAGAATGTCCCACGACGAGCTTACGCGACCTTAATTTTAAAAACTATTTAATAATTTTTTTAGATAATTTAATATCTAGGGGTTTTACGACGTGCGGATTTCACTAAAATTTTTTCAAACCACTAAAACTGTCGGTTTAGCCGGGAGTAGTAGTTAAAGCAAGTTAAAAAGGAAGTAATAAAATAACTCACAGATCGACATACAAAATCTGAGCTCTATATATGGGAGTGTCCTTCTCAAATATTACAACAAATTAATTAACAGGTGATTTTTGTCTCTCCCCATGGCCTTCGGTGATTGTTTCGTGATTGTGATGTTACGCTGCATTTTTCAAGTTTTTTCGTCACTTGTTCTGAAGATGAACTGTGTGGTTTACATTTTTCTAAAAATAATTTTGACAATATACTTTTGTAATTCAACATTTTTTTAAAAAAATTTGAACTTAGTAAGTTTACATGTAAGTAAATTCATGTACATTTTGTAAACAAACCCTTTTGTATTGTAGTTCTCTGAAGAAGGCATATTTGTAGCCGAAACGTCGGCTATGTAATAAAAAAATTTCAAACATTTTCAGCAGACTGTTTTTCTCCAAGTTTTCCCAGAATAAAATAACTATTTTTAGCGAACATGTAACATTATTTATTACTTATTTGTATATATCTAAATATTTATTTAAAATTTCTTGTAAGTAGGATATTTTATAGTAAAATTATTTTAGCTTTTTTTTTGAAGACTTTCAAAAACAATACTATAAGTTCAGTGCAATAATTCGCTTCAAAATTTCTTTTACAAAATTTAATTATTACAATATTTTGAAATATCTACCCACAATTTACCATGTCTTCATCTAAATTCCTAGAAAATATTATTAGATTATTATCCAGCCATAGGATTAACTCTTTGTTTATTAGTTACTATTTTGCATCTTTGCGTTTAATTTTAATAAGTGGGTAAAGATCGAAGAAGACTTTGTCATTTTACTTTGTAACAAAGTTAAAATACCCTAAACTCAATTTGCATCATCAATGTCAACATTAAAATTTGCTGACATCCCGAAAATAAATTTAAATTGACGTCATTTTATTTTAAAGCTTTACAAAATATGTCATAAAACAAATATAGATTAATTTTTCACTGTAAACACAAACTAAATTAAAATCTAAACTAGATTAGGTAATACATATTGATTAAAAATTATTTAAAAATTTAAATGGAGTGCTTTTAGTCATTTTCAAATTTATTTAACTAAAAAGATATATTAATTTATCTCGAATTAAAATATATGAATAATTCAAAAAGATCTAAAAACCATTTTTATTTACGTATTAAAAATTGTTATGCATGAAGGAATAATTTTATATTATTTCTTTAGTTTGTGTATACGTACGAAATACTCATATTATCTGCCGATATAGGAGTCAATATATTTTAATACTTGTACTTTTTCCACTAACTTTATTCTTTATACATATCTTACATAAAACTAGTTCCATGTGCAATTTCTAGTTTTATATTTCAAATTTTATAACAATAAAGAAAAATGCAACTTTGTTACTTATGCATTATAGGCAATACTCAGCATAAATATTAAAAAAAATTATTTACTTGTTACTATGGCATTTTCCATTTATATATTTAGTTTTGCTATTAGTGCAGCTAATGACGTCATGGTCGGCACTAGTTGTTGTTACAACACAGTGAATTTTAAATTCGACATGTTACAATGTTACAAAAGTTCAGTGAAAGGTTGTTAGCTGTCACTGTCAAATAGTTACGTAGCAATACAAGATTCGGATTGTGAAGACTTATTTTTTTTTACATGTTTTGTATTTACACTACACCAGGAGTCGCCAACCTTTTCAATGTGTTGAGCTACTTTAAAAATTTTCGAACAGAGAGTGAGTTACCTATACTTGGTGAGCAAAGTATCCAGAAAAAAAAGCGACGCTTGCGAATTATTTATTCAAAGTCAAATGCCTTTTCAAGGGATGTGAAGCAGCATGTTTTTCCCCTTTCATGTACAAAAATAAATTGCGAGATCACAAAATATTTTAGAAGAGAGAATATGTTTAACGGACTTGCCTCCTTTACCAATATTTATTAATGATTTACTAAGATCAGGACAAAGCAAAGATGGTCTGTTTGATTGTGCAACGAAACATTTTTTTTTTTTAAACCTCTCAACAGGGTTAAATCCCAATTACAGAGAGGTTTACATATACAAACATCCATGCCTTAGTGGGATTCGAACCCAGAACCCCTAGCGTACTCATGACTACGAGCCGTTGCTCTAACCATTGAGCCACCGGAGCCGACAAACATGATGAGTATTTAGGGAAATTTCTATTAATTTTAGTTCTTTTGGGATAAACCTGTGAGCTTGAATTGCTTGAATTTGACAGACTGCACTGGCAAGAACTGACGATCGTAGTTAGTGCAAGAAAGTAAGATTCAGTTCCCTCGAAAAGTATAAATGAAACACGTAAAGCAGAGATAGTGCGCACTGATTGTATAAATGGATTTCGCATTAAATATGTAAATGGGAAACGCTATTAGCTAACAATACGTGAATCTTAATTTTATATAGTTTTTTTGATTAAAATTATAATATGGCAATGGCAAATTCACTTCACTTTGTCGGAGTGACGCTCCTACCAAATAAACTATTGGCTTTAAACTACTACTACTTATTAAACATTCTAGTAGAATTAGAACTATACTTGCGCCATATTTTATTATATAGATTCAAGACAAATATTTAAGATTGTGTTTCTTGTAAATTTAACGGAATAGGTATACCTTTATCAATTTTCTAAGTCATAATTTACGTCATTTTCTTGAAACATCTTAACACTGCACAGGTATATCATATTTGCTAATATAAAAGTGTTAAAACGTAAATATTTATTTGTTAAAACTAGTAGACAGAAAGAAAATCAATTGTTAAGATTGTTTAAACGTTTTGATACATAGGTAGATTTAAGAAATAAAACCCATAAAAATGTTACGTTAATTTGATCATTACAATCATATTGGATGTCTTATTTAAGTATCGGTTAGGCGGTTAGTATAATACGAACATCACTTTATACAATGAATCATTATTTATGAATCATACTCGCAACAACAATTATTGCATTCCACTGTTTGTCCTTGAATCAATCCGTTGCGTGATGACAGTCACACATACAATAATTTATCACTCCTTTATTAACAATCCTTTTCCTCTCATTGTCGTCCTCGTGACATCTTTGTCCTGTCAATTTAATTTGTTTGTCTTTCATCAGGTAGAAAATGGTTTTTATTTCTACAAGTTAGTTTTAAGGAATTGCTGAGTGGTTTGGTGAAATTTCGTTTTTATATCACTTAAATTGAATGGATGTTTATCTAATTTTTTATTTATCTGCAATTTTATTCAGAGATATTTTTTATACGCGTATGAAATACTAGTTTTTAATGAGTTGAAGATATTATCTTTGTAAACAGAGAAAATGCACTTTTTTACTACTAGAAAATTATACCAGGTAATATTTCATTCTGGTATGTTTCATACAAATAATTATATGTAATTTAAACATGACTGAACATGCATATGGGGTGTAAATTAACATATGTGACGCAAATTGAAATTTATTTTATTATTTTATACATAAATGTGCAGGTATGTATTTCATAATTTAGGTAAAATATTTGTACAAATCAGATTTTACTAAATTACAACAGGGCGATACAGTACAGTAAATTCTTACAATAAGTTTACACGTGAATAATTTGTTAAGAGATTAGGTCACAATAACGAACACTAGTGCACTAGCCCAGTGAGAAACCTAGATAGTATGAACTATTCGAGATTAAATTGGGCCAAAATCATCATTATTTAAATTAAATGTGATAATAAATAAATAAATTCACATTCATTTATAGTTAAAATTATAGTTTGTGTCAAGATAAATGCACATTGATTTCGACTTCTTAATCTGGTCCAAACCTTATCACTCCAGGGTATTTGTTACTTGAGCGATCAGGAGCGGATTAACAAGTTTTCAGAATTATTGTTGATTGTTAATTTATGTATATATTTTTAATATTTGTAAACTGTAAAAAATATATTATTGAATAATAAATTATAAATTGTTGTTATTTTATTATGAATTTTAATATCTAATTTTTGCTTACTGTTTTAAATTTGGTAATTGGAAAAAAATATGAATACCTCTCTGTACTTAAACTCTTGCAAATCGCTTAAGGTAGTTGCTACCCAAATACAATTAACATTGACTTTTTAATGAAATTTAGAATACAAGTTTTGTAGCTATTAAATACAACGTATGTAAATTTTTTAATCACTGCACCGTCTAAGACCAGAGATTTTTGCGAAAATGAAACAAGACAGTAAATATGTAACATGTAATCTTACGAGAAAAATGTATTTTCGTTAACCTAAATTAACTTCTTGTGACAGCAATAGTATTTAAAAAAGTGTGTTGATTTTTATGTAAATACAACAGTATTTTTTTAAATATCTTAGCCACAGTCTGTGTTTATGAGAAAGTAAATTTTGATATATTTCTAAATCGAATTTTTCAGTTTGTACTGTGTATTTGTATAGTGTACTAAGAACTTTTCAAATTTTATTATTTCTGTTTTACATTTTCACATAATACGATTTGGAGCACACTTTTATTGCGTAATATACGATTAAGCTCTTACAAATCGCCAATGTTTTATTCATAGTGCAGTTATTTTAATTGGAGTTATTAGATAATATTCATGACTCATTGTACTAACTGTGTTACATACCAGAATATTAATTTAAATGTAACGTTTTAATTGTGTGAACTAAAATTACATTTTGCATAATTACAACCTAGAACATTTAACATATTACGAAATAGCAAATAGCAAAAAGCAGATGTGTTCAGTGGCCGCGGTGCAGGGTCATATGGGGGCCGCCTCAGATGACAAATTGAAATGTCACTCAAGACGATCGTTATCTTCGCCATTTGACTTCTGCTGGGCTGGAGAACTACAACTACACGTCCCTCTGCTGTTCTTCCTACACTGCCTTGTTCTTGTGTCCTGCAATGAAGATTGCTGCCAAGATGTGGCCATCAAGATTTATTTAATATGTTTGAAGTTCTATACGAATATGTGTTCAACGATAACAATAATAATAAATTACTATGTTGTTTGGAGCGTTGGATCATTATTATGATGAATTATTATAAATATTATAATTTGTTTTTTTATAACACATAAAATAATTTGTAATTAAATATATAAATATTTATGTGAGGAATATACTTAAAAATATTTGAATTATTTAATGTCAGAGCATCTTAGAAAAAATAGCTAAAAATAACATTTAGTAATGTATAAAAATGTTAAAAAATTGTTTATTATTATCAAATAACATATCCGATATATGAATATTTATGTTTTTTTTCTTTAGCATTTACTGAATGTGTAGGCATAAAATAACAATTAAATGACTTCATCGATGTGCGTATATTGATTAATGTGAATTTGTTATGAAAATATTGAGTCACACTTATGACACCGTTTCATTGGAATTTTTGTTTATTTATTTCTAAATGAACTACTTTAGTCCAAATCTGAAAATATTACCATTACTAATATTCTTCATCAATTTATTAGTCAATTAAACGTGTAATGTGCTTTATAATTGTTAGTCGCCAACAATTGCACAGGAGTATATAAATAAATTAATAAATTTGGAACGAAACGCATTTCCGTTGTGTCATTTAAACTACCGCTATTCTTAAAGTTAATGGAGGAGACTATTTCCATATAATTGACAATTTCCATATATGTATTATGACAGAATTGATTAGCGGGTTACATTTACTTTACAATAATCTGTTAATCTAAAAAGAATTTTTAAAACAATTAGTATTTGTAATTAGGAAGAAGTAATGCCGTACTTGTTGATTGATAAAATAAATAATGGATTTCACGGCGGTGATTGGCAGGAATTACATATATTAATAGTATTAATATAATAATTTAGTTGTTAATTTTATTTAAAATTCTAATATTTCGTTACTGATTTTGAAACTTCATCAGGGAATAAAATATGTTTAACATAGTTTTAAATTGGAAAAAAATCGGACGTAGAAACATCTATCTTCATTAAACTTTTGTTATGAACATGTTTTATAAATTTGGAAAAGTTTTGTTACATATTACACAGTTTAAAATAAACACTTTAAAAGGTATTTTAAACTGTGTAATATGTAATAAAACTTTTCCAAATTTATAAAACATGTTCATAACAATAATTTATTGAAAATAGATGTTTCTACGTCCGATTTTTTTCAGTTTAAAACTATGTTAAACATATTTTATTCCCTGATGAATTTACAAAATCAGTAACGAAATATTGGAATTTTAAATAAAATTAACAACTAAATGGGTTATTAATATAATTCCTGCCAATCACCGCCGAGAAATCCATTATTTATTTTATCAGTATTTGTAATCTTTATTTTTTCATCACGTCACGTTCTTTTTTGTGCAAATAGACAAGTGTACATCTCGGAGTAGTTATAGTGTCAAGGCAGTTGCACATAATAGTCCGAACGAGAACAAGAACACTTCTAACCTCACTTTAGCTGAGAAACAAATTTTTAATATAAAAATTAATATTTTAGTCAAATTTTGAGTATAATTAAATTATTTTAAGTTAATTTTACACGCTTATTGTAAATTTCTACTAATTTAATCAGCAAATAAAAGTATAGATGGCAACAAAATCCCCGTTACCGTTCTCGTTTCCAGACTATTGTACAGCCGCCTTAAATGAAAACTGAAAATAGTCAATTTTATATAACGATTTAACATAACATCGTTTTTTTACATCATGAGAGTTGATTTTTATATAAATTAAAAGATAATTGGAATAATAGCAAAACCAAGTATTTGGAGAGAAGAGGAAGTGTCACTTACATCAGCTAAATGCGCATGCGCCGAAACTGAATTCGAATCAATTTTTAAACTTGCATGTAAACAGTTTTCCATAATTTTGACTGAAAACTGAAACCATTTTCAAAACTCCGTGTAAACGTAGTAACTGTGTGATTTGTCGTAAAAAATAAATACAACTATAAATACTTGTATTTATCACACTCGAAAGCTATAAGTTGCAGCACTGGATGAAATCGAACCGGCAGTACCTAGCGGAAGATATAACTGCGGCTTGGTGAATCCGGTAAGCGGCGAAAGCTTTATACAAGCCCTAGATAGATTTCCCTAAACTACATATATTTAAAATACCATATTCCTAGAATAGAATGAATTAGATGATAACGTGTTAAGAAAAAGCTGATTGCACATTTTAAATGCAGAATTTAATTCTCTATAATATTTGTTTGAAGTATTATTGTTTAAATTTAATAACCTACTTCTGCACACTGCACAAGAAAAACCTGTTTTTCCAATTATTAAACATTTATAGCCTGGTTTTCGTGGTACACCCGCTATACTTTTTTGTATGTATAAACGGATATGGGTCTCATATTTCTGTTATTAATCAGGTAAATTTTAATTATTACTGATATAATTCATGTTTGCACTTTCACAAAATTTTCCCATTCTCGTCTTGGCCATCAACACATGTATATTTATTATCAATGATTGTAACCTTTTGTTTAAGCCGCTTCTTGGCTTCAGAATCAGATTAAGTCTCCAGCAGCTTGCGATTACAATTGGCAAGGCCACGTAATGGTCTGAAAATAGCAACGGGAAACGTTTATGCATTCGTCCACCCACATGTAACAATAACATATGCGAGCGGCCCGCGCATGCGTCGATACTCGCCAGACATCATTTGTCTACTGCGATCATAATTATTTTGCAGAGGAATGAAATTGTCCTGCACTTTATTATAAGTTATTTTTATTACTGTTGTAGAGCATTTCATGATTTGTACGCTCTACTCAAAAGCGGATCTAATTTTAGAAATGATTAAAGGAATTAAAAATGCCATTGAGCGGTGTCACTTTTATTAAAAGAAAGAATATAATTGGATTTTTTGTGGGAAGTAGGACGTATAAATAGAAAAATACAGATGTGAAAATTGATTTTCCAATTGCTATTTAAAGTAGACCTTATTTTTTCTATATTTATCATTAGACATGGAGAGTACTTGACTGCTTTTATGTTATCCGTATAGTAATTCCGACAAACCGAAGAAACAAAATTATTTCGAATTTATAATAACACAAAATTAACTTCTTTCAACTTTCAGTTCCTCTCTTTCTATCTGTGCGGTACAAATTTGTCTTCATTAGGAATGTACAAATTTGTCCACCTAGTATTTGGTATAATGTAATAAGCTCATGATTTCTAGAACAAACATAACAATATACAAAAAATGAATAACTTAAGATTGTAAAATAATAAAATATCCTGTATTTGAAATTGACGTGTTGTAATGTTTATATTTTCGGTGTTTAAATTCGCGTTAACATTTCTCATACTTAATTTAGTCCTTATGACGTGGTTGAAGTTTAACACAACTGGTGACCTCATAGGAAGGACCCTGTTGATATCACCTTTGAAAAAGTTATTTGCTTTTAATTTTGGTGTCTAAACTTTTTCATTTCATCAACTACCCAGACAAGAAACAACCCTTATCCCATTTTTTATTGTTGTTCAGTCAAAATGTGAAATTTAGTGTAAGTATATTTAACTGCCAGGTACTTAGAGTAACTAGCTTTTACAAAAATATTGAGTGGAAATAATATATGAAAAACTCACTGGAGATATGCAAAAGTTTCAATTTGGTGGGGTTACGAATGGCACTAGGACTAGGTATATCATAGAAGAGTAAAACAGTGGATTTACACTTCTGTGATATATTTTTGAGTTAAAATGGTATTTTCTGATAAAAGTATTTTTTTTTTTTAAACCCTAATATTTACGGTTTATATCTATGTACTTATATACAGAGTGTTCCGCGACTCGACCGACAAACTTATATCCTCGCTTATACCATACATATATTCCGGGGGTCATTACGATCAAAAAATGTTTTATGGCCTATAGGTGAATTGCACTTTCTTTCGGAGATATCGAAGGAATTAAAAAAAAATATAGAAAATTTATTCATCAATGGATAGCTAATTAACACAAAATTACAGCAACTGTTCAAAATGAGAACCGCCATTTTCTAAACATACAGCTATCCTTCGAGTTATAGAATGTTGCCAGTCAACTCTTCGTGTGTATCTGGTTTACCATTACAATACACACGAGGTTTGAGGCAACCCCACAGAAAAAATCTAAAGGCGACAAGTCAGGTGACCGTGCTGGCCAATGTACACGACCTATCCACCTTACTGGAAATTTTCATTAAGAAACACCGTCACTTGTCTCCCAAAATGTGGTGGTACCCCATCTTACTGGAACCTGTATACTGGGTGTTCCAGGACGAACTTACGCTGTCGTTATTTTTAAAACTACTATTATTTTACGAAATTTTGTATCTAGGGGTTTTCCCACATGCCCGTTTCAACTAAAATATTCTAAAAGCTGTAGCACTTCCGGTTTAAGACTAATTTTCATATTTTAAATGGAATGCTATATTTTTTATTTTACTATTGAATTCAGCAGAAAACTTTGCATACGAAACAATAAAAATATACGAGTATTTAAGCCAAGCTAAGCTTTTTTACTTCAAGCCAAGTAGCTTGGTTTGGTGACTCCCTACTTGTCTTGGTCTTGTCTTGATTTCAAGATAAGATCAAGACAAGAGGAAGTCTTGATTTTTGTGAAACACAAAAGCCTATAGGAATTGTAGATGCACGTTAAAGGTGAATTAATTTTACCATTACAAATGATATAATTTTTATTTTTACAACTACATAATAAATAAAATATTTTATAACTTTATTCTAAATTTGATGTTCAAAAACTGCTAAACGTATAATATAGTTTTTATGTTTACTTTCTGTTTTGTTTTAATGAACTTGATCTTATTCAAGGTCTTTTAGTCAGTATCTACTCGTTATAAAAAATATATATATATTGACATGTTTACTACTATGTGTAAAGTTACGTGATTGTTATTTTTTGTTTCTCTTTAAATAAAAAGTTATAATTAGGTTAATATATATTATTTATTACAGATTTACAACTTACAACAAAATCCATTCAATGTTGCTTACAACTTACAGTATAATTAAATCTAAAATTTAATTACTATGATTAGGTTTAATTGTATATGCATATGTATATATTTTTATTTCACAAAATCAACAATAGTATCTTTCATGTCTACATGTTATTAAGTTTTATTCACACCTTTTTAATTTAAACGCAACAGTTTCCATAATGTTCCAAAGCTAAAAACACATTGCTGAATAGGCGCCATAATAATGGAAGTATGTGGCACAATGTAAAGTAAAATCACGCCGGAACAATAATAGAAAGCTAGTCGCATTGTCGCATAAAATTTCACATAAAAACGCGCTCTGATTTCCACTTTAAGTTGCAAGGTCGCCAGTCGTTTGTCACAACGAAATGCCTCTGCATTGATAAGCAAATATTTTAAAGCCACTTATGATAACAATGACGGTCCAAAAATAATTACGGACTTTGGCTATGAGTCATACTCGTTGTTTAGAAAATTCCTATGTTTTTGTGTGCATGAGATGAAGTAATCATTGAAATATGCATTTTCTTTTTTAAAAAATAATGAATCATTATTGCAATGATGTAGGCATTGAAAAAATTAACAATTTGTTGTTCTTTTCAATCCATAAAAATGAGTATAAAATATTCTGTTGTTTAACTAATCAGTATTTAAGCTTGGCTTGGAATATTCATGTGTTGTATTTATGGTATAATAACGCCTATCTATACAGGGTGTCCAGGGTAGGTCACTAGTTATTGGCGAAAATGTGAAATTTGCAACAACCATTGTTTTTAACCTATAAATTTAGAAATTGTTGTATTTTCAGTGTTTGAAACAAATGAAAATAGACAAATTACACATGATTGTAAAGCTAAATAAAATCTCTTTTCAATGGTGTAACTTTCCAATATGGCGTCCATATAAAAATCAATACTTTGACATCATAACTCGAAAACTAATAGTGATAAAAAATTGAGCATCACCATTCGAAAGAACATAAAAAAGTCCCTTACAGATATGCAAATTAAAATCCAATATTATTTCACATTTGGAAGATATTTCCAAAAATAAAAAACTGTAAAATTTACATTTTCGCCAATATCTAGTGACCTATGTATTTTTTTGTCGAATAACAAAACACCATTAAAATGGTCTCCTAATGGGGCAACTTTATTCTAGTTTTACCGACTTCGTATCTCTTATAGTTCTCGAGATTCCCCTGTTTGCAAATTCTGTATATTCAAAAATCAACTAATTGATGAGTAATATTTGACAAGTACCTTTTACCGGGAAATCATAAATAAATATTTATTTTATGTCACTAATATTTTGTTCTTTATTTACATTTATATTTAACCTAGTTTTGCTGAGCTTATATTGTGATACTTTTGCGCATTTCTATAGGAAATTTAGTTATTGGGATTTAGATATTTTCGAAGGAAAATAAAGAAGTAGATGTAAATTGTTTAGTGCCCAGAAAATAGGTTAAAATGATGTAATACTGTTGTACCAAAATTTTCAGTTATACGTACTTCAATGCTAAAGTAATAAACTGCAAATCTTATTCCATTGTTGGGAAAAATAGAATGCTTTTTTTGGCGCCAAACTGTCGTGTTTTTATAAACATTGTACACTTATTTACACATTATATGTAATGTATAAATATACTTAATAGACCCGTTTAGTGTGACGTCACGAAGGTTCCCAACAAGAAAATGGCGTTTTCGTTGCTATGGCGGTTGCTATGTTAAACCAGGATTTGACGTTTAGCGCTTATAATATATGAGTTTGTTTATTATTGAAATGGTTCAGAAACACATTATAAAATTTTCTTCTGTTATATATAAATACTAACCTGACTAAGTTTATCCACGTATACTTCAGATTCAGATTTAGGTCTATTGGAAATTTAAAATCTTACAAGTTCCACGTTCGCTATAATGATTGAAGTTAGCTGCGGAACACATCAGCTTGCTGAAACAAAATTAAAATAAAGCCTTAAAATAAAATATACACTGTACATCTTGCAAGACGTAAGCATTAAACGGGCCTATTTTATATGATATTTGCTATTATACAGGGTGATGACGGGCACAGCCGAACATTGGACTATGTAAAATCATACTTTCATAGTTTCCTGCTTCCCTAATTATTTTTATATAAAATCACCCCAAATATAGGATAGCTATGGAATTTAACAAAAAAAGTAACAAATGTTTACTTGTGCTCATAAACAGAAAATATAAATAATACCTAATATAAATAATTAATCAAACTTGACAGATAAATCGATAAACATTACAGGTATGTACGTATGTACGTATCTCGCATAACTCAAACGGTAAACCGTAGAATGTTGAAACCTCCCACCTCCGTTTTTCGTCATTCCATAATTTCCTGAATTGGTACTTTACTTGAAGCCTATAATAGATTTTAATGAAAAACTATTTTAAAATATAATCCAAAACATTTCAAATTTGATTATAAAACTTTTATGTCAGTGGGAATAACATAGCAGATTTTGCTTAAAATAGGCTAACGGAAGTGATATAGTAACAGTTTTTCTTGAATAAAATGGTTTTATTTTGATTTTAGAAATAAATGCTTCAAATAATAGTTTTAGAGAATTAAATTCTGTCTTTAGCAGAGCCAATATTATTATATTAGGCCTTTATATAAGCGAGATATGTAAATTTAAAAATTATACACTTTTTGGTTTTTATAATAAAGCTTGCTATGGATTAAGACAAAAAAGTGCAAACAATAAAAAAATTAATGTTATTGTCAAATTACGTCAAATACGTGCAATTTTATAATTGGGTCTATATTTTATGTTTGTCTTACGTACAAGGAAGTCGTTTGGTGTCTACATCAGATTTTTTTGCTAAATCCATGGCTATCGCTATTTTTGGGGCGATTTTTGACATTTTCATACCTAATTTTTGCCGTTACAGAATATGAACAATTAATTTTGCTTATGGATTCAGACGCTCTACAACTTTTATTTAAAGCTTTTTCTACCTAAAATAATTAGGGAAACAGGAAATTACGAAAGTATGATTTTACATATTAAAGTCCTATGTTCGGGTGTTCGAGTCACCACCCTGTATAGCCATTTTCATGACTACTAATTCCAAATGAGTGTGCCTTTTTCCTGTATCAATTTCCCTCCAAATCTTTTTTCTGTGATTGAACCTGAATGATCCGCGGCATGACAGTAACCAGTGGTCAGTCGGACGGTGAACGGTTTTCCCGGAACCGGATAGCACATCACATATAGCGACTGTCGCTGCATACAGCTCGCTTACAGAGCATCTGTATGCTAGTTGACTCGCTGCTTCATTCCTACTCTGATGGCATTTCGCTTTTTTATACTACATCCGGTAGCAGGGCTATGCCAGTGGCGTACGGCTTTTTTACTGACTGCAATGGATGTGTTGTTTCGAATGTTGGAATGACATGATTGTTGATGATGAGAGATTGTGAGAGAATGAAGGAAATGAACGGAATTATGTTCATGGGTCGTAATTTAGAATAATAAATGCAAATATAACACCAAAGGAAGTAATCCCTAAATTCATTCTGTTTTTGTTTCGTGCTTCTTTTAATTTTAGGTAAGCATGTTTATAAACTGACTTTACATTCTGTCTTCAATTATACACTATTTAAACTACTTTTTGAAGTTCGAAACGTGTTATGTGTCATATAAAACCGTTATTGAATAATACTTGCAATGCATGTTTTCGGTACACATGGAAAGAGACATAATTCGTATTGAATGTATGCAAATAGCAGCCATTGAGAGCATTCTATTCAAAAGAAATGTTTATCCATCGACAATTTTTTAAATTTGTACCTATTTAATTCGCAAACATCTTTCGCGACTTCTGAAAAAATGTAAAAAATAAATAAATTGTTGGCATTTCACTCTTCATTTTATCAGATATTGTATTAAAGAGTTTCGAAATGAAAAAATGCATGTGATAATATGTAAATGTCATAAAATGTCGTGCTAAAACGTCGGCCACATATTATTAGACATTTCGTTCAATCATTTTTATGTATTTTTTTATATGTATATTGATTCCTGCAGTAATAATTTATGTTCTGGTAGAGTTCGATATTATAATGTGAATATCCAAATTCTTTTTTGTGGAAGTTAATAAATAAATTATAAAGCTATAGAAGGAAGTTTTAGATATATAAAATTTCCTTTTTCCTTCCTTATTGAATATCTTTATAAGGTTTATATTATTGGATTTATTTTATAAATAGCAATACTATATTAGTCCTTATATCCATAAATTTGTAGAAATTCTTGAATAATTTTTGCTTTAAAAAGAAAAGATTTTACCTACGTCTACAATTCTTACATTTACACAATACATATGTATTACGCGAGCGCGCTCTTATGAGTGTGCTCCATAAAAGCGCTTTTATTATAAAAGTGCAGTTGAAATATGGGCAAATATTCATCTTAATAAAAAAATCTGATGTGGCCAGCACATTATCTTACGTCAGATCTATGTATTTTGTACAAATTTTATACAGATGGTTCCTTGCAAAAGAATCTATTTCTTGTACATTTCCTTCCGGTAGAAAATTTCTAGAATAAGATTATATATTTCCAGTAAAATTATAAGACAAACACACTGTCATTTTCACTTGACACTGACACCTTTCAATCAGAATTTTCTTAATATAGTAGCTGTTTCCATAGCTGTGGCTACTTTATGAAATTTAATTTCTTTATAATTTTTAACTCTATATATATCCGTTTAATATTAAATATAAAATGCAATCAAATCGTATAGAGAATAAAATATTCTTTAACATTTATAATAACATTAAATGTGAAAAAATGATATTTAACATATTTTTTTCAAGAAAAACTGTTAAAATCTTCAAATGAGGGTACTTCCGGTTGACCAATTGTAACTAAAATCTAATTAGCTTTTCATATGGATGTAACGAAGAAGAATACGAAAGAAATATAATTTTTGAAATTGTAGTATTAGATTTATCGCAGACGAAATTTTTGTTACAAACTCAGACACACATACAGACACCATCGTAAAAATAGTAAAATCGAATTGTAGGGACCCGAAAACGTGCTTATTAATTAAAAACTCATCATAGAGTTTTTTGATCAAAGACAATACCTTCCTTACCTAAAGGTGACGGAAGATAATAATGGCTTATATTAAGACCCACTTTTGTTAAAAGTCGAGTTCAACCTCATAAGAAAATGTAGAAACGCACTACATCATACGCTCGTAATACGGACCAATATTTTAGTAATTTAATTTGTACTTTTTACAGACCCCTTTAATCAACTCTCGGGGAACATCGCCCGGTCAAATGATATTTTACTGCTGTTGATTTTAAGTATTTTATATTTTTAAAGTACTCGTATTTGATTTAGAACCCAGACATTTTCCTGGGTATTTTTTGATGGGAACATAAAACTGTACGTTATGCGTGATGAGTCGCGATAATTTGCTTTTACTGTTATGTAAAATATCAAATATAGTGTATGCGTTGTGTATTTATAAAATGCATAGGTAGTATACATATACTGTTTGTTCTTATGAATCTCATTTTAGTAATTCTTGTATTTTTTAATTTACTGTTTATAACAGATGAAATACAGTAAATAACGGTAAAATGGCATTTTTCAGAACAAAATCGTAATATATTACAAATATTAAATAAAAAATGTAAATTTCAAGCAAGTTGCGAATTTCTTCACGTAACAAACATAATAATAAAATATTACAAAGTTCATCATATCACATGTTTCACAAGTATACATCTTCTGAGTCAACTTTTCAGTCATGATCAGAAGTTGGCTAGCTTAACAGTGTGGTGTAACCTAAGGCCGCCGTGGATCGGACGGAGGCCACGGCGCCATACAGGTTACATCACACTGATGAGCACCAATTAGTGCGAAACGCGTCTGTGATTACTCGTTGTGTTCGCTTCTGATGATGAATGAAAAGTTGACTCAGAAGTTTTATATGTACTTGTGAAACATGGCGGAACTCTATAACATTTTTTTTACTAGTTAGAAATTAGATAATGGGGTCTCGTGGCCGCGTGCCTGAGTGTCTGGTCGCGAATCTGGGGAACCGGGTTCGATCCCGACCGACGCCAAATATTTCCAATTTTAAATGGCACAAAATTGACCCCTGTGGTGCACTCTACACGCCAGCAATGAGTGCCCGTGAGGTGACGCCTGGTAAACGCCCGCACGGTACAAATATGTCATCATCATTACCGATATCTGCGAACAAAGCAGATTGGCACACCCAGCAATGGGTAATATGCCGTGATGATATATTTATTTATTTATTTTAGAAATTAGATAACAGAAATTAATACTTTTACTAATGAAAATGTAATTGGTTCTGTTCTGGACACATTCATTTTTTCTGTATCTTACACTTGCTTCTACAACTATATTTTTCTGAAAGTTATATCTAAAATATAGTTTTTTCTTGATCATTATCAAATGAAATATGTATATATTAATTAATAGTGGATAATTTCATGCAATTTTTACTCATTACTACAATTAAATGAATTAAATATGAACTAATTGCAATTTGTGGGTGTTTAAAAACAATTTATTATCTAGAATTAAAGGTGCTTTACTATATTATTAAGCAAAATTATTCTTGGTTAATGGAACGTATAGTAGTCGTATGCTGCCGACTCTGGCATGATCGCATATTCGTATCATATTGGTTAAACTTTTTTATTTATCGTAAAATTAGAGATAATTAACCTCATTTTATCATCATGAATATTTATGGAAATTCCTAGGTTTATAGCCTACTGTAATGTAAATATTTGTGCATAAAGATTAAACTTTAATTTCTGTAAAAATCAGCTTATTGGAACAAATTGTAATCAATTGTACGTAATACTGACCTAAAATCGTGAAAAAGAAACTATAAAATTTCCCGTAGTTTTAATTACATTTATTTATAAAATTGATTTAATACCCGTACTTTTTCTGATAATTTTAATACTCTTATCAAAATTACCTTTATTCAAACAAAATATTGGAAACCAAAAATTCCAATATTTTTGATACCGACTGTTGGTTGGTACTGATTTTTTACTCATTGTATTACCTTCATTGTTTTTAACTTGAACTAATCTCAAATTGCTCAGTGTATATTTTACCTTTTATATTAATTGTGTTTACGTTACTTTATCATATTCATAAAATAATGTAAAAATAATTTTTTATTTAATCGCCCGTTTTATTTTATTTAATTTCGTGAAGAATATTGAATATTAGAAATATTTTAAATCAAGTACAGTAAATTTACATTTTCTAGGTTAAATTGTTTTTTTTTTAACTTTATTAAAATATATTAAAAAGGAAATATTGAATTGTTATCGGAACTACTTATATATTATTCTAGGAGTTTTGTATGTCAATACTTATATGACGAAAATTTATAAAGCAGCATTTAACGACAAAACATTTGTACGTGTGAAAATTTATATTTACATAGTTTATATGTCAAATATTTGTATGATTAATACAGGGAAAAATAACGGAGCTGCAGTCACTTCTTGTTGAAATTTTATTGAAAATTAAACATATACAAACGTTGGTATATGTTTAATTTTCAATAAAATTTCAACAAGAAGTGACTGCAGCTCCGTTATTTTTCCCTATATTAATAATTTCTACAGTCGAATCATTCCTAACTATTTGTATGATTGTTTACTTATGGCAATACGTTTTTTATACCACCAATGAGTGTTATATACCAAATTTTAAAAGTATTGGATTATATTTTAATATAGTTTTTTATTAAAATCTATTATAGGCTTCCAGTAAAGTACCACTTCTGGAAATTATCTAATGACCAAAAAGAGACGTGCACAACTAGATATTATAGCAGCCCTAATGTCCTAAATACAAATTTCAACTTTCTACGGCTTACTGTTTTTGTGTTATGCGAGATACATACGTACGTACATACGTATTTACGACGAAATTAGTCAAAATGGTTTCAGACATGGTCAAAATTGATATTTCCGTTGAAATCTGAAAACCGAAATTTTTCGCGATTACAATACTTCATTTGCTTATGTACAAGGAAGTAAAATCTGCAAAATATACATTTTCGCTTATATCTAGTGACCTATACATTTTTGTCGTAGATAACGAAAAACCATTAAAATGGTCTTCTAATGGGTCAACTTTTGTTTAATTTAACCGACTTCGTATTTCTTATAGCTCTCGAGCTCCCCATGTTGGAAGAATTACCCTGGACATCTGTGCAAAGTTTCAAGCCGATCTTGGATAAATTAAAATTTAATAAATAATTTTACTAATTATATTTCTTCGTGAAACGTATGTGTGCAAAGTTTCAAGTTAATCGGAAATGTGGAAGTGGGTCACTATTGGATTTACAAGATTTAACCCTAAAAAACAAGTGAAGTTAAACGAAAGTTTGGAAAAATTGAAAAGTAAATTATCCGATATTACTCAGATGCAGAATATATTTTATTTGTTAGTAAAACAAACTGTCAGCAGATAAATTATTCGTTTCAAAATCGCATTTAAAATTATGTTATCGTCTATTGATCGCTCACCTGAATCATATTTAAATGTAGTTTTGCCCCATATCTTTTACCAAACTTTTCCGTAGAAGATAAATACGAGTATTCCAATAATTTAGTAGAATATATCTATTCGATCGATAATGAAATATATGAAAAAGCCATTGTTGACAAATTCGGTGTCTCAAAATACTTGCGATAAATTTTCGCCACGTTCGTTTGGCAGCTCTGTCGTGGAAATCTCTGAGCGCGAATGAAATAGCGATCTCGCTAAATTTTAAAATACGGGTCTTTTTGCTGGCCGCGAGTTTTGGCTGGCGAGGCGAGGCGATGGCGTTGGTCCCATACCCTGGCCGGGTGCCAGCCGCTGCTTTCCACTGTATTTCTCTCCTTTCTTCACTTTTTTTCACTTTTTTCTCTGCGATGTGAGAAATTTAAAGGACATTTTTGCCGGTTTTGTTTTATGTATGCGTCATTTGTTTCAAGATGCAATGGTGTTGTTTTCAGAACTTGCTGCGATTTTAAATCCAGTAATTTTATTCATAATTGACGACTGTTCCAATTTTCAAATCGTAAATATTACAGTAATACTAAATTTTATTACTACCATGCCTGGTACCAACATAGTATAAGTATAAATGAAAATCGAATAAATTTAAGTAATCCTTAAAATGTACCTATTAATGGATTATTATTATATAATTTTCCGTTGATTGTTAACCTTTTTATCGGTCAATTAAATGTCACTACGTGGGTTAAATTTCAATATCAAAATACACAAAGTACTCAACCTACATAGGAGGTTCGTATTGCGAAATTGATATATTCTGTAGTACCATAACATAATCAAATTTATTCGTTATGTACTTGTTTTATATGCTGATATAAATTGTAAATTAATGTTACCGCAGCATATAACGTTTATCATTAATAATAAAGAAAAACTTTCAAAAACAATCTATTATCAAAATACATTGAAAAGATAATAGTTAAACATATGGTGTTATTCACGGAGACAGGAAATCTAAGCAATTTTTTTTCCCTATTTATTGCACTTTAATAAAAGCATGTTTTTAAAAACCTTTTTTTTATTTGCTTTACACTATTTAGTCTTTCGGTGTGAAATCTCTTTATATAATTAATAATTGTTTAATTTTGGCACTGTTGTCATCTGTTGTCAAAATGTACAAATATATACTATACCAAATTTTTGAAACTGGAAAACATTTTACCAATTGATGTAAACAACGTCAAAGTTATTAATTTACTGGCGGATCCAAATCATACAAGATTGCTTGCGTGGAATCCGTTAAATACATATTTACTTTATGTGTAAATAATAATAGTCAATGCATTCGTTGTGGAAGATAATTCACAAACAGTACTAACTAAACGTTAGTGCAGAAATTGATTTAAAAATTAAAAAAGAAATTCTTATTAAAAAATATTTTTAAAAAACTCAAATGTAATACTGAACTGTTCACTCACTCAAATAACCTAGGAAAAGAAACTTACTCGTGTATCTATTAGATACAGTTCTGCAACGGAGTTTTAATTTGAAAAATTGTTTTTAAAAACTTACGAAATTATTGCTTTGCCATTTAAATTATGTACCTATGTATATGTGCAAAGTTTCAAGTTTGGTTTTAAGTCAATCGGAAGTACTTAATTATAATAATTAATTTTTTTCACGAAAATATTAAATTGTTATCGGAGTTTGCATAGTTTCAAGTCGGTTGGATATACTGATATACATAATGAATTAAAAAGAATAAATTATTTTACTCACGAAAATATAATTTCGGAATTGTGTATGTGTGTAAAGTTTTAAGTCGACCGGATATGTGAAAATAGGGCAAAATTGGATTACAAGATTTGACCTTGACCATAAAAGTGAAGTTAAATAAAATATTGTAAAAAATAATGTTAGTATACAATAATATATATACATTTTACTGTCGAAAAGTAGCAATATAAAAGTTCAATAGTAGACGACCTCATTGATTAATTTCAGATTTCTACGTAAATGACAGGAAATTGAGGTTATGCTTCGAAGAATACCCATTATCTGACATAAAAATTTATTGACGTTGTTTCATGGAATAAATGTCTATTTTTAAATGTTTACATGTATAAGTACCAATAATACATGCAAAAATGCAGTATATACATATTAATAAATTAGCTATTTCAAGTTGTAACAAGTTATTAAAATATTTATGAACTCATCTTTAGATCAAAGTAAAAATATTTAAGTTTTGTGTTTAATTAAGCTCTGGAAAGTAAAGAAATCAGCAACAAAACTTCTCTTGGAGTGGGCTTGAAAGTTGTGGAGGGTCAAAGTGCTACAAGATCACCTCTGTTGGTGCGGTGCGATGCCCCTATCTCCCCTAAGTAGCCGTCGGCGAAGAAACATCGTAACCAACCAAGCGGACAATCCCTAATTTCGTACCAGAGTCGCACTGCACTGCTGCTGCCCCGTAGCCAGGGTAGATCCTTATCTTATCCATGTTGCATTTCAATTAATAAAATTAAAATATATGTTCATAATTTCCCCAGTTTTTGAAGGATATTGCAATGCTGCAGTCGTAAAAATGAATTTATTAAAAATTTAACTGCAGTTTGAAGTGGATGATTATTTAATTTGAATTTAATTCTTATCTGTAGAAAATGTAGTTGGTTGCATTTTTGTTAGTAAAGTTTAACGAATATTGAAAAAAATTGTTGTTAATTCCTGAAATCAGTTAGTATAAGTATATATTTTTTTTCTTTTAAATTTATTTGACAAGCTTAAATGAACATCTTGTAACTTTATGGCCCGTACCACGATCACGGTTTTAACTAAAACACTGTTTTAAGAAATGTTAAATTCAAATTTCAATATTTAATTTCTCCCTTATGTTTAAAGAACAATTTTTAAAAAATATTTGTTTGAATACAAAATATGTTCTGCTGTAAAATCATATTTTGATAAATTTTATATTATTTATTAATATTATTAAATAATGAAATATGACATTTCTTAAAACAGCGTTTTAGTTAAAACCATGATCGTGGTACGAGCCTATATCTTTATTACAATGTGTTTTGTATTAGGAGAAGTAAATTCAAAATATGTACGAGGACTGTTAGAAAAGTATCCGACCTTGTTTTTTTTTCAAAAACCTGATGGATTTGAATCAAGCGCGCTTGCATGAGCCGACCTTGAACCTTCGTGTACATGTGTGATAGCGTCTGTTGCAAGCAGCATTTGAGTGATGTAGTATGTAGTGCTCTCGTCGGTTTTTCATTGTAAGGAAAATTACGGAATGATTGGAGCAACGCTATTGCATCAAATTGAAACTGGACGACAGCCAGGTGGAAACCATTCGGAAGATTCAGACGACTTTCGGTGACGATGCTGTGGGATTAAAGACGGCCGCACATTGGTGGAGAGCGAGCAACGCTCCGGTCGGCCATCAACATGCTGAAATGATCAGGTCATTGCCAAAGTGAACGCTGTGGTGATGTGACCAACAGGAAATTGGCGCCACCATAAAGACAATGTCCCAGCACATTCCTCGTACCTGATTCATATTTTTTGGCGAAGAACAAGACTCCTTCATTAGGTTCTTTACTCTCCTGATATGGCCCCCTGCGACTTCTGGCTATTCCTCAAACTTCAGAAGCCATTGAAACGAACGTGATTTTAGACAAGAGAGGACATTATGGCTGCAACGACAGCCGAGCTAAACTCCATTCCGAAAGAGGCTTTTTCGGAATGCTTCCAACAATGGCGACATCGCTGGGAGAAGTGTGTGGAGTCCTAAGGAGACTACTTTGAAGGTGTTTAGTTTTCCAACGCTCCAGGTATGTCAGTTTTTTCCCCCGGCCAAAGGTCGCATACTTTTCTAACAGACCTTGTATCTCTAATCAAATACTTTTTTAAAATTCCTACCCAATATGTTTTTTTTTTGTTGTTTTAAAGGGTAATACTCGTATTAGGTTTTTTAAATTTTGTTGAATTTAATAAGTATTAATATTTTTTTAAATAATTGCATGTTAATGTTCATATAAATACTTTTTCTTGCATTTATTAAATTATATGATTTATTTTTATTGTATTAAAAATATAGTGGCTTAAATCTTAAATATTTACATATTTTGATTTTGTTATTTGTTCTTTATTGTGATTTCTTTGTATTAATTGCATTAACTTATTATTCTACATATCTACATCATCGCATTGTTAAGAATGCAGATTACTATTTTTATTTTGTACTTATATATAATTTATTTTATTTTTTTAGTAAGTACCTACGGAATAAATAAAACGTTCAGAAACTATTAAATATTTATACAAGAAAAACAAAATATTTGTTTTCATTCATAGTATGTATGAAAAATTAGCTATTCACAATACAGTAATCAGTCGTAATTCTTTTAATTTTAAATTAACTTAGGTTAAAGTATCATTGCTCGTCGGCTCCGGTGGCTCAATGGTTAGAGCAACAGCTCTTAGTTATGTAATTGGGAATTATCGAGGAATTTATCCTGTTGAGAGTTTTTTTTAAGTTATGTAGTTGTATATAAATTTTGATTGTATATTCTTAAAACGTTTTCTTGTTTAAGTTATTACGACTTCAAAGTAAGCCCTATCCTTTTTGTAAGAACCGTAGGTACCGTGTAAGATTAACTTTTTCTGTGGACTATCCCTTAAAAATCTCTAATTCTTTATATAATCGTATTCCAGATTATACTTCGAATTTTGCGTATTCATTCCGTATTTTCCCCCAATTTTCGTGGTTGTGGTGAAAACTCCCCTCGCGCGCTACTGTAGCACCTCAGGCCACGTGGTTTGCTGTGCCCCAGCCGCTCCATCAGCCGGCTCTTTGATCGGGTGCTTCTGCCAATTTCACTCTTATTCGCTACCATCGCGTAGCTGCTGGCTACGCAGCCGAGCCATCAGACAGTTCAGAGCAGCTTCAGGCCCGAAAACACGTGGTGAATCTGAAATCTAGATGCTGATTAAATTAGATTGAATTAATATGGACTATAGAAGAATTATTTCAGTATCAGGTCGTGGCCGTGGTCGATTTATTTTATATATATATATGTATATATATATATATATATATATATATATATATATATATATATATATATATATATATATATATATATATATATATATATATATATATCAAATATATTTGATTTTTGGGTACCGATCGACGCTAGCCGATCATTCTGCACATGCGGAGTGAAGCATTTAACATTACCATTGATTTTATATACTTCGTAAGTACGAAGTATATAAAATCAATGACATTACCTTGTGAATTTGTCAAGAATGTCAATTGTGCGACAGTTTATTAGTATATTTCCCGCACACACTCACACACACACACACACCAGTCTGTCTTACGCCTCTCTTTTCAGCCCCTCATAATTTCCTCTCTCCTTACATTTGTTAACATTCAAAATTTTCTTCTTTACTTCTATGCCTTTTCCCTTCAATTATAATTTTCTGAATACAATTCCTCCTTATGTTCAATCCGGTTAGCTTTCTTTTTCTTATTTCTCTCAAAATTAATCATTTTTCTCCAATACTTCTCAACTTTTCCTCATTCTTGACTCTTTACCCACTCACTCTTCTATAACCGCTACCAAAACCACATATCTAAACTTTCCAATACTTTTTCTTCTTCAAGGTGCAAATTTCGAATCCATACCGTACAATAAATATTGTGTATAAAGCATTTTGCAAACTTCTGTAACACTTATTTACGAAGATCCCAATTAAAGACACTCTGAAGCTGCTTGAGATTGATATTGTAAAATATATATTTAACAATGAATACTACAAACAAGTTGATGGTGTAGCAATGGGTAATCCTGTCTCCTTCCATATCAATTTTTTATATGGAGTTCTTTGAAGAATTAGCTTTGAATTCTTATACGTTGAAACCATCATTATGGTTAGGGTATGTTGGTGATGTCTTTGTTAATTGGCCCCATGGACGTCATTATTTATCAATCTTCTTGAACCACTTGAATAACATCCATGAAAATATTAAGTTCACCGTAGAAATCGAAGAAAATGGCATTATTCCCTTCCTGTATGTATTACTGGAAAGAAGTTAATATGGTTCTCTACTACATTCAGTCTACAGGAAGCCTGCACACACTAACTAATATTGGAGGAAGAAATGAAAGAAATTAAGTATATTTCGTAAAAAATGGATTTTCTACTCCTTCAATTGAAAAATGCCTGAAACCGAAAAGACCTGCTAACAATGGAAATGAAAGGAACGTAATGAATGCTTTGCTTCCTTACGTCAAAAATGTCACGGACAAAATGGGTAGACTTCTCCGTAAGAACATGAAGATTTCGTTTTCTCCATATGTTAAAATTAGACATATGTTAAGACAAGTGTAAGACGTAATCCTTCTGCAGTCTTCAGGGAATTATCAAATTCATTGTGTCTGCGGGAAGGTTTACGTTGGTCAGACTGGTAGAACTATTTCTACAAGATTGAATGAACACCAGCGATGGATCAGATTGAACCAGCCTGGAAAATCATCTGTTGCAGAGCATGCCCTGGAAGAATTTCACCAAATTAAATTCGAAGAAGCAAAAATTATTGCAAGACCCGCACGCCTCAACAACAGGTTAATTCGAGAAGCCTTAGTGATTTATAAAACCAAGAATAATAATCTCAATCATTGCGATGGATTAGAACTTAGTCGAGCATGGCTTCCTATATTAAATATATTGTAATTTTTAATAATATATTATTGTAATTTATTCATAAATAGGTCGTTGTTCGGAAAGTAATACATGTCAATATAGAAAATTCTTAATGTGTTCCTATCTTCTAATATTAGAAAAATCGAAGGTTAAATATATACCTTTTATGTACTAAAATTAACGAATTTTTTGCACACTGTCCTGGTTTGTGTTCCTTTCTATTTTTAAAGAAATTATAGGGCTAATTAAAAATACCGGCCCAATTTTTGAGCGTTAATGAAGCCATGAATCGCTTGCTTAACCAATGTAGTCATCGCTTTATTTAAAGATTTATGCACATTTGCTGGGGCTAATGTTTCCTGCTCTGTAATAAATTTTTCTATAAAATTGAGGCTAATTTTCATATTATCTTAAGATATAAAAGTTCATTTATTTTTGGTTAGTTTAATTAATTTCTAAGCCTTTATGATCCATAAAGGATGTTTTAAATGAAATAAAACCGGCCTATGAGTACTCTGTGCTTTGTTAATTGGTACGGGTTACGGGATAACAAAAATTAATTTACCTGCTGGTTTGACGTCGATATTCGTTGCTATTTTATTTGATTTTTGTAGGAGAAAAAAGTGAATAAACTCTTAACAAATGATATATTTTTAGGTGGCGCTGGAATTATATGAGTGCGTGTATTGTGTAGCGGTTACTGACATTTATTGATTATCTATATTTGTCTTATATTGACCTACACTTTATGACTAGTTGACATTGGTCAGTAATTAATATTAATTACTAGATACAACCATTACTGTCATTGCCATTTTGTTGTCACGTTATAAATTGTTGATAACTATCTATGATTTATTTTTTCTCATAGTTGTGTTTATAAATAAACTATAAATACATTTCTTATGAATTACATATATTTTTTAATGGAAAACTATAAACTAAATTTTATATTTTTGTCAACTGTCAACATTTAAATTGTAAAAGCTATATGGCATGAAGCCAAATAATTTATGGTATTTTTAGAAATATCTATATACATTATTTCAATTTAAGTTTTATTACTATCTTTTAATATTTTTTACGCAGTTTTTTTAGCGTATTGATAATGAGCACAGTTGAAAAGCATGTCTGAAGAAACAAAGAAAGCAGATTCATTTGAAACAATGTACGGAAACGTCTGGTGATGTCTCATTCTTGAAGACTATATCCTCAGGTTTATTTACAAGTCATGAGATGAGTTTATTATCGTAGCCAGACGAAGTACAGTTGCAATGAGAGATGAACTAGTATGCGCTATTTACAAATAATAACGGATTCAATTCGTCTGTATTGACTTAAACAGGAAAGAAGTTGGTGAATATATTCATAATAGATCGTTTTAATTTTAAATTTGTAGACATATTACAGTGATTTATTTATATGATATTCTGTGCTGTACACAACAAAAGTATGAGAGTGTTTTTATAGGTACTGATATTTTATGCAATTAATTGTATAAAAAATTGTCTGTAAATATTTTAAAGTTATCTTTTAATGTAACAAAATATAACCGCTCATGCAGTCATACATTCATGTGTGAGGATCTGGAAAATATACTTTTAGGATCCAAGTATAATCGGATCTTAAACTTACAATAAACTAAAATAATCTTATTAGTATAGAATCTGAAGCCAGATTCGAATCTTGACTTCAGATCCGACTCTTAATGTTATAATGAATATAATTATTGTATAAAATATCCACAGGAAGATACATCTACTGATTACTATTGACGGGTTTTGTGACTTGTATACATTTTTGATTGCGTATTGTTCACATATCAATATATTTGTTTACATCTAAATGATTTTTTTTTTCATAATTTTTAAATTTATGCATATATTCAATTATATTCAGAACTCGTAATTGGTGAATTGTAATGAGCAAACTTTTCTACATCTTGTTTTTATAGAATTAATGAAAGAGAGAGGTAGAAAAGGTTATTCACACACGTATATTACGTGTTGACTTTTTTATAATTTTTTTTCGTGTTTCTAAAAATACCTGTCGGACATTGTACCTTCTCTATAATTAAAATAATTTAGCCCCTTAGTCGCATAGGACGTAGACCAACCCATCAATCCAAAATAGAGTTTTGTGTTTAATTCAAAAGATCCATCACAGTCACAATTATTTCCCAAGGGCCGTTACCCTGTCCTACACCTTGTTGTAGTCCCACAAAACAAACAAACGCCCGCAAACAAGTGAGCATCAACGGGCGGTGGTGGCGCAGTCGCAGACAGAAGAGAACAAACGACAAACGCGGATGATAATACCAGCACGTGTGTGTTGTGTGCGCGGGCGGTTGTGCGTATTTGTAACAGAGATCGCGCGGCCGCATGTGCTCGCTGCATGTGGCTAGTGTGGTACACTGTGCTATGCCATGCTATGCTATGCTGGCTTACGACATTTAGATAGCGCTATCTGAAAGGCCTGTGCGACTAGGTAAAGGTGTAGTAGACCTCGGGGCTTTATTATACTCTTCAAGTCTAACTCAAAAATTCTACTGGGGGTTCGTTTACTACTTCAGCGGGGGATCAGACAAAATAATACTCTTGTTTTCACCAAGCTGTTTGTAAAGATAATCAAGTTTTATCTAAGTTTGACAGTTAGCTAGATTTCCGTTAAATATACAATAAGTACGAGCCCCGTCCAGCTTCAGTTGGCCCATTCGCTTTAATTTAATTTATTTAATAAATGATACAAATAATAACTAACAAATTATCACCAATTTTTATTAATATAACGGACATTTGTGGTTCTCATGACACATCAAGATATGTTTTCTAAAATATTTTATTGGTTCAATGTAAAATGAAATAATACTAAGATTTACCAACTATTCAAGAAAAGATGAAAAAAAAATTTAACGAATTTAAGTCGTAAAGTTATTAGGTTTCCCTAAGTAAAATGTCTAACATAATTATAGTAATTTAGAGTAAAAAGCGATGTTACCCTATATTGATAAGAAATATGAATTAATACAACAATTTGTGTTACTGTTATACCGTTAAATTTTCAATCTTTAGCTAAAAATTCAGTTTACTATTATTTAATTATTATTACAAATTCTATTAGTTAAAGCTACGTTTCCAGCTCTTAACATAGTCACTGTTTTTGTTATTTGTCATAACCTTGAAAGTTTATCATACGTATAATGGCTTGAGCGTTTCCAGCTACTGTTTTAGTCTTTAGTCTTTGTCTTTGTCATAGCGCATAAACACAAAGTTTGCATACTTCATACTTTCGTCATAGTCTTTGTCGCTGTTCTGTTGGAAAGAGATAAGTGATGTAAGCGATATCTCTTTTTATGTTGCGCAGTAGTTCTACAGGTTGTATCTGTCATTATTTTGGTGGTTATGTTATTATTTTTGTGTTAAGATAATATAAATATGGACAACAGAAAGAAAAAAATCAAATTTTTTGTATTATAAGTACAAATAAAATTATATCATATCTTATGGATATACAGACAATATTGAAATTTAAAGTGGAATATTAGAAATATTGTGGCTCGTTCATCTTATTAATTTCGTGCTTTATTTCAAATGTTATTTTGGAATTATACAAAATAATTACATTATTACTTAATTTGAGTAATAATTACTACTCATCATTAATATCATTAATAACTATATAATTTTTGAAGCATTGTACAGAGTTTTATAAATGTGTTCCCTTTTTGAGTGAACAAACATTATAAGTACAAAAACTTAAGACTGTGCTTATGTTAACAGCTAGAAATGGCCAATATCTTCTAACAAAAACATAAGACAAAATACAAAAACAAAGACTAAAACAGTGACTATATTAAGAGCTGGAAACGTAGATTAAGTCATGATAAAAGAACTTTTAGAAATTGGGCAAACTGTAGATGGACGGGACTCGTATCTAGGTAAATCTGCAAGGTATATTTATGTATTTGATATCAGTTAATTTTCATGTTATACTATCCTCCTGTAATGAGTTGTCCACAAAAGCTTTGAGTGCTCATGAAAGAACCGTGACGAGTCTAAAATGAAAATCGTATCTGAGAAATGGGATGGTTGATATACAACCACATTCAGCAGTAGTTAATAACTAAGACTCAGGATGAAAATTAATGAACATTATCTGCTAAATATTTCTTAATTTAGTTGATCATTCTAAACATAGCGTGAAAAATACCGAAGAAATTTTAAAGCATCTAATAGAAACTCGGAAACTTTCGGTTATTTTCACTTACAACATTTAAATCAAATGACAGTTGAGGTTACATTGTTTTTATTTGCTTTGGAGCTTAGAGGTTACAAATAAATTAGATACCTACGAGTTTTCAAACTCAAGAAATTGTAAATAATTTAAATTACCTTCTACATACTACTATTAATGGAAATAAAAAATTATCAAATCTTTTGCGTCTAAAGAGAAATAAAATCAGCAGCGGAACTATGTGTATATACAAGGTAGTTACTGGTACCCCTCAACATGGGATTTTGACATGTAAAATCATACTTTCGTAATTTCCTGCTTCCCTACTTCTTTAGGTAAAAAAGCTTTAAATAAATCTTGTGGCATTTAAAAATCTGCATCTGAATAAAAAAATAATTTGCATGCTTTGTGGCGGCAGAAATTAGGTAAGAAAATGTTCAATATCACCCAAAAAATAACAATAGCCATGGAAAATAAACAAAAAATAATTACAAAAGTTTAACGATTTAGCTGTTAAGCTAGTTAGTTTATTTTTATAAGGTTTTATTTATGATTTCTGTTCAAGGGAACAAATTATCTATTAATTTAAATCATAATTTAATATGAATTCATTTAAAAATTAATTCCTACTTTCTACTTTTTTTCGTATGTATGTATGTGACTGTATGTATGTATGTATTATTATTATAAAAATACTTCTATTAATTCCTATAAATAACTATCAAAATAAATAAAAAACATGCGTATTATACACTTCAGTAATATGTACACATAAGTGAGTGTGAAAGCAAATGAAAATAATTAATCCCACTTACGTGCTACGTACATATTTTTCTGTGTCCTTTTTTTGTAAGGTTTCACCTCGTCAGATCTAAAAAAAGTAGGTGCATCACCAACAAGCATACATATCAGTGGTTTTTATCTGCTATGCCAAGTTCATTATTTCACAACTATTTAGTATTCACGGTACATTTAAAAAATAATTTTAGCTTTACGGCTCCGCCATATAGAAAGTTTTATGAGCTCAACCACTTGGCTGCAATTTGTTCTTTTAACTCATGAATTTAAAACAATTTTGTAATATACTGTCACAAAAATTTGGCTTAAAACCAACTACTAGTGCAGTTATACATCTCTGAAATGCCCTGGAAATAATTTCATGGTTTTTTATTAAAATATTCAAGTGAATATTCTAGATGGAAGTAATTATCACTGATTTTTTTTTACACAAGTTATAACCAGTTTTATATTTGGAATATAATACTGGAAACAGTTTTTAAAACTCATAAATTCATTCATCAAAATTGTTTTTGTAAATTGGTCGAATATAAATGTACTTATACATAAATGCGTTGTGACATTTATCCAGTTATTATTTCAGCTAAAATATATGTATTGCACGAAAAAATTAAATCAATAAACCTGAATTGAGCTTTATTTAATTTTTCTTATTCTGTCTGCGTAAAAAGGATCAAGTAGGAATATTTGGCCCTATCTGTAACAAAGTGGTAATTTTTAGCCGGTATTATCAAAAGCGGTAAAATTGAAAACATTCATTAGGAAACACTCAACATATACAGGATGGTGCATCGGAAGACACATCATAGCGACTTTAATGCTAATTTTGAAATATTCAAATATTGTCTCTTCTGATTATTACCTCCCGTCATACCGTAGGTAAGGGCGATAATGTAAAATTTGGTATTTAAGATTTTTATATTAATGAGCACGACATGTTAGATTTCTTCTAAAATTGATAAACCGGAAGTGATACTTTACTTCAAGCTCTGAACAGATGTTCGTGAAAAATATAATAGGATATATTCCAAACTTGTCAAATTTAGTATTTAAGATTTTTATATAAAGGGAAGCAACATATTAGATTTTGGCTAAAAAAGTGATACTTTATTTGAAGATTTTCGTGAAAAATTAATTGATACAATCTAAAACTTTTCAAATTTTGTATTTAAGACTTATGTTAATGAGAACGACGGTACTAGGTGTTTTCTAAAATTGATAAACTACTTTACAGGAAGCTAAAAACAATTTTTTTGAAAAAATATATTAAAACATGATTCAAAACTTCTCAAATCGTGTATAATTTGAAACAACATTAGATTTTGATTATACCTATATAATAAACGGGAAATGATACTTAATTTGGAGCTCTTAACAGATTTTCGAAGAAAAACATTATAAAATATAATACAAAATTTGGTATTACAGACTTTTCTATTTATTGGAACAACAAATTAGATTTTGTGTACAAACGATCAACTGGAAGTGATACTTTACTTAAAGCTCATTGCTATTTCAAACATGGAATTGACGGGAGGTCATGTGTTGGCCTATCAGATTTTTACCTCTCGCTAAGAGAGGTATTGAATTCATGCTAAAAATCGCATATCCAGATTTTAGTGAATAAGCATGTTTTAAGGTCCCTAGGATCCGATTATAACATTTTTACGATGATGTCCGTATGTATGTGTGTGTGGATGTTGGATCCACGATTTCTCAATCTAACAATAATGGGAAGAGTTGATTAAGTTTTGGTAACAATTGGACAACCGGAAGTAGTAGTTACAAGAAAAAATCTTTTAAATATTAATTATCGAAAATTTATGTATTTATTAAAGAACGTTAAATTCTTTTATTCGATAAATATAAATTCATTATTATATCTTCTATAGATTTAGAGATAAAGATATGCATATAAAATAATTTGATGTAAAAAAATCTCAGATCAAACTGCTCCAAGGCAAGAAATTCAAATGTTTGTAACTGGCACATAAATGTCACTGTCAAAAATATTTGTATGCCAATGTCAAAAATATTTGTACATCATTATGAAAATTATGAAAATAAAAAAAGTCAACAACGCAAAAGAATATACGTAAAAAAGAACATAAAAGGAATTTGCGAAAAAATGACGAATATCAAGAAAAAGAGAAGGAAAGCAGAAAAAGGAAATTTCAGGATATTGAATATAAAGAAAATGTATGTATTGTACATAATTTATATTAAAATATCCCATAGATTTTGCAAATATATGTGAGAATTATTTTGTAGTGAGACATGAATATATGTATTTGTATTTAAAAATATTTTTTGTTTTATGCGTTGTAGGTACACCAGGTAAAATATCTGGCGAGAGGTTACGTGCTGGCCACATCAGATTTTTCTTTTTTTAGCAAAACTGAAAAATTTGTTCTATTCAATTGTATTTAGTTTGGAAATCTAAAGTGTAAAAGTATACTCTTATGAAGTGATTTTTATATTTTCTCTTTGTAATAATTTTCTTAAGTCCGTTGTTTATTTTTTCAACGAGTATAATTTTTTTTTGGGTGAAGTAATGTAAACGAAATGTAAAATGGTTCAATGATCTGTTTTTATGAATCTGATGATTAGTTATCCCTAAAACAACACCATATTTAGTGGAAGATAACTAGTATATTTTCTAGTCCAAATATTTTTCTAAAAACTAGTAAGTATAGTATTTAACTAAAAAATCTGATGTGGCCAGCACATTACCTTCCGTCAGTTCTATGTATTTTGTTCAAATTTCATACGGAAAGTTTCTTCCTAAATTAAATATTCTATTTCTTGTACATTACCTTCCGGCAGTTGCATGTATTTTATGCAAATTTCATACAGAAAATTATTATTTTATGACGTTTTCTATATACAGTCTATCTGCAGAAATAAAAGATTTATTATTATTATTATTATTATTATTATTATTATTATTATTATTATTATTTCTTGTACATTACCTTAAAGCAGTTGTATGTATTTTATACAAATTCCATACAGAAAGCAAAAGATCCTATACCTATTTCCAGTAAAATTATAAGACAAACACACTATGTCAATTTCACTTGACACTGACAACTTTCAATCAAAATTTTCTTAATATAGTAGCTGTTTCCACAGCTATGGCTACTTTATGAAATTTAATTTCTTTATAATTTTTTAACTCTATATCCATTTAATATTAGGTATAAAATGCAATCAAATCGTATAGAAAATAAAATATTCTTTAATATTTATAATAACATTAAATGTGAAAAAATGATATTTAACATAGTTTTTTCAAGAAAAACTGTTAAAATCTTCAAATGAGGGTACTTCCGGTTGTCCAATTCTAACCAAAATCTAATCAGCTCTTCGCATGGATGTAACGAAGAGAAATACGAAAGAATTATAATTTTTAGAATTGTAGTATGGAAGTTATCGTAGACGAAAATTTTGTTACACACACACACACACACACGGACACACATACATACATACATACATACATACATACATACATACATACATACATACATACATACATACATACATACCCACACACACACACACACATACAGACATCATCGTAAAAATAGTAAAATCGTATTCTAGGGACCCTAAAACGTGCTTATTCATCAAAAACTCAGCACCGAATTTTTTGACCAAAGACAATACCTTCCTTACCTAAAGGTGACGGAAGGTAAAAAGTGTGTTGTGAAACAGTGTTAAAATAGTTATAGTTGGTCATCTTGATTTTGGACCCATTATAGTGCTAAGGTATAGTTTGCTTTCTTGGTAAATTTTGAGCGAGTATCATGAAACGAGTATTGATTCATCATAATCTTTCGTTTACTTAACCGGTCATGTTAACTATTGAACGAATGGTGTCCTGAATTCAATCCTGTTTATATTTATATGACTTTTTCATGTGTATTTGAGAATCCAATCAACGTTTAGTATAGGAAGTTGGTTAGATAACCTGGGGATGTCGGTAAAGCGTGGTTTTTATTGCTTGCCGTTGCCTTTGTTCGTGCAGGATGTGGCTGTGTAGGAGTAGGATGTAATTTTTTCGCAGTCCGTCCCTGATGCGTGCGTTGGGGTCCGGGGCCGGGGTCAGAGCATCGAGCTAAATGGAATTTGCGTGTCGGGCGCCCGAGGCCGTCGCTGCTTCGCCAGCAAAACTTTGCGGAAGAAAACACAATTGTCTTTTTTATACCAACCACACGGTAGTGTTTAAAACTTTACCATCCACCCCTACACGTTTTCCTTCAAACTTACTTCCAACAAGAGATTTTTTATAATTTATAAAAGGTTATATCGGCGATGACAACTTGAACGGGATTGAATGGATCCCGTTTACAAACAATTTTAGACTGATTTAGAACTTTATTATAAAAATGTACTTTTTATTACTTTCAATTCACAATAATAGTATAATTTTAAATTATAATGTGCCTTTACATAGTTCTTACTACTTATGACTCAATGCGTGTTTTTACTGTACTTTAAGTAATGAGTCACCATTTTAAACAAACGTATGTGACAGATAATAAAGAGGTAATTTTTTTTACTATTTTAAAGTGATAACAAAAATCATCTCTGGAGCAGGTACATACGGAGGATTTAATAGAAAATTTCATATTTTAAAAATTGATAACATAGGTTTTAATTGGACCAACAAACAATTAAATTACATACTCGTAAATGTACCAGTTTTTATTAAAGTACTTATTTAAGTAAGCTTTTAATTAATTACAAGGAAAAATATCAAATTTGAAAACTGCAATTTATTGTCTAACCCATATCATGCTCAGAGATATACTGCAACTTTTTTTTAGTGTTCTCACGCACAAAACTCACGTCTGCTTGTTATTTACAAATTAACGTAAATAAAAATAAGTGCGGTAGTGTGCACCCTCGTGTGCACCATATAAGCACATATCGCAATTACTGGCATTTTTTTCTTTTTAAATAATTTTAACGTGACTGTGCAATTTTAATTACCTGTGAATTTTACTCTCCCCCGATATTATCAACAGACATTTAACCTTCCGTCTGTCGGGTGTGGTCTGTGAGTCCACGGCAAATTGAAATTTTTAGATAATTTGTTTATTATTTCTTTCAAATTTTCTACCGCCACAGTACCTTTCAAGTATCTGAATAGTAACTGTTTTACCCGAGGTTTTACCTATACAAAACTGTTTTTGAAAATATCAAATAGTTGCCGCATGTCATTTTGTCCTGACAGACCCCACCCGATCAAACGTGTAACAATATATATATACTCGCATATCTTGGAAACCGCCATCTTAAATTTTATTCTGGCATCATTTTTAAGTGTGCCTCATGAAATCATGAAACTTTTGTATGAAACATATTTTTATATCTTTTATAATTACGGAGTTATTTGACATTTAAAATAGCGAATTTCGTTTTTTTAAATAACTGAAACTGTTCGGAATTTAAATTTTCTCAGCGGAAACTGCACAACGTTGCCCATTTAACCGACCTCGTAGCTCTTATAATTTCCGAGATCTCAATGGTAACCCAGTTAATTTGTGACAGCTTGTATATGCATAGAATTTTATTTTTAGTTTTTATATTTTTTTATTGTAATTTGTGTATTTTTAAATAAATAGTCTTATAAGGCAATTTTATTTTCATTTATTTAGGCGTTGTTCTCAAATTTTGGAAAATATGTGGTAAAATTGTAAGTTTTTTTTCAATTTTAACTGACACAAGAAAAATGTGTTTGGAACTAGTCCTGTATTAGGCATGATATAGAAACAGATTCGTTGAAAACATATTTAAACGAAATTAGAACTGGAAGGTATGTTGGTTCAGAGGATATTCGTTTCCGCAAAATAAGTTTTTTGCTAGTGGCCTTGGTACTTACAACATATCCAAAAATGATAGATACTTGATCTTTGGCAAGGAACCATGTATAAATTGACTGGATTATTACAAGTAACTAAACGTGAGAAATTTAATTACATACAACTTTTATTTGAAACATTTTGTCTAAAAAGAATTTAATTAATGTTGTATTTTGAAAATATATTCGTTTGTTTTGTATATTTTATTTGAGTTTTGTCCACTTTTATTGCATTAAAAATGAATGTCACATGTGCATATAATGTGGTATAATTGTATGTAACCTATGAATCATATGAATGATTCATGTTTGAAATAAACACATGTAATTTATATCAGATGATTGTAGGTGATGTCTTAATCATGCTGTAAAATACGACTATAGGAAAACAAACATTTAATTTTCACATTATAAAAAATACATCTGGCATTTAAATCTCCAATATACATAGAATTAAAACGTGAACAGTTCCCATCTAAGGAGGCGTGCATTGTGTATTGTGTTGTTTTGTGTGCGTGAGCGTACGATGTAGACGGAGCTTTATTTATGGCGGTGCGCCGCCCTCAACCAGCTGTTCTGCCTCGACGGCGGTGGCGACGGCCGAGGATCGAGGTTTTTATGAGCGCAACCTTCACCTAATTTGATGTGACTGATTTGCTCTCCTGGTATTGATTTTTTAATTGTGTCATATGAGGTTTACTACCGCTAGATGGAGAAAGGAAATTGGTTCATATTTCTCAACCATGGTCTATTATTAACAAACTATATTGGTAGTAAACTGAAGGAAGGTGATTTATAAAGTTACAAAAACGAAATTTTACTACATAATAACTGAAATGTGGTACACATTTCTTATTACTTTAGGAGTAAGTACTTTGCAAATTGCAAGTTGAATAATAAGTTGAAAATTATCTATTTATTTTAACATCTCTTCATTTTCATAATTTTATATTGTTAGCAGTTGTCAAAATTTCAGTCAATGTACAGGGTGAATAAATTCGAGTTCCTTATGAACAACTTTCTTATTATGCATGCTACAACTTCTATCGTCTTTTGTTTTTGAGCTACAGATTATATTGATTTTCACTTATTTTGAAATAACCTTTTATCTTGTTTATTATGAGAGATAATGAAAAAATATTTCAATAATTTTTATATGGTTTTTACGGAGAATATCGTGGCGTAATTAGATTTTTTCAAAACTTATAATTCTCGAGATATATCACAAACATCATATTTTTTATATGGGAACATATGTTTAAAATAGTCTCATCTTATTTCTAATTTTACGAACTTTTCAACGATGTGTAACAGTTCACATTGTTTCAAACATGATTAAAAGACGAATTATTAATTAAATCAATTACTTCAGAAAACATATTAAATCACATTTTTCGAATTGTGTTGGAGCCAACTAAAACGCTGATAAAAAAAATGATTAACTACTCCAAAAATAATTGACTAAAATAATTTTGAGACTTTAATTAACAAAGAATCAAAATAAACAAATGGTGACCTATAATTGATTTTTTCGTTTGTTTCTTAATAATTTTCAATTTTTTCAACCCAATATATTAATAATTCATTTTTATTCATATTTAAAACAAAAGAATTATTGTTGAAAAGCTTATAAAATAAATAAATAAAGAGAATATTTTCTACATATGTTCTCATTTAAAAAATATGATGTTTGTGATATATCCCGAGAATAATAAAGTTTTGAAAAAATCCAATTACGCCACGATATTCTCTGTAAAAAATCATATTAAAATTATTCAAACAATTTTTCATTATATCTCACAATTATACAAGATTCGAGTTTTTTTTTCAAAAAAGCGAAATCAATTTTAATCTGTAGCTCAAAAACAAAAGACGATTGAAAATTCCTGCGGTGCCCATTAGAATTGCCTCAAAAAGTGGCTCATAAAGACTTACATCAATTCTATGTAGCGTGTATAATAAAAAAGTTTTTCATATAAGGAACTCGAATTTGCTCCAACGTGTACGCATTTTTACAAAATTTCATTCCTTAAATTTAAAATCTTAATAGTTGTAAAACCCGTCAACAATCAATCGCCAACAACTCCATTGTTATTTGAAACAAAGTAACAATTATATCCATTTTTATTTTTTGATCTTATCATAATACTTAAATCTTAATTCAAATTGTTGAAATTGTTTATTTTGTAATTACTCATATTTATGTATATTTAAATATAATTTAATTAAAAATTATATTTTCATCATACCTATTTAAGTAAATTAGTAATAGGATGATGTTTTCTATAGTTGTGTCTATACCTATACTAGATAATTAAATGTGAAAATATCAATGAATACCAGTTGCAGATAAATTTTTTAAAAAATAGCAAGTTTTTATTTAATATTTAAACAGTTTTTAATGTCAGTCACAATTCAATTGTGATGTATATTCCGAGCATAAAACAAATAAAAATATATTAAATAATTTTAATTTAATATTTATTTTACAATCAATATTTGAATTGAATAATAAATATATTTTAAATATATTCGCATGTACACAGTTTGTTTATTATAAAATTATAATTGATATAATACATTTACATTACGTTTAGAAATCGCCTGAAGCATTTATTATAAAAAGTTATACAGTAAGCATTTTGTATGAAAAGTCAAAATATAATGCTAAATTTACTTGGCTACACATCTGCAAACTTTTACATAAATCATATTCGCATTCTTGTGTCAAATATTAACAAGTACTTATATAAAAACCTCCATCCAGGTGGCAATATCATCTGGCCAGCAGGCAGGCATCTTCACTGTGGTATCTACGGCTGGCAGTGCCTATATTAGTGTGTTGCAGGCTGGAAACAAGGGGCGCAGGGACGCACTAACGGTTGTTGCTAATATCAGACACAAAAGGCCTTGCGGGAATAATGACCCTTCGAATCACGGAGGATGATATTCGCTTCCTTCTTCCGCTCGACGGCCTCGCTGCTTGCAGATCCTAGCCAACATGTTAATCGATACTTCAACCTGGATAATGAATGCTAAATTTAAATGGGGTAGTAAGTTGTAGCGTGCTGGGTTTGTGGGTGAACTGGTGAGGAAATCTAGAGCACACTATATCATCGCTATATCGATTCTTGTCCTTAATAAACCACAAAATTTTATATTTATACAATCTTCAAACATTAATTCTTTAAATTATACTACCATTACCCTATAATAATTATTTACTTTAACATTTTTTATTCCAATTTTTGGTAATATTCGTTAAAATTAAAAGTGTTTAATTTTACAATTGTCAACTGTTTTCAAACAAGTACATGTTTAGCTATCAGCCACCGTAATTATGTAAAAATCAAAGTTATCAAAAGTTAACCTTATGTGGTTTTATTTCACCCAAAATAAATAATAACAAGGAATGGATATAAGAAAATGAACAATAAAATGCATCAAATGATAAATGATTTTTGAAATGCCGTTTTCAATTTTTGTTACAACACTACAGGCTAGAAATTAGCCACGGTACCATTGTCGAAGTACCAAAAATATTAATTCAATTTGTTATAATAATTAGTTTATTAATTACAATGTAACAACTATTATGGGACAAAATAAAATGAACAAATGTGACAACTATTATGGAACACATAAGTTTGTATACAACTGCAATGACTGATTGTGATTTTATAATGACCCTAGTCCGACCGATCTCAGTGAATTAAAAGGGTTTTTTCTAGCACAGAACTGTCACCATTAGCTGTGGATTTCCGTGAAGTGCCTTCTTGAAAACATAGTCTAAGAGCTTATGATGGAGACCTATAAGATTTCCTTTTCGCCACTGACAAGTCAATAGAGTATATAAAAAGTTTAGACATTTGTTTATGAAAAAATTGTTTGTAATTATATTATAAAATGTGGTAGCCATATACGCTAAATAGTGTAGCAACGGCTAACAAGCCACGATTTTATGGGAGGCTCGATGGAAAAATTATAAGATTAGGAAACGATGTTTAAAAGGTTCATATTAAATAATTTAGAGAAAAAAAGTAAAATTGTCACCTAATGCTTAGAAAAATTTAATTTTATTCACTGTTTTTCTCAAAATACGGATTTTGCCATTTATACCATATATTTTCAATAAGGTTTTTTGAAACTAGTAGAACTGGACATACAACTTATGTGCTTTAAACAAACATCGAAGTGATACTTAAAACTTTTAACATTATAAGATTAGGAAACGATGTTTAAAAGGTTCATATTAATTAATTTAGAGAAAAAAGTAAAATTGTCACCTAATGCTTAGAAAAAAATAGTTTTTAGAATGTTTAGACTCATACATATTTAATTTTATTCACAGTTTTTCTCAAAATACAGATTTTGCCATTTATACCATATATTTTCAATAAGGTTTTTCGAAACTAGTAAAACTGGACATACAACTTATGTGCTTTTAAACAAACATCGAAGTGATACTTTTAACATTTTACTTTTTTTTAGTATGTAATTCCTTCCTTAATTATTTTTTTAATGTAATCGCACTTCATTGAAATGACTCAAAAAGTATAGTTTTTTTAAATAAATAAATTAAGTAGGTATATCATGTTACTATGTTTTTTTTTCAGGGTAGTTGACATAAAATTAATCTAAATGAAGAGCCGAATTATGGTTTAGTTTTAGTAATTTTTAATTTATTTGCAATATCTCACTTTTATCTAAAGTAGCAAGACGAAATATTTGTTTTCTTATGATAATAAGGGGTAATTCGGCAGACGTCAATAATTTGAAACCCGCATATAAAGCAATGAATACGTAATAAACTGTAATGGTAGATTTATTTATTTTCTGAAGACGTATTGTTTACAATGAGAAAGAGTGATTGAATGGAAAAATATTTCTTCTAATTTAATAGTCAGAAACTACTGATGTTCTTTTGTTTGTATTGTATATCACAGTAAGTTATTTAATGTCAGCACATTGTGAATCTTTTCTCTTTTGGTTACGTTCTAGTCGTAATTCTTACTGCGGAAGCGATTAGATTCAGTATTTATGATCTAATTTTGCTATTTATTGTTAACTAGAAAAGTTAAATGATAGCTATGCGGAATAGCCTCGATGACAAAGTTAATTTTAATTATAGCATGATCCCAAAGTAGCAATATTATCTCGAATTAACCTATGAATATCCCAAACTTTGCTACTTGATTAAAACGGAAAATGTTTATTAGGCGTTGGGGTCAAATGGCTATCTTTATTAATTATTCAGGTTACACGTTCGGTGGAATATATAAAAGCAAAACGCATTTAGACAATAGTCACAAAATTCATTACAGTTGTACTATCGCAATAAAATAAATTGTACTTGAGTATAACAATAAAGGAAGTGTGTTTAATATGTCCATGGAATTGACGAGCATATTTTAAATTTCGATTGGAAATTGCAATTTATTTGATATCTTCTTACTAGGTTGATTATATGAAATTAAAGCTCATTACATTAATATGTCAATAATTATCATAAATTGGAAAATATAATTTTAACAATTTAATAATTATTTGATAAATCGCATAGCGTAATGTTGAAATATTGTAACTGAAATAAGCCATTAATAATTTATATTACAAATTTTACATACTTAATTCACTATAAAAATGAAAGTATTTTTTTTTTGTTACAAAGTGTACAAGTAAATATATACTACTTATATCACATTACAGTAGGTTTAATTAGTGAATTATATATAATTGAAACTTAAATGTTTGGAGCACTTATCAGAATTATATAATTATCGTGATAGAATCATACGTTAGATTGCTCCGTTAGTTATTAGGTTTTAGTGAGAAATTTTTGTAACTAAATTTGAGGAAATTAAACATGTATTTCAGCTAAAAATGCAGTAATCTCTTTCAAAAATCATGGATATGTGAATCCAGTCACTTGCTTATACATATAAAATGTAATAATTAAGATACTTAAGTAGATTTTTACATTTATTTGAAAATTATTCGTGTGTTTTATTGCTTCAATTTCTAAAAACTACATATTGTGATTTTTAGTGAATAAAAAAATGAAGGGTAACCTTGTAAACTGAGTCTCCCGTGTTGCTTAAACTCGGCCTCTAGCGTGGTTGACACGTCGGGTAACCGTGTTTAAGACAGTACTATCCCCCTTGCTCCTGAAGATGCCCCATATAACTGCGGGCGAAACGTTGAGCTCTGACTCAAAATATGACACAGTCCATTCCCGGAAAACGAATATTTCTCAAGGACTATGTTTGTATGTGTGTACATAATGTGGATGTCAGGACGATTTTTCAAACATTATAAGACCAGCCAGAGACATAAAACTATGTACGTATAAAATAATCTGTTTTAATAAATCTACTTTTAACATCCCAAATTTCGCTAAGAACCAGTAGAGGTCCATATGTTTACAATTGTCAGATAAATGTCATTATCACAATACACAAATCAGGAGCAGTATATTTATTTGTGATATAATTTTGCTTGAAATAAAAAGAGTGTAATAGGATCAGAATATTAATCGAATTATAAGTAAAGTGCATTATTATAAAACAATTCGTCCCATCCGTGAATTGTGCAAAGTGCAAGTAACAACGAAACACCTAATAGCTGAATGTGAGAAATTTAAGTAACAAAGAACAAAACATCCTAAATAGCCCCATCAAATAACTGACACAAACAAAATAATATAATAAAATACTTATTTGAAACATTTATAAATTAAATTTTGAAAGATGCTTTCTGTAAAATTAAGTAAATAAATAAAATACATAAATAAATAAATCATTACGGCTTATTACCCATTGCTGGGTGTGCCAATCTGCTTTGTACGCAGATATCGGTAATGATGAAATATTTGCACCGTGCAGGCGCTTACCAGGGGTCAATTTTGTGCCATTTAAAATAGGAAATATTTGGCGTCGATTGGGATCGAATCCGGTTCCCCAAATAAAAGAGTGTATTACTTTAATTGTTGGAATATATATTTTATTTTCTCTAAGAACATGTCAACTCCACTGTTTACTAAATTTTTTCAGAACTGTTTATCCTTCCCTGGAATTTCGTCAATCGGCAACCCATACTGTCCTTTAAAAATATTACTTGTATTTGATGTTAAACCGATATTGCCTTCAGAAACTTCCATTATAAACTATCTGATCGAAAAAGAAAATCAAGTTCTCAGAAACAGAGAACAAGACAAGTCAGGAATAAATATTAATAGAATCGTTTCTCCCCCATTTGATGTAATTCTTAAAAGTATAATTTGAAACGAGGCCTAAAAAACATCAATTACTTCCCTCATACAAATTTAATAGGCCCAAAACCAGAGTCCTAAATATCCCACGCTAGCACACTTCGATTTTCATTTAGGCTTTAAATTACGCGTGCGTTTACCCAGTAAGGGTCCGTGTGTGCATGTGCGCACAGACACATGTGTACATACACAAACACACACAACGATGGAGGTCCTCAACTCGCTCCTCAAACATCGCAGTGTGTCGTGTTTGTCTGCGAGTTATCATCAGCACAGGGCAGGGACGTACTAGGGGGACTGGAATTATTTATGAGGGTTAACGACGTCCCGTTAAGATGGTCGCGGGCTTCGAGGAGGATTCTGTAATGGGCTCACGACTGATAGTATTTTAAATTGTGATGTTAGTGCAAACTCGACAAAGTGATTTTTTTACGATTTTCTTTCTAGGTGATTACATATTTATTACTTGGAATTTCGAATGCTAATGTGATTTTTAAGTAGGATGCTATTAGAATGTGACCTCCTATTAAATATTCTAAAACGATTCCTGATATATCTATAAATAAACTAAGTTTTTATACAAGATAAAAAAGTTGTTTATTAGATTTTAATGATGAGTTTTGTTGATCAAGACTTTTTGTTTAGAACAATGGACAAAGAATAAATTTGGAAGCTTACTCATTAATTGTCATAATATTTTTTCATGTATCAGACATTTATAAATTATTTGTATAACATCATTTATACCAATTTAAATATTAAAGGATAGGATACGCATTTTCATGTCTTCCATGTACTTATTTATTGTAAGCGTATGCATTTATCCTCTTTGATTACTCAAACATACATTAAGCTGTATAATTCTGGAATTGTATTTTAAATATGTTGTTTACATATCACAACAAAACCATTACATAAGTTTTGTAGATTTTATTACATGAAAAGAAAAATAAATTATTCCAAAGAATGTTTATACTCGTTGTACGTGATCTTGTTGATAATCATCGTTACATGAATACAACTGGTTATGATAATAATATTATTAAAGATTAAATTGTATTAACTTTTTGTTTCATTCATTTTTTCTCATTCAAAATCTGCAAGAATATCAAAGAAACTAACCACTAACCAACAAATTTCTGCAACAGATGTAATTAGACTTCTAGAAGAATAATGTATGGATAAGATTATATAATTATGCTATTGTGCACTGTGTTATGTTGGGTGTAGTCTTTATTACTAATAATAACGAATCCAAAAGTCGATTTTAGTGTCAACTCATCCACTTCTCCCTGATCCTTCTAATGCTTTATTTAAATCGGGGACTGATAGAAGTAGAATATTTTTTATTTGTGATATTTTTATATTTTTACTCTCACTCATATTTAAAATTAATAAACACTTGCAACCTATGAAGAAACGTTGTTCGGCTGGTAACGACACTCTGCTTTATCAAATTCGCTCCATTACACCCATATACACAAGTAAAGTGCTCTATCCTAATTTTCAATTGACGTAATGTACTTTGCTCTATCCTTATTTTGCTCTATTTCCATTTGTAATTAGCGGGAGGTATTTTTGGTAAACAAATCTACTGTCACATTCACACTTTGATTTAGTTGGCGAACGGTACTGTTGCGCTAGCGCTAGCCTCATTTTCAATTGACGGGAGGTCACCGAAACTCACAAGTAAAGTGGGAGTCGAGGCCGACGAATCACGAGGCTGGCCGAATGGAACGTAGCGTGGTGCCATAGAAGCCGTTCATATTTCCGTATAAGCGCGCCATTAGATGTTTCACATCAAAAATATATTCTGCTGACATTATTGATAAATTGAAATAAATAGTGATGCACTTATCATAATAATTTAGGAGTAAATATAATTTATATTGCATTTTATGTTACTTAAATTAAACTTAGTAATACATGTATTTAGTATAAAATATTTATTAATATAGAAAATTTTATGTACTTACTTGTTACTTAACACACTGATAAAAAGAAAAGAATAGAATTTTTGAATAACTAGGTCTTTATCGGTGGTACAGTGGTAGTTTAATATAAAATACACTGACATAAATTTGTTATAGCCATAATTATAATTATTTATTTCATACCTTGCCTCCTAATTAGATTTTAAAATATTCTAAATACTTCTATTACACCGTAACCCCCTCTCCCCCTGAAATGCATAAAGAATACCTAAAGACAATGACGTTGGTATATGTTGATCAGTTGACAATAATCCTCTCTTGGAATAGTTGTGATATATCAATCAGGACGACACCGTTACATTGTCCTGTGTAACCTATTAATTAATTGAAGGGTAACAATATCTATTTAGAATTTGGACACTTAGTACTCTTTGTAGATATAATTCAAAGTGCCGTAGAAGTCACTTCACAATAATTTTAAATATACAACAAGCGAATATTTATTTTGTGCTTTGTAGAATCAATTCCGTATCTTAAAGTATCTTACGGACTTGAGTCATTTGTGTAAAATATACAAAAAAACGCACTACCTTACGAAATACTCGCTTGTTGTAAAATTTAAATTGTTGAATGTTAACTTAGTACTTAATTAAGTTACCCATGAAACTATTGTGCTTTGATGTGGCACAGGTCGATGTACTGGTGGTTGCAAGAAACAGAAACCTTCAAATTTTTGTATTCAAATCATGCAGACAAGACAATACTTTCTGCTCGGCTGTCACACCAATTTATAATTTCAAAACTAATACTTCTACTTGCTTAGTATTCGCCTTGTAAATTACACGTACACCCAAACTCTCACAATTGATATCATAATTTAGTTATAGTTCGCAGGAACTTGATAACACTGTACATGTATATATCGGCTTCATCAAACTTCTACTTTCCGAGCTGCTTCCATTAACTATAAACTACATAGTTTACATAAATTGAAAACAAAAAAGCTTAATGTTTTCTGTTTAGATTTATTCGATATTCTTGTTGTCAACTGTTACAAAAACAATGACAAATCAATAAATAATCTGCTATTCAATCTGGAAACTACACAACAACGTGTTATTGTGCCGATGAAAGTATTAAATGAAATGGGAAAAGTCGTTTACTCCTGCGTATGAATGAGTTGGCGCCACACATTTTACATATCGTGTAGTACGTAATATTAAGAGAAATAGCGTTTATGTGGTGGTTGATCGATACGAAATAACATTAGCGTAAATGGTTTGTGGAACAGCCAGCGTATACTGTACAGTGTACACACAACATGCTAATCTATCTAAAAATGCATTCGGATAATTTATGCTGTGACACAAGTAGAGATAATACAAGTTTGGAGTCAGAGGGACGCCAACACACGTACAGCACGTCTCAAAATGTTCACACAACACAAAAATTATTTATTGCGCGAAATTTAAGACCTGTATTATATATATATATATATATATATATATATATATATATATATATATATATATATATATATATATATATATATATATATATATATTATAACGATTTTATTTATTTAATGCACGTTTTAAATCAACTTAACTTATTAATTATAGAATCTATACAAATGGTTATAAAATTGTACAAAATTGTTTCGGCTCCTTCAAATATATATTTAAAACTTTGGGTCGAATGACTGGTGATAATAGTTCGACCGCTATTTTAAAGGTCATTTTCTAATCCAGATTTAGCTTCTACCGAAACCCTGTACTTTCGGCACAATGAAAAGCAACTTCGTAAAAATCCAGCGCATACAGTAAAATCTACCTTGCAAGACATATTGGACAATACTCAAAGGAAAATGTGCAGGATTTAGGGATCCAATGCCTAATAGAATTAAAGCTGGTATTACTAATAAAGACGATGTAACCCAATATTAAATGGCGGAATACTTGTATAGCAAATTCAGTTTTTGTAAGCTTAAAATCTATATTTTAAACTAGTTGAAAAAAATTAGTAGAAACTTTTCACCATTGCGTAGGTTTAATAATTTGTTTGTTGAAAATGTTAACCGGCGCAACTAATATGAGTTTGGGCTCGTATATGTATACTACAATAACATTAAAACACTTAATAAATACGATTTATAACAATGAACACAACAATAATAACTATATTCTTATTCAACGTTCTTCTCTCACTAAGATTCCCCTGCGCACGCACTCGCTTTCCACCTTATATACCCCGCAGATAGAAATATGAAACGTTCTACGCTTGTATTCTATAGCTGCACACTCATAATTACCGGTCTTGAACTTCCCTAATTTGTTAGAATAGTTTACTTGCAACTTGCATTTTTGTACTGTTTAATAACGGAAACTCCTGAACAAAAAAGGGACACCTTCAATATTATCAAACTTATGCGTTGAATTTGTTCCATGGAGTAAAATCGTTTGCACATTAATCAGTCGCCATAGACATTTTCAATTGTCTTTTGTTTTTGAGTTACAGGCTAAAACTTGGTTTTTGTTAATTTTGAAAATACCTCGTATCTCGCTTATTATGAGAGATACGGATAAAACGTTTATACAATTTTTAGTCGGTACCTTGTGTAGAAGAACGTGGTGGTATAATTTGGGGTGCCTCATTATGTGTATGAAACATTTATTGTTTAGTTAGTTCTAAAAATATCTATAGTTAAATAAAAACTGTAATTTTATAATATAGTTTCCACATATCTAATATCTCAAATCTGAAAATATATGGATATTTTTAAGTGTCACATCTTCTATAATAGATGTATTAAATAGAGAGTTTATAGTAAACAAATTTTATTCTCTCTCTACTTAGGGCTTGTATACAGCTGTCGCCGTTTACCCTTCAACCGGACTCACCGAGCCGCAGTGTTTTACCACTGCCAGTTGGATTTCAGCCATTGCTACATTTATTTAAGTTGTATAAGTGGCCAGCTTATAGCATCCGAGTGTGATTAATACAAGTAGTTGTATTTATTTTTTACGACAAATCACACATTGTCGGTCGACGGGAATCGAACGCACGGAACATGGTTCGGGTGACGTCACTGCGGGCTACGAGATATGCGCTAGCACGCTCAGCCACCAAGCCGACACAAATTTTATCAAAATTGAAATTGTTTTTAGCGAAGAATTATTCGCATTCCAAAATTTTGTCATGTCAATGCCTACTTTCTTCCTGATATTATTAACCGTATGAAGATCTTATTACTCCCTAACCAGTATTTCTGTAGAAATGCCGGAAATTTTTATAGTATCTACAGTAATATCTTGTTGTATATTCTGTGTTGCTTTCATGAGTTACCCTTTGGTTTTAGTTTTCTTATTGTAGGGATACTTCTACATACATACATACATACATACATACATACATACATACATACATACATACATACATACATACATACATACATTCATACATACATACATATAGAAATGACGTTATTCTGCTTCAATGTTTACAAACAATTCTTCTTTGCGTTTACTTTATGCTTGTTAGATGTTATTGATATTTCTTTGTACATACTTCAACAATGATAAAGTCTTAAATAATAGCCATGTGCTCCAGTGCTGCAGTATGAAACTGGACTTTGACAAAATAGGTAATAAGACCTACTCGTACTTTGTTATGATCACGACTGGGTATAAGACTGCATTCATAGAAGTATAATATGTACAACTCAAACAACAAATTTATAATTAACCATTGCATCAGCTTCGAAATATATCTGGTTTATTCTGGAATCTAGATTTATTCAGTTGTCTATAGAGTAATCATGAAGTTTTTTTTTAACTGAACGTTATGCAACTTTTCATGTGATAATAGCGCATGATTTTTATGCAGCTGATAAAAATATATTGAAAAATAAAAATGGAAAATTTTCTGATTGTGTTTCGTTATCAGTTATTGAAAAAATATAAATAGTACAAAGACAAAGTTTAACGCACAGGCCATTAGATGTGTTTGTAACAAAAATCCTCGCCTATTCGTAATCGAAATTAACGATAGAGGCGCTGATTTTCGAACAAGATGGCCGCTATACAATGGGTTTGACATATGACAGTTCACATTGTTCACTGCGTTTCGTTGACTGTGTATACAAACCGAGTTTAAAAACTTATTTATATGAAGGCGATAAGTTTAAATATTTTATTATTAACTACTACACTACTCACTCAGCTGTCACTTATTCAATATGGCGCTTGTACGATTGCTTTCCGTGGTACCGATTTGTGCCACTAGAGGGGAAATTTTATCTACGATTGCGAATAGTGCCTATAGTGTTAATGAATTTAAGGGCCTGTATTTTCATCTCTGTTAAACTTATGCTCTAAATTTCATCAAGAACGATGTAATATTGAAAAGCTTTAATCATTAACCTTCATGCACTGTTCGGACAAATTAAAAGACATATCTAATCCATTCTAATTAGTAATTAATTAGGTAGTTGATTAAAAATTAAATTTTAAGTTTAAGTTCTCAAATTATCGAGTGATTGTAGTTAGTCATCGGACTAAATATTACGTTACGTACATTACGATAAGCACTGACAAGGTCTAGTCAGGTACTTAGAATATCAGCCAATGTGTTATGAAATATTTAATGCTTATTTTATTTTAAAATATTTAGTAAACAGGATTTGAAATTGAAACTTAATTATCTTCCGTAATTCCCTTTTAAAATAATCCCTTTTAAGAGTACACATTAAAAATATTTGAGAAGTAACACATTAAATGGGGTTAAAAATATTCGTGAATTATTTATAACCCTGCTTTACTCACAAATGATGTTAAAGCTCGACCCCGTTAAGAGTATCAAATGTAAAGAGTAAAATGTTGAGCAGCACTGAGCAACATTAAAGTGCATAAGTAATACCAGTGGCCTGGCCCCTTCACAAGACTGTTTAGGAACATGTAAAAACACAATTACGTTGGCAGTTTCGTTTTCATTTGCTAATGGCTTCTCTGTTTTGTTTCAGGTACGTTCGCTTGACTTCGGCTTTGCTGCTCCGTAAATCGCGGGGTAATTTACAGTCCAAAGCAGCGGAGAGTCAAACAACTCCCCTCTGCCCTCTATTTACGTTACCAAGCACAAGCGATATGGTTACCGTACGTACGAAGGAAAAATTTGTGGCGACTACTGGGTAATTAAATGTTGTCGATTTATGAGCCGTCGATACAGGCTTCTGGGTGTTATCTCGTTGTTTATGCGATTATAGATTCACTACCTACTGATCGAAGGGGGATTTCATTGCCAGATTTTTCAGTTTTGACGTTTCTGATACAGAAAATTGGGTAGTCGTTTTCAATTTAGGACATCACATTATTTCGGTACATTATCTGAAAGTTGCCAAAAGCAACCTAAAATTGTCAATATTTTCCTGTTGGAATATACAGGCTGTTCCTAATAACATGCTCTGAATGGGGATTTTGAGTTGTACGAAGCCGGTTAAATTAAACAAAAGTTGCCCAATGGGGTTTTTCAAACCAACGGCTTTTGAAGAAATAAGTATTGCATATAAATTTTAGTATAGTAGTAGTATATTAATATAAAATAAAAATAGTGTTAAATTGTATAATATTTATAAATGAATTTTTATATTGAAAAATACATATGTTCAAAACGGTCGCCAAATGACGCCACAACCCTAACAAGGTCACACAAGGAAGTTATTTCATTTGATGGTGTTCGTGCGCATGCCTGGCTTTTACCACGAATTATTTTTGTTGACGTTCAGAGGTTAAATACACTGTATAACAAAAAAAACTGTGGTTAAAGTTACGCGTTTTATTAAAAATACCTACAAATAAAAAGCACACAATTTCTGAATCAGTAACCACCCAGTTGACGTGGATCACGTGGATGCAAGTCAATGCAGGTTATATGTGGGTTGTGTTTAATTTTCACGGGCTGCATTTTGCTAGCTAAATTCACTTGACACAACTGTTTCTCTATCTCATAGTTCATCAAGCTTTCTCTCTTGCTGGGGTTGTGACGTCATGGGATGATGTCATGGCAAATTGCAAAATTCTTTTGAATTTTTCCCCCATACTATAAATTTTTATATAAAATAAAAAAAATATGGATCTATTGTTTCTATCTCTACATTAAATTTAAAAATCGTGAAAAACCATATTACGAGACCATTTTAAAGATGTTTTGATATTTTGAAAAAAAGAGCAATAATACTGAGTTTTGAAATACACTTCTGTAAGGCATTTTTATGTTCTGTCTAATGGCGATATTAATGTATTATGTAATTACAGACGAAGTAAATAGAGAAAAGTTACAGATTTCGTAGTTGGGAATGGAGACAAGATTTATATACATATACACGAATGAGAACGAGACAATATTTAAAATACACAATTACTACATTTGAATGCAATTTTTAAAATAGGTTTACAGACATGAATACAGTTTAGGTGCATGCGCATTTGGTATATGTAAGTGACAGATCATTTTCACCCCAAATACTTGTTTTGCTATTATTATTCCATTGGGGTCCTGCACCATAACAAAAAATAATAAAATGTACACTTTATTCTTAAAGTTTTACTCAATAAATAACGATTAAAATAACAAAAACATTTTTTTATTAATTACTTTGCGAGATATTTCAATTTATCAGTGCCACTGTCACAACTATTGCTATCTTTCTCGCGCAGCCTACTATAGAAACTGGTACGAGAAGGATAGTAATAGGTTTCGTTAAAAATCAAATGCAGTTAAACTAAAAACAATTAAGACTTTTTAACACTACGAATTGCTTCAAAATTAAACGAACTCTCATTTAAAATAATAAAAAAATTCGAGTGCAGGACCCCATTATTATTTTCTACTTCGTACCACTATGTACTCATACTACACAATAGTAAGTTTATTTGTCTGTTAGCAACTCAGCGGCAAAAACGTTACGCTATGTAAGAATGCACAATATCGAAAGTGATTTTTAAGTGTTTGCAGTAGTAGTTTTTAAATTAATTTTCAAGTCAAACACATGAATTTTAGTTTTGGTTTGAGATAACTCAAAACCGTTTTGACGGTTTCAAAACTGCATGTAAACTTAATAAAAATAAAACATATTTACATTATACTCGTAATACATGATTGTGATTATGATGATGTGTGAGTGTATGTGTATGTATGTTTGTGTGAGTGAGAATGGTATGAGCGTATGTGGCCGTAGTCGCTACATTTTTATTTTTGGAAAATTCCAGGAATGTAACTGTCATTTATGGCCCGGGAGGTGAAAATTAAAGCATAAAACGTAATTTGCGATCTGTTATATGTAGGATAAGAAATTTTATTTTTTTGAAGTCTTGAAGTACCTAAGTTTTTAATAGAATTAAAATACATTCTGCTTTCATGACCGTGTTTGTTTGTTATAAAAATAAATTTCAAGAGGCTAAAATGAATAAAAATACTTACTAATTGAAGCTTTCCATTGTCATTCTTTGTATGTTCGTAAATAAATTTGAGTTTGTTTGAAATTCAAACTAAATTAATAAAAATGAATATAACTCTTTGATGTAACTTTTCGTGTCACAAACAACACAAAGCAAAGGACAACAAGAATTTGCTTGCATCGTGGATTTTTTTTATAAATTTAAGTAATTATCCTCTGCAGTATTGTTACTAAAAATATATTTTACATAAAAAATAATCGAGGTTTTTATTTGCTTGAGCTTGTGGTAGCATGCACACATACGCCAACATTAATTATGGGATTTCATTGCAATTATGACTTTTGGCTTGTGTTGAAATTGTATGAAAATGGTGACACTAATTTCTGTATGACACTATTAATGTAGAATTATTGTCTCAAATTTAATTAATTTAGTTTTGTATAATTGTCATCTTTACCAAAATCAATTTGTCAAATTACACGTTCACTAAATGGAATGACTGGCTTTTCAAAACGAGTTATCTATGAAAGTTGTGATAATGCCTGTAAGTAATTGCTCGATCTGTTTTATAAATGATCTAGGATATTAATCGTAATTGCAAGAAGTTGTTTCAAGTATGAAACTTATTTCAGCCTCTTTGTTATTGCTGATTTTAATTGGAAGATTAAAATGTTATTACAGACAAACTTGAAATATTCCAATTGCACATTTCTTGGTCCAATTACGGCGATGACATTTTCCTTCCACAATATTTTCAAATATCAAATTGAGTTTAGAACTCTCTGTTACGCAACATTAGCTTTTTTCGAATAGAAAACTTTATTATAAACTTATTTCCAACATACTAAACACACGACGGCTTTTAATTTCATTATCATGTTTGTACATTCACGGTCCTAATTTGAGATCTGTATTTCTTAGATCATAAAAGGATCAGTAACGATTTTCAAATTCATTTTATTTTATATTAATTAAATAGGAATACAAACAGTAAATTAATTACAAAGTAATATTAGAATTGTTGAAATGTAATAAATTAAGACAGGCCATATCAAATGGACAGACAATCATTATATGCCATTGTATTTTTAAGTGAGTTAAATAAATTACAATTTGTATTTAATTTGTTTTTTCATTTAACATGGCCTAAACTGTTAGGTATATAAAAAAAAATTGTCTTCTCCAAGTTTATTCAAGTTTCCCGTATATTCCTGTATATTTGATCTTTTTTTTAAGATTATAGGTTCTACGAGATAATAATAATTTAGATAAAATAACTTTTCACAAAGCTTAAGTATTTTTATTAAAAGCAACTGTTTCTGCTGCTTGATTTTGGAGAAATTACTTAGTTTGATATTAAATGCTACAATATAACATAAATCAAAAACTATTGTTAAATTTTATACCTGTAACTCGTCCATAATGCTAACCAGAAATAACTATATGTATATGTTAACTACAACCGATATGAATGATGAGAATAATGACGTGAGCTCAAATATCCCGCGAAATTTATTTGAAAGTAATAGGGAGGGGTTGGTTAGAGATCAGTTTAAGATTGAATCTGAAATCGCCAAATAAATACTGTCATAGTTTCCAAGATACCATTGGTGGGAATTGAAAATGGGATTCACACACTGTATACCTACTTCTAAAAAAATCATCAACGAATTAAGTTCATTAAGATCCAGTTGCACCACCGACACTTAAAATTGGTTTTATTCAGTTAGCCAAATAAATTGATGTTAATTCTTATTGAATAATTTTTTATTTACAATACCAAATTGAATTGACTAACTTATTGTACCAAGTTTAAATTTTAAGTGTTAGTGTTGCAACTGGGCATAAAATCTATTTTCTATTCGGTGTTTTTTTGTCAATTTTTTACGTGAACTTGAAAATAGATACCAGAGAAATTTCGAACAATTTTTGTACAACCCGTTCGGGAATTACAGATTTTCAAAATTTAAATTTCTGTAAAGTTCGATGTTGGCACAATAAAATTGTAATAGTTTTAATCGTTTTGCAGAGCGAAGCGCAGAATTTTCATCTCTTCTAATAACAGGTTTTTATTTACATTAGGCATTAGGCAAAGTAATACACATTCATAGCATTTTGTCATTCTATATTTTAATTACTTTAATAAATTTTAATCAATGTTCATTAGCTTATCATCATAACTGGCTGAACTACAAATAAAAAGGTCATAAGTAATAATTGATGTCACCGTAATCAAGCCTAATAAAAAGCAAATACTAGAATAGTACTTATTTTTAAATTATCTTTTAGTTTGTCCATAGTATAAAAATCACACGCGACTTAGAATAATTATTACAATTCCCAATATTTAATTTTGTAATGCCCAACAAATGTACTTTTGTGTTAATGTGATCTCATTAATGACTCATTGATTTAAATAAACTATTGATATTTACATAACTTTCCACTTTGAAATAAATTTGTCAAATATAGGTAGGTACATGATGTAAATGTCTAATGACACATAATTTTGTACCTCTTTCGTATTTGATTTTCTCATTTTTATTATTTATTGATCATTAAATCCTTCCATGTAAATAGTATAAAAATTCCCAGATTCCAAGTAATCGCAACCCTCATTCTCGCAAAATGGCAACTTAAATGATGACGTCACTTCCGGTGGCAGGAACAACTACAAGTATAAGCACCGATTACGGAATCACATTCGCCTTTTCCTCGAGAGACATTCCCAACGTGTGACTAACTGCACCAAGGAGTAAACAATCACGTATAGCTACACCGGCGCTTTATACTACAGCCGACATATCTCAGTAGGCCGACCGTGGAACAATACACTACAACTGGCAACATTGTATTGATGTCGTGTTGTGCGTGAATTAATACTGATTGTTCGGGAGGGATTTCAATGTGATGGGTTTGAGGAAAAGGGGGTACAATCATGGAAATAATGCCATCAAAACATCAAATTGTGGCATTATATTTAATTTATAACCTAACCTTTCAGTAGATCCAATAGCATTATACAAAAATATAAACATAGCACTCTACACCAGAATGGACATTTATTTCAAAGTAAAAGTATAAATATATTATCACGGTTTATTGCCCATTAAAGAATGTGTCAATCTGATTTCATTTATTTTCGGTAAACCTGATGTACCGCCTATCAGATGTCACCTGTAGTGACGAAGTGACAATGCTAGGCATTTTTTTTATCGTTTATTTATGGGTTTCAATAATTTATAGAAACATTTATTAATGACAAATTCTGATTTGATATTACTAAACGATTTGAGTCACTATAGATTCCATTGCTACACAATTCATATCAAAACTTTAAAGCATTGTTTCCGCCGATGGTGCTTAATGCATAATGGTATGTACTTAAGGTTTAATGTATTATTACAACAATTTACAAAGATAACATTTCCAGCTACTTTGTTTACGATATTCGGTGGAAATTATACTAACAACGGATTATTAATCGCCCTTATTAACACACTTTACAGATAATCAACCCTCCGTCTGTTGGGTATGGTCTGTGAATCGACGGCAAATATAAATTTTTAGATAATTTATTTATTTCTTTTAAAATTTCTACCGCCATAGTACCTTCCAAGTATATGAAAAGCAACGTTTTACCTATATAAAACTGTTTTTCAAAATTTCAAATATTTACTGCATATCATTTAGTCCTGACAGTACCCACTCTATCAAGCGTGTAACATTACAATAACTCGTATATCTTGGAAACTGACATCTTAAATTTTATTCTGACATCGTTTTTAAGTTTGTCTCATGAAATATGAAAATATTATATGAAACATATTTTTATATAATTTATAGTAGCTCTTATAGTTTCCGAGATCCCAATGGTAACCCAATTAATTTGTGTCACCCTGTATATAGATGCATAAAATAAATATTCTTATAAAGCAATTTTATTTTCATTTATGTAGATGTTGTTCTCAAATTTTGGAAAATATACGATAAAATTGTAATCTTTTATATAGACATAGGTTCGTAGAAAACGTATTTAAGCGAAATTAGCACTGGAAGGTATGTTGGTTGGTACCCTTTAAACCTTTAGAGGATATTGTATTTTGGTCTTCACAGACCACATCCGATCGAAAGTGTTTCAGCAAGGCCACCTGACAGATGGGAGGTTAACTATTATATACATATTATTTAGATCAAATGCCTCTACTGGGGGTCATATTTATTTAGGAACTTCAGGTTCAATCCTGAACTGATTTCTAACCAACCTGTGTTACTTACAAATAAATGATACAGTTCTAAAATTAGGCGGAATATTCGAATTCAAGTTATTTATTCACATCATTCGTAGTGTATAAGTTGTCTCGTTTTACCCTTATTGTTGTTTTAAGAAATAAATAAAAACGCAACTGATTAGAAAGAGAGAGTATACGGGTTGGATCTACTAACCCAACAAATCTGCTGCTGATGGGTCAGTTCAAGATCACTTCAGGGTTACTTAAAATATACCAACCAACCTACCAAGTTACCCTAAAGCTGGATTTATAACTCGCACAGCGCACAGAAAATAATGTAGCATAGCACAGGCACGACACAGCGTAGCACAGAATTTTTTTGGGGGATTTATAAATCGCATAGAGACATAAAGTAATGAATTTGTTGGTTATATACATTTGTTGACATCTTTTCTATGTAAAATTGTTACACGAAATACCACGAACATACCCGACGCACACACAGCACATAGAAAAATGAACATTGGTCAATTCTTGTGCTGTGCTAAATTATTTTGTATGTGCCGCTGTGCGCCCTGCGAGTTATAAGAGAATGTATGTTCATATTTCCATATGTTCAAATTCTGTGCTATGATATGCTAAATTATTTCTGTGCGCTGTGCGACTTATAAATCCACCTTAAAAGTCCCAAATAAATACGACCGGAATCACTCCCCACCACAAAATTTATCACTCGGTAGGAGGGTTTTCCTCCATGTACTCTGGTTTTCCTTTGTTATACTTGTACCTACAAATACTACCAACACCCTAAAAAGGAGATTAGGGATCTCTTATACCGTGTCAATTGCCTGTCAAAACTCATATTGGTAATCAATACTATTTCAAATTGCGTGCTAAATCTATCGGTGTATTTGCGCCTTTAGTACCTATATTATTATTGAATATTAAACTCGTAAATATTTATAATAATTACTTATTTGAAACTTATATGCTTGTTCTGACGTAATCTTCGATGCTGAAACACCTGATTGTCAATTATTTAAACATAATTTGTTTCCATGTTTACTTTCAAAGCTACTCATATATTTATTTATTTGTGTACCGTGACTGGAACATTAAGTCATTTTTAGACAGTTTTATGTTCATTATTTGTTCTTGTAATTTTTTTACCTGTAATTATTCTACTTGATGGATGACAACTTTGTTGAAAAACAAATTTGAGAAGAGAATGAGATAGTATTACTCTAAACATATTTAAATAAATAAAATAAAATATATCATCATGGCATATTACCAATTGCTGGGTGTGCCAATCTGCTTTGTATGCAGATATCGGTATTGATGATGACATATTTGTACCATGCGGGCGTTTACCAGGCGTCACCTCACGGGCACGCATTGCTGGCGTGGAGAGTGCACCACAGGGTTCAATTTTGTGCCATTTAAAATTCGAAATATTTGGCGTCGGTCGGGATCGAACCCGGTTCCCCAGATTCACGACCAGACACTCAGGCACGCGGCCACGAAACCCCAAACATATTTAACTTACTATTTAGGAAATACAAAAAGAAATACTGTCTAATAATGAATCTTTTATTAAGAGAAATGTGCACTTGCGATCAACCTAACGTAGCGATATTATTTTTTAAAATAATTGGTGTGTTACCGGAATATTGAAATATGTGAATAATGATAATAATATTAAACATGATACTTTAACATGCATCATTACTGCTGTAATGAATGCCATTATCAAAATTGTGTTGCCTTTATATAATTTTAAAATGCAAATATCACACCTACAGCAGATTTATGGAAAGTTTTAAATTATAATAAATTTTGAATTTTTGTAGCTCGTTACTTCAATAAATATAGTTAAGAGAGTTGATATTATTTTAATGTTTCTTGTAGCTAGTTTTTTAATATTGAACTTCCAAAAGATTTAATTTGAAAATTGCAATGACACAGAATCACTTCGTTATTATTATGCCAGTATTATATATAGTTTTTAAATACTTTAAATAATTATCAATAATTTTGTAACAAATAAAATATGTATCTTGTAATATAAATACATATTTCATTTATATTTAGAGTCACTGTCAAGTAGTCTTCATTGTAGATTAATTAAATTATGTTCAAATACTATTTGTCATGAATATAAATTCTTTAATAATTATTATTGTAAATGTACAAGAATTTTTGTCAACATTTTGTTGCTTTTTAAGTAAGTAATTTCTATTTGACATTTAACAATTTTATATTAATTTTTCTTACTTTTTTAACTAGAATTTCACTTGTATCTTGCAAAATAAGTGAAATTAAAATACAAATGTTAATGCATTTTATAAAATTTATTATATATTTTTAGGTTTGTTGTTTTGATGCCCCGCGTTTTTCGTTTACCTTTACGGCCAAATTTGTTTGAGTTAGTTCGCGGTAACTGTAAAGTCATTAGATTCTGTTCGTTTCACGTTTCTAATAACTTACGGTAAAACCTAAAACAGTAACGGTAATAATTTTTACAGTGACTCATGAGTAGGGCTGTGCGATCTTAGAAATTTGAAAACTATTTTTGATCTTTTGCTAAAATCGATTTGTCGCGATTGATCGATCAAAATCAAAAATCGAATTTTATAAATGATAAAAAATTGATTTTAATAAAGGACCAAAACATCGATTTTAATAATAGACCAAAACTCGATTTTAATAAAAAGTCGTAATATCGATTTTATTTTTTATTTTATTGATATGAAATTTCTACTACGCATACGCACATCAATTTATGAAAAAATATATCTAACGCGCGTGAAACGCCAAATGCTGGTGATTAAGAGATTTTTTCATATATATTTAAAAGAACGATTTTTCAGAATCTAGAAGATCGACATCATTTAGAAAGATCGATTTTCCGGAATTCGGATAATTGTTTTTTTAATTCATCGATTTTTTTAGAAAAAAGGCTTGAATTTTCAATTAATCGGTCTTTCCGATAAATTTATTTTTTCGATTGATCGATTTTTTCAAAATAAAAGATCAATCCGATTTTTACAAATAAAGCTTGCTCTAGTTCGATGAACCGATCTTTTTCGCAACCCTACTCATGAGTCAGTCAGTGGTATAATGAAATAATTTGCGGTAATGTGTTCATATAAAGTGCCAGTTCGACAGTACTCACAAATAAAATACTTATATGAGATTTTTTTTTATAAGTATGCTTTTAGTTTTATAAACTCATATACGTTTGTACTATAAATAATTTGATAACATTAATAAACAATTAATGCAAATTGGAGTAATATACTTGACATTGAGTAACATTTATAATTATAATAGAACTCGAAGTGTCTTCACAAACGAATCGAACAACGAATAATTTAAAAATAATAACAACTTCAAATTATTACCGCGGCGTTGATCAGTCAACTACAATACGCAGTATAAATTTATTTTTTGGTTTCTTAACAGTCATATTAACTTATTCAACATCATTTATCAAGTGAATCTAAGAGAATTTTGGTTAAAGAGTATGTCCATATTACTTGCTTTTCATTACATAAAATTCGGGTAATATATTGCAGACATTAAAATTTCTTCTCTAATTAATGCATCTTCATTAATATTCATTTTAAATTCATGTTAAGCTGATATACACATCATATCGCTTACGGAAATCATTATTAATTATCCACAAATAAGGAACAAGTCACGATAACAAACTTAATTAAATTCATGTATATTTCTTTCAAGTACGAGATAAAATTTATTTTAAAATAAATATGCTGGCGTATGTTTACTTGGAGAGATTTATGTGTTGATAATACAGTAGCCTGAGTCGTGCATTCATTCATAATTTACTCTCCCACTTTTCAAGTGATCGACATTAAAGAAAATTACACGTTGCAAAAGCAGCTATCAATAAACAGTAGTTTCCTTACATAGCAATTTCAGCTTGCTTTGCATTCGCGGCGAGAGTAACGGTTTCAAAACAATATTATCATCGAATAAATCTTAAATAATAATATTATCGGAAATCGTAAAACGGGAAACTTTGACTCACAATGCCGCAATTCTTAAGAGCATTATCAGGAAAATAAGATTATTTTTACTCTTTGTTGTGAAGGATTACTTCACAACATTGATGTCCTTGTTCGCTGCAGTGAAAGTGATACAAGCATCATGACATAAAAGTCCTCATGGGAATTTAAAGAATTTGTAAACAAGTTATGGCTGAAACTTCTTTGTAATTATCTCCATTTGTAAAATTGCTTCAAGTAACCAGCGATTCAGAAAGTTTGTTTAACAAACAACTCTGCTTTGTTTTTTGTCAACAGATGTTGTGTTTGGCAATGTTGTTGTGTTTTGAACATTTGTGTATTTACAATATTTTTTTATACAATTTAAACATTTATTTTGCTTGTATATATTTATATTTAAAGGAATTACGTGTATATGTATTTTTAAGAATTTATAATCTGGGAAAGATATATTCTTTTTTGTATAAAATAAGCAGAACGACATATTTCTCCATCTTATCAAATGTCAAATATTTAGAGCAAATATATTTAGCCTTTTTTTCCCGTCAAAGACAGAACGATTAGTTTTCGCGATAAAGTTCCACTCCTTAGTAAATAATTAAAGCCGCTACACTCAGTAAGTAAACTTCTATGTTGTACAAGTCTTTTAATTTCTTGGCGGTGTAATCTGTTTGGTTATCGCGACTTTGTTTACCGATCTACAACTACGTCGACAGTTTCAATTTCTTTATGTAAATGTATGTGTTCCGCTTTTTATATAGTGACAATAATGTTGATTTTCTTAGATTTAATATTATCAGTTTTGAAACGGGTTGGCATAATTTTTTTAGGCAGCTATTGTATAATAGTTATTTACATAATCAGTTATGAAAAGAGTGATATTGTTTGATAAACATAATATCACGTTTTCATAACGTATTATGTACAAAATTTTATTTAATTCCGCTAAAATAATTTAAAAATACACAAAATTCTAGGTTTTTCTGACAGCTCCACGTCCATATTTCAAAATCAATTTACCAAAGCGTGGCTGTGAACATCCTTTACCTAACTCAGTTAAGTCAATATTGTAACAAGTGTGGCAAGGACTTCATTGCAAAAAGAGTATGAATATGAATTTTGTAGTAGCCGTTGATTTTTACAAAACTCAATTCGTGTCAATTATCAAAACAGTGACGTTTCATAACATCATATAGTTAGGAAAAATTAACTTTTTAAAACGGAATTAGATAAATTTTACGTAATTTTTTAACCGTGAAATGTATTTTTCTATTTTTTGACATTTGTCAAAGACTACTTTACGACTGCTTTTACTTCACGGCATATTTTACTTCACTACTTTGCTTCACGACCGCTTTTACTTTACGGCCACTACAGTCACTCATTTGGTTAAATAGAAAAACCTACTCGCAGCTTCATAAATTTCAGGCGAACTACTGGAAAAAATGGTGGCGCACTCTCGGTCGTTTATTTTTCTACTTTAATTTTTACTTTTAGGTTGTAAAATATTTAGACAGTTGTTTTAAGAGTTGACCAAGTGAAAGCAAAGCACTTTGCAAGTATTTTGAAATAAATTTTCTAACGTATTGTAATAGTCGCTTTAAAAATGTAGTGTGCCTCTCGGTTTAATAGTAATATTTTTTTATCGTCATAGATTTGCAGGCCTCTGCGTTCCCTTTGGTAATAAATTATAAATTCGGCCAAAAACGGTATGTAATCAAAATGACATTATTTTTCACATTAGTGCGATATCTGCCACTTTTTCACATTAATACAAAAAAATGATCAAATCAACCAATCAGCGGTAGTCTGTCACTTTTTCGCACTATTGCAAAAAGCGAGAGTTCCAATTTATGATAATTCCTAAATTGCTTTTTGTTAGAATTAGAAAAACCTAGTACGTGATTCGTTGCAAAATTGGGTTATTTGCGTATGGCATCTTCACGCCAGTGCGAAAAACATCATATTGAAACTAAACACGTAAATAACTAATTTGGGTTTTATTGAGGTTTTTTTGTTGGTTTTTGAAGTGGGTTTTAAAAAAGCCTGTGTGGGTTTTTTTTTTGGATTGGGGAACCTAAGACCAACTCTGATTGCAATAGATTAAAGTGTCACTTTAGAAGTACCTAGGTATTATAATCAGAGCTGGGCAGTACTTGCAAGAAAAGTACTTTATTAGGCTTGCAAGTACTTTGAGTACTTCAAGTACTGTACTTGAAGTACTTTCTATTTATAGTACTTTGTACTTGACAAAGTAAATCTATTCACATGTACTTGGTACTTAGTACTTGGAAAAATACTTGAAGTACAATGAAAAATACTTGAAGTACTTTAAATGTACTTGAAGTATTTAAAATGTACTTGAAGTACTTTAAATGTACTTGAAGTATTTAAAATGTACTTGAAGTATTTTAAATGTACTTGAAGTATTTTAAATGTACTTGAATTACTTTACGGGGTCTCGTGGCCGCGTGCCTGAGTGTCAGGCCGAGAATCTGGGGAATCGGGTTCGATCCCGACCGACGCCAATTATTTCCAATTTTAAATGGCACAAAATTGACCCATGTGGTGCACTCTACACGCCAGCAATGAGTGCCCGAGAGGTGACGCCTGGTAAGCGCCCGCACGGTGCAAATATATCATCTTTACCGATATCTGCTTACAAAGCATATTGGCACACCCAGCAATGGGTAATAAGCCGTGATGATATATTTATTTTATTTTTATTTTATTTGAATTAGTTTAAATGTACTTGAATTACTTTGTTTGTCTGTCCGTGTTTCTTTTGCAGAGGTGTGGTGTTATGTGAATTTCATTAATAAATATATTTTCAGCGATAATATGAAAGTAAAGATATATTTGCAATTTTTTTGGCATAAATAAATTAATTCTAATATTGCATATACATAAATTTTTGTATTACCTAACTACAGTGCTAGGACTTTGCGTATCGCCTGGCGATCGCATAACGTAAAAATAACGTCATTCAACATCTCGGTACAGCTTCTCGCATCGCATGGTGATCATATGACGTCAATTTTACGTCATGAGATCGCTAGGTGATACGGCAGTCCCAGCGAGGAACTCTTGTTTTAAATAACCAAATAAATATCGCATATTGAAATTTTTGTCAACAATCACCTTTTAAGGTCCATATAATCAGAAAAATATCAATTATCTGAAAAAGTACTTGCACCCAAATGTACAAGTACTTTTTTAAGTACTTGGTACTTTCAAGTACTTTAGAAACTAAAAAAGTACTTGTACTTCAAGTACTTTTAAAAACATCAAGACACTTGGTACTTGTACTTCAAGTACTACTTTCCGGTACTTTGCCCAGCTCTGATTATAATATTATTTATCGCTAAATAAATATTTTTTACAATAGAAAAAAAATCACTGGTTTCAGTTAATTTATCAATAAAATAATTCAATCCGACGTTTCGGCTATGCTGCGGCCTTCTTCAGGGAATGCTAAAATTTTTATGTACATTTAACAACCCATAATACAAAAATTAAACAAATACTTAAGGCGCATCTACACATTCGTACTCGTGCTTCGCCTTGTTATTCGCAGAAATTCGCGAGTGGTATTCGCTCGTTCGCTCCCACAACACGAATGACCGTTTTCACACTCGTCGGGTATAAAGACAGATTTCGCCGCATCGCTACGAGCCTTTGACTCGTCCCCAAAAACCGCTCTCGGAGCGAGCGCTACGAGCGGCAAGGCGAGGGACGAGGCGAATGACAAATGAACAACTACACATTTGTTTCGCCACTCGGTTTGCGATTCGACTCGCCATTCCTGCGAATGTGTAGATGCGTTATTACAATAGTCAATGGTAAAAAAGTGTAGTATATAAATTCAATAATACACATCGTCATAAGAATAAAAAAATTAAAATAATATAATTTATATGTTATATTAAGTAAATTAGACACAACCAGAGTAAAAATGTTCTATTTGTAAAATATGTGTAGATACCTAGTCTGTTGTTAAAAAAACTAATCTTGTTAGTTTCCTTAAAACAGTCATTAAAATCCATTGAAATCTTGCATAGATCTCCCTCCTCATTATTAATGATCCCTCTCACACGCACATATCACGTGCGAGGAAAATTTATTCCCGCCTGTGGCCCGAGCCGGACAGTAAACCTCCAGCTCGGGATATTGGATTACGTATGGAAATCAAAATAACGAATCTTGATTATCGGAATATATGCACACAGCACAGAGCCGCCGACGCGTTTGTCATTTTAATTTGTTTCCGGGAACAATCAAGGCACACTAGACCTTATTGAAAGGGAAATAAAGTATGTGTGACATGACTAGTGGAAAAGGATTTGTGAAGTTGGATTGAAGTGAAAATATGTACTGGTTAATTAGTGGTGGTTAACAGTGCGGATCTTAATCGGAAGTTTATAGAGAGAGGAGATTTTAATACCGCAACGGAAATAACCAAAAATAGCCATAATTTACGACTGCGACCTATCGACGCAAAATTTATTATAAATTACTCATTTCTCGTTTAACTTCTATGCTGGAACAAGTTCAATTTTCAGTTATTTAAATTTGTTTTAATTTTATTTTTCTAGAGGATAAAGTTAGAGTATGATAAAGTTATGTTATTGGAGATAATATAATGGTAATCAAAAATAGTGAATAATAACACTATTACACTACAATTACAACTAAATGGTTATGTTTCCATTTTTTTTTTAATGTATGAAAACATTATACTGCGTCTGAAACGCTGTTGGCCGATGACGTCACATGCCGGCTCGATTTTACAGTGCCTATGTTATCTAGCAACATGTGTGTATATGATGCGAGTAGTTGACAGTATTCGATTTTTACATCAAATAAATTCAATATCTTACTATGTGATAATAGATGCCAGCACATTCAAATTGCAATATTATATTTAAAAAATATTGAAGGTTAGTAGATATTATAAACTTCACTTGTTTTTTGGTCATATACCAATATATTTTTAAGTAATAATTTTTACTAGAGTAACCTATTTAACACAGACAAATCTGTTTATTTTTGTGGTGGTATTCGGTATTGTCAATTTTTTTTTTGTTCTTTTAAGGTTCAAAGTATGAAACATTCTTTTGCATGATATAATAATAATTAATAATATACTTATATAAAAACAAAATTTATGAAAATACGTTTTAGCTTTCCAAATAATTTATGTCTTACGTATATTAGTTCATGAAAACTGTAATAGAAGAATGTAAGTACACTAACAATTGATAGATGACGCCACTAGAGACCACAATCTTGCACCATCTATTGAGCATTGGTTTTCATAGCCGGCCAGAAACGCGCTGCCTTGGCGGTAAAAATTGCCCGTTTAAACGAGGTACAAAAATACTGTTTTCAATATTATTTTTACAGAAAACCAGTTATAATGGAAATGTTTTATTTGTTCTAATACATATAAGTTTTCATGAAGAATAAAATTAAAAAGTAGTGGAAACCCACATTATGTCCATATTCATAAACACTACAAAGTTTCAAAACGGTTATACATTCCGATCATAATTTAGATTTTACTGTCAGTGTCGACTGTTTTTGGATAAAAACCATTAATAATTTTACGAGTATTTATGAATATGGGCATTAATCTGACAAAAATTACTTATATTTTTTTTTGGTTTCTTGAAACTAGTAGTAATATAATTTCTATAATGTCCAGGTTGGTCAGAATGTCGATGTTTTCATTTTCAAGTAGGTAAATTTAATTTCTAAAAATCATAGAATAGTTATTTATGTGTGCTAAAAGTGACATTTTTGTGAGAAGCAAGTGGAATATGGCGGGAAGCGGAGTGGTCCAAACCTTCATAAAAATAGTAAGCCTATAACTTATGGCAGAGGACTACATGGGCCTAATTTTTTCAATACTACCCGGCCCGTCCCTTTGTATTTAAGATTCGATCCGATCCCAGCCCGAAACATTTCTAAAACTAATTACCCATACCCGGCTCGAACCCGAATAAAGCCCGATTTGAAATAAATAATATGAAAATAATAAATAAGTGAAATAACAATTATTATAAATCCAATAATAAGAATATGAAATTGCGTATATTTAATCCGTTAGAAACGTCGCAGAATGAAATAATTGAACCCGAGCCCGAATATATTTTACATAAACCGGCCCGGGCATAGTCGGGACCTCTAACCTATAGGTATCTACTCGTATGTATTGTACTATATAGCAATAGTATACTTTTTTTAACATTCTTTATCAAGTTAGTAAAAATTTACTACCTATAATATAATAAATAAAGTACGTTGTTTTAGACACTTTCATCTAAACGGAAGTGGCATAAATCTTGAAAAATAATAGTATGTATTTGAAAAATATCAACCTACGTAAAATAGAATCATACATAAAATATTGAGTCCTGATTGTATTTTGATGAGTAATTTCTGAAGCTGTGAAATTTACTTGATTGTGAGGAATTTTATTGGATAGAAGCTTCAAACGTTGTTGTAAGTGTTTATTGTTGATGCTACAATTAGACGACGTTTCGACACATGGTTATGGCCATTTTCAAGTCAACAAAATGGTAAGTTATATTAAGTCATTTGATTTTGTTACAATATAAAAAACATTTTTGTTTTATTTCGAAAACATGTTTGAGAGTTGGATTTTCCAATCTGCGCAGGTTGAAGAGTCAACATAACAAGACTATTTTATTATGTATAAAAGATTTATTTTATTTATTTGGCATTTAAATACCCATGGTTGCATGTAAATGATTACTTATCTATTAGGTAATGGAATAAGAAAATGAAGGTTAATTGTAGGAAATGAACATTTTTTTTTTACTAATTTATATAATTATTATTTAATGTTTTAACATATTTAAAAAAAAAGTCGTAATGTCTTGGAGCCGGTATGGTTCATTTATGTATACTACTAATTTAGTAGCTTTTGGAGCGGATGTTCATTCATGTTAAACAATTATTTCCTTGAATTAACATAGTTAAATTAATGGTTTTGCATATAGATAGTCTTAATGCCGTAATTTACTTTGCTTCAAATTTACAGTTTGTTTCACGAAATGCTTATTCACTCATTAATTAACTGTATTATAATTACCATGATTTTGCCTAATTAGCTTAAAAACATAAAAACCTTACAGTGCACTGAAACTTTTTGAACTTATTTTATCAAAGTTAGTTTTAACGTTAACGAGTAAATACGGAAATAAAACTGCATTAATATGATGTATGTTCGCGAATGTAAACAGATTAACAATTATTTAAATTTGTAGTTGACCTTGAAAGAAAACATCGCACAAACTCAGACAAGTGACTCTGTGTTGACCTACCAACGATATTCGACGTAGCTGCCAATAGTTTAATAAGCATTCATACTTAGATGCGAATTTTTAATTTCCTTTAACGAGTTTCGAATTAAAATTGCTGCTTTGAACACAAATTTATTGCTTTTGCAAGGACCATTGAATGTAACTGACTTATGCAACATGCAATTAGAAATTCCTTTTTGAACTCTATATATCCAATGTTATATATGTATTTATGTATAAACAGTGCCTCGGTTATGTGAATTAATTTACCTGTTTTGCGTTCGAAAATAAATAGGTGGGTATATAAATAATTATTTAAAATTAATTGTTACACTATAATTATAATGTTATTGTTACGCCACTATTGAGAACTCGTATTATATGTCTTTAAAGTGAGGAATTAGAGTTTATAATTTTGAAAATTGCACTAATCCGTAATATAATAGTAGTATTTTTTAGTTTTAAATTAAAAAAATTAGACCAGTCGGCAGAGCGGTTAAAATATGCTATTGTGGAAATAAATGGTGGTAAGTTGGAATAAATTTTATTCACTTAAACACATACTAATTTTGCACCTAGCGACCTCGGATTTTACCGCCATATTGAAAAAACCACGTGAAAAAAGACATTTTTATTGATTTTCGTTAATATCTCGGTTTGGATTAACTTTAATTTTAAACCTCAATTGCGTTAATCGATAATATAACAGTTTAAGTATTTTTATTTTTAAATTTAATAAACTAAACCAGTCGGCAAAACGTTTAAATGATGCTATTGTGGAAAAAATGGTGGAAAGCTAAAATAAATATTATTCTCTTAAAGACATACCAATTTTGCACCCTCTAGCAACCCCGGATTTTGCCGCCATATTGAAAAAACCACATGAAAAAGATATTATTGATTTTTGTGAATATCTCGGTTTGGATTAACTTTTGAGCAAAATATCAAGTTATTGAAAATAGAGTAAATAAAATTGTCTACAAAAAAGATCTCACATTTTTCTCTGTTACTTGATTGGTCACAGCCAGGGATGGCAAAATACATGTATAAAAGTTTTGTATAAAACGTATATAAAGTGTAATACGTTCTTGTAAAATGTATGTTATTATACCTGTATAAAACATATTATTCCTTTGAACAGTATAAAAATATTTTGTGCTGATTATTATTATATTATTTCATACACGTATATTTTATTTTTATACGTATAATACATTAACTGTATAAAACGTATGTACACTATGTATATTGTAAAAAAAATGTATTATACATATAGTTTTATACTCCCACTTATTATACAGTATTATACGTACGTATTATACTCTTATATACATTTAATTTTATACGCTGCTATCCCTAGCTAGCGTTATAGGTGTTCATAGCATGCAGTATATTGGGTGTTTCCTTTAAAACAACCAGCGCTTTTTTGGGCGAACTAACAACTTTAGAGAAAATGTTTTTACCAAAAATGTCAATAATAAGGGGATAATGTATCAATAGTAACAAACCGAATATTTAACCAGTGGTTCTCAAACGGTAGAACAAAATTATATTTTTTTGAATGGCACCCTATATAATATTTTAACCCTTTAAATAGTATATATATATATATATATATATATATATATATATATATATATATATATATATATATATATATACATATATACCATCCTTTAAAAAAATTATAACTTCGTGTTGTAACTTGAGAAACACTACTTTAAAAAAATATTTTCTTCTGTAGCCGGATATCCTTCTTGGTCTTATAAGATGATCTTATAGTATTTTATTGTATCTTTAATAATATAGAAATTATTTGAGCTCGATTAGCTGTTGCAGCCTGTAAATGCTGCGCGCTTTCAGTATTTGTAACTTTGTAAACAAACAGTGAGACATTTTTTGTAGACCAATTTTATCTACTTTATTTTCAGTAACTTGGTATTTTGCTCTTTTTAAATAAAATACGGATTTCCAAGGCCAACAATATTACCTTATTAAAAAAAATGCAACGAAAATCAATACAAATGTCTTTTTCACGTGGTTTTTTCAATATGGCGGCAAAATCCGGGGTCGCTAGAGGATGCAAAATTAGTATGTCTTTTTGAAGGTCCAAGTTAAGAGAATAAAATTTATTCCAGCCAGCCACCAATTATTTCCACAATAAACCCCTTGCCGACTGGCCTAAATTATAAATATATAATTTTTTTGTTTTATTAATATCTTGCCATAGTTTTTTACAGACTTCTGTGTTTACTCTGTTTAATAAAAATGGTAATACATATTATTATAATTTTTTCAATTGTTTGCTCAAATTATAAATACTTTGCATCTCGCTTTGCATTCACTGGAATTTTTTAAGGAAGTTTAAGAAAATGCTAATTCGAGTGCTAGAACATCAAAGAAATAGAAAGTCAAATGCACTGTTATTCTAATAATATAAACACATTTTTCAGTAATAATTAATAATGTTGTTTCTCATGTGGTGGCCGAGCGGTTTAGCGCACATCTGGTAGCTCGCAGTGACGTCATCTAAACCATGTTCCGTGCATCTGATTCCCGTCTACCGAAATGTGTGATTTGTCGTAAAAAATAAAATACAGCTACTTGTATTTATCACACTCGGTTGCTATAAGCTGGCCACTTACACATCTTAAATAAATGTAGCAATAGCTGAAATACGACTGACAGTACTGTAGTGGTAAAACACTGAGGCGCGGTGAGTCCGGTTGGAAAGGGTAAACGGCGGCAGACTGTATACAAGCCCTAGATAGTTTATAGTTTATCATGTTTGTATTATTTACATGCATATCAAAATCAAAATTGTTGTGTTGTTATATTTAAGTGATAATCTTATCTCAAGTTCGTAGACCATAAAAACTAATTATATGTAGATAAAAACTATGTAATGATATATATGTATTTAGTCTATTATATGTGTTTATGTGATTTATTCGCATATATTCATTTGTTTTGAGTTTTTCCCACAAGTATTTATTAGGTATCATTTTTAAATGATGCTTTAGATATGCTAGTGGCTAGGTGTTTGATGCTAGCTACTTTTCTGTGTATGCATGAAGATGAAATTGTGTCATTTTAAACATTAAATACTTGGAATATTATACTTGCTGAAATATTCCGTTGTTTTTCCACTCTTGAGCGAAGTTTTATTATAAAACATATTTAACGTCTGAGTTGAACAAAGCATTTTTCACGCGACATTTTGTAACCGCGAGATGTAAAATTGCAATAAAAATGTTTTGCGGTCTTTCTCTCATGTTTATAGCCAAGAAATTTGTATCTGCATGTGGAAAATTTTATAAATTTTCTCTTCAAACTATTTAGAATATTTCATGTGGGTTATTCTTCCTGGTATTTTTGACAAGTTTCAAAGATTTACCTAGTCAAAAAAATTTGCGAGAATTTTTACTCCCACCTTCCATATTTTTTATACTGGCATGTCTGTGTATGCATCATGGAATATAGTTTATTGTTACTGAAAATTAGAACATAAATTTTTTGAAGTACTCAATTTATTTTTCAGATCGTTATAGTTAAGTGGGTGTTAACAGTCGCTTTATTTTTATAGCTTTCATCCGTTATTGTTATTGATATATTATATTTTAATTGCAATGGACGTTTATATTACAAATAATAAAAAAATTAATGGCAGTGAACATAGAAAATGTTGAAAACAAAGATTTTTTTGCAAATTAATCGTTTATTTATAAATACAAGTGTATTATAGATAGAGGTCAATCAAATAATATTTTCAACTGAATATCATTACTATAACGTACACAGAATAAACTGGAACATTTTGTACCTAACCTAAAAAAGAAATTGATAAATAAAACAACTTTGATAATTTGCCACAAAAATTACGTTAAACTAAACATAGGGTTCAGAATATGTTAAATGTCATTTGTCAAATTTATGTATATTAAGAGTTGGTTTAGAATGAACTTTAATACAATAAAACAATATTTGAAACTGAGGAGGTGTTTTATTTAACATTTTCGTTAGTGAATTTATTAAAGAGAACAAACTCATTGGATTACGTACTCTATTATTTTAAGCTTTGTGTTAAAATTTATTCAGTCAGCTTTAATATGTAAGCTCACAGTTACATATATTAGTTTTGACATTTATCATATTTTATCGAAATTGTTTGGTTTTATTACTTCTGTATATAATATTATTTCTTTATTTGGCCACTTTGCCTAAATTATTTATTTTTTGTCGCGATTTACAACATTATTGCATTTTTATTGCTATGTGAGAGATATTGAGTTGCTAAAATATTTTTGACAGAGGACTGTTGTCGCTTAAAACACACTAATACAGCTAGCTAAATTCCACTCATTATGTATACGAGTATAATAATGAATTTGTGCATTTGCCATTCCTTTACACTTTTTGCTAATTTGTTGCTGTTATGATCTATAGTAACCGTTAAATAATAATAAAATACATATCCATAGCCTATATGGATATGTTATTGGAATCTCAAATTAAGCATGAGACATCTAGCGGAAAAATTAGAACTAGTGCATAACACATACCAAGTTTATGATCTTTCTGAAATTCAGGTGTATTTCTCAAAAAAATACAATTTCGCGATACGAAATAAATTTGTTTTTTATATTTGACAAATATAATCACAAAACAACATTAGCTGTCATTCGGTATGTATCTTTCGTCCACCATTTTCATGTGCGACAGCGACGCCGCTATCGGTGATTTGAATCGCCAATTTACTTTTATTTACAGGTGATCAATGATATTTTTATCCATCCTCATCATTAAAGTGTTTTAGATAAAATATCACTAAGGTGTTGGAAAATATGTTATTATCTGACTTTTATACAGGCACTGCCGCGACTCGATTGCCATAACTCAAGGGTGTATTTCTCAATTAATGTTAAGTCGAAAATACCTGGCACACTTATGCCCAAAACTCAATATTAGAGGAGTTATGATTGTTTGTAGCATAGCAATTGTTTCTTCTTGTTTCATTACTTACGACTTTGGACTATTAGCTTTCGGGACACATATACAGCCGTATTCATAGTAAAGCCGATAAACTAGTTTTAAATTAGATCTACGTAGTCTTGGTTTAAACCAGGTCTGAAATTGGTTATTCGTAGTCATATTTAATATTTAGATCTGGTTTAATCCTGATCTAAGTAAATCGATCTTAAACCATTTTATCTAGTCGGCTTTGATCATACATTGTTCTGCCCATGCGTAGTGAATACAATTTTGAATTTTTTTGATCATAGCTGATGTTGACTGCACTGATTTCTTATAATTAAAACTTTATTGGGAACTTTTTATAAGCTTTTAACTACGAAATACATACAATAAATTATTATTATCCATAAGTTGTTTCTTGATTGCGGTAACACACATTGATGATTTTAGTATATCAGGATTTGCAAGGAAATCGTTGTTACATTCATATTTTATTTATAAATTATTTATTACCAGATTTAGGTACTTTAATAATTCCCTTTACAAAGATATCTTACACCGTACAGTGCTCAAAACTTTCACATTGATTGAAAATGGTCACTCTTTATTTTTAGTTTCATTTTCTAATAATGGTTTTGTTCTATCATTTAAATTCTGCAGTTTTTCTTTCTTAAATTTGCAAATTTAAATCACTTTATAGTTTCTATAAAATGAACAACTGAACATCTTCTCGAAAACTAACCTATAATTTTTTCTATTCGATATAATTTAATTTCTAAATGGATAGGTATGATAAACACTCTGCAGTTTCTTTACCGATGTTCCAAATATCTTCTTTATCATTAAAATGATTAAAACCATTAATCTATTATGAACTTCCTAAAAATTAAACAATATATGTAATATGATTAATATGTGTATTCATGACACAGTAATATTAAAACATTACCTAATATGAATTTTTAAATAAATATTTAAATTACTTACCATATATTAAATAATAATTTGCATTAAACACACAAATTATATTGTCATAGTACTGCTGTCAACTGAGTTAGACTCGCGATAAACTAGGGTGCGAGTAGGTCTAAATTTTAAATTAGGTTTAAACCTGTATTAGCGCTAAAATGCCTCTATGAATAACTATTTGCGCCGGTGCAAGTTAGACTTAAGATATCCCTGGTTTAAACTTGAACAGATGCACTATGAATACGGCTGATAGAGTTTAGTTTTTGCAGAAAAATCTCAAACCAGGGTTGAATTATCAGAAAATTTTTGCTTTAGCTACAGCCATGAGAGCCGACCTTCTAGTATTGAGTTTCGGAAGTAAGTGTGTAAGATATTCGACTTAAAATTGCATAAGGAATACAACCTTTAGCTATGGCAATCGAGTTGCGGGACTTCTGTATAAATGTTGGATAATAACATTTTGTGGGTATTTGCAATACCGCATCGCTTACAAAAAATGATTTTAGGACGTGATATTATAGTGGCATTTCATATATCATGTATTATTGTTATCGTATTATAAATGAATGGCAGCATTGTTTGAGGGTATCTGGTCGGTTTAGCGTGTTCTATTTGCAGTCGGCGACTCGCCGTCGGTTCATTCAGTTTGGACTCGCTTGTCTATTAATAAAACGCAACGTTTCATACTAATCGTAGAGTACGTCACATCCTTTGCACTCATGTTTTGAACTCTAAACTCATCACTGCAGGACATTGTGTTGTGTCTTCCCTCTTCTTCGACCCGACAACAGTTTCTTCAACTAACTTATATCCTGCATCACAATTACTCGGAGAATAGGACACTCATGTCAATTAGGAATGTGGTTCCTCATTACATATTCTAAAAATGAAAAAAAAGTTTTTTCTTTGGTGAATAACTATGACTAAATTCAAAAAATAACCCGTTGTGGTGTGGTAAATTATTTATAAATTCGTTTTTATTTCTTACTTAAGGTACACGTACCTGTGGTATACTCTTTATTACCATTTTGTGGTTTTGTTAAGTGACAAACTGACGCCATATCTTCCAAGGAAAAAACAATTAAGTTTTAATTTTAAAACCAAATCAAAGACCACCTCGGCGTTCGGGCTTGATGAGGTAGCGTGTCTCGGGTAGCACTCAAAGCGACCTTTGCCGCTCAGATCCGTGGGTTCGATTCCTACCAGGGGCTTGGATGTTTGTGTTTTCAGATACATTATGTATAATATGAAATATGTACGTATAAATAGGTATCGTTTGATCCCAGGCGCCTCACATCTGTACGTCTGTAATTCTAAAAACAACTTTAGTAGTTTCACAAAAATTCAGAATTTTTCCTTTTTAAGTGAAGAATCCATAAAATAATATTTCAAACAGAATACATTGTTTTTGTGATTATAAAAATCCAATATGGCGTTCATTTAAGATAAGAAAGTTGCTATAAATATCTCGGAAACTGTCATCTTAAATTTTATTTCACTATTTTTAGTTTTTCTTAGCGCAGCATGTAACTTTCTTCTTAATCTTTTTTTCATATCTTTTATAATTACGGAAAAATATATGATTGATGAAAACCGTAATGATAAAGTAAGGACAAAAGTAGACTTTGAAGAAGTAAATAAAGCTAACGGGTAGTTTCATTAAATAATAGACGGGTAGTAACCGAATATAAGGGTAATTTTTTCGTTTACAAATTTTAAAAATAATACTTTATAGATTACTATCGAATAGGTATTGCATTCCCTTAAGTATTTTAATATTTGAATTATACTTGTATTATAGGAATATTGCAAATAAGGCGTAGGTGTAATAATTTATTTTCCGTTGGACAAATATTTTTATTATTCACTAATTAATTTGCGATATTGATTTATTATTATTTGATGAGTCAATTATTTTGGATTTGAATAATGTGAATAGTATTTTTGGAAAATAAATGTTTATTTATTTTCCTGTTAAAAAGCACATACATAAATTTCAAGCCGCAAATAATTTTTAAAATTTTATAATACAATCATTTATCATACTTTATTATTATTTACTCCTGTATTATTTGTATAGTTATTTATTTTTACTGCTTTTGTGCAGATTAATGATGGCATATTTTAATTATAATAATAAAAACTGGACGCTCCGCTGAAAAATATATCCAATTTCCAATAATTTATTTCTCTCATTTCCTCTAATTACATGAATATAAATTACATATTACTCGTGTCATATTTAAAATTAAATCTTGACAAATGTCCAAACCATTTAGCCAGCATTGAATGAAGCCAACAAATTTATTAAAGCTATTTTAGCGCCACCGACGTTGGTGGGGACAGTTTTAGTACTGCTGGTACGCTTAATAGTTTCTGTTTGGCTTCTATTTGTTTAGCGGGGACTAATTTCAAACGCTCAGTGCACAAGAACTTAATGCGTATATTTACACGACCACAATTTTATTTATTCTCAATTAAATTAATAGATAACAAAAGTGCAAAAATAAATAAATAAGTTTATAAATAGGTAAATAATTTCAAGATCACATATTTATTTAATAGCTGTAAATACTTGAAGTAATGTATAATATGTACCGATGTTTGCAAATAGCTTTTGATTATAGATTTTATCTATATATTTTTATGGTCTATTTATAACAGTATTTAAAATTTAAAACTGTTCTTAACGTTTAATTAGTATTTTATGATCTTTTAAAAATATATTATTTACACTTTGTTATTTCATAATATAGTATAATACAAAGTTATGTTTAAAATATTACCATTAATATTAAATAAAAATCTCTTTTTAACTTTCGGTAAATTTATGACATTATGTTGTTCATTTATATTTAAATTTTGTCGCAATTATTCATAGAAGGTAAATTATACATAATATGCCAACATTTGGTCGAATAATAAAATAAAAATAAATAGTAAATTTACATAAAGTGTTGTTAGGTTATGATAGATATGTATTACTGCAAATATCTGAATGTAAGTATATATTTTTGTGATACTATCGGTAAGTATATTTTGAGATATAGTGGCACTGCCAATGTTTTCTTTAAAAATATAGTTTTATATACAAATTTTTAGTAGAATAATAACTTTTAACGTCTGAGAGACACTATTAGGAAACATTGAAGATTAAACAATTCTAAATTTAAATAAAAGTTTATGCAATATTTTTCGTAGTAATATAAAAAATAATAATTTATTGTTATTTTCGTAAATAACTACATAAATAAAAAGATTGGCGCTAGAAATAGTCATGAAAAACAACCCCCCATTTCTGTGACGTCGGAGCACATATAGTACGTCATTCATAGCCAATAGGAAAATAGTTTACCTTATTTATATAAATAAAAGTAGGCGATAGTTTGTCACATGTTAAACTGTATGTGCTCTGACGTCACATTCTGTTTCAGGTCACGTGACTTTTTAAAAATATACAAATTTCAAAAATTAATTTTAAAATATCTAATGGATATTTTCTGTTATTTTCAAATTTGAGGCTCTTTAAAGAACATAATCTTTTAAAATTTAGTACTCAGAAGTCATATAGAAATTCTTGCAAAAGCCCTATTGTTTAATTCGTGCGTATCAAATCATTATTACTTTTCTAACTTTATTGTAATTGTAAAAAAGATTTAGAAAAAGAAAAGTCGTCTGACGGAGTGAATTAAATAAGCAGTGTGTCGACATGAGGTGACGCATAATAAGCGCCCTCAACGCTAAAAATATATCTTCATTATAGAAATTTGCAAAACTCTTTCTTTCTCTCTCTCCTATTGCCTTTTTCACATTTCGTAGCTCATGACATTAATAAAAATATGTACTAAGCAGTAAATATATTTATTTTGTTTATTTGTATTACAATGTGAAGTTGCATGACTATATGCGTTAGGTGACCGGTAGTGTATCAAAAGACCATGGTTCGTTTTTGTCCGATGTTAAAGTTAAAATTTGAAAATTATGTATAATATTTAAATAATACAAAAGTAACCTCTGTCGTGAACTTTCCACAATTGCTTTGAGAGCCTATTAGCTGATGCCTGGTAAACGCTCTGAATGATATAAATTTAATATGTCATTATCGAAATACTTGTATTTCATACCGGATAAATAAGAAAAAGAAAGTAAAACCAACGAAATTAAGATATTATTTAATACATGTAAATAAATATATCATCATGGCTTTTATTACTCATTTATGTTCAAGTTTGAAGTATGACGTGCGTCGGAATCGAACCCATATAAATTTAGCTTATTCGCATACTTGTACAAATTGCATAACACAATAATTAAAAACTACCTCTTTATTCTGAAGAAACTAGCTAACAAAATCGAGAATATCCTCCTATAAATAAAAAGTAGTGCAGCAGAGATCTACTTAAAGTAAAAAATTCACAATCCAGCACTTCGCATTCCTTAGTTCCGCGTTTGTCTCTTCCCGCGCACAGATTAATGCCCACACAAAGTGCACCAGAAAGAGAAAAATGGAGCGGAAAATGGGAAATGAGAAAAATGCTCGCGCGCACAATAACGAGACGGAATGTTTACCCTGCTCTGCTGTATATATACACTACCGTCCTCGTCCTCCTCGTCGTCCATGCTCCAGGCCTCACTTGTTCTCGCTCAGAATTTCCGAAAGCCTCTCCACATTCCCTCTCTTTCCCCCACGCTCATTTCCGCATGCCCTCTCCTTGTCTGCCCTGTGTTCTGCTCCTGTTGACAGAGGCGTAATTCAATTAATTTGACACCCTGTTGTTGGGTTTTTGCTGTAACTGTTCCGTATGAATTTTAAATTTGTGCACTTAATTATCTGTTAGTGATTCTGAAAACGGAGTGTTTTCAGAATTTGTTTGCCTAACACCAATTTGATTACTGAATTTGCGATGTGATTAAAAGATACGTGTAAATACCCTGATTCTCTATCTGTAATTAGTTGTAAAATTGCGTGAACCAACATTAATGCCATGTAAATGCAAACGTGATTTATATTTCACTTAAAAAATACTCTCTTCCAAATATAACAGAAATACTAATTTGGACTTGTATAATTTTATCACGTCCAATAACACATAAATAAATATGTAGATTTCTATTTACTCTCAATAGTCTCAATTATGTGTACACTAGTACACTACATTATAATCTTTAATTTTTAAATAATGTTAAAATATTTTACTGTGCAATAGTTTTACCTATCAAATTTATTTATATTTACATTCCTAATATTTTGTCAACTCTGTTATAATAAAACTAATGTTTTGATACTCTCCGTTGGTTGGAAAATATTTACAGCGCATATTTATAAAATTTACCTAAACGATAATACACTATTTTGAAAGCTAATAAACGAAGAGATGTCAAAAAAATTCACAGACTGAAAGGGAAGAAATGTAAATTTAACCAAGTTATTATTTACCCTTTACATATTGCCCCTTAACTCTAATACACTTATTATTTTCCGAATTAAAAGTTTTGTTTTTCGATTTAAAATAGTCCAAAATTGAAGTTTTCATTTCTTCCACCGATGTATTTTTTTAAAGTTTAAGTATAATAAATAATACTCAAACGAAGCCAGGTCTGGTCTGTAGGGAGTGTGGTTTAAAGTTTGGGACCCAAGATCGTGAAAAACAGCTGTTGTACCATGGTGCGGTGTTGTGCAAAACTAGCGCAATTTCGGTTCATTTTCCCCTTCTTTTTTCATTCATGGTTTCATTTAATTGTATCATCAGATCAGCGGAATATCCCATGAAACTGTAGCTACGATTTACACAACCAAATACGACACCATGAACTTCTTCAGGGGGTGTGTGCTTTTTGGGCCAATACAGGAACTCCCAACACTTGTCTTGTACTCACTTTTGACATCGAGATGTTGATGTAGGATAATCAAAATGATGGTAAATCGTTGATACACTAACCATTTTGCAATCTGATTTTTCTTCTGCAGGACTTCTATTAGAAATATTTTCTATATTTTTGATAATGTCTGACGAAGTGCTCAAGGGGGAGTTCCGAACTAAGATAGTTTTTTAATTGACGTTCTTTCTTGTTTAAATAGGTTATGCCATTTATAGTTTTCTTAGAACAAAGTTACCATAAATTGTTGAACATTTCTTCAAAAAATTTCTTTGGGGATTTTCCTTTTCTTGTGAGCAACTTTTTTAATCACATATCATAACCCGAAACTCAATTTTCTCCAAACTTGAAATTTTTTTAACACTGATTTTTTTAGAGCGATTTCTCGAAGACTATTGACGCAAATATGTTAATATTTGTTGCATGACCTTATAATAAATAATATTTAATAAAGAAAAACATGTAAATATGTAAAAAATAATAATTTGTCAGTTTTGTTGAGTGCGGCTCTGCGCGTTTTTCATTTTTGCCCATTTAATATTGGGGAATGTATGTGAGTATCGATCCCGCATTTAAGATGTTAACTTTCTTTTGTTCCTTATTAATTTTATTAAATTTCATTTCGCTGTCTCCTTTGAAACGGCTGAAAGAGGGAGTTCGTTAAAACTTCAAAATTACCGAATGATTAATTATAATTTTAAAGATCACTGATTAATTTAATAATGAGTTGTTCTGATAACGCACTGGGGAATACAACAGCTCTTTAAAGCCATCCAGCATCCAGCTCAACTGCGTTTAACTTTTGTGTAATCATAAATATTCTCTGTGTTTGCCAGCATTTATCCCTTTATGTTTCATTTATGATTAATTGTCATAATTGTGAATAATTAATACATATTGGAATAATATGTGATCAAAGCTAAACATCTGGATTCTGATGAATAAAATTTTACGTAACAAACTTTTCTTTGAGTAAAAGCCAAATTTCCATTACAATAAAGTTATTTTCGCGGATTAATTATTGTAATAGCATTGAAACTTTTTAATGAATGTTGATTAATAATATATTCCACAAATAATTCGTAATTACTTATATATAGGAAAACTTATTTGTATAAAAAATATACCATCACTATTGCTGGGACGTCTGCTTTGTACACAGATATCGGCAATCATGATGACATTATATATTTCTTTCATAATCATTTATTAAAAATTGTTGTATCATTGAAATTTAGGCATCGCATATCATATGAATCTAAATGGTATGACGATTTTCACACGCATTGCGAATACAAAAACTGCAGATCGATTTGGGTTAATTTATTTTATGTACTTTACTAATAATAAAATATGAAATCTTTAACATATGAAGTAGTATTTTTTTTTTTGTTATTTTAATAATATTTATATAAAGACATAAGTTTCATTACTATTCTAGAATGCGTTTTTTTTTTAGTATTGTAACGTATTTATTTATTTGGATGAAGTGTAAATAGTAGGCAATTATTATTAATTAAAATAAGTGTTTATTAAACTATAATGAAAATCTAAATCTAAAATCATCCAAATTAGTCCTTAGATTGATGTAAAACACATCTTTACAGTTACCATTTTAAAATATTTTTTTTATATTCAGCAAAGTTTATTGTAGTCACCCAGGACAATTTTTATTATTTGACGATTTTCACTCTGTGATCTGTGATTTTTAACTATTTATTTATTTATATTTTTTAATTGTCCGACGTGTATGTATCTATCCACACGTGTACTGTTTCCTTCAACTGGACCATTCTAGCCCTGAAGAAGACTATTGTATAGTCGAAACGTCGGCGTGAATAAATTTGTAATATTGACTGCTAGTCCGAAACTTTATTAATTTCATCCCCAACACAGTCGAACATCATTTTTTGAAGTATAATGAAAATGACTATTACTAATATTAAACAATTATTAAAAAGTAATTAAGACTAAAACTATAATTAACTAGATAACACTAACACTATTTATTTATTTAACCAATTAACACTACTATTTATTTCCACGATGTTACTAATTATTTATTTCGACTATTTATTTCACTTCTTTATTTATATCATGTTCAACTGTCCGCCTACCGACCTCCACAGCGTCTATATATACTCAGCTGACTCAACAGCGTCTGTATATTCAACTGCTCGGACAGAAGTCACACCTTTCACCTCACTATCTGTCTATTTATCTAACTCTCTCACTTCCACAGCCTCAGTATCACCGACTGTCCGTATGCAACAATTCTTCAACACCACTGCCGAGTATTCACTTACTTGCCGTTACTATTCCCGTATACCTAGCTTCCCGACTCGCCGTTACTGTCCTTGTATACTATAGCTTCCCAATACTCGTCAACACTACCGAGTATTCACATCTACAGCTATCCCAGTTAACCAGTGACTTCCCGAGTCCTCCACTCAACACTATACTGCATATGCTCACCACGATACTGCTGTGCTTCACTAACACTATGTGAATGTCTATATGTCTCTCCATCTAACTAACTATGTAACTAACTCCCGAGCATAGCTGCGTCCCTTTTATACAGCTGCCATTAACTTCCAGAGAGCTCTAGAATATTCGACCGCATAATAACAATGAATACAAAAGGTTCAGGCGACCGGAAGTAAATAAACACGTCGCGGCTTATTTGTTTAAGTAGCCCAGCTGCTAGCGCGATCACGTCATCGCTATACTTAGACGCTTGTTCAGCGTAGCAGCGGGGCTCACACGTTACAGTATTTTATTTGTTCGGCTTTCATTTACATTACTTCGCTATAAAATAGTTGACAATCTACATTAAGGGAAATTTTGATAGAATATACTTCATTTGATGTAAGAAAATAGTGGTGGGAAGATAGGAGCATTTTGATCTTCCCATCACTATTTTCTTACGTAAAATGGTTTGCGACAGTGATTTGGGTTTTATTTTGTTCGTTGTCTATACATTTTTTGTCCTTTGCAGTTATATCAATCCCAAATAACAAAATATCACCAAAAATGTGTACGAATGAAGTTCGTTCTAGCATTAATAAACGTGCTTATGTACTTCTAATGCGAAACATGATTTTTTTCTTTTAAATGAGCTTAATTTTCTTTATTTGTTGTATTTACTTCAAATTAATAAATGTATTACTAAACATATCGCACTTTTTAATACATTCAAGTTATAACAAATTATTAAAAATTCAGTAAATGCTAATCTTTATATTCGTAGATGTAAAACACAAATGTTTTTAAAGTAATTACGATAGGTATCTTTAACATTTTTTTATACCCTATAAGGTTAAACATATTGTTGTTATAGTTTCAAGAAATGTGTTAAAGATTCTTTAAGTGAAGTTATGTTTCCTATACTTTTTGTAAGTTGCAATATTTAATTAGTGAGAACCTTTATTTGGTTTCTTTAGAGCTGTTGGTTCTCCCATTTGTATTAAATAAATAAATAACAAATGTCAACTTCTAAAATAATCTTAGTGGTCATTAACGCACTGTTCTGGGGTATAAAATGGGAAAATGCAAGTAATAGTTGCTTGCTTAATGAGTGAGAGAAATTTTAATAAAAATATCTAGAACGAGCTTAAGAATTTGCGTTTAAAAATTACTGCAACCAAAATTTCATTTCAGCAAATGTCAAGCTCTCAACAGCACACACTTCAGCTCAAATTCATACGGAATGTTTCACCATTACATGTGACATAGAAATATGTGCCCCATCACTGGGACACACCGTTCCGGGAGTGCTGAAAGCTCGCTCCACCCTTGTGCAGCACTACCCTCTTGTTGTCGCTAGCGTCGGATGGCTACAAAGCCTTGCGAGTCCAGTTTCAGTGGTGCAGTGGACAGGAGGCAGCTTTTATTACACCAGTTGGCTGAGGCGAGACGCGTTGCGATTCTCTCTTGTTTTATTTAAAAACAGAATGTCGGATGTAACGTGACTGACGACTGCCGAAATTCTATACATGGCACCAGGGCTGTCCTGCTTTTACATATTTCACTTCTTCAGCCGTCTGCATTTCGAATTTTTAAGTTTCTTTGTTTTGAGCAGATCTTGTGATGGAGTGAAAATGTGCTATGTACCTATAATTAGAATTGAATTCATCTAAAAACAAGAAGATTCCAATCTGATGACGTCACTAATAACGTTTACACTGCTTATCAATAAGATGTGGAATGTTTATAATTACAAAATATTGCAAACAGTTCTATGAAATACGAATATGTATATAATGACAAAAGTATAAGTCCTTTCAATTTATATTTATTTTTCTTATATTATTAATTAATGATTTAAAAATAGATATCGCGGTTTTTTTCTTTTTTTGAAATATTATTTAGCAACTGATATTCTCGTAATAATCATTAAAGTTTTGGCGCGAAAGTTGTGACCTCAGCATCGCTGCGGCATAAGAAAAGAGTTTCGAAATACGTTAGTATACCGTTAAATCTGGAATGTGCAATATTTAAAACACAAAAGTCTGCACTTAGTTCATACAATGGAATATTAGCAATACTCGAAATCACAGCATTTATACTTACAAAACTGACGTTTCGGTCAACTGAATTCTCTTGTTGATTTTGAAAGCGAACAGATGTATATATGTTTTTTGCAAATATTTGTACGATGTCTGTAAAATTGAATGTTTAAACAAATGTATTTTTGTGTTCATGAATTTATGTTTAAGAATCTGTATGATCTTACCCTGAATAAGGTAAGTATAAGTATACCGAAACACTGGATTTCGAGTATTTGTTTGTAGTTTGATCTAATCTACACTATAGTCGAAAATTAACCCACATTTAACTGAATTTGAGTATGTTATTAGTGGTATAATCTAATCTATTACGCTACCTATTGATTTATTATAAAAAAAACTTGAAAATTATAGTACTTAGAGATACAGCTTTTTTCAGGAAAATTATAAGTCTGTACAAGTACGCAGTGAAATCAAAAAACTATAAATTTTGTAGATAACGCTTTTTGCTTTAAGCTCTAAGTTCTCGATTAATATATATGGCGCATTACTCTCAAGTATCATTATGCACACTTGAAAAATAACTTTGTCATATATTAAATATTTTATTAGGTATTGTAGTACTACTCGCATAATAGCCGCGACAATATGCATTTTTTTACAATGATAAAACTGATGTATGGACGATTCTTGGAAAAAAAATTGTTTTAATTTGCAAATCTGCTTTGTACACAGATGTCGTTTTAATTTCTGATGTAATACAATTCTATATTCCAATATTTGCAGTCAAATGATTTCACAATCGTTTCAACACTTCTTTATCTTTTTGAAATATGATATTGTGTAAAATACGAAAATCAGTATATTAGAGATAAATTTTACACATGTAAATCTGAACTTCTATGTTTAGAAGTTAGAAACCCAGTCCTGTATCAGATGTAATGTGACTCATAGCCATGAAGATGCAAATAAAAGTGTCAATTTTGTTATTCATTCTTATACATGAGTCATAAAATGCTTCATGTTTGTGGAAATTTTTACCTTTGTATATTTTTGTTTCATGATAAATTTCTAAGAAAAACGTTTATTCAATTCCCGTTTTTATGTTATTGAATTCTGATATCAATGTTGACATTGATATCGTTCTCTGAAATGAATTGAGTGATGAGGAAAATATTTAATCAATTTGAGATAAGATTTTCACAGCAAAAATACAATAAATAAATATCACACAAGTTTATTTTGTCATGTCAGACTTTACTTCACTATTCAAGGTTTATGAAAGATGCTCGCATTAAAAATTTTAAAATAATGCATAGATTAGTATGATTTTCATTTTGCTGTTATATAATATTATGAAGTAAGAATTTAGCTGTCCCCATACCATTTAGACGTTTAGAGTAAATGTTGCATTTGTATTTTACCTTCCGTCCTAAAGGTAAGGAAGGTATTGTCTTTAGTCAAAAAAATCGATGATAAGTTTTTAATGAATAAGCACGTTCTAGGATTCCTAGAATACGAATTTACTATTTTTACGATGATGTCTGTATGTTATGTACGGGTGGATGTATGAATGGATGTATGTGTGTGTGACGATTCTTTCGGAAAGCATAACTCCAATACCACTTTATCAAAAGTTATAATTTTTGCGTATTTCTTTTCTTTACATTCATATGAAGAGCTGATTAGATTTTGGTTATAATTGGTCGACCGGAAGTATCCTAATTTGAAGATTTTAACAGTTTTTCTTGAAAAAACGCTGTTAAATATCATACCTATATTAACATTTAATGTTATTATAAATATCGAAGAATATTTTATTCTCCATACTAATTTGATTACATTCTATATGTACATACTCAATGGACATCGAGTTAAAAAATTATATAGAAATTAAATTTCATAAAACACTCAGCTGTGCTATAACATGGAAATATCTACTATATTAAGAAAATTCTGATTGACATATGCCAGTGTCAAGTGCAATTGACATAGTATGTTTATGATCTAATTTTACTGGAAATATTGCAATCTCTTACAAGAAACTTTCTGTATGGAATTTGTACAAAATACATTACTAACTGAAGGTAATGTACTGGAAATATGAAACCTTTTGCAAGAAATTTTCTGTGTCAAATTTGTATAAAATACATAAAACTGACAGAAGGTAATGTGCTGGCCACATTATATTCTTTTTGTTGTGTAAAAACAAATAATTTCTTATAGACCGAGGGATAGTACTACGTTAAAAATGTATCATGGTATTTCCTTGGTACTCACTTTAAATATCCTGGAGAGCGACTTGCTGTCTTTCCCGAAAAAAGGCGATCTATCCAGCTGCGGATCATGATCCAAATTTGTTTAAAAAAATGATGTTTTAGAATATAGGTGTTCTGTATTGGTCCTGCATTTTTGTGTCTTTTAGGGTAAAAATTGTCAGTTGATTTAAGCCAAAATGGAATGGCTTGGACAATTTCTGATAGGTAAAATTCACAGCAATAAAAGGCTTTAGCGCCCGCTGCAGGTATATACCATGAAGAGACTACCTTGATTCTAAAATATCATTTTTAAAACAGTTTTAGGTCATGATCCACAGCTGGGTAGATCGTCTTTTTTTCGGGGAAATCAGCAAATCGTTCGCCAAGATATTTAAAGTGAGTACCAAAGGTCAGTATTTGAAATACCATGATACATTTTTCACATAGCACTAGCCCCCGGTCTGTTATACATTTGGTTTATGTTCTATGACTTTTATTTATTTAATAATTTGTTTAGTCTTCATGTTGTATCAATTGCTCTGTATGTGTCTGTTTTAGTAATAAATTTTGTTGTATTAAGAATGGACTTATTTTAGTCATCGATATTGTTTGATTTAAAGTTATCACAGAACTTGAACCTGTGACCTCTCGCGTATATGAGTCACAACCATCTCTGTCCATTCTATGTTTAAAGGAAATCTCATATAAGGTTGACCTTTAGAAACTGAGTTTCTTTCCGTTGACATTTTTGTTCATTTTTCCAAGTTTTCAAGTTGTTTTCATGCAGCCGGTCATAAATTACCCGATTTTGAGACAGCCATCGTTTATTCGGTAATAGTATTAAAGAAAAACATCCCCAAATCTATCTTTCCATCTTCCATATTTCATTATCCTTCCAATTCATCTTGTGCTCCAGATTCAGTTCCAGACCTTCGGTCCCAGTTGTTCTGGAGCACCTTTCGGTCACGCAAAGTGTAATTGCTTGGGTTTCGAAAATAAGATGATAAAAAAGAACTATTAGCCTGAATCGTATTTTTCTCCGGGTATCATAAATCACCCGCAGCAAATCAATCGGAGATCGGAACGGGTTCGCAAGATACTGAACTGACTCGTGCGTGCGGAAGACATGCAAAGGAGTGAGTGAGAGAAACAAACTTCTTCTAAGAAAGATAAAGACAGACTGATGAAGGTGACGCACTTAGAAAAGTAAATTTGTGGCAAATAAACAATGAGAGGATTGGAAATCAAATAAAAAGAATAAATATAATCTGAAATCTCATGATTTTTATTACATTTCTCGCTGTACTTGTTATATTTCTCAGGCGGAATTTTGTACGAACAAAATATTTGCACGAGTGGAAATTTATACGCCAAATACTTAAGCATTGGTACTACACTACAACTATCTAATTTATAGGGTACACATTTTACGTATTTAAGAAATTTACCTAGAATAAAATAAAATATTGAAGATGTTCTTAGGAAAGCTTGTATTTACAAAATAACTAAATAACTAAATAACTAAATAACTAAATAACTAAATAACTAAATAACTAAATAACTAAATAACTAAATAACTAAATAACTAAATAACTAAATAACTAAATAACTAAATAACTAAATAACTAAATAACTAAATAACTAAATAACTAAATAACTAAATAACTAAATAACTAAATAACTAAATAACTAAATAACTAAATAACTAAATAACTAAATAACTAAATAACTAAATAACTAAATAACTAAATAACTAAATAACTAAATAACTAAATAACTAAATAACTAAATAACTAAATAACTAAATAACTAAATAACTAAATAACTAAATAACTAAATAACTAAATAACTAAATAACTAAATAACTAAATAACTAAATAACTAAATAACTAAATAACTAAATAACTAAATAACTAAATAACTAAATAACTAAATAACTAAATAACTAAATAACTAAATAACTAAATAACTAAATAACTAAATAACTAAATAACTAAATAACTAAATAACTAAATAACTAAATAACTAAATAACTAAATAACTAAATAACTAAATAACTAAATAACTAAATAACTAAATAACTAAATAACTAAATAACTAAATAACTAAATAACTAAATAACTAAATAACTAAATAACTAAATAACTAAATAACTAAATAACTAAATAACTAAATAACTAAATAACTAAATAACTAAATAACTAAATAACTAAATAACTAAATAACTAAATAACTAAATAACTAAATAACTAAATAACTAAATAACTAAATAACTAAATAACTAAATAACTAAATAACTAAATAACTAAATAACTAAATAACTAAATAACTAAATAACTAAATAACTAAATAACTAAATAACTAAATAACTAAATAACTAAATAACTAAATAACTAAATAACTAAATAACTAAATAACTAAATAACTAAATAACTAAATAACTAAATAACTAAATAACTAAATAACTAAATAACTAAATAACTAAATAACTAAATAACTAAATAACTAAATAACTAAATAACTAAATAACTAAATAACTAAATAACTAAATAACTAAATAACTAAATAACTAAATAACTAAATAACTAAATAACTAAATAACTAAATAACTAAATAACTAAATAACTAAATAACTAAATAACTAAATAACTAAATAACTAAATAACTAAATAACTAAATAACTAAATAACTAAATAACTAAATAACTAAATAACTAAATAACTAAATAACTAAATAACTAAATAACTAAATAACTAAATAACTAAATAACTAAATAACTAAATAACTAAATAACTAAATAACTAAATAACTAAATAACTAAATAACTAAATAACTAAATAACTAATTGATCGCCATGGAAATATTCATGTAGAGATCGGCGGAAAGTAATTTTCCGAACTCTTATAGACAATTTTCAAGCTAGCTCAGTAAAGAAGGATTTTCCGGTCTAAAAGTGATCAGCTATTTTCTGACCGATCGCGAAAAAGTATATTACTCTTGTGCCTGTGTAGAGAAATTAATATTCTGTGCCACTCTACGTAAATATTCCAGTTCGTTGATATTTAAGTACAAAATTTTCCATAAGACGAGCATGTCTTTCGGCAGTTCCGAATTTCAACTTATTAATCAGGCAGGAAGTCATAGTCAGAGCGCCACTTTTAACAATTTTTTCTGTATTTCTGGTACGTATACCTACTTACAGGATCTGACTTTTTGGATGTTGTACTTTTAAATGAAGTGTAACCAAACATAAATCATGCAATGTCAACTTATTAATCAGGCAGGAAGTCATAAAATTAATCAAGGAATGTTACGTTTTGCAACAGGAAATGGTATAATTTCTTTCAATGCATTAAAAACTAATTTAATTTTTCGGTTAATCAACTAAAAGGACAATCAGATGTATGAAGGTTTTTGTTATAGAATAGGTAACGTATTTTGAAACTCCAGTTTTCTTTCAGGTGATATAAGTTCGTGAACTTAAATAATTAACATAAAACATTAACGAAAGTGTAATCTTTGTAAAAGGTAGGAAAGTTCATATTGGTAAAAGTAGAAAACGCATTTAATTTTCAGTCTCACTGTCATACAATTATTTTCTCACTTCTTTTAATTGAATTTTAAATAAAATTGTCTTGAGCGAAAAGTTTTAAATGGAACAATATGAAACGCAATTTCGTAATGCAATTACGAGGGGTTGAAGATTCATTTCAAAATCATATTAGCAACAATTATTGCAAGTACTAAATGTCGTTTGAAGTTCTTGACCTTGGTAACAAGTAAAAATTACAGGTTCGTGCTCGAGTTCTGGGAATAGAGATAAAGTTATCGCTGTGCGGATAAGAGCACCTATCTCTCATCAACTTAATAAACCGTGTTTGTTGAGACAAGTTGATAATCTCGTAACGTAATATTTTGGCGACAGTGTGGCGTAGTTCCTATCCGTTCCAGTGAGTGGCGCTGCGCACCAAACGTGACGAATTAGAGGACTTATTGTACTTTTCGTTTCGTAACTTCTGCGGTTAAAGAGTGGCCTAATTTTTTCGTGGAGTGCTAGCTGAACCCTCTTCCCTCTCGACAACTAAAAATTCTTTCACAAAAAATATAAAATGGAATTCTTTTGTGCCGTGCTTCCTACACTGTCCTAATACCGTTTTTTGTTATGTAATATTAGCTTTTTCGTGTTCCAAGTCAACTTTGTGTTAAACAGCAAGATGGGATTTTATCGCATTTTGTTTGAATGTAAACTTATTTTTGATAGTCTGTTTTTACGACTTTATTTAGCGTGCAAATAATTGTACATTGGCAATACTAATGTTTTATGAATTGCTTGTCACAATAAATTATATTTTCTGATTTACAGCTTGTATTTTTTATCTGATAAATATTGATACGAATACGTTTCAAATTAATTTTAATAGGTATTTTGCAGATTGAATACGAATACGAAATATAAGTAGTGCTAACTATGCAAGGTGTCCCTAGTAAGAACTATAAGAGTAAATTTTGCTGATTTAAATTTTTGTAATAATAATAATAATTCTTTATTAACAGCATTACGCTACAATATTTCAAAATAAATATAAAGATACATGCATAATATGAAAATGGTATCGTGATATATTACATATAAATATTTGCAATAATTGTTTAACTTTAAATTCTCGTACTGATTTTGCCTCTTTGACATCAGAAGGTAATTTATTGTACAATATTAAATCTTTATGAAATATAGACATACTAGTTCTTACTTTATTTGTTTTACACACATATAACATATTAGCATTGCGCGTAGCATAATTATGTACATCATTGACATGAGTAATATTCTTAGTCAGATATAATGGTAACTTATTATTTAACATTTTGTGTATAAATATTAAAACATTATATACCACAAATTTTTTAATACATAGCCATATCTATAGCATAGTTTCAATATTAGTATATTTACTACATTTTAGTATTACCCTTTGTTAATAACTTTCATATGTAGAACAATACTGAATTTTGGTTTACACGTATTTATTTTCTTTTGAATGACGATGCTAAAAATTATAAATTGCTGAAATGCAAATAATGCTCTTTTCAACGAACTTGCCACCTGCCACCTGAAATTAAATCCATATATAAATTCTAATTATTTAATGGCATAACTCAAAATATAAGTGATAAAAATAATTGAATATTGTCATTCGCAACAAAATAAAAAAATTTGATGTGGCCAGCACATTATCTTTCGTCAGTTATATGAGGCATTTACGAAAATTCTACCGGTGAACTGTCGCGGGTGTATATATCGGTAAACAGCTATTTATCAGGTTATAGCTACAGGAATCGATATTTTAAGAGCGCAAGTGGTAAACAGGGTAGATCCATAACCTATGAAAATATTTGAAACATTAGAAATTTGACGTAGTTAACAAACTGAGCAGAGTCCTACTTTGAACACATTTCCACTTTTAACGCGCGCGCTTCGCTTTGCATCACTGCCTTTTTTGAGATTAGATTCTTCATGAATCCGGTAGATGGATCTGGTAGATATTGTACAATTTTCGAACACGGTAACTATTTACCACTCGTGTTTTCAAACACAGTCAGTAGATGCGGTATCTACCGATAGAATTTTCGTAAATGCCTATGTATTTTCTATAAAATCCATGCAGAAAGTTCCTTGCAAAAAATTCTAAATTTCTTGTATGAACATTACCTTTCGAAAGTTGTACGTATGTATTTTATACAAATTCAATATAGAAAGTATTGTGACTTCGAAGGACCATATGTTTATAAATAATAAATACGTGTATTTGTATGATTATGTTTATAGATTAACAATGTTACACCAGGTTGTTTCGGTCTGAGCGTTTTTACAAGACTGTTTGTCATAAGACTGGTTAACAACGATAGATTGAGTAAGACTGGCCACTGGGGATGCAAAGAATAAGTAGAGGTGGTAAACTCCACCCCGTAGGTCCACACAAATTGTTTAAATATATACATATACATAAAAAGAAATAGCCTATAAATAAGTTGTGCAGAAAGTTTCGAGCAAAAAGATCCTATATTTCGGATAAAATTATAACACAAATACAAATATACTACGAATTTATCAATTGCACTTGACACTGACATCTTTCAATCAGAATTTTCTTAATATAGTAGGTGTTTTTAGCATAGCTGGCTATTTTATGAAATATAATTTCTTTATAATTTTATAACTCTATACCCATTTAATATGAAGTATAAAATGCAGTCAAATCGTATATAGAATACAATGTTCTTTAATATTTATAATAACATTAAATGTGAAAAATAGTATATTAAAGAACGTGTTTTATAAGACATGTTTTTTTCGCACGCGTCAAAATTTAGAAAACGAGCGTCAGCGAGTTTTCTAATTGGCAAGTGCGAAAGAAAGTCTTATAAAATGAGTTCTTTATACTATTTTTTATATTTTGCGCCTTATACAATAACATTTACTTACTCAATTTGTGATTATATTTGTAACCATTTGTACATTTTCATGTAAATAATCTTCCCTAAATAAAAAAATAATAATAATAATTTCGACATTATATTATTGAAATGAATTGTCTATTAACTAAAAATAAATTAGGTAAAAATGGGTTAAAGAAACGTCATCTAGTACCAACCGTCTAAAACAAAAAATCGCGTATCGTAATGACTTCATTATGAACGCAAAATATAAAAATTATATTTAACAACGTTTTTTCAAGAAAAACTGTTAAAATCTTCAAATGAGGGTACTTCAGGTTGACCAATTATAACTAAAATCTAACCAGCTCTTCATATGGATGCAACGAAAAGGAATACGAAAGAATTATAATTTTTGGAATTGTTTATTAGAGTTATCGAAGACGAAAATTTTGTTACACACACCCACATACACATGCACACACACACGCACGCGCGCACACGCGCCCGCACATGCACACACACACATCGTAAAAATAGTAAAATCGTATTCTAGGGACCTTAAAACGTGGTTATTCGTTAAAAAGTCACTACCGAATTTTTTGACCAAAGACAATACCTTCCTTACCTAAAGGTGACCGCAGGTAAAAAGCACCCTAAAGATTTGCGAACCAAAATTCGTTATTGTTCCATGGAAACTATTAAAAAAAAATTTAAATACAAGTACAACATTAAAATGGCCTAATGAGGTAACTTTCTTCTAAGTGAATTGACTCCATATCTTTTGTATGTCTCGAGATGACTATGCCATTACTTGGGATACCTGCAAAACGATAATAAATATAGATACTGATGAAAATACGTATGTATCTATGCAAGAAATCATTCTACCACATTCTGTTTGAAGTAAAATTGCACGTACATATTTATATAAATATTTATCCGTTTTTCTTTCTGTATAATTCAAAGTAAGATATGTAAAGAATTTCATGCTATAAATATGCCAATTATAATTTTAAAAATGTAAGTTGAGAGCGCCAGATGTTATTCGTTAAAGGGCTTTAAAATTGAACAACATAATTCAAGTTAATTCCCTTGTTTAAAGTTTAGACCAACTCGTAATTATTCTGATCACCAGTTTCGTGCATTCTTTAATTAAACGAACCCCGCCTAGCAAAATAAACTACAACTACATAGAAGTTCAATATGTACGCGAACGAGTATTCTGTGCTGCTCGAGTAGCGACATTAGCAATACGAAATGATTTCATTCTCGCGGCAGGGGGAAAAATAAAATTGGACATTTATTTGCAATACATTCACGCAAAAAGGAAAATCCTCACAATGCGTTCGCCTGAGTTTTCTTTCTTGTAGGCGCGCGAACAAAGAATCCAATTACAAAACAAATATGTTAACTTCGAAGGCGATGAAGAATAGATCTTGTAGGTGGAGGTGTGTCTGCCGCTTCCTGCTTTCTTCAGGGGGAGCTGATGACGTGATCTAACTCAGTATTTTTTCTATACCTTTGTAAAATTTGTACCTATTGTGTTGCACCCATGATTTCAAAACAGTGATTCGTGCAATAAATTCATTTCCATGTCAGTGGGATATAAATATTCGCTGCTACTAAATACATTAGACCAGCGTTTTCTAAACTTAAGTATAGGTACATTACGTTTCTATCCGCGAATTTTCAACGAATTCTGTTATTAGGGGATTAATAAATAATAAATATCTAATTCTACAATTTACTGAACTACAAATAGTTGCAAAACGAAAACTGATTAAAATTAAATTACTAAAATATCTTTAAGAACTTATAATACGACAAGAATAATACAACTTTTTAGTTAATGTTCTGTATTTTTATTAAATACTCGACGTTTCGGCAGCATACACTGCCTTCTTCGGATATTTTATAAAAATACAGAACATTAACTAAAAGGTTGTTTTATTCTTGATTAAAATTAATTTCATACTTACTTAAATTATTTGTGTTAATATGTTTTTATTTTTCTGTTATTTTGTTGTTGGTTTTTTAATTTGCAAAGGAATTTACCGTTTTTTGTATTTATTTTAGCTTTGTTTATTATTTTTTTTAATATATATTCTATGTACCACTATTATTTTCCTGCGTATAGGAGATAATTGAAATTTTGTTGTATAGTGTATATATGCAATTTATTTTACTTAATTCAATATTGGCACGTATATTTGGATTTAATATGTGCTCATTTATGGCATAATTAATTTAAATATTAATTTTATAAATTTTAATAGGTCACAAAATTGACCCCTGTGGTTCACTCTGCACGTCAGCAATGAGTGCCCGTAAGGTGACGCCTGGTAAGCACCCGCCCGGTGCCAATATTTCATCATTACCGATATCTGTATACAATGCAGATTGGCACACCCAGCGATGGGTAATAAGCCGTGAATATATATTTATTTATTTATTTATAAGGTCACCAATATTTGTGGTGAATACAAAAATGCGCAACCGTCACACTTCCAAGTTTATAAAAAACAAAAGCATTTTTAGTTTCGCATTGTAAAATTCTCTATTACGATTAAAATCTCAATAAAAAATATATAATTAAAGCTAATCAGAAAAGTCACTTCATTTAAAATTAATTTAAACTTGCATTTTTGTGCCAATTCGAGAATTTTGTTTTCTACTGTTTACCCTTCAAGATTAAAAAATATATTCTTTAAATAAGAAAGCACTACCGGTACAGGATGTTACCTGAGGAAACTGACAAACCTTAACAATGTATTCTAGGGGACGTTATAAGTAAAAAAAGTTCACATAAACTAGGGGTTAATTCTTCTCCGTTTTGGAGATATCGACAAAAATAAAATAGACGCAAATAAACAAAAAATAAAACAAATGTTATAGTATGATCGACAAACTTTAACTATGATATTCCAGGAGTCATTCTAAGGAAAAAAAGTTCATGTAAAGTATGCGCTAATTCTCATTTTAGAGATATCGACAAAAATAAAATAAATAAACAAAAAATAAAACGGAGAAGAATTGACCCATAGTTTATATGAACTTTTTTTGACGTTCTGTATAATAATTTTTTCACTCACAATATTCGTATTGTAAACAAACTTAGTATTGACAGAAAAAACTTGGAATTACAATAATGTAACTTGCATGATGTGTCGAAATATAACATGTTTGAGGATGTATGTAGTTAATGGTTGTTGTGTTTACTCACATTTTGTACTTATACATAAAGGATATATCCGGCGCTATAATATTTTCATTAATTAAATTATTTCTAGCTCGATTATCTCTTTTTATAAATTAGTATCAGGCATATTTGCATATATTTTTAACGTTAAACTACTTAGATATTTTACGGATAAAACTTTACGATTTTAAATGCCAAAGAAACCTATTTGCATGTTTTGTTCGCAGACGCTATAAATGTCAAAGCGAAGTACAACAAGTTGTAGGTGTAGTTAATGTCTATATTTAGTCCACTTTCCTCTCTTTATCGTTCCACAATTATCAAACAAGTTCTCCAAGTGCCACTATCAACTTAAAGCTCCTCCTCTCCAGTTGTGGGGTGAGAGCGTAGCGTAGTCGTGCGAGGGATGCTATGTAGATGAGCTGATGTACATGAGAAAACTCGCTCGGCAGCGTATAATCTCCATGCACGGTTCAAATAGGGTGACAGAATCCAATATATCGGAGCGATACGCTTTATTAATGCCATCATCGATACTCCCGCTCCCACGTGCCTATGGCTACCCGACGCCGACGAGACGTTGACATGACTTCACGTCATGCCCACGAAAATCAAATTTACCGAGTGTTCCATATTCCATCACCTAGCGGAACAAATATTGTTCTAATACAATGCGGAAACAGGAACGCTGTGTACCAATTTATCGAAACGTATGATGGAAGAACTTTTCTGCAGGTTATTCAAAAATGCAAAAGGTGTTTTGTTGATATTGGAAGTTTGGCGTGTAATGAGGCCATGTTAATACAGTGAAAACTATTTTACGTGATATTAGTAGGAAGTAACATTAATGTTGTATAAACTATTTCTATTTGTTGTTTAGAACTTATGTATTAAATGAATAATATTGATGTTAAAACGAAATAATAAAACTAATTAAGCTACTATATACCAGGTACCGTTTTCAAACTAAGAGGAATAAATTCAAAATATCCCTAGTTTTTAATTAGTTACTGCTTAGCTTTGTTTATACCTAAAGGCCACAAACAAATAAATTTTTGTTCTTTCTGTGATATTTTCAATATTGAAGACATAAGTCTACAGCTCTTCGGAAAACTAATTGTGTAATATATCATATGAAAACTGAAAGTTCTTAAAATTGGTTGTAAATATTTTTCTGGTTTCCTTTCTTAGTCTAATTTAATGTAAATCAGACCTTTAATCTATTCCTTCTAGTAAACCTGCAGTGGTCGTTATATGAAAAGTTACGCGAGTCGTCGCTATATGAAAAAATACGCGAGTGGTCGCACGTGAGCATTTTGCTCATACTTTAAAATTTATAAGTTTAAATGTATATATTGTTTAATTAAAAATTTATTTCATATAATAATTTTATTTGGTGTCTCCGCCCGGTATAAGTTGTTTTACATATCTCTAAATTTACATCAGTCACTACTGTTGGCTTTTTCAATACTTTTTATACCTTATAGAATTCCTTAATTTAACAATAATAGACAAATTTTGGAACATATCCTGTTTTGCAAATTCATTGACTCATATTACGAACACTCTATTATAATAATAGAGTTATTATGAAGCGCGCTTTTAAATTATATTCTAGTTAGGTTAGGTTATTATATTTTAGTTAGGTTAACCGTCACTTCGCTCTATAATAGTATATTAAAACATAAATTAGAGAACGCATCATATTCTAGCACGAGTGCTTGAATTGCCTTCTGTAACGTTTGTTTTATACTATTTTCTCGGTTGAGGCTTTCTTTACATTATTTCTTCATAAAAATATTTGACAAATTTATGATAGAATTGTTAGGTTGGTGACAGTGATTTTGCCTAAATATTTAGTGTATTTATTGCAGTCATGCTAATCTCAAATACCAGAATGTCACCAAAAATCGTCTAAGCAAAAAGCTCCAATTCTAATATCAATATACGTACTGTTGTATACGTACTTTATTCAGGAGATCAGGATAGAATAGAAACACAGTTCAAGTTCATTCAGTAACTTCAATAATTGTTTATTGCTCGGTGACAGACAGACTACGACTGCCCGTTTTTGCACAAAACATTGTTTTTACAAATCACTTTCAATGTTGCCAATTTTACGAACTTATAAATTATTCTTATTCTTAGCTAAACTAAATATTACTATTTCTTTAATACACATATAACATTTCCCTTTTCCTAATTGTAAATCTAAATGCAAAAACAAATTACAAACTTAACATCTACTAAACTAGGTTACAGTACATTATATTGAAATAGTGCTGGAGGTTTTGAGATTCTACCAGACCGGGTTACATAATATTCGTTACTGTTTTCTTCAGTATTGGAATTGCTTACATCTGAATTCAATTCAGTATCAGAATCTTTAAATCTAGGCTCATGACAAGATTTTCTTATGTCTATGGTATTACGCCTTTTTATTCTATTATTTTCGTCTTTGATTATGACTGATCTCGGAGTATTGTAATGGTCAATGATCTTTGCAGGCTTCCAGATTTTATTATCTGTATATACAATATTCTGATTAGGGAAAAATTGATTTTTACGTGATTTAGAATTTCTGTCATAGTATTGTTTGTATCTCTTACAATTTTTACTTAAATTATCTTTGAGATTTGGAACTATATTCGGTTTTAGTAAATTTTTATGTATCGGTAATTTCGTTCTCGTTCTTCTACTGAATAAAATTTGTGCTGGTGAATATTTTGTACCAAGTGTTGGGGTGTTGCGGTATTCTAAAAGCATTAACTCTACATCTATTTTTCCCTCTTCAGATTTTTTTAACATGTTTTTGCATATGCCTACTCCTTTTTCTGCAAGACCATTGCTTTTGGGATAATATGGACTCGAAGTTATGATTTTAAAATTCCAGAGTTTTGAAAATTGATTGAATTCAATAGAATTAAATGGATTGTTATCAGCTATTACTATTAGAGGTATACCATGTAACGAAAAAATTGATTTTAAAATATTTATAATTTCAAATGCAGTTTTTGTTTTTAATTTTGTTAATTCAATCCATTTTGAGGTATAGTCAACTAACACAAGATAGTTTGAATTCCCATATTGTAATATGTCACAAGCTACTTTTTGAAATGGCACTTCAGGAATATCTTGTATTATCATGGGTTCTTTTACATTTTTTGGTTTGAATTTTTCGCAAATACGGCATTTGGCTATTATCTCTTCAATATCTTTCTGCATGTTTGGCCAGTAGAAAAGAGATTTTGCGCGACTTAGAGTTTTCGTAATACCAAAGTGTGATTCGTGTAACATATTTAATATTTTACAACGTAAGCTAAGTGGTACCATAATTTTATCATCAAGAAATACTAAATCATTTTCTACAGAAATTTGATTGCGGAATTTATAATAAAATTTAATTTTGTCATCTACTTTGGATTTGTGTTTGGGCCAACCGTTCAGAAAGAAAGCAATTAATTTACTCAGTGTGTGATCATTTTTTGTAGCAATTTGAAATTCATTTTTCATTACTTCAGACATATTTATAGTATGTACAACCTCATTTAAACATTTGTCAGTATTCTCTTTGCCCGATTTTGAACATGCTCTACTTAAAGCATCAGCTATATGCATGTGTTTTCCCGGAACAAATTGTAATTCAATATCATATTTGGCTAATTTTAATTTGATTCTCTGCAGTCTGACTGAATTAATTTTGTGAATATCTTTCTTCATCAATGTGATTAAAGGTAAATGATCCGTTTGTATGGTGCATTTTCTACCATAAATATACGTGTGGAATTTATTGCATGCAAATAATATTGCTAAAAATTCCTTTTCTATTTGCCCATAGTTTAGTTCTGTTTCAGATAGACTTTTTGAGGCATAACAGATAGGTTTATTTTCTTGCATTAACACGCTACCAATTCCATGTTTGCTACTGTCTGTCTGTATGACTGTTTCTTTAGTGTTATCAAAATTACATAGTACAGGAGCATTTGCAATTATTTCTTTCAGAAAATTAACACATTTTGTATGAATGTTTTCAATCCACGTAAATTCTACATCTTTCTTTATTAGATCACGTAAAGGTTTGGAGATTTCAGATAAATTTGGAATATAATTTCGCAGATAATTAACTAGACCTAAAAATCTTTGAACATCCTTTTTGTTTTTTGGAATGTCGTATTCACAAATAGCTTGCACGCGATTGTTATCCGGTTTTACTGTTCCCGCTTTAAATATGTGACCCAAATATTTGACTTCCTCAGTTTTGTATTGGAATTTAGATTTATTGAACCTAATATTACATTTACGAGCTCTTTCTAGTACTTTAATTAGTGTTTGGTCATGTTCTTCTGGTGTTTTTCCATAGATCAAGATGTCATCAATATAAATGAATATATTGTCTATGTCAGCAAAAATTTCTGAATTGTACCTTTGAAAAACTTCACTTGATATGTTTAATCCAAAAGGCAATCTTTTAAAAGAATATGTACCAAACATTGTACCAAAAGTACATAAATTTTGACTACTTTTATCTAGTTTTATCTGCCAAAACCCGTCTTTTAAATCCAGGACAGAAAAATATTTAGCCTCTTTTAATTTATATGTTAAGTCGTTTAAAGTCGGAATTGTGAAATACTCCTTTTTAATTGAATTATTTAGTTCTTTTGGATCTAGACAAAGTCGTAACGAACCATTTGCCTTTTCTACTATGACTAATTTATTAATCCAGTCATCTGCATTTTTTACCTTTTCAATAATATTATTTTTACACAATTTATCTAATTCTTTCTTTACTTTATCTCTTAGATTAATAGGTATTCTATGAGAAGGTTTTTGACTAGCAACTGCATTTTCTTTCAGTTTTATAGAATATTTTGTTGGAAAGCAACCAATTCCTTGAAATACATCTGGATATTTGTTCAAAATATCATTTTTTGACAATACATCTTTTACAATATTAACGTTTCTTTGAATTAGATTTAGTTTTATGCATGTTTGTAAGCCAATTATGGCTGTTGAACTCGAATTAGTGACTAAAAATTTTTCATTGTAACATTTTCCATTTACATATATATTTAAATAAATATAACCCAGTACTGTAATTTTTGAACCTCCATATGCTTCTAAATTGACAGAGCAATTTTGTAATTTTAAATTATTCAAGGAACTTTTAATACAATTAACAATCTTGTAGGATATAATGTTAACATCAGAACCAGTATCTAATTTAAAGTTAACATTCAAATTTTCAACTTTTATGGTTTCTGTCCAACTAAGTGTGTTTACATGTTTGTTTTTAATAGATCCACAAAAATATTCATCTGAATCTGAATCATTACTACTAGTTTCGACATTATTTGCATTAGTTAAGTGTACTTTGTTCTTGTTAGTGTAACATACCTTACTAAAATGATTATATTTCCCACATTTTGCGCATTGTTTTCCCCTGGCTGGACATTTTTCTTTGAATGTATGATTATACCCACAATTTTTGCAAATGACATTCTGATTCTGGTTCTGCCTGTTGAACATCCCATCCTGCACATTGTTGTTCCTTGAATAACCCATGGGTGGATTTTTTCTAGAACTAAGAGAAGAGTTATTATAACTGCAGTTACTATTTACTTGAGGAACGCTACTTCCTTTTTTGAGCAGCTTCTGCTGACTGGATGGATTACTGCATGATGTTGCATCGATGACGACTTTGGATTCTTCTCCTCGGTGGTGAATTGTCTTCATTTGTTTTCTTGTGAGTTCTGCGATTCTGAAGTGTTCTACGGCATCTTTCAGTTCCATTTTTCCTAATTTTATTATTTTATCCTGAGTTTCCTGGTCATTTGAAAATAGAACTATTTTATCTCGAAGGAGTTCTTCTGAATTTTTGAATTCGCAATCCTTTATTAGCGTTTTAACTTCTGTTAGGAATGAGTCGAAACTTTCTCCTTCTTGTTGATTCCTGTTGTAGAATAGAAATCTTGCGTGTAGTATGTTCTTCTTTGGATTGCAGTATTTTTCAAAAATCTCTAAAACTTTGTCTATTTTTTTCTCGTCACCTGCTTTTTCATAGGAAAGCGTATTGTGTAGGTCGACGGCTTCTTCACCAATCACATTCATTAGAATGGCTATCTTTCGTTTATCCGCTTCTTCGTCATAACCGGAGGCAATAATAAAGTTTTCAAAGTTTTGCCTAAATTTCTTCCAATTTTCGCTTAAATTTCCGCTTAGCAGGAGCGATGTGGGCGGTTTGAGATTGGTAGCCATTTTTTTTTTTTTTTTTTTTTTCAATGCGACGAAACGATGGCCACGTGTTCTTTGTTGTAGATTCTTCAAAAATTATTTATTCTAGTTAATTTTATTTATATTCGGCTGCGCCATGTTGTATACGTACTTTATTCAGGAGATCAGGATAGAATAGAAACACAGTTCAAGTTCATTCAGTAACTTCAATAATTGTTTATTGCTCGGTGACAGACAGACTACGACTGCCCGTTTTTGCACAAAACATTGTTTTTACAAATCACTTTCAATGTTGCCAATTTTACGAACTTATAAATTATTCTTATTCTTAGCTAAACTAAATATTACTATTTCTTTAATACACATATAACACGTACTAGAATATTTCATTCTGATTCCTAAACAGAGAAAAATGGTTTCGTAACATGGGTCAACATGTTCATTGTATTTGGATAAAATTTGTTACTTGATCGTAACGAACATATAAATTTTATTACTAATAACAGTTTTATTTAAAATATTTTTTGTATTTTTTTCTATCCTGCTCATCTATTCTTCTTTAGGAAATTTCTCCTTTTTTGATTATAACGAACTCTAAAAATAGACAGTACATATGAATAGCGTAATGTGCAATTATAATGTGAGTATATAATTCCGTTAAAAAATATAAATATTCGACTGCCTTTGCTTATGTGTAAACCGGTAAACCAAGCATGGACCATGAAATTGGGTTTAAATTCTACGCATTTTTGTACGAGTTTCCCACTTTTTCCATTCCCTTTCATTTTCCGATTCGCAATTCGTCCAATCGGTCGTTTTATCCTGCTCTGGGGCCAGATTCTTCAATGTTGCAGTTTCCATATTCCTGATTATTGCCTCATGAAGCTAGCACTGAGTTTGAGAATTTTTTTCATGAATTCGTACTCGAGTCGGTACAATTGGATTTCACAAAAATCCTATTGATTCTTCAATGGTATTAATGGGAAACGCTAGCACTGAATGAGGTAAATATTTGGGGAATCCCGGATGTTTTGTAGCGCGTATGCTTTATTGCAACAGGCCTGTCACGTGCCGATATATTCGCGCATTTCACGCTTAACTAAGTGAATACGTATGAGTTATATTTTTTACGTTTTTTGTATTTGTTTGTGTATGTTGAATGTGGTATTTATTTTTTATTTTGGTAGTTCCTGCATTCATTGTTTCTATTCTTTTTTAATAGCCGAAATGTAATTGGATAATGTTGTGTTATTTCAAAGGCAGTTTTGACAATCTGTTCTTCAAAACATCTATTAATCGGTTATTGCTGATAAGTAGATGATCGTTTTTTTCATAATTTTTGTTTTCTACCACCAAAAATAATATTAATACGAGTATATTTGAATAAAACAATCAAATTTATATTTTATATTTTTCTCAATAAATTACTATTATTATTTTAGGATTATATATTATAATTTATTTTTCATGAAGTAACTAGACCGACTTTGGCTTCGACCAGGAACAATATTGAATTTACCACCAATAGTATTGTGTAATTGATGTCTTATAAGATCTTCTTGGAGTCGACATTAATCGGCCGGCAGAATGCGTTTGCAATAAAAACATCGATGTTCACTAAATTTTAAATGCAAATTACCTTACATACTGTGAAGGTGACATATGTTTTCTATACTCGTAGTACGAAAAGATACTTGAGCTTTTTTGTAGAAATTTTTATGCTCAATTATTCTTCCATACATTGATTACATGTATTTATTGTAACGTTTTTATTTATTTGGCTGAAGTGTAAAAATCAAAGAATTATTATTAATTAAATTAGATGTTTATTAAAACGACAAATACATATTTAAAAGATAATAACAATGACGATTATTAATGTTAAACAAATATTAAATTCTAATTATGACTACGAATATAATTAACTAGTTAAACACTAACACTATTTATTTAAACAGTTAACACGACTATTTATGTCACTTCACATTCCATTGTCCGACCTACCGACCTCAACAGCGTCTGTATATTCAACTGCCAAGACAAAATTCACTCATTTCACTGCACTTATTTATGTAGCTAACTAATTAACCTTCTGACGGACTAATTTTTCTAATTTCCACAACTTCAGTATCACCAACTCTTCAACGTCACTGCTGAGTATTCACTTCCACTTCCATAGATTAAAGTTTTATATACCAGATTAATGCACACCGCATGAAAATCCGTCTATAGTAATTCTCGAGATTAGCGCCAACAAACAGACAGGCAGACTGACACATACTTTTGTTTACGTTTCTGTGTCCTGAAATGGTTTTATTAACCAATAACTTAACTGATTTAAAATGTTAAGTAAAGAGTAAACCCATTTTTGAATAAAAACTGTTTTAAAAATTACTTTCTCGATTTCATTTAAACATTAAATTATGCTATTTATTTTGTTTTCTTGCACTGTTTAAAAGTGGAGCGTGTCTACAATGGAATTAGTGAAATCCTCATTTTTGCTAAAAAATATTATTTGAATTCGTTTTTCATCTGATTTTAACAGGACTTTATTTATTATTCCAAAACATATTATGTGTCATATAATACAAGTAGTTATAAATCGTATTATAGATCTATTATATTTCATATTTCAACTATAAATATGACATATTAAAATGTTTGTATTGCTAGTATAAATATCCTATTATTCTTGTTTCTGATTAAAATCCCCGTTGGAATTTATTTTCATGTTTCAGCTGCAGTACAATACGAATATGCAAAAACTAAATTGTAGTAAGTAAATCGGATTTGAAATGAAGTTGATATTGTAGGAATGATATTTTATTTAACCTTATTCTCGGTTATATACGTACAATTACAGAAGTTGGTCGTGCACAAATGCTAAATCTCTTAAAATTTTGAATGAATACCATAGGGAACTTATTAAAAAGGGAATATAAATACTCTTCAATTACTTTCTCGTTTTGTAGGTATATTTGTAACAGGTTTTTGTTCTTTTAACAAGCTTATTTATGAAATTAAATGCACATGAAAATCATATCATTATTTTTTATTCTTTTCCTGCATGGGTAAAGATAAATATATAATAATCCGTGCTGAGTGTTGGTGTGTAATAATACTAATAAATATGCTGTGTTGTGGATTTTTTTTGTGTTTACTCGTATTAATCATCTTTGTCATAATATGTATATTATAAGCACTTTTTTTTGTTACAGGTAACGTCAACTGCCGTCTTTTTTACCATAGTTTTTTCTACGAATATGTAAGTACTAATTGTACAATCATATCTTTCTGTGTAAACATTTATATTAGTATTTCCTGCATTAATTGATTTGAATGCAGAACTCAAGAAGTTCGCAAAGAGGTCAATATTTGGGGAATGTATGTCATTAGAGACAAGAAAAAAATCCTAATATACCCATGTTTAGAAACAAACAGTTTTCGATTTAAAAACACTCTTACTTGTAAATTAAGGTTCTTGTCTTGTTCTTTATTGTGACCGTAATAATTTGAGATTTATTTTGACTTTATGTGGTAGTGCTTGTTTTAATAATGAACGGTTATACTAAACTCAGAATTAGCCTATATGCACGGACTGCGCATGGTAATGTATTGACACTTGAACGTCTCTATGAACAATTATTTTCCTATCGAAGGTTACCAGACAGAATAATATTCGTACCTATGTTGATAGTCGTCTTTGAGAGAATTATGGTCACATTAAATGGAGACAGTTGCTAAGGAAATGTGATTAAACAAACTAATAACATAAACTCAAAATAGTGGACAAGAACATATAATAACTAACTGTTTTTCAATCCAAAAAGGTATGTTTCCGAACATGACTACACTTATTGGAATTTTTTTCTTGTGTTGGTACCTCAGAACCTCTGTGTTTTGGATGATTAACAAATTGTATCGATGTTTGCTTTGCATATCTTATACTTAGAGGTTCAAAAATAATGGAATATAAGTTGAGAGGACGAGATATCTTGTTTTCAGATAACATCGAGTGCGCTGTTTATTCAAATGATTTTCGAAGCTCGAATTGTATGTTAAGACTATACAAGGAAGTTTTATAATATTTACAAGAAATGACAAAAATATTACTTGTTTATTTATATCCTTGGATGATATGATTACATAACGTTCATTTGTTTGCGACCGAAATACGCCAAGAATTGTGTTCGCGAAACACAACTTTTAGAAATGAAAATAACCAATGCAGCGGAACTACGACAAAAATTGAGCTATCTGATTGGTCTATTTTCCGATGAGTTGTATAATCATATATAATACCACACGTGTGATCAGGTAAAATCGAATATTTGTGTTGCCACGAAACGTATTATTTTGGAATATCACAACTCCGAAGTCCTATAGCACATTGAAAATAACATTGGTTCATTTAATGTTATTTTGCAGTAAAAGTATATGAACATTTATATACATGGTGGTAAATAAATAAGTCGTGGTGGTTTATTGGTTACTGGAGTTTATGTTCGTCTCTTTATGCACACTGATTTATATCTCGCATCTCGCCATTGACATAAATTACATTAATGCATACAATCAGAATTAGAATGACTCGAAAAACATTTGTTATATTAGAGTTAATAGTCCAATGTAATAAAAATTATAATAGGTAATGAAACAAATTGGTTTAAATAAACCTCTTAAAAATGTATAAAAAAAACTCAGTGAATACAAAGTAATTAACCCTCGGATGGTGTGGTGGGACTACTTAATTGATGTATAACTTTCGAAATACGCATGCCAGTGCCATGTACGTTCCAGTAGCTTCCAATAACATAGAAATGAAAATATTTAAAGTAATTTGATTACTCTACTCTTACTATTACGCATGTTACAACGTTTTAAACTCGTTTTGGGTATGGTATACCCCACCACACGAATGGCGTAACTTTTTGAACAAAGGTAAAAAGTAATAATTTTATAATATTTAGCTGCGTTTTGACCAATTTATTTATAAAATTACCTGCGAACAAGAACAGGAAATATACCAGTAGCGATATGGAAAGAAGTAAGGTTAGATCCTGAGTAAATGCTGTTTTTATAACTTTTATATATATATATATATATATATATATATATATATATATATATATATATATATATATATATAATCTTTCTTCTTTTACCCTTTCGGGTGTCGAAGTTTTCTTCTTTTGTATCTTCTTTCTGTTTTTATTCTTCTTTTATTAAATTATGCCAATCTTTTTTTCTTGTTGCAATCTCTCTCGCGTCTTTCTTGCGTATCTTCTTTTTCTTCAGTATTTCTTTTATTACCGTATCCCATTTTTTCTTCGGTCTTCCAATTTTTCTTTTTCCTGTTATTTTCGTTTGCCATACTTTCTTGACCTGTTTTTCATCGTTCATTCTTATCAGATGACCCCACCATTGAAGTTGTTTGTTTTCTACTATTTTGTTTATTTCTGAAATTTCTAGGTCTCTTCTTATGTCTTCGTTTCTTTTCTTATCTAATTTCGTTACCCCTTTCACTCTTGCCAAATATTTCATCTCCATAGCTTGGATTTTACTTTTCTGCCTTTTAGATAGAATCCAGGTTTCGCTTCCGTGAATCAAGGTTGGTAGGAATATTGTTTTATAAGTTGTTATCTTTGTTTTTTGTGCAATATGTTTGTTGTTTAGTATGATCTTGTTTAGTATGAAGTAAAGTTTTGTTGCTGTTTGTACTCTATTGTTTATATATATATATATATATATATATATATATATATATATATATATATATATATATATATATATATATATATATATATATATATATATTTCCAAAATAAAACATATAATCACAATGAGTAAATTGTCTTTTCATTTTATTATAAGCAAGCTAGCAGACTCGTAACAATTTTTTACTTGGTGTATTTTCACACCATAGCAGTCTCTTTATATACATTTTGGGGTATATCATACCCCATCACACTGTTCACGTAATTATTTTCCAGCACATTGTCCGAGGGTTAAATATGAACTAATAATTGACTAATTATTTAGTAAGTGTTTTTAAAGAAATCTTAATACACTTATAAATTAATAAGTTCGTCCACCCCTCTCTTTGGAAATTAGGGTGGGAAGATTCCTTCTTTCAAAAACAAATTATTCGGAAAACACTATTACACGTTGTCCCTAATAACTCCGGGAAAGATTTATTCTAATTCCTTAGGAGCTATCAGCATGACACCCTAGGGCAGGCGTACGCATTGTACTCACGCGGCTGAGAACTGAACTCCTTTCACCCTTACACGTGTGCGTGTGGGCGTGCATGTGAAACACGTGTCAACACATCGGTTTAATCCTTAGCCGCTTGTTTCGCTGCTAGCAAACTACTGTGCGAGGTTGGCAACACTGCTAGTAATAGCACTATGCGAGGATTATATGTACAGGGATGTTGCAGGATAGTTGTGGGTTTAAAATAGATCAGTTTAAGCCGTATTGATACTCTGGCGTATGTCAAATAATGGCTTATGCTTCAGTCATCTGTGACTGCGACGGACTCATAGGTATGTACGAAAAATGATCGCATACAATATATTCTAAGAAATGTTTATGCGTTAAGTGTTTGCATCCTGTTTTAATATAATTTGATTCTTTTGGAAGGCTATATGTATGAAACTAAAGTGTAACTAACTTCCGATGGTTTTGTATCTGAAAACAGTCCTGAATTCATTGGGAAAGTTCGTTATAAGAATGTAATAAAATAATATGACTTCAATTTTTAAAAACTGATCTATGTAAGTAAATCTCTAAGTCGGTGTCATGATATTATTTGTCAAATTCAAGAAATTCGTATTTTCTTGTTATACGCAACTAATATTGTCAACATAAGGTAAATACATTCAAAATTCAAGGACTGTTCAATGAGTATTTCAAAAGTGCAGTACATGTTACTGTAATGCGGTGCAAGTCAGTACAGAGTGCAATAGTTTACAAGTGTCATAGTGTCAAAACATGATAAATTCAACAGGCGAAGAAGTTGTTTAGTAGCTGTCTTAATAACCTATAAGAAATTAAGATATTCAAAACTGTCATCATCATCATCATCATGTAATTCATAAATATATGTGAAATTATCTTCAATTATTTTCAATTTAAAACAAACCAAAATAACAACAAATTTCAGGTTAACCAAAACAGCTTCAATATGTGACATTTAGTCTCCCACACTCCTGTCTGCAATATATCTACATTACCTCGCGAGTCGGTTCACATATGTGTGAACCAGTTTTCAATTATTTTTTCATGGAACAGTATAAATGTAAATGATAAAGTGAAAAAATTTCACTGCTTATCACGTCGGTGGAAATTGAGAATTGGACTCTTAAGTTTCAAATAAAATCAGCACAAATCTTACAATAACTTTTCAAGTGTTCTCAGACTCATAAATGAGGGCTGGAAATAAGCGATTCCACCAGTAGTACTATTACAATAATTGTTGTTGTCTCTGAAATAATTTTGATGACCGCCTCAAAATAACATATATAGCCGCCCAAGTTGCAGATATGTCAAAAATTTAGAATACATTTTGTAATTATTCTTATTATTTTGAACGATTGTAGAAAAAATATTGTTTGCAACACATGCGGAAAACTTGATTATGAAATTCCGTCTAAATTCCAAAACTTGCTCGTTTAGAAAACTTACACACTTTTCAAAATCACTGATATTCCGTACTTCTTACAAAAATACCTATTTAGTTTTTAGTTGCGCAAAACATCTCAAAAAATGGGGAAAATTTGGTGCTAATACGATGTGAAAACCAATATTTTGTTGTACGCAAAATATTTACTAGGGTTACAGGGTCCAACAGAACTAATTTTTGTCCAACATTAAATTCCAGCTCCACCTTCATCCCAGTTAAAACCATAGTTAATGTAATTCTCGCCGTCCCTGAAAAGTTATTGGAGAGATTGACTTCCGGCGGATCACCATCGGGTAATTAATAGTAATTAACGAGTACTAAATTTTCTGATCTTTTTATAAACGTTGAGCACCAAATTTACACCAAATTATTAAATAAACAAGGCACTGTACTTCAATATTTATAACTTTTCACATGTGTTGTGCTAACTTGACGTAAAGTTAGCAATACATCGTTTTTTTAAATATATGCGTGCAACAAAACATTTTTTTCTTCAAGCGTATTATAATATTAATATTATGCTCCTGTACACACACTGTAGAAGATGTTCATTGTCTTACTAGTACAAAAATGTTGTTATTGTTGTATTAGTAAAAAAATGTTAGTGTTTTAGTTCACCGCTGGCGGCGGCAGTTGTCACAGCAACACATATTATATTGAAAATTGTTATTTGACAGTTGTGTTGTTTTTGTTTTGTAGTGTACACAGCCTGCTTTGGCAGAAATTGCAAACTCTACAATTAAAAAATTCCAAAAAAAATGTCAAAAAATTCTTTGAAACACTTGAAGAAAAAATAGTATATGTCATTCGGAGTAGAACGCCCTTTTTGTGTTTTACCCAGCTTGCCTAGCCTCGGCTAGCGCCTCGGCCGCAATAGCTGGGTTCAACACAAAAAGACCGCTTTCTACTCCTAATAACATAATATACTATTTTCACACCATATTAGCACCAAATATACACCATTTTTTAAGATAATTATTATTTTAGATATGGCGAAAGTGTTCTGGTAAATTTACCTACACTTCGCATTCTGATGCTTGTGCTCTTGCTCATTGCTTTTCTAGAGTGGAAACAGATCAGAGTTCTTCCTCCGTGAAGTACCTGCATGATAATCAGATGATCTACCGTTTATGAATGTCATTTATCTATTGGGCATTGCGAACACTTGCAAAAATGTCATTATTTTAAAATTGCCGTAAATTTGGTTCTTTTAGAAAATTAGGTGTTATGTATGGGGTCACGTGGCCGCGTGCCTGAGTGTCTGGTCGTGAATCTGGGTAACCGGGTTCGATCCCGACCGACGCCAAATATTTAAAGTTTTAAATGGCACAAGATTGACCCCTGTGGCACACTCTCCACGCCAGCAATGAGTGCCCGTTAGGTGACGCCTGGTATACACCCGAACGGTTTAAATATGTCATCATCATTACCGAAATCTGTGTACAACGGAGATTGGCACACTCAGCAATTTATTTTATTTGTTATCTAATTTTAAAGATTTTTTCAGATTTTTGCCGAGACTTTCATAGTAAATTATTAGATATAGTTTGATAAGGGTGAATATCTTCATCGTTAGATAGCTCAGCTTTTGCCTTAAGAATTATTACAATCAAGGTTTGAAAAATAAATAAAGAAGATAAAAAAGTTAAATAATCGAATTATAGCTTTTCAACAGTGATCCTCTATATTTGAGACGAGATACTATTCTAATTGCTGTTTTTTGCGTCCGGAATATTCTTAACAGAACGAGCATTTCCCCATAGAATTATCCTGTAAAACATAATTGATTGGGATGAAGAAAAATAAATATAATTTATCGTTAATAATAACTTTCAAGTTTACAGTTTTATATCGGTAGGAATTTAACCCGGGCCGTCCAATTTCCAACAGGTCACCTACGCACACAGTCACGCATAATGTGTTATATGTATAACTATACAGAAAATTGTTTTCAGAGAGAGATAAAACTAAACAATAATTTGATGTGCATATGGTTAATATGTTTTGTTTGTGTATTTTCGAATTATTATTCGTTTGCCCTGCACTTACATATTTTCCAAAACTAAATTATTAGTTGTTGTTAGTGGAATTTTCAATTCAAATTCATCATTATAAATTTAAATTTTAGTTCAGTGTAACATTCGCTACACTGTAAAATTATTTCCAATAAGTAAACATTTTGTGTGCTCATTAACAAACCGTGAAATTTAACAAAAAGGCATGCAGATTTTAGGTGAATTTGCTTTATTCTGTTTCAATTTAGTTGCCGCTAATGTTTTCATTACCGAATTTGATATGTGCGTACCTATTATTTATTGTACTCGTCGTTAGCCTTCGGGAACTCGATGTAGGTATAAATTTTCAAATGATTTACTTTCTAAATGTACACATAAATTACCACATTACTAATTTAAGCTCATCAAATATTGTAGGTATATGTTCATACGAATTGCGCCACTGATATTCATTTTTTATATAAGTTTATGGCTGTTCATTGTGCAATAAAAATACGATTAGCTTAGTTGAGATGTAAGGTAATACAACATAAATCAATTTAATGACGTTTTCTCAATTTTGAAATAAGTTATTAGTCATGAGATAAATATAGGTTAATTACAAATTTCTGAGAAAGATGTAATATCTTTTTAGAATTTATTAATTAACAAATAAAATTAAATAAAGTCGTAGTCAGAGATGGCAATACATGTATAAAAGTTTTTATACATTAAATGTATAAAAATCCTGTATAAAACGTATACAAAGTATAATACGTTCTTATAAAATGTATGTTATTTTACCCGTATAGTACATATGTATTATACATTTCATACACCATATAAAACGTATTTTACCGTTTGACCAGTATAAAAATATTTAGTTTTGATTTTTATTATGTATATCATTTCATATACGTATATTTTATTTTCATAACAATATTATACGTATGTACAACACGTATATTGTATAACGCGTATAATACATATAGTTTTATACTCCCACGTGCTATAATATACGGTATTATACGTTCGTATTATACTCTTTTATACATTTTATTTTATACGCTGCCATCCCTGTTCGTAGTAATGAATTTATTGTTCAATTATTCATTTATCTATCTTGTTATGCTGAATTTGTCTGATTTAGTGTTTCTTCATAGTTTCTTTTGTAATAATTATTTGTGGTACAAATGATGAAAGACGTATTTTATTCACATTCTTTTTTTGATTCAAATCACGATTAAAATACTCCTGGTTTAGATCCGTGAAAAGCGTAAGTGATATGTGTTTCCTCGCTTTTTCCATTAGAGGCACAACACGATAATGAACAAGCTGTCTGTTGTCATTTTCAAAATAATGTTTCTTACTTAAAATAAAATTTATTCTTTTCTTCCATTTTCTTTGTAAAAAGTAGACTAAACTCTTAACGCATCTAGAATCTAGCAGACATTTTGAGAAACGCGTATCAATCAGAACCTCAAAAACAATGCGAACATGAACAAGACCCATAACTAAAACCAGGTAGTATTTAAAATTGTAATTCAAGATGTCATTTATGAATAACATTTGACATACCTCGTATAACTATATTTCAAAGCAAAATTTTGTTAGTTGCAATGGACTTTTATTTACTTTTACGTCAATTGTAATAATAACACATAATTGTAATAATGGGCCCATAAACCATAATCAGCATCATCATTACCGATATCTGCGTACAAAGCAGATTGGCACACCCAGCAATGGGTAATATGCCGTGATGATATATTTATTTTATTTATAAACCATAATCGAAATATAACAAAAAATGTAAAAATCGTAAAATACGTACTGATTAATAAATAGTAATCCTAAATAATTTTAAAATAAATTCTTCATTTTAAAGTTATAACGAATTAAACATGTTATGACATGACGGGTGTGGATTTGATTCTATTGGCCAGAAATATGAAAGCTAAGCGCCCACAGACTATCCATTTTCCATTCCCGCAGGTGAAAAAGATGGTGGAAAAAATGTTGTTACAATGCCACAGGTCTGTCAAAGTTGAGCTTATAAGAAATATTGAGAGGTTTTCATTAATGGGCATATCTTTGTACAAAGTTTCATAAAAGTAAAACAAAAAAATGGGCGCATTGTATAGTGAATCTAACTATATTTTCCCGAAACCGTTAGGAAATTGACGTATCATGGCTAACTTGAGTCTTGAAAGTTCATATTTGTGGTCAATGTGCAATGTTCAAAATGCTAGGTTATGAAGAAGTGGCAACACCGCAGGGCAAGGGATAGAGCACGGAGAAGTGAAAAGTTGAGCATCACTTCATACTTATTTGACGGCGATATTAGTAATGTAAAATTTTAACTAACTCTTTTGAGTACTGTAATGGAATTTTTTTGATTATTTTTATTTTGTCAATTGTGAAAAATGACAAAATTTTCCTGATTTATAACGTAAATTACTATTTCTGATTTGGATAATATCAGAGCTTTCTCATTTCTCATATAGTAAAGTAAAGAAATTCTCTACTTTCAAATAATATGATTGGTGTAATTAAATCTTCGTCTGTGGGAATAAAATCAAACTGATTCCAGCTCTGTGGAATTTTTGCGTGCCCGGAGCTAAAAACACACATTTAGTGGGAAAAGGGTGCGCAATACATAATACGCAATAAGGTCCCCAGGCGACATGCACGAAGCACGAGCTCCATGCTCGTTCCTGCGACTCTATCTTCCCTGCACACGCTCTTGTTTACTAATAATTCCTCGTTGTTCGCTTGTTGCTACGCACCAACTCCTCCGAGGGTTATACTAGTCACTAGACAAAGAACGATGTCTGAATTCGACTATGGGAGGTATGACGATATACATATCGTCAGCTAGGTAAGAATCAGTAAAAGTAGAACTTGCTCTTTTTTCAGCCGATTTAGTTTGTTATTAAAAATTTGATACGTATAAACACCTAAAAATACACTTATGGAGCCTGCAACGAATATAATTGATAAAAAAATGTCATCTGTGCCAGAGGTCCTAATAGCCCTTTTCTCAAAGAGTTGTTAAGATTCATCAGCATGCAAACCACTATCTAAGAAAAGGGTGTTCCGATCTCTGGCATGGTTGACATATTGAGTAGTTCTAATTTCTCTTTACAAATTTTAACGAAAATTTGTTAAATAAAAACTAAACGAATACGTGTTTTCTATAACTTGGTGTTAAATTCTGGCTACTTGTTAATTTTTTAAACTAATAGTGTGCAATGTTGAGATTGAGTATGGTGAGTTTTGTTTATAGAATCCATTTACAGCCTTAAAATTTAAACAAGTCTTTAAATATTAATATCTTAAAAAATCAATGTTGAAAAGTAAATAGAAAAGCTTAACAGTGTACCAGAAGGTTATACTTGGTTAAATATAGCAATATTTTTTTCTGATTAAATATGTTTAACGTAAAAATTAATAGTTCATAGTTAATACTATTTTGAAAGTATTAATAGTAGGTACAGCATCGGATAGGTATTAATTAGCATTACGAAGTAATCTTATTAAAATTGAGCTTTGTTTTCCAATTGCAATTCCTTTATCATGTTATCATTGTTTTATATATAGAATATATTTATTCTTAGTATATGGTAGCCAAATTTATAAAAATATGTGCCTTAAATGTATAATAATATAAAAAGGTGACTTTTCCCACTTTTCCGAATTTGTATTTTTATATTTCTTTTTACAATTATTAATTTTTATTACTCATAGAATCTAATTGTATGTGTAAAAAAACACATACTTGGTACATGAACGGAAAAAGCGTTTTCTTAGAATCAGGACTGTCAAAAACTTAAGGGTTTTTAAAAACCCTGACCCAGTGGGTTTTTGGTGTTTTATGGTACTTTTTTGAGTTTTATTGGGCTTTTTGGATTTTTGGGGCTTTATTAGATATTTAATATGAACTCAACGGTATAATATTTTTCTTTTATTAATTATATTAAATTTGATAATCAAAATGACATTCCTTTCCGCATTTATGTGTTTATCTGCCACTTTTTCTAAGTATAAAGCAGGGTTGGCCTAATTTAAGTCCTCATTTTTTTAAATAAAAATCGTTGATTCTTATGTAATATGAAAAAACGATTCGAATTATAATAAAAATGTATTTATTTGCTACAAACTTATTAATAACAACAAAATCATGTTTTGTATATAATAATAACTTAACATTAAATGAAATATTATCACTTATACGAGTATACTACGATACGCAAAAATTCATATGCATTCTTTGGGTTTTTATTACAGATTTTGTTTTCGTTTATGAAATAAAATATTTATTACAATATATATTTAAAGCAATTTAAAAAGTACAATTACACTAAAGATCGTTAAAAGTAAAAAAAGAATCATGATTTATTTGATTTTTTAAAATAAATCAATGATTTTTTATTTTTTTAATAAATCATGATTTTTGCCAACCCTGCATAAAGTGAATAAATCAGTTAATCAGCGATACTTTTACTGTTACACACGAATGCAAAAAACGATAATTCTAATTTCTAATAGTTCATTATTTGCTTCTTTTTAAATTTAAAGTCCATACACTTTGTATGGAGGAAGCAATGTAACCCGTAGACGCAAAGTAGAAAAACGTACAGACCTAATACATACTAAGAAACAGTAACAATAATTTATAAATGGTAAAAATTTGTGATATTATCCAAATCGAAAAGTGCATTTTGTTATTGGAACGTCGTAGTTAAATAACAGTATGTATTCTACTCGCGTCTAATTTCTACAAAGTCATTTTGGGACGTCCTCCTCAGTTACAAACGTCATTATTCGCTTGTTAAATATTTTTTTATTAATATTAGTAGTATTTTCTTGTGTACTATATTTAGTGTAACGATTCATTTACTTGGTACTAAAAACGATATTTAATGTTAAATGTACATTTAACGAAAAAAAAAAAAATGTCTACGTTTGACAGCAATGCTAGTAATCTTGTATTACCTACATTTAGTTTCTTAGTTTCAATTTATATATTTTTTTGCTTGCAAACTGACATTTTTTTTATTGATATTTCGTTACTAAAGTAAAACTTAATGATGAGAATGGATAAAAATTTACAAAGAAAATTTACGTTGACTATTACAAAAATCAAATGTAACTGTCACGTGTTATTCACAGATGTAGTCATAAAATTGAATAAAAATAACTTAATTGTATGCGATGAAAAAAAAAATTGTGTACCAGGCGAGAGTAAAGACATTTTATAAACTTGGAAACTTTCCGCATATAAGTCGATAAAATAAAAATATGTAAGTATGTCTTTTCTCACTTGTACCATAAATGCAAATATTTCTGTTTATTATATCGACATTTAGTAGGGGCAATTTTACAGTTAGTACATTTATGATAAATCAGTCTTCATCAAGAATGAATTAACAGTGGAATGAAATCGCATTTTCTTCTTATCGAAGCATTTTGTTCTTATCGTCTTTGGTGTTTATGTAGTATGGATCGAACAAAATAGTGAAATGTATTCTACAATGTGGTAGTATGTAGTCTGGTAGTATCAGAATAGAATTTGTAAAAAAGCGTGTGTAATACAGTCCTGCATTTGGTGTTGGTGTTGGTGTCCCATCGGACGTGGCTGATCCTGTTGTCGGCAGGAAATTGTGTCGCTGCTCCTTTGCGGTCTGAAATCTCCTGCCTTACGATCACAAACAGCCGCGCGGTGCTGCGAACAGCATTCTTTCCCAGTTTGCATCTTCTCGTCCTCGACTTCGTCGCCATCTCAACACTCAAAACATACGGTATAATTTAATATTATCGTTATGGCTGCCATTTCCGCCCGTCTACCCGGACTTTCTTTTATTTTAGCTTTTGTTTTTGGCGCTACCTTTATTGTACGACAGGTTCAAGACTCGTATTTCCTGACTTTATTTTCCACTACAATCTATGTTTATGTGTTTTGATACATGTTTTGGAATTTGTGCACGTGTTGTGATATCTTTTACAGCATTACGACTTAAATAATTGCCGAATGAAACATTTCACTGCAAATCAACTGAAGTTATGTTTCAAGCTGCGCTACGTTCACTACAAAATACTTATTTTCTCTTTAGTTGCTCTGATATTCCAACATAGCTATCTGGAATAAATTTATTTTTATGTTGGAAAATGATAATCTATAATCTATCTATCACATTTAAAAGTTACATTGTAAAATTTATTACACATAAATATTTTATTCATGAAACATGCAATCAGCAACATATAAATTTTTGTAAAATCTGCAGTTATTTTTCCGAAAAATGTCTCGCGAGCATCTATTCAATATCATACGCTTTTTAAATTTAATGACAAAATTTCTTCAGATAATTTCACCTGAGTATGCTAGTCATTTGAATTAACAAAGTCTACACCCACTTCTACCTGAGCCTTTGACTTCCAAGAAGTAGGTGTGCTTTATTCACAGCGGAAGTGTCGTGAGGATAGAATAATTTTTTTAACCTAGGTATATATTTTTGGAAGAAACATAATATAAGAAAAATATGAGCAAGGTTACAACAAATGTATGTTATTTTGCTCCCTAAAAATATAAGTTAAAAATAAATATTCTACTTAAAGATCCCCGCTGTAAATGAAGCGTAGCTGTTTCTTGAAAGTCAAAGGCATGAATTACTGCAACAGTTTTTTGATTTCGTTCTTTGTTATGATAAAACCTGATAATGCCGTTCAAGGTCTCAAGAGAGCTTACATTATTATATTTATGATATGATTATAAATTTTATTAAGAATAATTACTTATGTCCAGTTTATGTTAACCCTACATTAGTCGCGCGGTCTACATATGTAGACCACGCATCTCTAAACAGTAATAATTCAAAATTCAAACAACATATTAATTGAGTAGGTGTAGTTCTGAGTAGCTGTTAACTAGACGGCCTTTTATACCTTAAGCATGCCAAATGCTTTTTAGGAGGATAGTACTTTGAGTTTTTGTAATTTAAATATTAGTGGTCTACCATTGTAGACCACGCGACTAACCGTGTTATTTTATTTCCGTACCGAGATTTTTTTTTATTTTTGTTACAATTTTATTTTTGCGTTCATTGTTATTGTTAATTATACCGCGTGTCTTAGGCCGACCAACACATAGGAAGTTAACATGTGAAATCAGTTAATTGTGAATAATATCTCCCCAGTGCAAGATATTTAGTTGAAAATTCGTACTTATTGGGGGATACTAATTCTACGGATTACAGTCCAAATTAGTAAATATAAATATATAATATCAGAAAAAATAAGGAAATTTGTAGAATTTTTAGGATTGTTATTCATAACACACAGCTTAAATAGGATAGTGGTATCGTGTGCGCTTGATAATAAACAAAATTCGGAGAGCCTGAGTTCGGAACCAGCCAGCAGCAAAATTTAACTTTTAATTTTTACTAAAAACAATTTTTATTGTTAATATGTATTTAATGTATTGAAATTTAATAAAATAGATACGTTCTTTTTTATTATAAATATTTATTGTAATTATTTAACTGTATATATTGTAATCAATGTGATTTAAATTTTACAAAAGACCTACAATTTATTCTTTTAATAATGTTTATATTTTATTAAAAGTTATTTAAAGATTAAAAACATTAATAGTAAAACTTATTTTTAAAAGTAAAAATTAAATTTTGCTGCTGGCTGGTTCCGAACTCAGGCTCTCCGAATTTTGTTTATTATCAAGCGCACATGATACCACTATGCTATTTAAGTTGTGTGTTATGAAAAACAATCCTGCAAACTAATTCCTGCCGATCGGTGCCGTTTTCTACCGAACAGTGTGCGATAGCCCTTATAGAATATGAACGGAAATTTTCATAATGTTGCGAACTCGTATTATAGAAGATAATAGTTAACATCATTTTAAAAAATTTACAGGAATTTATAAATTACAAATCGTGCGTAACGCGTCAAATTTGTGTTGTTGATTAGGTATATCCTTTCAGGTTTCATATGACATTTCATACTTAACGAATTTATTCGCTTAAACTTTTAGTGTATTATATACAATTTTACTGTAACATAAATTATGCATGTAATTTGATTACTCAAAGAATAGAGAAGAAACTGTATTTGTGTTGAATTTGTTTTAGTAAACGTTTACATAATGAAGTACGCTTGTTTGTAAATTATAGTTATAAGACGACTTGTGAATACGGATATTGTGTCTTGGAAGTTAAACTTTAAACTAAATTGTAGTTGAGAACGCACAAACTGAATCAGGCTTTCTATAAATTTATGATTATAACCATCAAAACTAACTGAATAGCTGTGAAATTTCTATGCACTTATCAAATAAATTTATTGGTTAAAGTTTTGGAAAGAGTAAATATAAAAGCATCGAGGAGTTTTTGTGATATATTTTGTGTGTCTTGCTTGACACCAAAAAGTTGTTTTGCGCTTAAGTTTAGCAGTACATTTAATCATAGTTAGTATACAGATTCTATAGTGTAAGTAATCTAAGTTACGGTGATTAAGAACTTTTAATTAATTTTATATGCAAACTATGCTAATTACTTTCAAAGTATTTCAGCTCATTGGACTTCTGAGCTTAGAACCAAATTTTGCCCATACATTTTAATGTTCTTTTCAGTTACTTAGACAGAATAGATTAAACAAATATTTTAAGTACAAAAAACTTTTATCTTACTTTGTTTATCGTTTATTGTATAACATTTGATGTCCGATGGCAATTATATATTTTCTTTACATCAGTTTGAGATAAAGTCGGCATTTTTACTTATATCATTTTATCACAATTTCTCAATAGCGTTCAATAATTTTGTTTATGTAGATAATATCTTCTATTGTTTGTTTTAATCTAAGTGAAACTAAGAACTTTCTTTTTGTATTCTCGACGATAGTTATGGAACGGATCGTCGAAAGACCGGAATTTCGGTTTAAAATTTAACTGATCGCCGGAATGGGGAATTCTAAAAAAATCTGAACATTACACATATTTGTATCACAAATCCTAAATTTTGAAGTCTTTTTTATTTAATTTGAGTGACATGAATTTTTAAATACATAATAATTTGAAGTTTACCGGATGTGACGTAGGAGGGGCTAACGACATATAGAAATATTATAGAAATAGAAAACTTGTAACAACATAAAACGTAATAAGATTAAGACAAACAAGACAGTTGACAACGCGTCAATGGTAGAAAAAATGTTTCTTGTGAATCGTGTAGTTTTACGTACAAAACTTGTTAGACATGTCATCAGTACGAGTGTACGTTACAGACCACGTGATGTCTTTTTAGCTCCAAAATAAATTGCAAGAAAACTCATGTTACAAAAATTAGATTCCGTTAGTTTTAGCATAATCCGACGTTTCGGCAGCATACTCGTATACAAATACAGAACATAAACTAAAAAGATATTATAATTCACAATGTTATAAAATAATTTTTATATTTTGCGTTCATAATGAAGTCATTACGATACTCAATTGCGTATCGTAATGACCTTCATTTTTTGTTTTAGACGGTTGGTACTAGATGACGTTTCTTTAACCCATTTTTACCTAATTTTTTTTAGTTAATTGACAATTCATTTTCATAATATAATGTCGAAATTATTATTATTATTTTTATTTAGGGAAGATTATTTACATGAAAATGTACAAATGGTTACAAATATAATCACAAATTGAGTAAGTAAATGTTATTGTAGAAGGCGCAAAATATAAAAAATAGTATAAAGAACTCATTTTATAAGACTTTCTTTCCCACTTGTCAATTAGAAAACATGTCTTATAAAAAACGTTCTTTAATATATTCTTACCTTAAATTTTACTACATTAGAATACCCTATTTTGGCCGCCGGATCGTCTGTTATTTTCCTTAAAATCGGTCAAATTAGGGTCGGGTCAGTGTTTGTATTTATGTACATTTTACTCTTGCTTTACAATGTATTTTTAATGATAGATAATCTCTATTAAAACAATTGTAACTTCGCATTATTCATAAATGGAATTGTTAAATATAAATACCTATTCGAAAATGTTATGGATCGACTATAAAATAATATAATCAATATTTATTTGTCATTGAAATAAAAAACGTACCCTTCTATCACAAAATAATTAAACAAGCTACAAAAATAAACAACAATAAATTTCAGTGAAACAAAAACTGATGTATATCGCATAATCCCTTCGACAAAAAACAGACACGGCAATGCATCAATCAATCCGAATTTCGCGATGTCACTGCTTGAGTGGGAAGGGAAGGGTGTTTGTTTACATTCGTTCACCTGCTGTCACCTGCTGCTGTTGTTATCAATGCTCTTATCTCCTCCTACCTGCCAAACAAACGTTGATAATATTGAATCCGAGAAGCGGTTCACTTCTCTACGCATGGAGCCGGAGCTAAATAAGATTGCGAAATTCGATTAGATTTATGCATCTCGTACCTTATTTATTATTTATTATTTAACCCTCAACTGGTACAGTAGGGTTTTTGCACGTCCCAGCATCTATTCGCGGTTCATGAAGCTCTGACGTCACCATGCGGCCTAATTTGGTCGATGTTACTATATCATGTAATTTCAGTAATTCTGCTTCAAAAGTTCTTAAAAAGTGTTCACAAAGCAAAAATATTTATTACATTTTTCCATATGCAATCATGTGCCCGGAATCAAGAATTTCTTCTCCCTCACTATAATTTCGGGACTCAGCTTTTAAATAACTTTCAAGGTATAGCAAAATAATAAACTGCCTTAAACATAGCTGTTCGCACACACAACTAGGTTAGTTTTTAGTTCATCTGTCACTTGGCTAGACCTCTTTCTGACGTCACAAAACATGGCGGCAAAACTAACTTGAATCGCGAATACTTTTGTTACTAATTGTAGGTTCTTGTCGTTTTAGGTAATTTCCTATGGCCAGGCAATGTACGTATAGAAAACTGTTTCTGATTGATTGCATATGCATTAATAGTTATTTTTGAGTTTAGGGTGTGTAATACGGTTTTCACATTAGAACTTAAAGATCGGATGTTAAAGTGAGAAAGAGTTAGTGTGTTTACGCATCTATACACTTTAAGTGCCCTTATCTTTAAGACAGAAATTTGCGTCTTAACATTGATTATATATACTACGTAAACGTAGTATATATAATCAATGGTCTTAACGTGCGATCACGTGTTATTCGTTGCCAAAATAATTTTAACATCCGTGATTTTGCGGTTATTTGCAAATATGAGTACATTAAATGTTCGAAATGTGTAGAAGAATAAATAATGAGCGCGAGTATAGAAAAAATATTAGAAAACTATTAATATCATTAACATCAGAAGGTATACTAATGTTAAGGGATAAACAAGCTATAACTATGTTATTACTTAAGATTTCGCAATCGCAATTCACAACATATCAGAGGCAACTAATTACGATGTACGAATATACAAGCCCAGAAATGAGAAATGACACTAAAATTGGTAACTTTTAGAATACCAACATTAAGAGTTAATACTTAATAATAGATGGCGGCACTAGCGATATAAACATCTAGTGTAAACATCAACCAATATTTAAGTCCAATAAACTTAAAGTTCCTGTGTTTTAAAGTCCTAATGTGAAAACCCTATAACCAACCGATCGTACCACTTACGTAATGAATGATATACATACCTTATTATTTGATTATATTATACAGTGCTTACCTATAATTGATTTGTGCCCAAGCAAAATTTTTGGTGCACTGGAATGGAAGCAGCAATTATTCTACAAATTTTCACATTAAAAATTTCCGAATGAGAAACAACATTTGATTTGTTTGACTAACATTAATTAAGCAATAATTAATTGTGAGTTGTGCACAAAGAACTTCAAACACGATTTCTCATTTCTTCAAGCCAATGATCCAAAAGATGAAACCGTCTTTTGAGAAAACAATGGTTGATGAAAATAAGCGTTGGTCCAGTGAAGGGTTGACTAGCCGCGTCCCTCGCCCGCTTAATTGAGTAATGAGTGTATAAATTACAATGAGTAATTGAGTATGCAATTAGCCGGGGCGCCAGTGCCATTGTTTGTCCAGACTGATGGCAGCGAACACTGAACGGGCGAGGAGCACCCAGAGATGTCGCTAGACCGTTTCTTGCCAATGTAGACCAGAACCGTACTGAGCTTAAACTACGGGAAAATTTGAGTGGTGAGAGCTCAATCGAAAACTATGGGAAAATGTGGGACGTGAGAGCTCAATCAAATAAATTAAAAATAAATACAAGGAAATGATGAAAATAGTTATTGGTGCAACACAATAATTTTATCATTTTCTATAAATAACCTTAAGTTTGTTTTATTTATTATTTGTCACACCACTGATGATAATTAATATACATTTTCTATTTTCAATAAATTTATGTACAAGAAGATTAACCAATATCGTTAACAACTTTACATACATATATTAGTTATTTATATTTGTAATAACGTATAATTCCCGATTTTTAATTTTTTTTATTGTTTGACGAATTTATTTTCAAAAATGCTTTTTGTTGATATGAAGATGGTGTGGTTGCAGTTAGGAGTAAGAAATCCAGTAGACCATGCTGTATTTGAATTCTGAACTTGTATAGTACTTATTAACTAACTCTAAATGTCGAATTATCGAATTCATTGAATAAAAAAAATAATTACTGAAAGTAAGTGTTTTGTATGAATAAAATAATTTGCCTTGATTATGGAAGACATTCGGCCTTATTCTCGTGACCATTGTTAACTTTTTAACAATTATTGTTAATTAATCAATATTGTTAACTTAACAATCAACCCAATTCTCTAAGGTAGTTGTTAAATAACTGGTTATAAAACAATTTGAATTTAACAACACATTTTAACAATTCTGTTAACACATCGTAAAATGCTATTCTTTAAACAATATTTTAACAATATTGTTAATTATTTTTTTTATAACAATCGTTGTTAAAATTAGTCATGAAGTTAGTTGTAAATATACGTTTTGCGGACATCGACGTATATCGTTATGTACTTTGGACCACGCTTGAAACAATTGTGGGGTTATACATATTTAACGTCAAACTTGCTATTACTTCACTGTAAAAAATTAGTGAAAGGCTGAAAGGAAAAAAACCACGAAGTGCAAGATGCACAAATGAGCAATTTAGTTTAATGGTGGACTTCGTATTCATTTCATATTTTTCGAAAAATTAGAACTTTCAAATGATTCGGAATGTACGTAGCTCGGTTTTTAGGAATAGTAAACAGATTGCTCACATCTCTTATATTTCTGTGCATTTCTTAGGTTATGCCTAAATTAATTGACCTACTAGAAATAGTAATGTTTATTAGGTTAAAAAATATAATAGCACGCTGCGTTTTATAATTATTTATTTATAAAAAATCTTTTCGATGATCGATTTCGGCTATGGATGGCCATCTTCGGATCGAAGCTAAAAAAGTTATATGTTACAGTTATTTATTTATGAAATTTTAATAATTTTTAGAATTTTGATATATAAATTATAAAGAATATAAACAATGTATATAAAATATTAGATATAAGAAAACATGAATTATATATTATTTAGAAATTTTATGTAAAATAGTATTTGCAAAAATATATATGAATTTTGATGTGTCAATATTAATTATAAATTTTGAAAGAGTAATTATAATAAAAAGTCAAAGTAAAGATAAGATGATGTGATCTAAATGTTTTAAAGAATATGTTTGCAAACATGTGGTGTTTTTTTGTAAAACTATATATTTGAGGTTAGTAAATGTAACAATCATGTTTATTAAAGTAATTATGTAAAAGACTCACCGTTAAAGCATTAAAATAATGTTGTCATGGTTAAAATTAGTTGAAAAATTGATGAATTTTGAACTAATTGTCAAATTGATGTTTTAGAGCCAAGAGATAGAATTGAACTGGAAAGGTTATTGTTTATGGCGGGAAGGTGTGGGATTGTTGATATGGGATGTAGATGGAGTTTAGTTTGAAGTATTATTATGTAACTAAACTCCATCTACATCCCATATCAACAATCCCACACCTTCCCGCCATAAACAATAACCTTTCCAGTTCAATTCTATCTCTTGGCTCTAAAACATCAATTTGACAATTAGTTCAAAATTCATCAATTTTTCAACTAATTTTAACCATGACAACATTATTTTAATGCTTTAACGGTGAATCTTTTACATAATTACTTTAATAAACATGATTGTTACATTTACTAACCTCAAATATATAGTTTTACAAAAAAACACCACATGTTTGCAAAAATATTCTTTAAAACATTTAGATCACATCATCTTATCTTTACTTTGACTTTTTATTATAATTACTCTTTCAAAATTTATAATTAATATTGACACATCAAAATTCATATATATTTTTGCAAATACTATTTTACATAAAATTTCTAAATAATATATAATTCATGTTTTCTTATATCTAATATTTTATATACATTGTTTATATTCTTTATAATTTATATATCAAAATTCTAAAAATTATTAAAATTTCATAAATAAATAACTGTAATATATAACTTTTTTAGCTTCGATCCGAAGATGGCCATCCATAGCCGAAATCGATCATCGAAAAGATTTTTTATAAATAAATAATTATAAAACGCAGCGTGCTATTATATTTTTTAACCTAATAAACATTAAATATGCACTCTGAAATGGAGCTTTTCATCCAAACGATAGAAATAGTAAATTAAAAAAATTAAAATTACTTACCTACGTTCTTCTTCGTCAAATTCATTCAAAATTTGATCTCCAAGCAAAAAGATATCGAGAAAAGTCAAAGCAAATCTTTAAAAATTGCTTAACAACTGCATAAAATCCAGTTGTTAGATTAACAATTCAATTTATCCACTAGTTGTTAAATCCTAACAATTTTAAGTTTTAGTGAATAGGAATTCCTTTCTTAACAACTGCCTTGAAATTAACCACCTAAGCCAGTTGTTAATTTTAACAATTTTGCTTAGAGAATTGGTCTGAATATTTGTTGAAAATGGTATTCTGGTGCCTAACAATGATTGTTAATGTAACAAGAAATTAGCAATCTCGATTGTTCATCTATCGGTGAAAAAATGTGGCCGATTTGCATTTATCAATTGTTAACTTTGACATTTGAACATGTCGAACGCAAATTTTTTGCGGTTAGAAAGTTTTCAAGACGAAGAAGGGAGGTAAGTGTATTCTAGAAAAGTATTTCAAAAAACGATAAATAAATAAAATATAGATAATGATAATTTTAATTAAGAGATGCTGATGCTAGCGATCCTCTGGGCATACATGAAGAAATATTTTAAGGAATTTTTCACTATCGCGCGAATAGCCAAATTACTTAATTTTGGAAATTTCACCCTACTAAAGAACCTTGTAAAATATGATAATAAATAAGGTAACACAGTAGTACGTAATATAAAATATAAAGAAATACCTCCATATATAATTTACATTTATTTTTCGATCGTAGACCGTAGTTTCCACACATGCAAGCTAAAAGTTAAAATCATATTTGCGTTAAGAAAGAAAGAGGTGACCGGTGAAAACTACACGTATGACGTATATGAGCTATGGTACGGCTAATTATATTAAATACAAATAATTTTAATTATGTAACAGGTACATTGTTTTATATTTCATTACAGTTTCTTTACGTATTATTGTAAATAGATTGGTTAAAAGGGAAAATAAATACTGATAATTTTTTGCTGGTATAAGTGGTATGTATCAAGATATACTTAGATCTAAATTTTTTCCAGTTCTACATGCGAAAAGTATTTAAAAAATAATAGGCCAAGGAATGTTGATAAAATTTTGTCCAATAATAAATAGTTGTTGTAAGTGTTGATTGTGTTGATTGCAACAACTTTTGATTACAACAATGAATTTATATTATAAATTCAATTTTATTTTTAATACATAAAGTACATCTACTGAAGTATCAGTCACGTATAATAATATAATATTGCCAGACCAGAATGGAACAAAATTTGCACTTTTTAATTCAGAGAAAATATATTGCACAATTACAATTGAAATCACATTCACTGTACAGTTGTATAGAAAATGTCATAATTTAAAATGATTGAATTATTGAATTGACAGATATTAAATACTTGATGTCACTATTTCTAACAATATTGTTCAAACACAAAAATTGATATCTGTTTTTAGCAATGTGGACACCTGATTACCAAACCGTAACAATCTTGCTATTTTTAAAAAATATTGATAAGTTAACAATGGGCACGAGAATAAGGCTGATTATGTATGTGAAAATTAAATCAGCGTTTGAAGATTGTCCAAGTTGTACAGGGTACGCCACTGATGGTAAATCACGATACTTCTAAACGCAAATTTTTACACTGTATATTGTCATATGAAGTTTGAAATGAAATTAACATTACTTCTCACAAGTGAGTCATAAGCGGTTTCTACTTGTTCCCTACAAGGAAACAGCAACGGTTTTTTACCGCATTGTCATTCACAAGTCATATGACACATTAGGCAATATTTATGAACAAAGTGAAAAATATCAAATTTCTTAAACGCCAGGAATTGTTTATTCTTGAGATCGACTTTTTAGGAACTTTAACGAAATATATTACTAACTCTTTTACTTATTCTTTGTTTGTTCATGTTAAGTAAAATGTTGCGTAAATAATTTAGGTAATATACGAGTTTCAAATGCTTTATCAAGAAGCAATATATTTTTACCTCCATATTCTTAAACCAACATTTAAATTTATATAAAAATTGGTTGATATTTATTGGATCAGTATTTTAAATAAATGATCAGTATTAAATGATCGGCAATTTATAATAAAAATATAATTAATCCAATTTAATCTAAACTAACCCAATCTAACCATAAGAATCTAACCTAATCTAATCTGAACACAATATTCATATTTACTGATCATTTAATTTAAGAAATACTGATCATTAATGTAAAAAAATTCTAATCAAGTACACATAAACTAAAAAAAAAAAACGTATTTAATTGCTTCTATTTGGCCTGAAAAATATTTTTCGTAAATATTTAGTGTTTTGTTTTGTTATAATTTTACAGTATGTACAGTTATAGCTATTAACATACCTATAGGAATGTTATGTATATCATAACTGCCGAAGATGTCGGTTTGAAATCCGAGCTCGTAGAGCGAGGATTTTAAGACATCTAAGGCTTGTTATGATTAATAACATCCGTGGTTTGTTCAATTAAGACATTATTGATAAATACCATTTTTTGAAATTCTCTCATTACTGCTTCTTTCAGATTGATATGGTTAACAGAACAATTATTTTGACATATGTCAATGTGACAAATATTCAAATTATGTGCTTTGTTCCACATGTTTATTACTTTAGAATAAAGGAGACCGTATTTAGAACGATAGGCTAACGTTATCTGTATGTGTTAATGAAGAGCATTATATTTTCATTTTATTTTATTTTCATTTTGTAGACCGTTGTTGACAAATCAGTATGGTAATAATATTACCATACAGATACAGTTATTATTTAGTTACCAGCCTACTTTTTTACATGTAAGCAATGGAATAATATCCTGAAACCGGTAAAATAATATAACTGTTTAGTCTAAAATTTTCTCTTTTTCTTCAATATATTTATTGCATATATAAGGTATATTCCTACACGACTTTTTGGATGAACCCTTTTCTGCGCATGTCTTGTTCATGGACTCATTCAGACATATGTAAGAAACTTTGTATGGTTGGAACGAACAACGGACTTCTCATATCATCCTAACAAATTACTATCTTCTCTGAAAAAAAATAAGTCAATAAATTATCTGAAATCAAATATTAATTATTTATCATACCTAAATAATTACTCTTTTATTTGAGGTTGGCCAAATATCAAATCCATTTCTTCACCAGATAAATCAGATAACAAATTCACTCATTATGTTCACTTGTGAAAACAGATATATAATCACACGTTATACTTTCATATTTTCCTCGCACCACACGAAAATTGTGGAATGCATGTGCTGTCAAATAATGGTATACAGCACAGACCAGTGGATGAATCTGACAGTCCGCGGTTGCATTCATGTACGCGTCCGAAGTCTGTAGGAACAAAAATACCAACAGTCGGATGGACTATACAACAGTCGGTTGGAACGATATATTTGCAGTGCACGTGCGTCTGGCGCACATATGACAGACCGAACTAGTTGTAGGAACAAACCTATAGGTTTCTTTAATATTGTTTAATTATCTAGTCATCTAATTTATATGCAACTGAAACATTAATAGGAGTACGGGTAGAGTATAGAGCAAAACTTTTACATTGATTCTCGTCCTACATATTTTAAAACTGAATTCCTCTCTGGAATTAAATTTCCCACTCTGCAATCATCATTTTCTTTGCGTCTCTCTGATAGTCATTGGGTCATTAGACAAGCTCGGAGCTTCTAACTGCTATTTCTTATTATCCATATTTATAAAATGCCGACGTTATTTCTCCTAACGCTTGAGCCGAGAGAAATGAAACGTTGAAACGCTATTAGCGAACAAAACCATAAGTCTATTTAATTGTAATCGGCCCGTAATGACCCACTGCGATAACTCCAGTTTTATGACTCCCACAGAAAGGGAATTCTTAGCTAATTCAGCATAGATAAATCGCTAAGCGGGAGGATTAAATTTTAAGATGCGGAAGAAAAATGATTCTTTTAATTATTAGTTGCAGATCGGTTATGGGATTGGATAGTTTAATTAATATTCTTGAAACTTTAATTATTACTTCTAATATATCATCTACTGAACTAAACTAAACTGAGATCTATTTATAACGATAATACTTTCATATAACATATAAATAGAATATGTTATTAATATTATATATTTACATCATACTTTCTAGTAAAGATATTTATAAGTGAATACCTACACAAAGTAAATACAATTATTTGAGAATGTTAATTTAGTGTGATAAGGCGAGGGTAAGAGCAATAATAGATAAATAACTATTTATAAACTTTTCTAAATTATAGTTTCAATATTCATATTTTAACTCTGTTTATCTATTTAAGTCAAAATTCAGTTTAGAAATTCATATCGTATTATGATAGTCACGACATTTATTTGTTTATCATTAGTCTAGAAATTATTTAATATACGTGCGTGCTTTAAATGCCCCAGCCTATGCACCCCGTACCCCTACGATAATCCTATCCTGAAGATAGCGTTTTGTTTTTAAAGATAGTCGAATTTAGATACTCGTGGAGTTAACATGTAAGAGTCCATTTCAGTTCGTCGCGTCGAGAAGACGTTAGTTGACGGAATATAGTGTTTTAGTTTTGGGGCGCGTGTTAAACGCTTGCCCGCTGGGTTACGGAATGTAACATATTAGTCTATGTTTAATTATAATAATGTAATCATTTAGTTAAAAAGTTTAGTTATTAAAACCGAAGTAGTGTCCATGCCTGTAGTGTTCATCAAGTGTAAAGTGTTAGCGTATGTGTGTTCTTCCTTCTCAAGAAGTCCTTCTCACGAAATTCTCCTTTGTCAAGAAGTCGTGGACGCCAGCCATCAAAGCGTCCACCAGTCAATAGTAATTAGTAGTAGCATCATCCTCTTCAGATCTTCTTCGGAGACTCCCCTCGTGTTACAATAGATACGAGTACATAATGTATCACAGGTAAATTGTTATACAGTAGACGCACACTAATCAGAATACCTCTAATCCGAACATTTCAGTAATCCGAACTGCTTACCCCTCCACAGTACTAAAGTGTGGCAAAGACAGTATGTGTGTGTGAGTGAGAGAAACAGGGAAGTAAGAATTTCAGTATTTAGCAATTAAATTTTGTAATCCGAACTTTTCGTTAATCCGAACACATCTCTGCATTTCCATTTATATATTTAGTGTGCACTTTTTTGCAACGAGTGCAAAAATCTTTTTCCATTTATATTATCAGCGCGCACTAATTGAGTTTTACGTGTTCCATTTATACTTTTCGAGAAAACTGAACCTTGCTCAGTGCGCACTATCACACTTACTAAGATCGTCAGTTCTTGCCAGTGCAGTAACAAGTCGCAGTTGTAACACCTAGTGCCGGGCATGACGTGATTACCTGCACAGAATGCAAAACTAAATGTATAAATGGAAAACGCTATTAGACTTTTCTAAACATATATTCATTAACATAAACTAACATCATGCACAAAACTGAAGCTCGTAAAACGCGGAACTGCATTAAACTGTCCTTGGCCCGAGTTTTGTGGGAATACGTTAGGATATGTTAAGATTTGTGTGCTATTTTTAACTATTTTTCTTGTTAATTATACTTCAAAATATGTACGTCTGTTATAAATGTGCTCTTTTGAAGGCCATTAAGGTTGGAGCACTACGTGCCTATTAGGAAAAAATACCGTTTAAATATAAATATTAGAAAGCAAATACGAGTAATATTTGCCTAGTAAGGTGACGCCTGGTAAACGCCCGCACGGTACAAATATGTCATCATCATTACCGATATCTGCGAAGAAAGCAAATTGGCACACCCAGCAATGGGTAATATGCCGTGATGATATATATATATTTATTTATTTATTTATTTAAAAAGATATTTTTATAAAATCATTATTTGCCTGCTACATAATGCATACATACGAAGCGTAAAAATAAATGAATTACGCAAGAGTTGTTATTAAAAATTAAATGTAATAAAAATAATTGCGCTTTGTTATTTTATTAGATTATATTTATTTTGTAAATAATTGTTCAGATAATATAAATAAATTTTTAACGTAAAATATTTATTTGACATCATTCGTTACATTCACTACAACTTTTTTTCATCATTTTATATTTATCCGTATTGTTTGTAATTTTTTACATAAACTTTTTCCTTTTCAATGGAATTAAATTCCCCAATATTCCGATTAAAATTATATTGTTTCATTAATTTATTAGCTTTTTATATGAACTAAAATATTATTACGTGCAATAAATTTTTGAATACCAATGATTATTTCCGTCATCATGCTAATGCTTTAGTTTGCATAACTGCAAATATATTTTTCTGAAACCGGAGCGAGAATACTATTTTGTGCCAAAAATGCGTCGCGAAAGTTGCATTTCCGTGATCAGTCACGAAAGCATTTAAACGTTTTATTTAAAATTTTATTTATTTAATATAAATATTTATATTTGTGTTTTGTATATTGGATATGATAATCCCAGAATGTCCAAAGGAACCTCGTAGCAATTATTTGCTTCGTAAAACATTGCAATTGAACAGAAACGCACGCAACAAGGCTTGATTTACATTAGTGGTACAATGACGGTACAACCAAAATGTGGTCAAAATAAGCTAGATATGAGAAATGTTTAAATACATTATTGAACAAAAATTATCTGCTTATGACAAAAACCTGAAGTATACACTACAGATTATTACAGGAAGTACACAAAAAATAGTACCCTTTTGTAAAATTTTCTAGATTTTCTTCATCAAAAGTAAGGGCAATTATAGCCAAGTCGGTACTTGAGAAATTTTTAAACATTGCACGATATTTTCTACATTTGATAGAAACATGACATATCCACCACAAACCGTCCTAATACACAAAAGACAAAACTTCGTACCGTCGTTGTACTGTCTAATGTAACGTGACCATCCATCCATTGTCCAGCACTTGCTTGATTTGTTCAACGTTGATAAGTGTTTGTCATTTTGTACACCATTATCTTTTAACAAAATAAGAAAATTAGTTGGCATTGCTGCCTATTTTTAAGTTTTTTCAAGGTTCTTCTTTGATAATTTTCTAATTTAGTTCTCAAAATTGTATGAAGTTTTCTGTATTTTAATTAAATTTAGCTAATGGTATTTAACACAAATTATGAAAAATGGGTGAATGCTACTTATGTGAAAAATAAATTTAAAAATAACCAAATTATTATCTTTAATTTAATTTTTCAATTGTTTCATTAAACACAGTTTTTAAAACAATTGCACATAGTTGAGTGACACATCCTTTTCGTCTAATATTCAGTATGCAGCATTGACGTGGATGAGATATGGTCAATTTAATTGACATACCGTCATAGTACCGTTATGTAATGTAAATCAAGCCTAAAATGCAAAACTGACAGGAATTTATTGGTTTTCGTTTATTTACTAAAATTTTTCTGTCACCTTAGTAATGAGAAATGAGAGAAGCGCACTACATAGAAAACCAGATTTAATGATTAGATTTAAAATTAATTTTTATTGTAGGGTTTCAGAAAAAAATTAATATATGACTCATCAGTAAAATGTCTGTACTTGACTGGGAGTCGTAAAATACGCACGAAGGTGTCTCGCATTTTAATATAGCTCCTCTTCAGTAATGTACCATTTTCCTGACTTTATGTTAATAACTATTAATATATGTACCTACGCATACCAAGCGTATATTTTTCGTAACTTAACGCATTACTATTGCCTCTTGAATTGACATATTGTCCAGACTCCAAACCCTTTCTACTTTCGATCTTGGGTGTGTGTTTTAGCCAATACGTCTTTTCTTTTTGTTTCGAATATTTTCAAAGGTCTTGTCGTATAATAACTGAATATTCCGATTTTTAGAATATAATGAAATTCTAATTTATATTTACGAGTATATTATTCTTTTTAATTTCCAAAGATCATAAACAATTTTTACGACAGTAGTTACCATATCTATATTTAAAAACAAATAAATCTCTTTTATAATGCAGGTTCAAATTTTAAGAATCGAGTAGTATTCTATTGTCCGGCATTCTCATAAATAAACATACATTAACTAGCCATTTTAAATGCATAACAAACGCTTTATTTATTCATGAACATTGTAGTGAAATAATTTACAGTTTGTATGCACCACAGTGCAAGCATTTACATACGGTCGTTCATAATAGCGAAGGCAGAACAGTTTCGACAAATTTTCTCTACGAAGTTCGCTTTTCTAGCCGACAAATACAATGGCGCGGACTGCACTCGACGCTGGATGGCGAAAATTGTATGGGGAAATTTTGTTACCACCGACAAGTACACATTGTATTGTTTAGTCTAAAATAAACTCAAATTGTACATAATATTCTATTTCATAAATAAATTTGCTGATGTCATAACGTATGAGATTATACTATTATTAATCTTGAGAAGTTTCATATATGAATTCACATAGAAAAAAATTACATTTGACATTGTTTCTTTAGTACAATAATACGTTTGAAAATTAGATTACCTTGCAGAGCTCTTTAGTTGAAACAATGACAAACGCAAACGGTTGGGAACGCGTTGGCATTATACTGTTTCACTTTCTTCTTTATCATTAGCATTTTCAAAATTTTGGCTAGTTGCATAAAACATTGTTCATAATAACCACATTGTTCATTGAATCTCGGTGTATTTTTAATACACAATATTATTAGGTTACAATTTGTATTATGATTATCAAACAATGCTTTCTGTCTGTAGTATATTCATATTTAAAAATCCCGCCTTTACCAGTTGTACCGCCAAATATATTAGTTCTTATCATTGTTATATACTTGGTCTTGGTTCTTGCCATAAAAATGGCGTGTTAATGTAAATGTAATAAAACGGTTTATATTAAATAAGTTTATTGGGCATCAGTGTTTATTTTAGTAGTGTTGTTACCTATATTTGCGTTGAGCCACTTCACTACAAAATTTGGCGACGAGAAAAATTTATTTTTTCGGAAATAGTTCCGATGACGAATATTTCAGGTTAACCACATGTTCGCAAAAAGTTGAAAAATGCCTGCAGACCGACAAGTACCAAATGTTACAGTAATAAACAGTGGAAATGTTGCCACTATTAATGGATTTAATATTGGAGATGACTGGGAAATATTCAGCGAGAGATTGGAGCAATATTATCTTGCTAATGAAGTTGCTGATGATAGAAAAGTTTCAGTATTATTGACTTTAATACATGAAAATGTTTATAAAATACTGAAAAATGTATGTGATCCAGTTAAACCTGCAACGAAGACATACGACGACTTAATAAATATATTATCGCAACAATTTAAGCCAAAAGTTTCTGTATTTCGTAAGAGAATTCAGTTTGATTGTTTAAGACAAACAAATGAAACAATCAAAGAGTGGTATGTGAAGGTGAAAACCGTAGCAGCACAGTGCGAATTTGGAAACAGTTTAACCGAAAGAGTTAAGGACAAGTTTGTAGTCGGATTGAAACCGGGACATATACTTGACCGTTTGTGCGAGGAAAAGGTCCAGAAAACGGCGGAGGAGCTATTAGAAGTTGCACTATCCAAAGAGGCGACATCAGAGGAATCTACGTATGCTGTCAACCGCATGCAGAGGATGAGGTCATCACCAAGGCCCAAACAGACAACACCTCCATTCAAAGAAGGCAGGAAAGAAGAAAAGAGTGAAGCGAGACTTTGCTTTCATTGCGCCACAGATGGACACAATTTTAAAACCTGTAGGTATAGAAAATATAAATGTAAACTGTGTGGCAGAAAAGGACACATTGCTAGAGCATGTAAACCAAGAAATTCATATACTAATAATTTAGAGACAACTAGCAATGTGGACCTTACACTTGATATATTTAATTTTGATTCCAGTGTTAATTATGTGCAACCAATTTGTATACCTGTTGAAATCGAGGGGAAGAAGGTTTACATGGAAGTAGATACAGGGGCAGGAATATCGTGTATACCCTTAGACACTTACAAAAGTGATTTCAATCACATTAAATTGGAGCAATCTTCAGCTAAACTAAAAACGTATAGCGGAGAAGTTATTAATCCTGCAGGGCAGATACAAGTAAAGGTAACAATTGGAGGACAATCCGAACTGTGTACTATTATCGTAGTCAAGGAGGGAAAGAAGCTACTGTTAGGTAGGGATATTTTTACTTTATTTAAATTAAACATTCGGGAAAATGAAGTCAATTTAATTGAAAAGGTAAATTTAACGGAAATTTTGGATAAATATAAAAATTTGTTTAATAACGAAGTAGGAACGTATAAAAATGAAAAGATTCATTTACAATTGAAAGAATTAGTACGCCCTATTTTTCATAAACCGCGACCGGTACCATTTGCTTTCCGCGAAAAAGTAAGGAACGAGTTAGCCAAATTAGAAAATGATGGGGTAATCGAAAAAGTCGAAAATTCTAGTTGGGGAACCCCATTAGTACCAGTTATGAAAGCAAACGGAAAAGACGTCCGTGTGTGCGCAAATTATAAAATTACGGTAAATAAATATTTAAAGGATTTTAATCATCCACTCCCAAGAATTGAGGAAATTTTTGCTGCTTTACAGGGAGGTACAAAATTTACAAAATTAGACTTTTTGAATGCGTATAACCAATTAGTATTGGATGACGAAACGAGTGAATTACTAGCTTGGAGTACCCCATATGGTATTTACAAAGTAAAACGTCTACCGTACGGCACGAAACCCGCTTGCTCAATTTTCCAAAGTATAGTAGAACGCGTACTACAAGGCGCTAAGGGCGTAGTAAATTTATTAGATGATATTGTAGTAACTGGGAAAACTGAACAGGAACATTTAAATAATTTAAAAGACGTGTTGGAACGTTTACAAAATGCTGGTTTTCGATTAAATAAAAATAAATGCGAATTTTTTAAAAACGAAATTGTTTATCTTGGTCATAAAATAACTAAAGATGGATTAGAAAGAGATTTTGATAAAATAAAAGCTATTTTAGATTTTCCGAAACCGCGAAATGTTAGAGAAGTCCGTGCTTTTGCTGGAATGGTAAATTACTATTCTCGATTTGTGCCAAATCTTTCATTACAATTAAAACCCTTATATGAACTAGTACAAAAAAATAAACCATTTACTTGGACTTCAAGTTGTCAACAGGCGTTTGAAAATGCAAAAAAGGAATTAGCTTCTGACAAAATTTTAATACACTATGATCCGATTAAACCCTTAAGATTAACGTGCGATGCTAGTCATTATGGTATAGGCGCCGTCCTATCCCATGTATTTTCTGATGGTTCGGAAAGGCCAATAAGTTATATATCTAGACTGTTAACTAAAGCCGAAAAAAATTATTCAATGATTCATAAAGAAGCACTTAGCATTGTATGGGCGACACAAAAATTATATCAGTATCTCATAGGTCGTAAATTTGAACTGGTATCCGATCATAAGCCGCTACTCGCGTTATTTGGGGAAAACCGTAGTCTACCGCAAATGGCAGCAGGTAGGTTACAAAGATGGTCTATTTTTCTTGCAAATTTTGACTATACTTTAAAATTTATTAAAGGAAAAGATAATGTAAAAGCAGATGCTTTATCTAGATTGCCGCTGCCTACTACCGAGAAAACTGAAATTGAATATGATTATATAAATTTTATCGAAAATTCAGTTCCAGTTGATTTTTATAAAGTAAGGTCCGAAACGAGACGAGATCCTACTTTAGGACAAATTTTTAATTTTATTAGAAAAGGGTTTCCAAAACATACAAATAATGAATTATTAAAACCATTTTTACATCGCCAGAGCGAACTTAATATTGATAAAGGAATAATTATGTGGGGGTATCGTGTGGTAATACCAACTAAACTCCGTTTACAATTATTATCGGAATTACATAATACACACGAAGGTATTTCAAAAATGAAAGCAAACGCTAGAGCCTATTTTTGGTGGCCAAATTTAGACAGTGCTATAGAAAATTTTGTAAATAATTGTAAATTATGTAATATGGCTAAACCAGAACCCCAAAAATCTAAATTAATTTCAATTTCACGCGCTTCATATTTTTATGAAAGAGTGCATGCCGATTTCCTTGGACCAATACAGGGGAAAATGATTTTAATAATAATAGATAGTTTTTCGAAATGGCCGGAAGCATTTATAATGCCGAGGTATGATAGTGAGAGTACTGTGGAAAAATTTAGAGAATGTTTTGCTCGTTTTGGTCTACCGAGGGTAGTAGAGACCGATAATGGTCGCCAGTTCGAATCTAAAGGATTTATTGAATTTTTAAACCAAAATGGTATCAAATTTTTAACCTCTCCGCCATACCACCCTGCTACGAATGGGTTAGCTGAAAATTGTGTAAAATCTTTTAAAAACTCAATAATTAAATGCTTGAAAGAGCCAAAGAATAAACATGTAACCCTTCAAACCTTAATTAGTCGATATTTGTTCCAATATAGAAATTCTGAACATATGACACTTGGGGTCACGCCTTCTAGTCTTGTATTTAAACATAAAATCCAGACACGGTTTGATTTACTATTAAAAACTAAATCATGCTCTTATAAACCTGAAAAATGTAAAAGGGAAGAGAAATTTGCAATTGGTGACAAAGTATTATGTCGAGATTATCGAAATCCAAATAAGAAGACTTGGGCTCAATGTGTTATTGACGAAGTTTTGGGCGATAGAATATATTTATGTAAATTAATTGATGAAGATATTGTTTGGAAACGACATTTAGACCAAATAATCCCTGATAAATCTAATACTAATATTATTAATTATGATTATAAACTCAATGATAATTTAATTGATAAAACAACGGATTCTTTTGTCGATGTCTCTCCCAAACCTATTATTACTACTCCAGAATATAATGTACCCCTAGATACTAAATCTGTAGCCACAGAGTCTACAAGTGCCTCTGTTCCGAAAGTAGATGAAAATGTACTTAAAGATATAAATAGAAAAGAGGAACAAGACACTTGTAAAGAAATTGTACAAAGTCCAGAAAAGGTATCTTGGAATGTTAATGAGCGTCCACAACGGAATAGAAAACCAGTGGTGCGATATAACTCGTGAAGGAGGGTATTGTAGTATATTCATATTTAAAAATCCCGCCTTTACCAGTTGTACCGCCAAATATATTAGTTCTTATCATTGTTATATACTTGGTCTTGGTTCTTGCCATAAAAATGGCGTGTTAATGTAAATGTAATAAAACGGTTTATATTAAATAAGTTTATTGGGCATCAGTGTTTATTTTAGTAGTGTTGTTACCTATATTTGCGTTGAGCCACTTCACTACACTGTCTTACTGCATTTTCTTCTATCTATGAATTACTTGTTCTGAAAAATTCTTAGATTTGATTTGTAACAATAAAAAATCATTGAACCGCAGAGGTAAGTAGTTGTAGCTATTAACGTAACTAGGAATGTTATATATGTCATAACTACCATAGATGTCAGTTTGAAATCCGAGCTCGTAGAGCGAGGATTTTAAGTCATCTAAGACTTGTTATGATGCATAACATCCGTGGTTTGTTCAATAGTTTATCGGTTTCAGAAAATGAAGGCGATATTAATAAATATTATTTATTAAAAATCCCTCGTTAATGCTACTTTCAGAATGTATGGATAACAGAACAAATTTTTTGACATATGTCAATATGACAAATATTCAAATTGTGCTTTATTCCTCATGTTTATTATTTTAGAATAAAGTAAACCGTATTTAGAACGATACACTAACGTTATCTTATGTATTAATGAAGAACATTATTTTCATTTTATTTTATATTCATTTTGTATAGACTGTTGACTGTTGTTGACAAGTTAGTATGGTAATAATATTGTCGTACAGATACGGTTACTACCTAGTTACCAGCCTGCTTTTGTACATGTAAGCAATGGATTAATATCCTGAAACCGGTTAATTATTTTTTGTCTCGTTCTACTCGACCAAAAAAGTACTACTTTACACACTTGTTACATAAATAACTATTAATGTCCGACCGTTATGTTATTGTTATCATAACTTGTGTTCATGGTTGTTATATACCAAATAACACCCTAGAGCGTGTTATAAATTTGGCGTTGTTCCTATTGGGTACAGAATACACAAACACTGCGAATTGAAAATTAGGGTACCTTTATAACCAGGGTATGGCCATGGTCCAAGATCATCGCCATTGTCGGTAATTCATTTCCCTATTTATTTGTAATATATGTGATATATTATGAAAGAATATTAAATTATCACACTGTGAATTTATAAAGGTAATAAAAATTAATTCATTTAAGAGATACACTATTATTATTAAGACATACTTTTAGAGGTTATGTAGAATATATGATATGGGTTGTTATTATCACATCTAATTTAATATGTGTAGTTCTTATTTACATAATAATTGTATAATCTAAATTCACCTTTTAAAAATTTAAATGAATGTGCTTAATATTGGTAATTTATAGTTGTTTTCAATATGTTAGTAATCGTGGTGGGTATCTTAAACTAAGCAAGTAAATAAAATAAAATATATTACTTACACTTTAAATACATGTTAAAATGATAATTAAATGTGTTTTTCATTAAAATAAAACAAATAGCCACGAAAATACATAATAATTTGCGCAAGAGCAACACATATGAAAGTAAATAAATAAATAAATAAATATATCATCACGGCTTATTACCCATTGCTGGGTGTGCCAATATGACAGATGGTCCGGTAATGGCGGTTGGCGGATGAAACATGAGCCACGCCATGGCCATACCCTTGTTATGATGGTACCCTATTGAAAATTAGGGTACCTTTATAACCAGGGTATGGCCGTGGGCCAAGATCGCCGCCATTATCGGTAATTGATTTTCCTATTTATTTGTAATAAATGTGATATTATATTATAAAATAATATTAAATTATCATACTGTGAATTTAAAAAGGTAATAAAAATGAATTTATTTAAGATATATACAATTATTATTAAGGCATACATTTATAGGTTATGTAGAATATATGACATGTGTCGTTATTATCACATCTAATTTAATATCTGTAGTTCTTATTTACATAATAATTATATATTCTAAACTTACCTTTCAAAAATTTAAATGATTGTGCTTAATATTGGTAATTTTTAGTTGTTTTCAGTGACAGTAATCGTGGTGGGTATCTTAACAAACTACACAAGTAAATAAGATAAAATATATTACTTACACTTTAAATACATATTAAAATGATAATTAAATGTGTTTTTCATTAAAATAAAACAAATAGCCACGAAAATACATAATACTTTGCGCAAGAACAACACATATAACAGATGTCCCGGTAATGGCGGACGAAACGTGAGCCACGCCATGGCCATACCCTGGTTATAAAGGTACCCTATTGAAAATAAGATTGCAGCGCCAAAACGGCTTTAAAGGAACTAACGTTGATAATTGACATTTTATACTTTCTTTTATACTCGAATGTGTATTATTAAGTACTGTAAATCTAAATGTAAGTAATATAAATATGTATAAGATTTTTGTTTAAACAACCAAACTAATGTCACATAACATTAACTCTACAACTCTATCAACGATAGTTCCGCAGATGTCATATTCTTATTTAAATACCCATATTATAAATAATATAGATCAATAAACTAACGAAATCATCGTAAATAATATTCTTTATTTTTTGTTAATTTAAAATACAAGGTTAGTACGAGTATTATAGTAGGATTACTTATTTATATGAAAAATGCATTTTTAAATCGACCAGAGAATTCTAGGTTAGCATGTTGTTCAGTATTCGTAGTACCTATTGAAACAACGCTTGACATTATCTGAATAGTTGATTTATTTACAGTACTGATCGAGGTGCTGGTGCTGATGTTGGTACTACTATTTGATTTTACGCCAGCCTCTAAACAAGAATTGGCTTTTTTTGAACATTCGCTGTTGTCTACATATCCTCGAACTACTGATGAACTCTTCCACCCTCTTAATCTCATCAAACTGTCTGTAGTACCACCAGCATCAGAAAGAAGTGTGGCAGATGTTCTCCTGAGACAATGTCCAGTGTATGTTTTAGCATATGTCAAACCTCAATATTCCGCAATTTTGCACGGTATACTACCAAAGGTGTTTTTACCAACCGGCTGCTTTGTACATCGTTTATCTCGAAAACATAAAAAGAACCTATCATCAAGTGCGCTTTTGAGTCTAATAGTAATTTACATTGCAAGACCGTTACTCAGAACTTTGCGGGCGTACATGGTACCTAAGGAGCGAGCGAAGCTAGCTTGTTATCCTTGCGAGCAAGAAAATTTCGGGTAACGGTTGAATATTGTACAATGTTTTATGATATACTGAATCGTAAATAATTTGAAAAAACAATATTGGAACCTACAACAGAATATATTTAACTATTTGATCGAAATAGTCTTTGCAAACATATGACGAAGCGAAATAATGAATAAATAAATCTGTATACATGTTACTATGGTTTTAACAGGCCGTAAAAACTTTCTTTACCAGTAGAGACAGAGCTTTGTAATAAGACGTTTACTATTCAGTATAGCGTAAACGATATATATATATATATATATATATATATTGTCTGATAAGCTTTAATACTTTAATGTATTAATTTCATTTTCCTCAATAATGACAAAGCTCCTCGCTTCACCATTTTTGCTTTCTGGAATATTAACAGATAAGTTATCTTGAACATCAGTAAATCACATCTTCATAAATTCTTCTGTTCTGCATGCTCCAAATATACTAATAACTAATGCAACCTTCTACATTAAATATATTTCAGTAAGTGCTTCCTTAAGAAATGTTCGCGGGCTAAAACTTTTGAAATTTTCGGCCGATAGCCCCTGCAATTGAACAAATTTTTCTCTGTTTGATTTTCTTCTTCGCCATCAGTTCTTTCCGTAACATTGAAAAATTTGTCCACAAAGAGTTGGAAGAGAGTGACTCTGACAACTCTTGAAAATAAGCCAGCCTAACAATTTCATATATTACACTTATACGATTCTCCCTCATCCATTTTTCAAAACGGTTGGTTTCTTGTTCATATCTTTTTTTTAGTTTTTTGTGGTACAACTGATTATATTGCTTCTGCAGCTCTTAACAAAACTTCCTCCGGTATATTTACATTCATTTTACACGTAAGCGGCGTTATTGACATATAGAAATATTGAAATAAACAAATCGGTATTGTAAACAAATAAGAATATTGCGTTACCTAGATACAGCGTTTGCAAGCAAATAGTTATAAAGTGCGTTCAATAAGCCTAGCAAAATAAGCAATTTGTTGAACGACTTTGCTAGCCTAACATTTGCTTGATTTGCTCGCAAGCAATACAAGCAACAAATTTCTCGTTTGCCTTGCTAACTTATCAAAATAATGGTAGGAAATACAAATTATACATGCATTAAGTTAACTTATACTGTTTCTATCTCATTTTATGGTGTGTTAATGTCAACCACATCTCAAAAAGACTTCGAAAGTTTTGTAATGGATGTTTATAACATTATTAAATTTAAAATATTGTGTTACACCTAAAATAGCTTCTTCAATATTAATCCCACTATCTGCAAAATAAATGTGTAAATTCATTTTCCATAACTTCGCAAACCAAGAAAAGAGGTACAAGAGATGTACATTTATTACACAATGTTATATTTGACAGCTGTATAACTTTCTGGATGACAGTTGTGCCTGACAGTTTATAGTTAAAAGTAGCAAACCGTTCAATGTACTAAGAAACACGTCTCGTTTGCTTACCTATCATTTGCTTCATTTGCTTATTTCATTGAACGTACCTATAGATTAATTTCTCTAACAAAAATCACAATAATAGGACAAAACTCGATAAAAATCTTTAATAATAATCGGTCGGATATTAAACGTTGAACTCACCACGGGCGTTAAACGGACAATAATGCCTTCGGTCAACATACACATCTCGAGCCGGAGGCCCTCGGAAAGCACACTGTTAACCTCAGGCGTTATTGTCCTTATAATACCCTTGATATGCTAATTACTATAAAAATCCTGTGTAGACAGACAGTTATTTGAATATCAATACTATCTATTTATGCTTACGAGTTGTAGATGTTGTTAGATTTCACAAAATATTACCATTTGACACAATCATGGTCTACAAATAACAGTATCATCTTACACAGAATGTTTTGTTTGAACTTTGAATTTGCGGTATTCCTTGCGAGTCCTTTGATCAGTGATTTTGGAAAAGTAATTTTGAGGACACATATATTATTTATAATATGGTAAGTAGTGGTGCAGGGATATGAATTTGAAAGCAAGATCCTGCCTAATCAATTCCATATTGAATCCAGCTACATTTGTCGTGACGACCTTATTATTATTACAATACCCTGGAGCGTTATCACATCACAAAGACACGGGAGCACATCAAGGAAGGCTTTGTATCCTCTCGGAGAATGCGAGACAGAGATAAAGACAGAGCAAACACAGGCTCACATTCGGTCCGAAACGTGTCGGGCCAGCATCTGTTTACAGTCGACTCGGGCTTGGCTTATTCACATGCTGCCGTAAAATCATATTAACCCCTGGCCCTGGCTCAGGGTCGTCCTTCAAGGGTTGGAGTCTAGTCTCGTGCCCCACATCGGCGGCACTGCTCTGCACAGCACGCGCACGCACGCCATTTATTATCTGTGACAATTATTACGATAAGGTTAACGAGCGCTCGTAAAATAAAGGTTTATTTACTTGTAGATTTAATAGACTGTTTTACTTTCAGTTAATTTTCTGTCCTTCAGATATAGCTGAAAGTGACAGCATACTCCTAAAATTTAGCTAATTTACTCTCAAACCAGAGCATAACTTCCAACCAAATTTGTAAACATATTTATTCATGACACAACTTTATTTATAATTGAAGCAAATTTAGCTTCATTTACAAACTTGATTTAAAGCGTAATGACCGAGCTCACTTAGTATAAAAACACCTAGACCTAAATCACTGAATGATATCTTTACTACGAACTCACCTAGGATGATTTCACCTGAAAGTAAACCCACCTGACGGGTAAATTTACCTAAAGAGTAATCTCGTCTAACTCCCAAAAATCAGAAAAACTTTGCAATGTGAGTAACATCTAGGCGTTTTATAAAACGATAAATTGCTTATTTAATTTATATATTTGTCTAAATATAACATAGCTCGGCCCGACTTCTTATATCTGAGTTTCCGATATCCCAATATATGTATGTACCTATAACATTATCTGAGATGGTCTCTAAGCCGTAGCCAAATTATAAAATCTCGGCCAGATTTGTCAAACCTTCGTTGACTTAACGATGTTTTACAACCTGGCTAGACGTTTTGAAAAACGACGGACAGCTTATTTAGCTTGTATTCCTAATATAACAACATTAACCTAATCTAACGCACAAAACTCGACCCGAGTTTTCCAAGCGTGAATTTTGTGCAATATGTTAGGTTATGTTGAGAGAAACTATACTCTATCCGTTTTAACTATAGACAAGATGGCGTTCCCAGCGCGGCCGTTTGTACATGTATTAAATAAAAAAATCAAATTTTGGCGCTATTCCTGGATTTAAAAAAATTCTTTCTAATTGACATTTTTTCAGTAATCCATAATATTAACGAAGAGAACAATAACAAACAGAAATGAACAGAAATTAATAAAACTGTATTCTTTTTGGGGAATATCTCAGCTCATCTCAAATCATTTCAGATAAACTCAGGAAATCGTTGTTCTTTCTGACACAACTAATTTGAGTTGTTCTGAGTAAACTCACTTCCCCCCTTTCCGATGCTACACTCCAAGTTTACAAAACTCAAAATGATTTGAAACATTCAGTTTGCATTTTAAGGTTATATAATCCAACAAAATTTATATTCAAATATACAGATATACATACAAGTAATATATTTTCAACATTATCTATTTTTCGTTATAAACAGTATAGTAGATCAGAAAAATGTCAATGAATTTGACAGCTGTTACAGCAAATGCTACCGGTAAAGTAGGAAATGATAAAATGGAATAAAACTTGTTCTTTTTGCATAATCACAATTCACTTTAGCTCAACTTAGTTATGTACTAAGCTGAGATACAATTGGGTCAACAAACAGCTAATATGTAATAAATCGTGTACTATTTACTTTGTTTACTTTTTTTTATTTTGTCAGACGTCAAAATAATTGATACAGTTGTCAAGCAAATTTAAATTTCGCATCAATTGTTTTACTGTGTAAACTCGGTTCACGTTTGAACCAATCAGAGAGCTAGAATCTTAGGCCCTATCTCATCCAACGCTCTATAGTTAAAACGGATAGAGTATAGGTCATTGCACGATTTTTCATTTTTAACATAAATCGATAGAGTAATGAAAAATAATAGACCCGTGTTTTCTATTTTCCCTCAAATCGATCTTTAATAATGAAAAAATTGCAACTAAAAATGACATTGTTCAAAAAACAGCTGATTTTCCACGCTTCGTCCCTTGCCCAGTGACGTAAGGGGTTCATCAACGGCCAGTTTGTTTTTCACACTAGGTTCTAAACGTCAAAGAGACATTTAAAGATAACCTGAAATTTAAGAAAGTAAACATGTCGGTGAAACGTTAATACCTTACCAAATTAAGGAATAAAATAATATTCTGAAATACATTCAATGTCTCGCATGCGTTTATACAGGTTGTCCCAGAACGAGCTTACGCTATCGTTATTTTAAAAAACTATTATGTTATATAAACATGCTATACAAACTACCCTTATTTTTTAACGAAGAATTCATTTACATAATCAAATATGACATGTTCCATTTAAAAAATGAGTTTTTTGAATTGAAAATTACAAATATCAAATATTGTCTATTATTAATTTATATTATTGTAAAAAAAGCTTTCTTTATAAAACTGTTTTTACAGATTATAGAAATTCGTTTCCATTCTCGAGATATATGGGTGTATTCTAAAGGCATTCCGTTAATTATAAACGGACCGTTAAAATTTAGATATCCGTTAACTAGATTTTGCTATCCGTTAATAATATAAACGGAGATTCGTTTATGTTATCCGTTTATAAATAAAATTTAAACGGAGAGTGATTCATAGCCGTTATTTGTAAACGGACGACATTTAATACATAAATATTTAGAAATTTCTAAATTTTAAGTAGAGAATGGCGTTATCATCCTTTACTGTTTGCTCCGACCCTTGGATTCATAAAATGTAATTGAAAGGAAAGTACAAATAAATAATTTTTATAACAAAATAATACTCGAACATAACCTATAAAAAATCGGTTCGATGAAAGATTTTAACAATACAAAAATTATCCTATTCTCGTTCTCAAAAAATAAAATAAAAATGCTTTCGAGTATTTTCAGGACTGCATTTAATCTTCAGGGGCCCAATACACAAATGTTCTATTGGTGCCTTTATTTATAATTATTGAGTACAACAATAGTATATTAAAGAACGTGTTTTATAAGACATGTTTTTTTCGCACGCGTCAAAATTTAGAAAACGAGTGTTAGCGAGTTTTCTAATTGACAAGTGCGAAAGAAAGTCTTATAAAATGAGTTCTTTATACAATTTTTTATATTTTGCGCCTTCTACAAACTAAAATATTTTAAAAAACTGTTAATATTAAACCGAGTTGATTTAGGGAAATTTGTAAGTGAAATGTTGTAGTTGGTAACATTGAATTGACCACATTCAATTATTATTTGAAAGTTCATGTCATTTCAATATTTACGAACAAATTTAAGTGAATTTAGTGTAATCATGGAAGATGAAATCAGTTCACTCCGCCTGAGCTACGTAATATAGCTCAGACTACAGTAAATAATCTACTTCCTAAAAAATCGCGCGAGATTTATGAGAAAGAATTTGCAAATTTTGACACATGGTGTAAAGAAAATAATGTCAAAGGCGTAACAGAGAATGTTTTGATTGCTTATTTTGAAATGCAAAGTAAGACGAAAATATGTATTATTATTATTATTATTATTATTATTATTATTATATTCATTAAATAAAGTGATTTATTAAGTAAAAGAAATTTTGAGGTTATATTGAAATTTCTTATCTTCCAGCTTTGACGTTTGACAATTTAACCCTTTCAGCCTCAGTGTACAGGAAATTTTTATTTTTCTTATATTTGAACTAAAACTTGCTTTAAAATTAATTAAAAATAATTTTCTATCGTTCAAAAGTTCAATCTACAAATTTTTAGTACTACTAGGTCCATCTATGTGGACTAATTCGAACATTATATTAACATTTACTTACTCAATTTGTGATTATATTTGTACATTTTCATGTAAATAATCTTCCCTAAATAAAAAATTATAATAATAATATCGACATTATATTATTAAAATGAATTGTCAATTAACTAAAAATAAATTAGGTAAAAATGGGTTAAAGAAACGTCATCTTAGTACCAACCGTCTAAAACAAAAAATTGAGTATCGAAATGAAGGTCATTACGATACGCAATCGCGTATCGTAATGACTTCATTATGAACGCAAAATATAAAAAGGATATTTTTATAGCAACAAAGAATATTTTGATTACAACAATGGATATTTTGATTATATTCGAATAATACTGATTAGATGAATGAATCTAATGAAGAAAATTTCATTAATATTTGCGAAGAATTAAGAATCAAGCTCATAATGTGTGTTTTATAATTTGTGTAGTTTTTAAAGTGCATGTGCCTATATCTAATTATGCCCATTTTTTTCTAAATTTACAATAATATATAATAATATCAACAGGTTATGAAACTGACAATTTTGACATGTATTACATCAAAGTATTCACCTACCAACATTCCAAAGATTATTTTGAAGAATATATTCATTATTGTGATTATTTATTGATTTAAATTTATTACTAAATAATATCTCTAAATTTATGTATCATATCTGTTTAGATCTTAATATATTTTGTTATTATCAAAATATAAATATGTTGACATTTACAATTTGACAACACTGCCCTGCAGTAGCAAACGGATCCGTTTATTATATTAATTTTAACGGATCCGTTGAAATGCCATATTGTGAATAGAATTTTTAGCGGAATCCGTTAATAAGAAATATTTTAACGGAATCCGTTTACATAATATATTTTAACGGATTGTGTTTAGAATTCACCCATAAGAGTGATAAAAAAGTGGTCGTTAGTGAAAAAATCAAAAAAAGTTTAATTATACCGGAAGTGGTTGATCATGAGTAAATTTTTTATGGCTTCATATGTAAAATTAAAAAAATATAGCATTTCATTTAAAATAAGAAAGTTAGGGTCTACTTAAACTGGAAGTGCTACTGTTTTGAAAATATTTTAGTTGAAATGGGCATGTCGGAAAACCCCTAGATAACAAATTTCGTAAAATAATATTGAATAGATTTTAAAATAACGATAGCGTAAACTCGTCTTGGGACATTCTGTATAATTAAACAATCTTGTAGCGTCTAAAATCAAATCTCTACAGCTGATCCACATCAGCAGCTGATGTGTGATGAATGAAAATTATATTTAGAAAAATGAATAGAATGATGTTATATTAATATATTATAGCGTTTGTTTCAAATATTTAAACATGTAATTCCCAATTTATAGTCTATATATTATTTTCTTTTAGAAATTCTGTGTTAAGTCTCTATGAAATGATTCTGAAATTGCAGTTCTGAACCTCTGACGAAACAAGCAACATGGTTGGTTTTTCCATCAAAAATATCATATTTTAAAATAGTTTTATTTAACAAAAAATGTAAACAAAAAATAATTTAATCATACAAAACGATAAATTAGATAATGCTTGTTCGATTTAAACAAGAAAAAGGAACAATTATTTCTTTTTGCATGACCTCATTGCAAGCGAAAATGTCGAAATATTCATATTAAAATGTCGTCGTTTTATAAAACGTCTAGCCAGATTGTAAAACATCGCTGCAACGAAGGGATTAGATGAATTTACTTATTAGGTGATTTCACATTTAGGTGAGTTTGATTTAAGTTAGCAATATGTGAGTTTGGTGTTACATGAGTTCGACCAGAATCCCTTAAAGCACTGCGTGCTATTACTTTTTATTTTCAAATATCATCCTGATGCTTATATCAAAGCTCCTCAGGTATCTATTAAAGCGAAAAGCGCCTGATAATGAGTGTCTCTGTAAATAATAAAATGAAATAATTACAGTTGTCATAGCGACCATAATTGTCAGTTATTCATTAAGGAAGGCGTTGGCAGATACACAAAACTTTACGATTTCCACTTCGTCTTGAAAAGGAAAACATCAAAATAATGAAGACATTGACATATCCTTTGTCACAGTTTCTGTGATATTGTGATACATAGGAAGTTTTAATTAAATATACGCCAGATACCTCTGATCTGCTGTATCGCGACTGTAATTATGTACAGTCTTCATCAAAATTTAACTGCTTTCTGGATATTTCTCTGTTGGCTCTTTACAATGATAATTTGTATAAAGCAAATTATTCTTCTGTTATTATATCTTCAATTTATGTTCATACAAGGTAATAATATTAGTTTAGACTTTAATATTTAAATAAGAAAGATGAATGATCGTATTACGTGCGCTTCTATGGAGCGCGCTTCTACATTATATTCTTATGAGGAAGAGGAATATGCTCCATAAAAGCGCATTTGTTATAAAAGTGCGCTCGTAATACGGCCAAAGTCTTTTACTTTATAATATTTAAAGAAAATTATTTTGTTTGAAAACAATTCTATCTCTATAAATAAATAAATTTAAATAAATATATTACGCTTAACATTTACGTGATTATGATTCTAGGCTGAATAACCTATGTATACTATGACTAAATATTAATATATTATTTGTTTCTCAAATTATTAAACATTAAAGTGAAATTTGAAATTATTCATTACTGTTAATTAGGATTAGGACAGCAATATTTTTTAGCACTTATGTATTTGAAAAATATAATATATACTCGTATTTATAAGAAAAAAAAATCATATTAATAAATATTTTCTTCTGTATACTACGTTCGTTTTGAAAGTAGACTTTTCAAGCTGTCCGATGAGAATAAAAAGTTGACTTTTAAGTTAGTAGAATGATTTGTATTTTTTCCATTCTTTAAAGCGAAAAGTTGCACCCTATATATATGACGTTAGATACACGGCTGTCACAATGACATTAAATGTCACGATCCTCCTGGGATGTCACATTAATTAAACCTAACCGTCAAAATTTTCTCTTTACATTTTTATTAATTTTGGGTCATAGTTTTGGAAAAAAAAGTTTTTGGTTCTCGATTGCAAAATGCTTTTGCATTCTCGAATAATACTTTTTGCTCGTTGTGCTCGCGAAAAAACTTTTATTCTCATTCAATCAGAATCAAAAATAACTATTTTTAAATATTATCAGGTCTGTGAAACTGAATGGGGAATAGAACTTCAGAGGAATAAAATTCAGAATTTTTTGATGCCAACATTTTGTATTTACCTCTTTGATAACCTAGTAAATTTAATTTAATGATGTGTTAAAAGTAATTCTAGTATGTGTTATTTCAAAAAATCAACATAATGGTAAATGTCAAATCCCAATTTGTACCTGGTTTCACAAATAAATGACGTTCATTTGTATGAAATAATGTTATACTATATCTATTTTTACCATGACTTTAAATTAAGTAACAGAATATCAAAAAACGTACTCAAAAATTTTAGCATCAAAAACCAGAATTTTATGCCCCCATAAAGTTTTACTGAACAGATAAAATTTGGCAGAAACTGTTATTCCATGTTAAACACCTACGTTTATGTCACAGATTCTCGTGTTCATCCTCTCGTACATACTGACATAAGACAAAAAATATTAGGTATACCTATATTTTGAAAGCATTAATACGTATAATTCCTGTGCTCCACCAAGCAACATAATTCTTAATATTTCACAAGCAATCATAAAGAATAACTCTCTTTTATTTTAGTAAAATGAAAATGGGGAATGCATTATTAAATAGTTATGAAATTTGAACAAAGAAACTCAATTAAGTAAAGTGCAACACATGACTTCCCTTTCTGCTTTCTGTAGTAATACTATCCTAGCACCAGATTAGCAAAAACTAATAATCCAGGTGCGCGAGTTGAGAATCAAATCAAGTCACAGAAGTTAGCACCAACAAAGGCAACACAACAAAAACAACTCACGTTCTTCTGTTCTGTGCACATAGGTAAGTTGATCCTAGCGTGACGTTGCCTCGTCTCTAACTCCTCTCAAACAACGGGAGCAGCGCGTCGAAACGAAAAACTAGCTTTAGTTCAGCGCCAATTTAAATTGCGATGACAAGAGATTGAACGACACGGAATGAGCACTACAGAGATATCATAGCTCAAAGACTTAGGGCTTACATCGCCAGAAACTTTTTACTCAGAATTCGTATTAATTAAATATTAGACGAAAGACGACTTGTTCTTGTAACTAATATCACGTTAGTTGTTAGCAACTTTGTCATATTGCGATGCACATGCAAACACAATATAATGACATAGTTTTATACGTGAACTTTTCCTTTGTATATTACACTTTTATGTGTTGTTATTAAATATTTTTACTTAACTTCTATAAAACTAACGTCATTATTAGAGTAAAAACTCTAATATTCAGAAGTTAAACAAATTAAAAGTATTGAATTTTTAGAATTGATATTAATTTTATACTTATTTCCAATGTAATTTACGGGGTTGTAAAAATACTAAAAAATATGCGATTTCGAGAAAAAGTTATTAAGAAATATTGTTGCTCTCGACGAGTTATATTACTGGTTATATTTAATGTACTTATATATATATATATATATATATATATATATATATATATATATGTAAAAGCGGGATTATTACGAATTATTACTCAATTGGGACATTAAATTTAAATAGAATTATATAGCATATAAAAAAGAGACAGATTTTAATTAATTGTCACCATATCTTCAATCAAAAAAGTCTTTTACGTTCTTATAGGCCTATTCTGTAAAATATTCGCTTAACGAATCGTTATCATAACGATATCGCTATTTTGAAATTCGTTATGTATGCTTAACGACAATCGTTATCTTCGTATCTATATTCTGTAACATATTTTAAGAAATAATAAGCTTAAGAGCAAGTTAAGAACTTTATTTCCTAAAATCAAATTCTAATTTTAAATGAAATATATAAAGTAATTCAATATCATTCACAAAGCTTCTAGGTTATATAACTTTTAGCGGGAGTCAGCTGTCAACCTGTCAGTTGTCATCAGACTCTTCTCCTTGTTGTGAGTTATGCTAGAGCTACTACTACCATCTAAAGACAAATTGTGAAGCTTGCGTTAGACTCTAGGAAAATATACTTATTAAATTATTTTAATATTACCTTGCATAAATACTATAATATGACGGGTTTTTGAGATCATTATTCAACATAATAGCAATTTTATTTTGTCACAAATAAAATGCTGAATTATTGCCAAAACGTTTATGTAACGAATGATTTTTTCAGTCGTTAAAAAATAACGATATCGTTACCTTTTTTTCGTTATGTAGAATTAAATTATTGTTTACAGAATACCACTTTAACGATTATCGTTATAATTAACGAAATGACAATTGATAACAATGTATAATGTCATAACGAACGTTTACAGAATAAGCATATTAAACGATTTTCGTTATTATTATAACGATATAACGTTTTAACGATTCTTTATGTCATAACGTTGCTTACAGAATTGTCCCATTATACAAAAAACTATCATTTCGCGTGTTGATAGTTGTCATATAAATATTAACTTTTCATTTCAGTTTTCGAAAAATGTGTTTTCCATGTTAAATACCCATGTCGCGGATTTTCGTTTCAATCTGTATATTATGAAGGTGTTCAACAGAGACAAGAATCTGAAGATTTAACATGGGAAATTAGTTTAAATTAAGTTTATTCGATCTATAAAGGCGTTAAATAAAATGCAGACTTGTATGCTTCATTTTCTAATAACATCAATATAAAAAGGAGAGTAATACAGACTGAGTGTCGTGTGTTTATAGTTGCTTTATTACTCACTAATCTAGAAACTGCACTTTTGCGATTACGAATTTATTTGACAGGCCGAAACGAAGACAAGGTACCTATTTAAATGCTAGCATTTGCAAAGCAGTTTCTGGTCGTGTATTACAAAAGAAATTGTGTCGATTTTTCCATTAATTAATTAAATTATTACTTTTTCTTTATCCAAATATTAAATACTAGGGATTATTTACGTCAGAATATTTGAATTTCAAATGAGATGGATTTATGAACATAACCTGAAAAATTAACATTACATTTTTTATCGGTTTTGATTTGCAAGTTCAAATATAATTAGTTACATGTAAATGTGTTTATTTGAGTAACTATACAGGTAACGATTTAGTAAATTTGTCAACATTTGCTAATTTTGTGTTAAAAATATTCAAAAACTGAAATTTGTCTAGAAGGGGTACGTATACCTATAATACAAACTTAACCTAGGCCGGATATAAAGTGTTTCTGGATGATTTCAAAGTACCTATGTAAAACTATTTATACCAGATGGAGACACAAAAAATAATATACGTACATGCAAATAATAAATTCAAATGTATTATTGTTATAGGTTTCATTGCACATTGAACTTGAAAAATATTTCCAAGCGATTGAAAACGTATGAAATGTGCGTTGGAATTAGATGTACGGTGACGTTGGTGTGAATAATGTCGGGTGTTTGTCAAGCTCAAATGTCCTCCCACTGCCCGGCTCGGCTACAGGGAACAAGCTCCGGCTACAAGCTCCGGTGTCCCGACGCCGTCGTCTCGGCATTGTGAGCGCCGTGTGCCGTATGCAAAACTCCCTCCTTTGTAATCCAAAACTGTCTTGTATTTCTGTTTCCTGCGCACTTGAACGTGCGCCGCTGCGGAATGTTCTCCGCTTCCATTGTCAATATTAAACATTTTGAACGTGTTTGTTGTTAGTTTCCCTTTGTCATCCGTTCTCTGTTTACAAATGCTTGGCTGCTGCTTGCACATACCCCTGTTCCCTGCTCTTGTTAGCGTTTATTGATGTTTTGATCATTTCTCATCCGCTTTTCGTTTCCTTTCATTTCATTCTGTACAGCCTTCGACGTTCGTCCGTCTTCTCCAGCCCAACACCGTCCGTTTGCCAATATATAGATAGATACCCTTCCTAGGCCTTTTTACATATTTTATCGTCAGTTTTCTGAAACTTCTCCACCGCTCACGATTTCAACTCTTCCAAAAGGATGTTACAAATTATACTTATGAATTCTTTTTCTTTTTATGTTCAATTTATTCAACTCTCTTCAGGAAATAATTTATATTTTTTTTATATCATAATTATTTCTTTATTGGCATACTTATAATATTGTAATAGTTTTTATTTGCTGAAGCGGTAAATTTATTTTGATTTTTAATCTGCACGGAATGTAAGTACTGTTCAAAATTTTGTTCCTAAGATAAATTTATCTACTATGATTATTTTATCGTCTTTTATTGGAAGGAATAGCACTCAAACCATTATAGAATTATAGGTTAGTCTAATGGAGAGAACCGAACATTCTGATGTTTGATGCATGTATGACTTTTAGTATTTTTGTTGTCATATATTCAATTTATCCTTTTTTAGTTTGATTATTTCCAAAATTGTTTATAAAAAGAACAGTGAAACATAAATATTCATTCCTTAATTTTTTTAAAAATGACGCTTTTCATCTACTAAAGGCAAGTACTGTTTATTTGGGACTTAAGTCTAGTGTAACTTGGTAGGTTAGTTCTGTTTGCGGAGCATATCTTAATTAACCCAGATTGTGTTCTTTATTCTATTAACTGAGAATTGTGGATATGTACGTGGAGTGTTTAAAATTTAGGTTGCTTTTCCTTAAATATAAATAGTTGTTTCTTCAAACGTCATATAAATGGCATCGTTTGTGACTTAATACACAAGGTACAAGTTTTATTTCTACGCCGCCGGAGTAGAATTAGCTAATTTTTCTGCCGGCGGCGAAGAAATAAAATAAATAAATATCCATAGAAACTAAATACATAGAATCAGCGAATAAGAAGTAACTTATACAATAGAAACCTGAAATATTGTCCTAATTGTCACTATAACACACTGGATAACCTAAGAATAAAGTTACCTACTAAAAACTATAAACAGCTTTTAAATTGAAATTGATATCCTAGAAATTGAAATTTAAACAGAGTTTACTTTTAACGAAATAATATATTAAAGAATAGCAGACTTACAATTACAGGGACGGTAATGAACGTAAGTGATAAGAAAAGTTTATAATGTTTTGCAGTGATTCCTCCATATATGTATCCTTCAGCCACATTGTTGGATTTCCACCCGATTGAACAACTTCAGGGGGCGTACATTATAATTCCTAAATTCCTATATAATAGGGGATTATAGCTCAATCGAATTAAGAGAAATTAGTAAAAAATAGTGAGAGTATATTCTTAATAAAGAATATTAATAAAGGCATAAAATGATATAATTGAAATACTTCGGAAGTAAGGGGATTTTTGTTTTAGCAGCTCGTCACTCATATGAATTCCATAATTATATTATTTTGATTGGCGAGTCAAAGACACCTTAAAATATATAACGAATACCGAGTTAGGGAGAGGAGTCTACTACGAGTACACTACTACCAATGGAAGTAGACAAATTCAAATAACGGAAACGTCCATTACTGCAATTATCAGATTTTATGTGAATATAAATTTCTTGCATTAAACTTAATAATTTAGATATACTTGCAATTATAAAGCATGTAGACTTGTACAGTGTTATAATATTAAATTGTTTTTTATAAATATAATTTAGAAACAGCATACATTTCAAGAATATTTAGATCCACGAACAATAGTTATTTGTATATCAAGGCCTCGAAATCACTCTTTAGCGTACCGAGAGAAACATTGTCGTTGAGGCCGCTTGTTTCGCGGCCTGTATTGCGGCTGCGAAATGTTTATTTCGTGCCCGGTTGCATAAAAAAAAAATTATATAAAAACTTATATTCGTGACATCACATCTACATTTTCAAACTTCGGGGGACCATAACTCGCTTATTAATAGGAATTTTTTTTATCAGATTTTTTCCAATAGTCTTGGTTTACTTTCTGATAAAATTATATATATAAAATGGCGGAATCCCCTATTGCATACAAGGAGGATATAAAATTGCACAGTTTTTATTTAAATGTCAATATTTATAACGAAAAGTGAACGCAATTGAAATTCGCAAACGTAGGTATTTTACAAAAAAATGTTTTTAATTATTGTAACGTCAAGTAGTAAATATATTTTTTTTAAAATCAACGTTTGAAGTAAAAATATAATGTGTTATTCGATTTCGATTCGGCTTGCAATTGTCACGCTCGGCACACAAAGTATCACTTTTACTCCGAATAACACAATATACCATTATTTGTTATTAATGTTTCAAAATAACGAAATATTAATTTTAAAATAACTGCTATACTATTGCTCGATTTTGGAGACAATATAAGTACTAATTGCACAATAATTATCGCTATTTATTTGATTATTTGGAAGTAACACAGATTGTACCTGAAATCACCAAATAAATGCGTCCTGTATCATAAATTCATTTAATTTCGATGGTGGTTCAGTAAAACTAGTTGTTGTAGAACCAAAGTGGATGAAACTTTGGGAAATAATTTTTTGTCGTCTTATTCTGCCTCATGCTCCTAGTTGAAGCTTAGCATCCTCGACTGTTCTCTTCCATTCTGGTCTGTTCTGTACGGCTCTTGTCCAATATTTTAGTCCTAGTTTCTTAATATCTTGTCTGCTCACTTACTTTTTGGTCTACCCCTGCTTTTTGTTCCTCTTGGGTGAGACTGTAGTATTCTTCGTGGCATTCTATGCTCTTACATTCTTTTTACATGTCCAAACCACCTTAGTCTGTTTGATTTTATTATCGCGACAATATTAGGTCTTTTATATAGTTCATATAGCTCATAGTTAAATTTGATTCTCCACCCTTTTTCTTCTTTCCTCAGTATTTTTCTTTCGAATGTGAGGAGTAATCGTTCATCTTCTTTAGCTAATAAATTCTTTATGGTATAACAATTTTAGGAGATAAATTTACCTTCATGCAAGGTAATGACTATAAATTTTCATCCAAATTACATAAATCTGTCCAAGGAACAGGTTTATAAGAAAAAAAGGTTTAAAAATGTAGATCAGTAAATATTTTTATCATTAGTGTGTATGAGGCAATGAGATCAGAGATTAAAGTCGTATTCAAAGCCAGTTGATAGTTCCGGTGCATTTATTCAAGGACGAAATTTAAAACCTGAGCTGAAAGTGTTCATGAATAAAGTTGTAGGTAAATAATGTTATTGTTTGCAAGTTCATCTGAAAGAAAATAATGGGGAAGTTAGTAAACTTTTACACCCGCTTTTACTCTACGTATTGTATATAATGAACTACTACACACGTGCTAAGCTTTTAATGAACTGCGTTTAAGCAGCAATTAATACCAACACATAAAGATATGCATAATTAAATACAATGATAATATTTAATAGCGGCAATTGATGTAAAATTTCGCACTGTACCAGGTCATTAAAATTTTATGTAATACTAGACCCATGCGAGTAGAAAATTTTATGATTCATTTAAATATTATATTTTGTATGATATCATGTTTAACCATGACCTTCAGGATCACCTTTACGACAAATGCAGCACAAATAGCAACAAAAAACAAAAACATCTCGTACCTGACACTGTCAACAACGCGCATTGCACATTCCTCAGAGCCAACTAAGCGCTTTATTTCATTTTAATTTTTAAATTGCTGCATTCCAATCCATTTTGTGAAATAAAGCGGATAGATCGCGACATAGACGTAAGTAGGCCGAGTGGAAGGGCAGACAAAGTGCGATAGACACACTTCAGATACTGTTTCATTCGTCGGAATTCATCTGGAGCTGATGCATCCAGACAACCGCTACATTCTTGCAGATATTTGCATGCACGATTACACTTTCATACATGCGTTCAAGGATTTCAGATGCATTCATTAACGTTTTAGGATTAATAAAGAATTGTTACAAAGAATGTAGGTACATTCCTAAGAATTCAATGTTATTGCTGATATTTTACTCGTATTTCAACTAGATGTAAATAAATTTCATTATTGATAGTGTAATGATGTAAGAACACAAATATGTGTAACTAATGTTATAAATATGCAGCGATTATGTACAAGAATGAATGCCAATAATTTTCTCTAGAAACGAATAGGGATTCACCAAGCCAAGCTACTTGGCTTGAAATAAAAAAGCTTGACTTGTCTTGAAACTTCAAGCTTTTTTAAATGTTAGGCTTGGCTTGGCTTGGGCTTGATGGAAACAGAGCTTGGCTTGGCTTGAAAACTTCAAGCTTTAATTATTTTAGGCTTGGCTTGATTTTCAAGCTTTATCAAGCTTTTTCAAGCCTTTTCAAGCTATTTCAAGCTTTTTCAAGCTTTCAAGCTTTATAAATGCTCATGCGCACAGTAGGTATATAGGTCTTGAAAACCAGTAGTAGTAAATAAAATTTATGAAACTTACACCAAGTGTTTTTTCTTTGTAATTATTAAAATATAAAAATATTGAAATGTATATTTTATTCATTTATTTTATTTTTAAGAGTAAACAATCAGTATAAATTTATTATCTTTTATTAAATATTTACCCTTCAATTTTCATGTTTGACTGCATTTATTCAAGTAGGCATATGCATTAGTTGGACTTTATTGTATTGTATTTTAACTAAAAACTCGAAATGTCCTTCCAACTGTTAAAGTTTGTTATACTATTTAGTTCAATGCACCCTATATAAACAAAAAAAAAAAAAAAACTCAGGACACCAAATACGCAATAACAGTGTTCAAATAAATACATAAATATTTTGGAATGTACAATGGGATGGAAATGACCTGAGACTGACCTTTTATACCTATTTGAAATACATCTGGAAATCATAAAACCCTACAGACGGAAATTTCCCCGAAATTTTGTTTGTTCGTGACAAATACCTACTCGCCTCTTGAAATTTCTACTGATTTTTGAGTACAGAATCATGTAAGTTAAATACATAAATATAATTAAAGTAATCATGTGAAAATTCAAATAATACAAAAGTTAATATGCTTAACGATACGAATATGTCGTTATTACTGAAATTTGTGAATAAAAGCAAATTAAAAAACCTCCAGAACTAGGTAATAAGCCGAGATTATATATTTATTTGCTTATTTATTAACACATATTTTTGGATCAATGAAAACTTGTATCAAGATAATATTTAAAAGAGAATGCTCTCTTTGTCGGTACATTGTTATTGTCTATTATACCTGTCACGGTTTATTAGGGGTACATTAGGGGTTGAGCTAAAAATAGCATTGAAAATCTTTGAATATAAATATATACATATACACAAACAGAAATTGTCTCGTCTCTATGATTCGGAAATACCAGAATAACAAAACATTGTACAAAATGAAACTTTAAAATGCAATAATTATCATGATTTATGTAGTCTGTCACTCAAGTTACCTTACCATGTAGAGTATATTATTATTTCTTATAATTTTTATTCTGCAGCAAAATTATCTATTTGTAGCATTGCAACAAATACGAGTAATAAATATTATGTGTTGAAGCTTAATGCTTGGTATTTAAAATCAAGTGAGATAAAATTTAAATGAATATTGATTATATTCTATCTATATCTATTTTGATTGGATAATATTTCGATATTATCCAATCAAACAAAAAGATCAAACTGCACCTATCTTCCCATCACTCTATAGTTAAAAAGATAGTTGGTTCAGATTGAGAAAATAAGTGGTCTTTGCATAATAAGAATTAATGGGTATAGTGTCCTATTTACAAAGTTTTGAAGCATACTGGACTGGCAGGTAATGAAGGCTGGTCCTTTTGGAAACTCCAATTCTTGGAAGTTCGCAAAAATGTGCCGAAGCAGTGAGAAAGTACGATATCACCATAAAATTACGGTTTTGTCGGCCTCGACAACATTTCTTAAGAAAAGCTTGAAAAAGCTTGTTTTCAACCAAGCTACTTGACAGTCAAAGGCTTGGCTTGGCTTGAAAATTCAAGCTTTTTTAAATGTTAGCCTTGGTTTGGCTTGGGTTTGATGGAACAGAAGCTTGGCTTGGCTTGAAAAGTCAAGCTTTTTTGAAAGGCAGGCTTGGCTTGATTTTTCAAGTTATTTCAAGCCAAGCCAAGCTTTCAAGCTTCAAGCCAAGCCCGTGAAACCCTAGAAACGAATTATATCATTACAATTTTGCTTCAGGTGCTGGAAGTACTAATTTCAAGATTAATTCCACTCGGTGTTTGCTTAATTTCAGCGACAACCATTAATTACAATTGGGGTAACCACGGCTGTATTTGTACTCATATGTTACTACATTTTAACTGAGGTAACGTGCAGATGTTGACTACTATAACTGTTCGTATATTTGAGGTATGTAAACATTGAAAGCTCGATTAATGTTAATACGAAACATTCTATCTTCCATTTTAATGGAGCATTTAATTTAGAAGATATTGTTATATATAGGCATGAGAATCTGCAGTAAAATGCAATATAAACTTTTAAAATGTTTTAAAAACTTCGAGCGTTACCTGTGGGTTAAAATTTATTTAATTAATCATCAAACTGTATAAACTTTTAATTATTGTTATTCGTGAAGTCATACTATATTTTTTAAATATTTTATGTCATAAATGTGTTTCTCATTTTATTCTTTTTTTATTCTTAAATTGATCTATTATTATGTTTCAAATAACTTTTTTGGTCAACAATTGGAAATATGCTTAAATAAACAATAAACATTTTAATAAAATAATTATCTAATAAAAAACTACAAGTATTATAATCCAAATTCTGATTTTTCTGAAGATATTCAACATATTGGACCGTTTTATTTATTTGGATGAAGTGTAAAAAATCAAAGAAATATTATTAGTTAAAATAAATTATTATCAAACGATAAATACGAGTAAATGTTAAAAATATAACAAAATTAACGATCATTATGATTAAACAAAGGTTAAATATTAATTTAAAATTAACAATATAATTAAATACTTAAATACAAAAATTATTTATTTATACAATTAACAGGATTATTTATTTTACTGTGCTTTTATTTCACTACGCGTTCATCTTAGACTGCCGACCGATTGCAATATGTCTACGCGATATTTATAGCACTATGTCTATTTATTTGTCACCATTCAACTGTCCGACTTCCAAAGCGTATCTGTACACTCAACAACTTCCACAGCGTCTGTGTACTTAACTGCCTGAACAGAACTCACTCCTTTAAACTCTCTTCTTAAACTGTCTGCCTTCCAATGATTGACTGTAGAGCAGAGCTGAGTCGCTTATACATAGTATAGCTGCTCTAATACTTTTCCGAACACACTCGAACATTCCACCCGATAATGACATCGATTACAAAGCAAAGCAAATACACAGCTACCCGCTTACGCCGCCCGCCTGCAGCGAGCGGCAATTCGCTTTCCGAGTGGTCTCCCCCCATGTTCCAGTACATTCGGCGGACCTGTTTTTTGTTTGGCGTGGCATCATAAACTCAAACAAGTATTATTTAGATTACTTTCGTTATATATATATATATATATATATATATATATATATATATATATATATATATATATATATATATATATATATATATATATATATATATATATATATATATATACCGGGTGTCTTAGGCCGACCGACACATGGGCGATTAACATGTAAAATTAGTTAATTGAGAATAGTATCTCCCCAGTGCAAGATATTAAGATGAAATTTTGCATGCTTATCCGGGGATACTATTTCTATGGATTTCAATTCAAATCAGTCAATTTACAAGTGTAATATTAGAATAAATTAAGAAAAATTGTAGAAGTACCATGAATGTTATTCATATCTTGAAAATAATAGTATCTAAGCAACAGCTCTGATAGAGTAGGGGTAACGTGCGCGCTTCACAATTTAGAGAGTCGGGTTCGAAACCAACCGACAGCAATATTTATTATTTAATTTTTTCTTTTCAAAATAATTTTTATTATTAATATGTTTTTAATCTTTTATTAATATTTAATTTAATAAAGTGGATACATTGTACCCACACCCTCTTGCTATAATATACACTTAACAGAATTAACGACACACGCAAGAGAGAGATAGAAGATCTTGCATCCAAACAAACCTCACCTCGTCGTCTTATGTCCCTCTCCATAGTACTACCTGTCATTCTGTTTGCATCTGCCATTCAGTGTTATCACCTAATTCTTTATTCTGATTTGTTTTGTTTGTTGTGTTTATTAAAAATGACTTTAAAACCAGAAGATGTGCCTTGGGCAACTTTTTTGTTTAATGATATTGAAGATCATTCAATAATACAACTAAAAATGATGGCTGAAGTGTAGAGGTGACAGTTCTTTGTTCGGAAGACGTAACCGTAGCAACCATTAGTTCTATGTTCCATGCTTTACAGCTAGAGGCGCTCGAGCAAATTGCAATAGAGGAGTACCACTAAGTTAAATTTAAATGTATAAATAAATATATCACGGCTTATTACCCATTGCTGGGTGTGCCAATCTGCTTTGTACACAGATATCGGTAATGAGGAAATATTTGCACCGTGCGGGCGCTTACCAGGTGACACCTCACGCGCACTCAATGCTGACGTGGAGAGTGCACAACAGGGCCATTTAAAATTTGAAATATTTGGCACCGGTCGGGATCGAACCCGATAATGTATACTAAAAGTATATCATGTAAGTAGCCGAATAGTAAATATAAGTCATATTTAGATTATATTGTAATTAAAAATCGAAATTAAAAGTACTACACATTCAAAACGGTTGCCACAAAAATCCGGTTATGACGTATCCGGCCCTGAGAATATTATATTTTAACGTAAGAAAACTTATCATAAATAAACTCCAATTTTATACGCACGTAAAGTTTACACACCGGCAAAGTGACAAAACAAAAGTGTGGAAGAGAATATTGGAATACATGTTGATTCACAATAAAATGTTAAATACAGTAAACTGACAGTTTGAATGACATATGACAGATGCCAACTGCCAATATGATATTTTACTTAAATTGTCTTTTGTCTCTGCGCCATAGAAATATATTCTACGGCCGCATACGTAGGTACTTCCAGTGGTGTTTAATATTTAATATTTTTTTTTCGCATTAAATGATACTTTATAGAAAAAATAAAAAATACGTATCTCTTATTTTTTCATGTAGATTAACATGTACAATTTTCATAAATTGTAATACCCTATTGTGTGTCTATTGAAAAATGAAATGAAACCACTTCACATACAATATGCTACTACCGGGTCCTTATGTATAGAACGTGGCGTCCAGTAACCCCTTTAGTTGCGATGATTAGCAATTTTGACTTCGCATTCATTTAAAATGAGCTGTGTTGAGTGTGCTGTATTCATTTCCATTTTTCTCGTGAGAAATAAAAGTTTATGAATAAGTTATTGTGGTGAGCGAGGTGTAGGGTAGGGTTTGGTAGCGCGCAGCCGGGCCGGGCGACGGGCGAGTAACGTCAATCTCTCAGCATCGTTTGAACCTTTTGTTGCGCTGGAGAGCGCTACTGATTGAGAATGAAGTACCCGCGCGGCGCGACACCTTTACTTCCCCTGGGCTGTCCCGATGCTTCCCTATTCCCAGCCTGGCCTGGCCAACCCTTTCCCTCATGCAACCTTACACTTGGCGCGTTGGTGTTGGCGTCGCAGTCCGTGTCCTTGTGCTCGAGTGCCATCGCAGTCAACTGTTTTGTCTGCCTTTCTCGCCTCTCCACCGTCGTTTTTTTTTGTTTTGCGCGTCGCTCCATCCACACTGTTGTGTCCTCAGAAATAGCGGTTGTCATTTTTTGAATTCCCCCGAGATAATATGAAAACATTTTTTTGCGGGTAATTTATTTTGGGCGACTCTTTTATGATTTTTTTTTGTTTTGTTTGGACGATTTCTGGTGACGAATTTTAAAAGGTGGTTAAAAGTGTTTGAGGGAGAAATTTCCATTCTTGTTTCTATACATTTTTAAACATTGTTTGCGATGTTAAATTAAACTTGTATGCGAACAAAGACAAAGTGCCGGGTAATTAATATATTAAAATACCTTTTGTATAATGGAACCGCAATAACAAGCAGATATTTTCCTCTCACTAATATCAATTCATTTTCATCCAACAGACTAATGTCTGATTATTATGAAATCGATGGAATGGTGTTTAATATCGCCCTGGAATATTCGATGGAATTCCAAACAGAGAAACACGTTTGACAATCGACATCGCTTTGTGAGACAGTACGCTGCGCACATTACTGATTCATTAAATATTGAGTGTGTATTTATAAAGTCGCCGATTATGAAATGACAAACGTGCGACACACACAAAGGATATCTTAAATTAATTGTTCGTTAATTAATTACGCGCTGGAGCCTAGGGCTGCTAGATCTCAGTATCTACGTGTGGGGTGGTTGTACGATTGTGTGTGTATGAGAGAGAGAGAAATCCGCACGTGCATATCTTTGCAGCTGACAAGGATGCCTTATGATGAGTGGAGATAAACAAGAGGATGTGTGTAGACTAGGACTAAAGCACCAAATCTACAGTGTTGGATTAGGATGTTTTGTTTGCTCATATTATTAAATTAAATTGTAAGATTTACTACAATTTCGGTTTATTACTCAAAATTGGACAACGTTAGCAAGAGATTATTGTTTGTAAACAAAACAAATCAGTGTTTAAACGTATTATCCTGTTTTCGTAATTTATTTATAAATATATAAGAATTTATACTGTATAAATAGAGTTCACTCGAAATCTGAATATAAATAATAAATAACGAACTGAATAATGTAAATAGCAGAATTTTTAAGCATACAAATCTGAGTTAATAATTTATGAAGCAAATTATATTTTAACTTGCGTAAAATTTTGTTTTTCTATAATTTAGAGTGCAATTGAAGAGACTGTATATAGTTGTACTATAATAGTAGACATCTTTAAGTTGTTGATTTGTACTACATTCTTTACAACTGGTTAGAATATTGTTGGATGAAAATCTAGCATGAATATAGAAGAGAAATTATAATGGAATACATAGTTGGCAGTAAAATTTAGAATAAAAGCCCGCCGTGTTACTAACGCACTATTAATATGCGGTTATGAAACGCGCTTTTACATTTTATTCTTATGAAGTTAAACATCACTTTCAACAAAAAGTGCTCTAAAAAGTGGATTCGTAATAAGCGCCACGGTTTCGTTTAGCAATAATATTAAACCTAAGAAAGAAATATTTGTGTAGATTACTTATGTTTGAAAGTTAATACATAAAACATATGCTATCTGTCAAAGACAACAAATAAACAACTCTCGTGTCGGGACGTTAGATATATATGTACTGGCAAAGACATTAAAATTTACTTTAAAAGATTGGCCAACTCTCTGGTTTACAGTTAATTTGTTAATGGCAATTTGGTGTTAATGAAATGTGTAAACAGTCTAAGCACATTTATACGAGTTAGGATTTGTGTCTTTCTTATAAATTTAGCAGATAATACAAGCATGCACAAAATTCATAATCAGGAAACTGTTCAGTGAAGTAGTGAACAGTGTATAGTTATAGCCGGTTTTACATAATACTTTTTCAGGCTTAAATCTAGTTCCAATATTGAAATTAGATTTAGTTAAAAAAAGTATAATTTAAAACAATGTTAACCGCATTCAAATTTCACACTCAAAACTTTTTCAGATTTTTTTTTCAAACTGAATAAAACTAGACCTTCGCCGTTTGCACCAAGTGCAGTAATATCAAAATATAAATTTTGGTACTTAGTTCTCTTCCTAATTCATTTTTCTTTTGCACGAATGGGGTCTCATGGCTGTGTGCTATCTGGTCGCAAATCTAGGGACCGGGTTTGATCCCGACTGGCGACGAAAAAATATTTCGAATTTTAATTAGCACAAATTGATCCCTGTGCTGGACTGTCCACGCGAGCAATGAGTGCCCGTGAGGTAACGCCTGGTAAACGCTCTAATGCTACAAATATGTCATCATCATTACCGTAATCTTCAAAGCAGATTGGCACACTCAGCAATATAGCAGTGAGTAATACGCCGTGATGATATACAAAAGTGCAGTGGTTCAAACTAAATATAAACAGTAAACTGTTGATGTACAACAAGATTTTTGCGCGTTACCATGGTTTTGCAATAAATATATTTTAAACTGTGATTGTGCAACAGGCCCTTAATGTTATATTTAACTTGCATGAAAATTAATAAATATTTTTTAATTAGTACCTAGAATTTAAGTAGAAAAAGTATAAAAAAAACAGGCTTTAGAATCTTTTGCTTTTATAAATAAATTCCAAAGTTAGTTTTATTATATCTTACCAAAAGCAGAATTACTGGTCGATGACTTGAGGCTACCAAATATTTGGACATGGAATCCATTTTGAAATCACCTTAACTTCCAATAAATATCCCCAGACAATCTGTAAGATAAACAGTGCCGTGAATTCACGTCCAGGACAAGGATCCAGACTATAGTCTACAGACGTCTTGTCCGGTTAGTTGCCCGAGGGAGTTAGTTGGCAGAGTTAGGGCGCAATTATAAAACCTATCCCTGCTCTCTGCTTCAGGTGTGAGCGCGCATAAAGGGTTAATAGTTAGAGGGTCCATCTCGGCGTGAGCGGTCGGAGGTCGCGCGTTTACTTGCCAGGACTTGTGTTTGTAAAGGACTCAGGAACGAACGGACCTTTGAGACGCTGCTGGCCCTTGGTCGCTTCTTCGCCGCTATCAATTAACGTCCGCCGGTGCCCGGTTAATGGACTGCAGCCCACGATATCAACTACAAAGGACAAAGTGGGAATTGTTCGACTTTATTGCTTTATAACTTCTCTGCTTGCATTTTAATTCCACCAAGAAACGTCGAGTGCTGATGGATTTTTAATTGATAGTTTTCTTATAAGGGAGCCTTTTTTGTACTGATTTTGATAATACGACTGTGTAATTAATGTGGGGATTTGGTATAGGTAAGAACAAAGTTTTGTACATTTAAACAAGGTTCAAGAACTTAATGGAAAACTACCTTATTACTTATTTTATACAAATTCTAATTTTTAAAAATGCTGTAACGTGCGAGCACCGCCCCATTGATAAAGCGTCTAAGTTAGTCGATGACGTAATCGTCGCGTGCAAGTGGCGAAGTAAACAAGTGAGTCGCGACCTGTTTAATTACACCCGGTCGCCTGAAGCGTTAGTATTCGATGTTATTATCGGGTAGAATGATCGAGAGCTCTCCAGAAGGTAATGGCAGCTATATAAAAAGGACGCAGCTATGCCCGAGAGCCAGTTACAAAGTCAGCTGAGTTGAGTTGACGAGTTGAGTTCCTTTAGTGAAGACGGACTGGCAGTTCCGTTTGTGGAAATCAGTAAGGCAGTTAGTGAATTTAGTAGCGTAGCAGTATCGTGGTGAGCGTACGCAGTATAGGGTCGAGTGGAATACTCGGGAAGTTACTGGTGTACTGGGATAGCTGTGGTAGTGAATACTCGATAGTGTTGAGAATCGGGAAGCTAGAGTATACAGGAACAGTAACGACGAGTGGAAGTGCATGCTCGGCATTGGTGTTGCAGTGTTCTGGCATATGGACAGTAGATGATACTGGATCGGAAGTAAGTCATTAAGTAAACGGTAGAGTTCAGTGGAAGTGAACTGACATGTGAAGACCCGTGAGGGAAGTTCAACTCGAGCAGTTGAGTATACGGACGCTGTAAAAGAGTTCTGTAAGTAGGGAGTAGAGTTGAGTGGAACAAATCAGACGGCTTTGCTCTTCTTGCAATATTTTCTAAACTGTTATCCTCTTTTTCTTCGAGCATAAAGCAAAGAAGTATATCAGCGAAAGCATTCATTAAGATTAAAAACTCAACAAGAACAACCTTTTGAGGTGACTAAATTGGGAAGGGGCGAGAAACTCTTCTCACATCCGTATCACTTTATCTCACTACAGTTAGGAAAAAAGAACGGTCAAAATTAATAAGGCAACTAAGGCGAGCTAAGACGAATTAAGATATCATGTAAAAAGATCGCGACTAATATAGTATATTGTATTAGATACAAGTGAAGAAAGGGCATCACAGCAAAATGACTACGAAATTTGGAACACGAGTGATAGTGTTCGAAACGTGCATTACATACTAATTTTATCAACATTACATGTGAAAATTACATTTTTCGGTTAATAATACAAGAAATAAAAAAAATCAGCATGGCTTGTGAAAATGACATTTTCGTTACTTAGTGAGGAAAGTAAAATACTTTCATCACTTATATTTAATGCTGCAATTGAGCAATTATCAGAAGTAATATCACAAGACCTGCTGATTTTATCAATACATTTTTATTTTGCACGAATTTTTACCTTCCGTCACCTTTAGGTAAGGAAGGTATTGTCTTTGGTCAAAAAATTCGGTGGTGAGTTTTTAATGAATAAGCACGTTTTAAGGTCCCTAGAATACGATTTTACTATTTTTACGATGATGTCTGTATGTGTGTGTGTGCGTGTGTGTGTGTGTGTGGATGTGTGTGTGTAACAAAATTTTCGTCTACGATAACTCTAATACTACAATTCCAAAAATTATAATTCTTTCGTATTCCTCTTCGTTGCACCCATATTAAGAGCTGATTAGATTTTGGTTATAATTGGTCAACCGGAAGTACCCTCATTTGAAGATTTTAACAGTTTTTCTTGAAAAAACGATGTTAAACGTCAGTTTTTCACATTTAATGTTATTATAAATATTAAAGAACATTGTATTCTCTATATGATTTGACTGCATTTTAAACTTCATATTAAATGGATAGAGAGTTATAAAATTATAAAGAAATTAAATTTCATAAATTAGCCAGCTATGGTAGAAACTACTAATTAAGGAAATTCTGATTGAAAGATGTCAGTGTCAAGTGCAATTGACATATTCGTAGTATTTTTGTGTTATAATTTTAGCCGAAATATAGGATCTTTTTGCTCGAAATACATACAACTGTCGAAGGTAATGTATATACAAGAAACTTAAAATCTTTTTCAAGGAACTTTCTGTATGGATTTTATAGAAAATACATACGGATTTACGAAAATTCTACCGGTAGATACCGCATCTAGCGACTGTGTTTGAAAACACGAGTGGTAAAAAGTTACCGTGTTCGAAAATTGTTCAATATCTACCAGATCCATCTACCGGATTCATGAAGAATCTAATCTCAAAAAAAGGTAGTGATGCAAAGCGAAGCACGCGCGCTAAAATGGAAATGTGTTCAAAGTAGGACTCTGCTCAGTTTGTTAAATACGTCAAATTTTTAACCTGTTACAAATATTTTCATAGGTTATGGATCTACCCTGTTTACCACTTGCGTTCTTAAAATATCTATTCTGGTAGTTATAAAAAGCTGTTTACCAGTAACAGTTCTCGGGTAGAAGTTTCGTAAATACCTCTTATAACTGACGGAAGGTAATGTGCTGGCCACATCAGATTTTTTTGCTTAGCAACAAATACGAAAGCAAACTGCATGGCTATCCCGACTCCGAAGGTTTGCTTAAGTGATTTTGCTTAAAAACAACAACAAATACGAAAGCAAACTGCATGGTAAATCCTGACTCAGAAGGATGAGGGGTGTTACCTAATGTCAGTTTGCTTAAGTTATTTTGCTTAAAAACAACAACAAATACGAAAGCAAACTGCATGGTAAATCCCGACTGTCAGATTGCTTAAGTGATTTTACTTAAAAACAAAAAGAATGAGTGCTTAAAAATAAAAATTTATATGAGAAAATCGGAGAGGCCGTGTGGTATTTGGTGATATAAATTCCAAAGACAACACAAAATAAAACAATTTAATTATTATTATTTTATTTTTAAACTTGAAATATTAATTAACTGCCACATTGACAGTTATAAACAATAACAACTGTGTATTTACTTGGTAGCGGAAATTTATCGGAGTAACGGAGTTTTATCAGTATAATACTGTTCCCATTGGTTGAATTTTCAAGTGTTTTGCATCATGATTGGTTAAAAACTAGTCGTTGGAATTTATCATAATAATCCCGCTTACATACATGACATTAGATACATTGTTGTCGCAGTGATATTAGATGTCATGATGCTACTGGGTTGTCACATTAATTAAAAATAACCATCCAAATTTTCTACGTACATTTTTATTAATTTTCGAACATAGTTTTCGAAAAAACGTAGTTTGATACTCGATACTGAAATGCTTTTACATCTCGAATGCAAAACTGACATTTCGCAATCTAGAATCAAAAATAACTATTTCAGACAAGGACACATATAATGCGAAAGTAATAGTTTTGTTGGATTAGTCCCGAGAATTCTTACTTTGGTACATGAAAACAATATAATCAATGTACATACACTTAATATTTTATGTTTTCAATGCTGTATGCTATTTCATTTGTAGCTCTATTTTTAATACAATCTTAATAAAATATGTACGATAAATCTGTAGTTGTAGTTTAATAAAGGAGTTCTTGGAATTACAAAAATTACCAATAATTAATAATTAACCTTACTCATTTCTATTGGATTACTCGCTTTAACAAATGGAATGCTATGCATATTAAAATTAGTGAGTCAATTTTAATAGAGATTATTCATGGAAATGAAAATCTTACAGAACACTGTTTCTTAGAATATTTTCGCAATATTTCCTTAAACTTACTAAATCAATATCATGCTTATTCTAAGAAGTTCTATAATTTATGTGTGTAGTCATAATGTAGAATTATAGTTTTATGACAAAACAATGTGTATGCATTTTTAGAAGTTTAATGTAAACACAATAGTAAAACATGACATAATGTTTCGGAAAAAGTGTAAGTACTAGTCATAAAAATGAAAAAATATTAAATATGCATCAAAATTTTATAATAAGGCAAAAAAGTTTATCTAATTCTGAACATGTTTATGTTTAATTACATGTTACAAAATTTAAAACTTTTCATTTTATTTAAATATGTATTTCTCGACATTCTAATGAAATCGTTTGGAATGTTTTTATTATATAGCCGAAGTTTAGGCACCAATTATGCCTTCTTCAGGGAAATGTAAACTTACTAAGTAGAAAATTTTGAAGTGAGCTCAATTGTTCTGAAGATGAACTGTGTGGTAGATAATTTTCTAAAAATATATTTTTTGAAGACAATATACTTTTGTAATTCAACATTTTTCAAAATTTTCAAATTAGTAAGTTTACATTTGCCTGAAGAAGGTATAATTGGTGCCGAAACGTCGGCTATGGAATAAAAACATTCTAAACGATTTCATTAGACTGTTTTTTCTCCACGTTTTCCCAGTTTTTCATTTTATATTCGTATTTAATTGTATTATAGCAATATGGGGTCCCATAGCCGTGTGTCTGAGTGTTTGGTGGCGAATCTGGGGACTCGGTTTCGATCCCGACTGACACCAAAATTATTTCTAATTTCATATGGTAGAAAAGTGACCCCTGTGGTGCATTCTCCTCGCCAGAAATAATTGACCGTGTGGTGACGCCTGGGACACCCAGCAATGGGTGATACGAGGGAGTAAAGGTCGTGCCGTTGAAAACCACGCCGTCGATGAGTTCGTGCTGTTGAAATCTGTGCCGTTGAAAAGTTTCTCCCAAACCATGTGTAATCCTAACCGCTACACAGAGATAGGCATGTAAAATACGTCACGTATTATACGCTACTTTTTACGCGTAAAAAATATATATTTTACAATGACAATATTTGAGACATTTTATGTAAGTAATGTATAATATGTAAAATATAATGAAACCTAATTTTTGTTATGTAAAATCGAGGCAAAATATTTGAAGTATATTCTAGTATTTTTAATATATTTTAAATTTACTATTGTTTGGCCCCTAAACACAAAATTGATATTTGTAAACAACAAGCCACCACTAGTGTCGTTATAAAGAACTAAAATTAGACATTATCTTCGTTTTTTACTTACTTTACAAATTTAACGCATGTAAACGTAAAAAATACTTTTTTACGCGTAAATGCCTATACCTGCCGCTACACTGGCCACTGGCGATCCGCTGAGAGCCAATCGATACTTACATCCCTAACTTTTCAGGGAGGGCAAGAACTGCATTAGCCGTGATTTTAACTAGGATGGAGGAGGGGCTGGAATTTAATGTCGGACAAATGTTAGTTCCGTCAGACGTAATAGTGGAGGGAGAACTTTTGGACGGGGTGGTTTTCGACCGCACGGACAAAGTGGAGGGGATAAGTTTCGACAGCGTGCATTTCGACGGCACGTACTTATCGACGGCGTGGCTTTCGAAAGCGTAGCTTTCGGCGTCGTGGCTTTCGACGACGTGGCTTTCGACGGCGTGGCTTTCGACGGCGCGGCTTTCGACGGAGCGGCTTTCGACGGCACAGTCTGCTTCGATCCGAGAAGTGAAATACCGGAATGATATATATATATATATATATATATATATATATATATATATATATATATATATATATATATATATATATATATATATATATATATATATATTATAAAAGTTAAATTAACAAACACCGAAGTATTCTTTAAAAGTAGGTACCTAGGTAGTTACTTATTTTTCAATAATATGTAATTTGTATTATACGTAATACTTACGAATTAAATTTGGAATAATATATTTCTTTGATGGCGCTGGTATTACAAAGACAATCAACATTATAACTTGGTTTTCTAAGAATTTTTTAGTACTTGAAGCTACATCCAATATCCACTTCTTGGGAGGATAAAATAATGTCATAATAAATACTAGAATATACACAATTTTAAATTTATTGTAAAGAGATTGCTACAAAATATTTAATTATTACTGGAATGTTTTTTCAAAACCTGTATCTTAAAAGTTAATTTTCACGAAATTTTTAATAACGTAGTTGAAAATTTATGACGTATAAAATACGGTGTTAAAATGTTATTTCTAGATAAGTAATGAGGGAGGTGTATGTACAAGAAAAGGGTAATTTAATATGCAGAGTTGTATCATCCATTTACGCTGCTCGTATAAAACTACGCGTTCGTTTTGCACTTATTCAAATACTTTTTCCAAGCGATTTCATGAATGGAGGCAATTACTACGTCGTATAGATTAAGTTCATTTACAGGCCGTGAAACGCGCTGCACTTCTTGCAGTGGAACAAGAAGGTGCATTAATATTCCAACTCTTTTTTCTTTATCGTTTTCTCTCAGATTAGTTTCAGTGTGAATATTAATAATTTTAGCCTGCAAAAATTCTACTTGTAGGAGTTTTCTAAAGTAGTCTTCTTTCTTTTTATTCCATAAAAGAAGTGGATTCTTTATTAATTTAATATGACTTACAGTTTTATGATACTTTTATTTGTAATTTTTTTCGTATTTGTTTAATAGAAAATATTCCGTGCATTCACATAGTTTTTAGTAGATTAGTTTTGTCTAGAAAATAAGAAATATTTATTTTACGTCCGTAGTATTAATACGGGACTAGACGTCAACATGTGCGTCATTTTAACAATGCATAATGCATTTTAGTTATTTATTTCTAATGGTCATTTACGGAATAAGTTTCTTAAACTTCATACAAGATGAAATAACTCAACATGTATCCTGGAAAAGAATTTCCTTGTTTTTAACATGTTTCATGACATAAGAAAGGGAATAATCGAAAATCTTACAAAAATCTACATAAGTGGGAGTATAAAGATGTAAAAGTTACTTTACAGTGCAAACTAGTTCGGGAACAGAATTCATTAAAAAACTATTTTTCCTTGTAGAAGTTAATATTACGAACTAAACGTAGATAAAAATATACGGAATGTTTCAAGATTAAACTGCTAAATTTAAAATGTAAATAAAAGACGTAAAAATAGGTGGACAAGTTCATGTAAGCAAGTCTGTTCGTTTCGCTGATTTGCGTCTACGGTTTACGGCCGTGTCCGCATACTTTGTATTGATACGGCAGTAACCCGTAGACTCAAAGTAGTGCAACGAACAAACCTATTACAAAGACTTCGTATAAGAAAAATATTCACATGAGAAGGTGTAACTGGCGGACTGGCGCGGTGCAGACAGTTTGTTTTTATTATAATAATGAAATATTAAATACCTAATTTAAAAATTTTACTGTACAAATAAATCATATATTTTTCATAAATATTGTTCAACATGATGTTCTTGTACTACACCATTACATCACAGATGCATTGTAGCAGCACAACAGTGTGCCAATGTGTTTATTGCTTTGCAAACCTAAATTATTTTTCTTCTGTGTTAAAATATCATTAATTATTTTTTAGTATTTACATATTCACAACAAAATTTGAAATTTTCATATTTTTTTGTTATAGGTAACCAGAAACATTTGCTACTGTCCAATATAAGCCAAGGGTATAATATTGGGGAAATTTTGTATTTGTGAGACTTTGCTTACATGAACTTGTACACTAATTATTAGGTACTTTATTTAAATCTTAAGTTTGTTTTATATTGGAACATTCCGTATATTAATTTGGATTGTTCGTAACATAACTACTCAATGTATAAGTGATTTATAAAATTTATGTAAGAGTATATTAATTAACGACGCTATAATGGATACTCTTATTTCCGAGGATGAAGTTGGCAACACGAGCGAGGGAAGCGAGCAAGAGTACTAATCATCCCAGGTAATAATAGCCATTATAGCGAGTATACAATATTTTATCTATGATTAATGTATTACATAAACCTCAAACTAAATAATCCACACGACATATTTTTTTTATTTGAATTAGGTTAATATTGCAATGCATTGTGATGTAACTACGGTGCTGAAGGTATGTTATGTTGAATTTTTTTTTTTACATATTTTTTTTATTAAAAATATTCAAATTGGTGTATCCGGGAATAATGACTATTATTCCCGGGTCATTATTCCCTTTATATATACATAAGTATGTATATCTAAATTAATAAAAATAGTATTCAGTATAATCTAGTTCTACACGAATAAATAAATAAATAAAATAAATTAATAAAAATTAAATAGCGGAAGGTATTGTGTTGTGCACATCAGATTTTTTTATTATCTGGAGTTAAAGACAGGTTTAAAATAAATACAACATTTCGAGCAACATTCCTTTATGAAATTTAGACTTACGAGGAATTTATATTTCCAGCCTACATTTTTCATATTCAATTTATTTACGTTGGATAGGTTACAAGTAAATATATTTATGATGGTGGTCATTAACCTAAAACCTATTTATGCCCGATAAAACATAACAACAAAACTGAAACTCATTTAAGATTGAATGCAGCATAATGTACGTTGAGTACTCTTTTAATGACAATTAACTGACAATGAAGATTCAATTCTTGTGTTGAAGAGTAATGTCAGAGTGGTACAATGTATGAAACATTAAGCCAGGCCCGGCGCCGTTGTAGGACCCGAGTTGTTTATCGTGTGTAATGGTCTCAGCACGCGCAGCTGTTGTAAATTTATTTTACACCGCATGATTCCGTACACTGTAAACCGTAAACATCTGCATTACATCAATCTTGCTTCTTACACTGCCTACAAAATAAACATAAACAAAAAACCAAGTAAAACAAAACAATGCTGAGCACAACTTGCCTTCTTTGGAAAAGAGAATGTGTTAAGTGTTGATGGTAACGAACAACGTGAGATATTGCCCATCACTGAAGGATTCAAGCAGATTTATCTCGCAATAATGAAAGAAAGGGATATTGAATTGTTCTGTTTGGAAGGTAAATGGCGTATTATGTAGACATGTATATAAAGAAGATATGGCCTGCTTTTATGCTACAAGTTGAAATGTGGTAATAAAGTGATAAATTCCTACACGTCTGTTTCATATATTTTCATATAGTTTAAAACGTTCAAGTAATATATTACGTATACAATATGCAATGAAAATTTCTTAGCATGCCGTATGAATTCCAGGTTATTTATTAAATGGAAGTAATATTCGTGTATTACCTACTAGGAAAATATTTTGTTATTTCAGGAGAAATTAAAGCAAATCCTTTTGTGGTAACTGAGCTATTCGACTTTAGTCTTTAGTGAATTTATATTATCTTTTGGTATAATCATCAAAACCGAAAGAATTGCGTATAGGCTATTAACAATTCATTGGATGATATCTCGACATCACATATGAATCCATTTCTAATGTAATAATTTAGTATTTCAGGAATGTGTAAAGTGTTTCCTGGGAAATCTGAGATATAAAAATTATAGAATACAAAATATGAAAACCATGATATGGTATAATTTATACAAGATTGTGAAAATCATCGCCGGTAAAATATTTAGGCGTGGTGTGTTCCTATTTAATTCTTTAGTTGACACTTCACTCTTTACTTTGGGTCACTCACAGTTGTAATTTTATAAGAATAAACGATAAATAGGTTTTATGAAAATATATTCAGATTCTATATTTCTACTGAATTCTATAGTGTCTGAGTCATTGATGCCCAGTTGTCCCACTGACATAAAATTTAAACTTAATTTTATTCATTAAGGCCAGACCTCTTTGGTTAAAGTGACAGTTTATTAACCATTAATTAAGAATTAAACTGAAACTTAGAAGCGATGCGAACAACAGTTATAACTTACAGTTAGCTTTAACCAAAGGCCAAAGGTGGTAAGAACAATTTTGCAATATAACACCATGGGTTATCATCACTAACTGTCATTTTAACTAGAGGCGGTAGGACAAGGCCTGAATAAAACCTAGTTTAAATTTTAAGTATTTGTATAGTTTCCATAATCACGCTCGCTTTAAGACATTAATTAAAATTGCTTTAAGACTTGATTTTTAATTTAATGTAGAGATGGGCGAATATCATCCGTGAATACTCAAAAACCTCGAATATTGCGCAATATGTGTGGTCAACGCTGTTCAAAAGACAGGTATAAACTTTTATTGTTAACTACTTTTTCGTTTTTGTAGTTTTGTAATTATGTAAAGATAGAAAGGCTTCTGAACTAAAGTATCGCGGTATTCGAGTATTCGAGATATTCGAATATTCGAGATCCATTTAATATTCGAATTTGAATTTAAAAAAAACTGATTTTCGCCCATCTCTAATTTAAAGTAAAGATGCTCTCGAAAGTGCAAAAGTTTTATTATTAAAACGCACACAACTTTAATTTTAATTTAAAGTGTTAAAGTGAAGATAATACACCCAAAGAAATTTTGCTTTAATAATTATGGAATTGCAGGTTAAATATACTATAGTATATTGTGTTATTAAGAGTAAAAGTGATATTTTGTGTGGCGACACACAAAGACACTTTTATTCCGAATGACACATTAATGTTTTTTCAAACGCACTATACTTTTCTTTTTATTCGCTAATTCTATGTAGTTTCTATGGATATTTATTTATTTTATTTCTACCTTGTGAATCAAGTCACAAAAAATGCCATTTCTACGACGTTTAAAAAAAACAATTTTGAGTAGGTATTTAATACGTGTCGAAATTTGAGATGAAATGAGATCTAAACCGATTTGCAGATGTTGAAAATTTTAGAGGAATTTCATATGTTTGAGTTGTTAGTAAGTCGCGAACCGCTCAACGGCAAAAACCGTCTATATTCTGTTCCATTTAAGCCATTTAGTAGATAACGCTCGCAGTTTTAATTAGCCGAAATTACATTGGGTAAAATCGTTTCTTGTCTCCAATTTCAGCCAATCAGAGAGGTCAAATTCCCTATTCTCTACAATACTGAATGGGTAAAATAGAACAAGGTATAATACATGACATGAAGGATTTCATGCTGAAATCAAATTTTCAAACCGGATTATCGTATTTTTAACCGGATCAGAGTTGTGGATGAATTTGTAGGAAAGAGCTGAACCTAATATTGTTAATTTTTTGAGTAATTTAAATTTCTATCATAAGTTGTTATTCTGGTTAACTATTTTGAACATAACTCTTTGAGAGATCATCCTAGGCAAAAGATGGCGGCAAAATCCGGGGTAGCTAAAGGGTGTAAATTAGTATGTCTTTTCGGAGGTCCCAATAAAGAGAATAAAATTCACGCCAGCTTGTTACCAATTATTTCTTCAATAAACACCTTGCCGACTGGCCTACCTACAGATAATTATTTGTTAAATTTAGAAAATAGATTTTAGAAATATTTGATCTAAAACCATATAAATGATTAAAATTTTGCACCCCTGAGAATTTAGCGCCCGTGGCGTGCGCCACTTTGCCACGGCATAGTTACGGCACTGTTACTGAGCTTGTTACTGAGAGTCTTTGAAACGGTATTTATATTTTGTATGATGGTGAATTTCATGTGAAAAATTTGATGATGGATGAGTAAGAAATATTGCTTTGATTGGAAAAGGCAACGGAAGTTGTTTTGATTGGATGATTCAGATGTTTGGGTTTGGATCTAAGGGTAGTTGATAGGGATATTCTGATTTAGGAGTGACTCGGTTTTAGTAAATACTCGGTTATGTTAATAGAAATAAAAACAATGAAATATGAAATAACAAGTAGATAAATCGATACAATATACACTATAATAAATCATACATAAAATAAGGTATACTTATAGGTTATAAAATGTCAATAGGTATAATTAGAAATAATTAGTAGGTACGTAGTCTTTATTATCGCCAATAAAATTTTATGTAGATTACATTTAATATACAAATTTTCTATATTTTATGATTATACCTGCTGTTATTTTTGGAAAAGACATTATTACTTATTAGTGACGTATTTTATGATCTTCGTTTTAAATAGAGCATGTTTAAAATTCTATTTGTTTCCAGATTATTTGAAATTTTTGAAATAGTTAAAATTCTTCAATGTTTACCTAAGATAAAATAACTGGTAATATTGACAGATACGTTAAAATATTTAGAAAGGTATTCTTGGAATTTTTACTCAAAATTGATGCATTTAGTTTTTTAAATTTCTCAAATTTTTCCTTGTATGAAATTTACCAATACTTTTCACCGTCTACATCAGATAATTCACAAATTTCTTATCATCCGCCGGACTAAAGTAAAAAGTATGTTGTGTTTGCTTTTAAGGCCGTGGAGAATGGAGATAGAAGAAAAAATATTATCATTGGCTACATTGAAAGGCTTGCATTTGTGATGCCCAGCCGTCCAGTCGACGCTATCGCAGAGGAAGTGGTTATCATTCAAAACTCTGATGAGTCACAACAGAACAGCAATGGATCTGCCTACGTGACGCAGAGATCTATCCTACTCAGGGTTCATGCCATTAAGAATACGTTAGTTATGATACACAATGATAGGGAAAATCGTTTTTTAAATGTGTTTCTGATGTACAGAATGAAAGTTCAACATATGGAATTTTCTTTAGTCATAGCATGAGTCTAATGTTTGTATAATAAATGGTTAGGATATTTTATCGTATACGTGGAGGTTATAACAGGAATTCCGCATTTGTATTAGAATTTATACTTAGATTTCAATGGTATATTATGGTGTGGAAATTGTTAATTTACAAAGTTTACAAAGAATATATGCAGTAGTTTTTTAACTCCAGGAACACAGTGCTTATTTTTGATTAATAGATATAGGAGTGTTTTTTGCAAGAATGCTAATTATGTGCCACCCATTAATTTATTTTATTCGTTTTTGTTAAAAGATTAATTAAGAAAGGTAGAAAAAATAAGAATATATTAATGTCGATCTTAGTATTACCGTATTAACAATATGTCAGATAACAATTACTTGAAATTTAAGAAATTTTAAATAACTTATTACCAGCTCTCTTAGTGTACAGGAAATTCAGATAATACGTACATATGAGTTCATAGGGTCTCGGTGGAAACTCTAAGACGATGATACAAAGTCGATTAAATTACTCAAAAGAACTACTCAATAATTAACGATTAAGATAAAAAATATTTTTTAAATCATATCGACGTTAAATTTTATTAATATGGATAAATTTTTACCACTGTTGTACAGATTAGCTAATTTTAATCGATAGAGTAATGAAAAATACTAGACCCGTATTTTTTAATTTTCTCAAATAGATCTTTAATAATGAAAAAATTGCAATTATAAATGATATCGTTGAAAACGAAGCTAATTTACCCCAACTCGTCCCTCGCCCAGTGATGTATGCAGTTCACTTCAACGGCCGTTTTCATTTTCACACTAGCATCTAAACGTCTAAGTGACATTTAAAGATAACCTGAAATTTTCAAAAGTATATAAACATGTCGAAATGTTGTCAACGTTTTTTGTGAATAATATGCAATATATTCAGTGGCTTAGGTGCGGTTCTGTCTCAAATTTCTACAAAGTGAAAGAAGCTCAGCTGATGGCGCGAGGATAACTTCAGGCCAAATGTCAATTATAAATGAATAAAATGACATAATATTAATATAATATGGCATTTCTTTCAAATATTTAAATATATAATTCTCAATTTATAGTCTAGATATTTTTTTCTTTTAGAATTTTTTTATCCAAATAATACGACTCTGAATGTTATGTTTTTGCAACTTTTTAAAAATATCATACTTTAAGACAACTTTATTTTACAAAAAAATGTAAAATAGAAATAATTTAATCATACAGATAAAATAGACTACTATCCATTTCAGAATTATAGTCAGTTGAGTTTTAAACTCAATAACTTGTTTTAAAAAAAATTAAAAATTACGAAACACTCTTTCAATTATGGATTGTTTATTATTTAATGTTCATTAATTAATATAATAAAAATGACAATATTTAAAAAATGACACCCATTCTTAGCCTTTTTATTAATATGTTGTGAATATTTTCAACGTTAATTTGTTTTCGATTTATTTATATTTTGTTGATAACAACTAATAAAGTAAAAGTGTTAGATCTCAGCTTCTATTGATAATTAAGAATTGAAATTTGGCATGTTCATTCAAAATACAGTTTTTATATAAAATATTAATAAATTTTTATTTGAATTTGGTTAGTTTAATATTTGTTTTTTTTTACTGTTTTCGCCCATGAACGCATGGTGCGTCCTTACAATTCAAACTCAATTGACTATAATTATGATGGATAGTATGCTTGTTCGATTTAAACATACAACATTTATTCTTACAAAAACGACCTTTTTGTATACACTTGTACCTTCATCGGATCTACAAGCATTAAAAAACAACATAACATTATGAGCATTATTACATTAGGTATAAGATCTTACTTGTAAGTGTGATAATGCTTATGTTAAAGTTATTTTGTTTTAATTTGTTTTTGAATCCTTGAAAAGTCTGATGTAGGTGTAAGTGTATACCTAAACGTCGGTTTTGTAACAATACATGTTGAATGGTAATTTTTAATACCTAATTCAAAATTTATATTTAAACTTAATTTATAAATATGTAGAAATTCTTGAACATTTATTAAAGTTAGCTAGCTACAAGTGATACTCAACGGAGACTTCAAGGATAATCGATTACGTTCTGGTTAAAGATTTCTTTAAATTTATTTTTGGTTCAATTCTATTTATAAAATTTAATGGAAAGATTATACTTTTAATGTAATTAAAAACATTAGTAAAGTAAAATATAAAATGATTCACTTTTAGTGGAATAAGTAGTACTTGTTAAGCATTTCAACGTATCTTGATTTTTGGTTTCGCTTTACATTCATGTGTGGTCTCTTTTAAAAGTCAATGTATTCTCAGAAAAAAGAATGACAAATCGTTATACTGGTATGTTTAATTTTAATTTACATTAAAATATTTTTATTTTATACATATGGTTTTGTATTCTATATTTGTACAGCTTCAAAGAATCATACGTCAGTATATTATAATAACAATTTATTATCATTATGCCAATATACATTGTATTATAATTAGAATGGTGTATTTTGTAAATATTAATTTGTTTTATAATTCTTAATGTTTTTATATGCTTGAATCACTCCACAAAAAAATGAATAATCTTTAATGAATATGTAAAGCTCACTACAGACTATGCGTGTATTCGCGATTCGTGATACGTCATTTGTCCGGTTCGGTGTAGTTCGTAGTCATTCGTAAATCAAATTCTACAGACTGTTCGTGTACTCGGGATTCGTGATGCGCGTTGGCATAATTCGTCGTGTTCGTATTAATTCGCTGGAGTTTGTGAACAAACCCTACAAACTATGCGGTATCGTAAATTCACTTTCGGTATACAGTTTTCTGATGCTCCAAAAAAATGAAAAGCAACGATGATCTGACAATAGCTAGTGCTATTTTTCTTATCATGGAGCAAAGGAAAACAAGAAATCAAAACCAAAAAGAAAACAATACAGCTTGTGAACAGATCACTCGTATTCTTGTTAGGACTCTTGTTTTTAAAATCATGAAAACAAACAATATATCATATACGGGACTGGAGATGCTCTAGAATTAATAAAATATAGAATAACCACACGAAGTAGCTCACACTAAAGAACTGGTTTGCATCAAACGCGAACTTTGTTGAATCATCGATTCGTGTCAATGCGCGGCCTTTGGTATTCGCCAATTTACCGCCTCCAAGAGCGAATCATTGTGAACATGCGAACCATGTTGTTTACGAATCCATTTTGAACGAACAAGTCACTACACACTTATTGACAAAATGCTCATAGTCTGTAGCGAGCTTTATAATATAATAATAACATTAACTATATTTTTGGCAGTAATAGTTATTAACATACCTAGGAATGTTATGCACATCATAACTGCCGCAGATGTAATTTTGAAATCCTAACTCGTAGAGCGAGGATTTTAAGACATCTAAGGCTTGTTATGATAATAACATCCGTGGTTTGTTCAATAGTTTATCGGTTTCAGAAAATTAAAACATTATTGATAAATATCATTTTTTGAAATTCTCTCATTAATGGTACTTTCAGATTGCTATGGTTAACAGAACAATTATCTTGACATATGTCAATGTGACAAATATTCAAATTATGTGCTTCATTCCTCATGTTTATTACTGTAGAATAAAGTAGACCGTATTTAGATCGATAGACTAACGTTATCTGTAGATATTAATGAAGAGCATTATATTTTCATTTTATTTTATTTTCATTTTGTAGACCGTTGTTGACAAGTCAGTATGGTAATAATATTACCATACAGATACTACTATGTAAACAACGGAATAATATCCTGAAACCGGTACATTCTATTAAATTAATCGTATATTATATTTGAGAGCGTACAAATTTCGTAAAAAAAAGTAGTATACATACATACAGCATAAAATATCTTGTCTTCAAAAGTAAAATATCTATACACTCAATTTTAAAGTTTTTATCCATTTTATTATACGAAATGTACAGTGTTTTCATCAATTCTAATATTAAATAATTTTTCCTTTGTTTAAATTTACAAAAGTAGGTTGATAACTAAGTAATAACTGTATATGTACGGTAATATTATTACAATACAGACTTGTCAACAACAGTCTACAAAATGAAAATAAATAAAAATGAAAGTACAATGCTGTCCATTAATAGAATCAGATAACGTTAGTGCATCTTTCTTAACACGGTTTACTTTATTCTAAAATAAGAAACATGATCAATAAAGCACTTAACTTGGATATTTGTCACATTGAAATATGTCAAAATAATTGTTCTCTGTATCATAGCATTCTGAAAGCAGTATTAATAAATGAATTTCAAAAAATAATATTTAATAATAATGTCTTAGATTTTTACAAACTGTTAAACTATTGAATAAACCACGGATGTTATGAATCATAACAAGCCTTAAGGTGCATTCATAAATGAAAATTAGGTTTATGGTTGTTTAGGTTCAAGTAAGTCATTCATAAATGTAAGTTTAAATTACCTGAAAATTAGTTTTGATATGTACAGCCATCTGCGATTAAAATATTGGTACTGCAGTACTCAACAAAACACCTGCGCGTGAAACTGTTATTCGCTTGGCATTCTTAGTTAAATTTCAGCAATTAAGTTATGACAGTCTCCATGTTCTTCTCGCATTTGTTTAAAAAGCCGAATCTACTAAGTAGATAATAAATAAAGATGGGTGTATATATCTATATCATTTCAGACTCGCTCTCATTGGTGAAGTGCACCTTCAGATGTCTTAAAATACTCGCTCTACGAGCTCGGATTTCAAACCGATATCTTCGGCAGTTATGATACCCATAACATTTCTAGGTATGTTAATCTTCTTCTGCGGAATTGAGTCTAACATGCAAAATTCATACATAGTTAGTTTTTTTCATTTGTCCATTTTTTAGAGGAATATGTACCTACATATATTTTTTCTGCAATCGACTAAGAATAAGTATTTTCCGTGCAATTTTTCAATTCTGAAAGTAAACATTTATTACGTTTAATGCTAACAATTGTATTTTTTAGTCTAGCAGGTATTGATATTGTAATACTATATTTTCCAATAAACGTGTAATGATGGCTATAAATAAGGAGAATGATACTACGACACAAGTCATAGGCGAGCGCTGTAATTTCCCGAATAAGTTATAGTTATTAGACGCGAGTAGAGTACTATACTTTATCTACGATTTTTCAGTATTCAATAGGAAGTTACACTTTCCTCCATTAACAGTGAATTATAACTTTTATTTAAACAGAAGATTTCATGAATATCATAACTTATATCAAAAACAAATGTACCTACGTATAATTCTGCATAAATTCAATTAATTAATGTACAGATTTTAATATTTATTTTCTGTTGTATTTATTTTTGTTGTTCTACTTCTACCTAAACATAATTTTCATTATATTATCTGTAAGCAGCAGGTAGCAAATACATATGAATCAGAACATTATATTTAATAAAGTAATATAAAATATTGCTTGTTTCAAACTTTTTTCTTCTTTTCAAGATTCCTTTTCGTTTCCTCCACGTGGGTTTAGTCTATCAGGGACGGTTTTTATATTTAGCCACGGTCAGTTCAGTTCCCTCTCCGACAGTTTTCTTTGTCAAGGTTGAATTCTTAGCAAGTTGCGAATGCTTCGTCCCGCGACCCGCGTATTTGCATATTAATGGCGAGATAAACACTGAGTGTGATGTAACTGACACCAACTCGTGACATCACAGCGAAACTGAGAGTGACGAGAGGCTTCGGTTTCGGTCTTCACTGGCCTGGCTAGCTTGGGAATTTTATTTTGTAGGTTGGCATGGTATGGTGCTAACATGTAGGTTTAATTATGCAGGATTGTAGGTTTAGTTTATGGAAATAAGGTTAGATTAAGAATGGATTTATGAATGGGAAGTTTGGGATGGGAATGTGTAGCCGGTCTGTTTCAGCTTCAACCTACAATGTTATTTTTTTAAATTAGAGGTTGAGGAGAGATATGTGACTTTTAATTGATTCTGTTGTCTTAATAAAGAATGTCTAAATTTTAACTAATTTCAGAGTAGAAAAATATATGTATTTTGCCTTATATGCAACTCATTATCGAAGATGTAATAACGTACCAAGTTATAATAGTTTATTAATATTTCTCGTCATTTAAAACTATTTGAATATAAATAACTAGACAATGATTAAAGGTATATATAGTCAGTAACATATGCATATGGAATTTAGCCGTATTCATGGCGATTAGTTAATCACCTACGATTAATGTAGGTTAGAATGATTATATGAATATATTAGGTAAATATTTAATGCAGATATTTTTTAATTTTTAGTTATTTAATCATGGCAATTTGAATTACGTGGCTTAAGTTTCTCATTAAGGGGGTCCGGTACTTATCTTTTGATATTTTTTTGTTACTCTTTTCAAATATACAGGGTGTTTACTTGAAATTTCTCATATAGGTAATACAATATTGTTACTTTTTTTAAAATTTGGAGTAGTACCTATCAATTTTAAAGGAAAGTTATAAACACAAAACTTGTTTAGAATTAAAAACTACATAATATGAGATTAGAATAATTAGCAATTTTTACTTACGAAGAAAATAATAAATAAAATTCGCAATTTACAGCATATTTTAGAGTGCCATGGAATATGTGATGTTTTCTTCGTTATTAAATCTGCCAAAGTTAAGAAATATTTGTACCATGGCATTCAAATATACGAGGGGAGTTTTTCATGTTATTTACCTAGCTACGAAAACATAATACTATCGCGACAATTTTCTTATGTCAAGTTTCTGTTTCTGTGTGACATAGTGTCATCTCCAAATGTGGCTCGAATCGCTTAAAATTTCTCATTTTTATATCAGTTTAAAGAAACGAAAATGAGTGATTTGAAACTTAAACTTAGAAGCATCGTAAAATTTATATCGAAAGAAGCCAGTAGCCCGAAGGATATCCATGAGAGAATGATGGCAGTGTATGGAGAAAACAGCTCGTCCTATTTCCAAGTCAAATATTAGTGCAAGCAGTACAAATGGGGCAGGGAATCCATTCATGATGACCCAAAGTGTGGAAGACCTCTGCAAGCATGAACTGAAGAAGTTATCAACAAAGTTGAAGATTTGGTATTGACTGACCGCCGAACAAATGTTTCAGTTATTGCTAGAGAAATAGGAATATCAGAAACGAGTGTTTTTAAAATACTACACGAAGATTTGGGAATGTGCAAATGAATTCCCAGAGTGCTCAGTCCCGAACAAAAACTAGGTAGACGACAAATTTGCGAGGAGAATTTGACTGCTTTATACCAAGATGAAGACTTTTTCTACAGAATTATAACCGGGGATGAGACCTGGGTACACCATTTTGAACCTCCCAAGAAACAGGAGTCCATGCAATGGATTCATAAGGGTTCTCCACCACCCAAAAGCGCGAAGACACAATGTTCTGCGGGCAAAGTGATGGTCACAGTTTTCTGGGACGTGGAGGGTATTCTTTTAATTGAGTATATGCCAAAAGGGACTACAATAACGGGGAATGTTTACAAAGGCAAAATTAAGAACTTGAAAGCGGCTATGCGCGAAAAAAGACCCCACAATTATGCTCAGAAAATTCTGCTTCTGCACGACAACTGCAGGGTGCATAAAGTACGAATTGTTCAAGCAGTAGTCAATAAATGCGGCTTTCAGGAATTACAACATCCGCCATACAGGCCTGACCTCGCCCCCCTGTGACTATTATCTTTTTCCAAAACTCAAAAAACATTTGAGAGGGCGTCGCTTTTTATCGAATGATGATTGGAAAACGCCGTGGAGTCGTATTTTGCAGAATTTACAAAAAGATTTTCTTTTTTTTTTGAAGACTGCTTTATTAGAAGAACGTTGGAATAAGTGTTTTAGTGTTAACGGTTCTTACGTTGAAAAATAAATTTTTATTTGTTCTCTAACTCGTTGTTTTCATATGCTGCATGTGTATACTGTAAATTACAAATTTTAATAGCGTTTATAAATAATTTTAAATTATATGACTTCAGACTTTACCAGTTACAAAAATATTTTGAAATACAGAAGGGACTAATTTGGTTCTTGTAGAATTACAAATGTAAATGCTTATATTTATAAATCAAACAATATGGCACCATAATCCAGAAGCTTCAATAAATGCACGTGTTCGATTTTTATGGGAAACATTTTAATTGTAATAAATTTGTTGAAAAATATGTCTCCATGCTCTGAGGCATTTTAGGAATATAATATTATATATCTGATATGTAGGGGACTATTTTTTAAGTAGAATATATGTTACGGTTACAACTCTATACTCTTAATTAATGGGAATATGGTATATAAAAAAGAGATAGAAGATATATGCGCAATACGGATTTGCGCATGGTAAGAACAAATGGCGGGAGTCATGGATACGCGCTTCAGAAAAGATCCATGGCGTTTGTTTTTAAAAAATTTAGACGTAAAATGAGAGAAAAGTCTCAGATAACTTTAAGAAACTTCTTGAGAGAAATTACAAAAGCTTTTATTCAAGCTAAAATATCTTTAAAATTCCTAACTCGGAGTAGACTATGAACAGAGAAACGTATGTCTGATCAATATTCATTTCAAAAATCAAAATGTCAAAATTGATCTTGAAATGTAATTTTAATCAGAAAAGGCAATAAAGAAGGATACAGTATATTGACATTCGCCGTTTTCTAATTTGTATTTCTAAAATAAGATTCAAGAAGAAAATCTTTGATTTCTTTCGAAAACTTGACAATATCTCATGACAAATTGACATTTAATTAAATATTTTTATATTGACATACGTTTCTTTGTTCATAGCCTACTCCGAGTTAGGATTTTTTTAACACTGTATTATTTAAATTACATATCGTAATGTCATGTAAGTTATCATGTCTGAGGTATCTTAATGTATGTCGAATGGCGCCATATTATGTAAGTTTAAATAAAATTCAACATAAATTAACACAGAAACACGTACTTTTTCTTATTTAGTGATAATAATGTGTAATAAGGAACTATTATTTGCTTTTATTTGGTATGTCTTTAGATAATGAAAGTTATTTATTTATCATGTGTGGCAATGTAATCGGACTCAATTAATTAATTGTATTTGTATATGATTTATGTATAGAAAAGATTTTTTTTTTGTTATTTCGCGTAGTTTGTCTTGTAAAGATAAAACTTTGTCAATTAATTAATATTACACTTTCTTGATTGGTTACTTTTTATTCTATTATCGTCAAACTGTAGAGATAAGATTTTCTAAATCCAGTTCTTGTGTATTTCTTTAACTTGTAATGTTTGATGTGCTGATAACGATTGTCGTTTGTCGTTGTGTGCATGTGAGAATTATGTCATAGTTTGGGAGCATAAAATTTGCAGGATGAGTTATGGCGCTTGTGCAGGTTCTTTAAACCGCGACTGGAAATGACGTAACCGCCGGCCGGCAGCGGCGGTTGCTAACTTGAAAACGAATGTTTGCAGATTCGTTAGCCAAATTCAGCGCCAAGGCCGTGGGTCGTACACCAATATGTGGCCGACGAGTAGTTTATACTCCAGTGACCCTCAATAGATGGAAAGGAACTCTTTTTTTTCTAAACAAAATTACGTGGGCGTACATACAGGGTGGTGGCGGTTAGGGGTGAACATAGGGATTTAACATGGGATTTTAGTTTTTTGCAATTTCCTGCTCTCCTGTTCTTTTTACGGCAAAAACTGTAGAGTACAAAATTGTTCAGAATTAAAAATTGCATACTAAAATGTATTTACATTTATTATTATGTTTTTGGTTTCTTCACAATTTTAAAAAGAAATTTCAAAATTTCTGTTATTTTGTAGCAATAGCCATGGAATTTATTTTTTTCTGGTTTTCAAAAATTATTTATAAAAGTCAACCATGCGTTAATCTAACTTAAAAATTAATTAAAAACAAACAACTTTTAATTTTAATACGCATTTTTTATTAGGTACCTATATCATTTAATAATAAACCAATTCCAAATGTATCAACTACGTAGAATTTTTATTTATCATAGCCAATACCATTTCTTCATTCACTTCGTTATAACGTCTTCTATTATTATTATTTCCTTCATTACCTTCGTTCACAGCTAAACTAGCTGTGTTCTCGTGTGTCCTCAATGTTTTTAACAAGTTTAGAAATTGTTGCTATAATAGGAATTGGTGTATTTTCGTACTTTATGGAAAACAAACCACGTACCTATTCTTCTAAAACTATTTCCATCACAATAATTTTTTATAATGAAAACTTGTTCCTTAATAAACATTCATTAAATTAACTTTTTATTAGAAAAAATTTCAAAAATTATTATGTTTAAACATTTGAGTTATAAGTCATGGCTATTGCTACAAATTAACAGAAATTTTGAAATTTCTTTTTAAAATTGTGAAGAAACCAAAAACATAATAATAAATGTAAATACATTTTTGTATGTAATTTTTAATTCTGAACAATTTTGTACTCTACAGTTTTTGCCGTAAAATGAATAGGAGAGCAGGAAATTGCAAAAAACTAAAATTCCATGTTAAATCCCTATGTTCACCCCTAACCGCCACCATCCTGTATATTGTTTGGGTCGCGTGGCTATATGCGTTAGGTGATTGGTTGCGATTCGGACGATTCGGTTTCGAATCCGATCTATGTCAAACTTAATCTTGAAAATTGTCCCAAAAGTGACTCAGTGGTACTTATTAAACGTCAGCTTGCACTATTCGCAATCGAAATTAACGATAGAGGCGCTGATTTTCGAAACAAGATGGCCGCCATACGATGGGTTTGACATATGACAGTTCACATTGTTCACTGTGTTTCGTTGACTGTGTATACAAACTGAGTTTAAAAACTTATTTATATATGAAGGCGATAAGTTAAAATATTTAATTATTAATTACTACACTACAAACTCAGCTGTCATTTATTTAATATGGCGCTTGTACGATTGATTTTCGTAGTACTGATTTGCGCCACTAGAGGGAAATTTTTTATCTACGATTGCGAATAGCCCGGAATGAAAACGGTAACGAAGGTTTTTGTCAACACATGGGAAAACGGAATTGTTTTCAAAATCAAGCCTGCGTTTCTTGGCGCTTTGTTTCTTTGATTTTGTCACATGAAATTCCTTAACTGTCAAATTATAAAAGAAATTATTACAAAATCTAATTATACGCCTAGTTTTATGCGTTTTGAAGATTTTGTATGGTAAGTTAAATAAAAAATTATTGCTTTTGTAACATACCAATAATATTTGATTATTTTTAGCAAAAATGTCAAGTAATGAGCAAAATACATTTTTTAAATAGAGAAAGTATAATCTAAAACTCGTATGGAATAGTATTTCTGCCACTCGCGAACCGTAGACCTCGCTTACGGCTCGGCCTACAAACTTTTCGCTCGCACGGAAATTATCTATTCCATCAGTCCGTAATGTAAATACGTAACATGTTGATAGCCACTGGCATATAGATAGTAAAAGTTAACATCATCTGTCTGTGCTAATATAAACGTATGCTATAAATACATGCAAACTTAACAACTGAATATTTAAATGTAAGTGGAAAAATGACAGCATGATCTAACGTTTGAATTATGTTATATTAATTTCATATTTGTAATAATTTCGTAATATCTCCAATAAAAACTAAAATATTTTTGTATCCAGGTATAGTGTTGTTACAATAAATAAAATAGTAAATAATAAAGAACAAACTGCGGGAAATTTCGTTAGCGTTCAAAGTATTGTACTTAAAAACGACATGACATGATGTTTTGAATTTTTACAGCGAATTTTTTATGTTTCAAAACAACAATATTCTCATTATGTACGAATGCAAACTTACGAAAAAGTTTTCATTTAATAAAAAATGTAATCAAAAATGTTTTTTCTACCGATCTATTAAAAGTAGGCTTTTTAATGTTTGTTTTTATGACGCCAGTGTTAAAAAGTTACAAATCGTTGTTACATTTAACGCTAGTGTTAAAAGTAAATTAGTTACCATGGTAATGACGAATGAAACAACTAATCGACATTTTTGACATGTCAAAAAATGATTAGAAATTGAAATGAAAAAATAGTGTATGAGATACTTGTTAAAAGTGTTTTTATTATATTCGAAGGTTTGGATCACTCCGCTTCGCATCGTGTCACAAACTTCTCACAAAACAAAATATCACTTTTTCATGAATAACTATTTTCTACGGTCGTTGTCAAAGAATTACTTGTTTTGACAATTAAAAATAAGCCTTTATTAAATGCTCGGAATGTTTTTTTTTTATTTCACGTTCACGTTACTAATGGCAACACATAATGAAATATGAACTATTATGAAAACATCGTGGTTCTGAAAGAATGGTGCAAGTAATTAATTTCAATAAATATTTACGTTTGTCAAGTGTTTACATTTACAAAATATATCAGTGTTAAAAATTGACAATCCATTGTTACTTTTAATACTAGTATTAAGTGTTAAAAGCGATTTAGTTACCTTGGTAATGACGAATGGAACAACAAATTGACATTTTTGTCACATGCCAAAAAATGTACGTGTTAAAACTGATTTTATTTTGTTCGAAGGTTTAGAGCATTCCGCTTCACGTTGTGTTCCAAACTTCCTTTTCACAAAAAAATGTCACTTTTAAAACTTATGTCATAAATAACAATTTTTTAAATAGTAATCCCTTATTACAAATTTCTTGTGTGTGACATACTTTGTGAAAACCAGTATATTTACCTAGTTTTAAATTCGCAGAGATAAAAACAAAAATATGATAACTTAATACAAAACATTCGTTTTGGTCTTAATCACAATTAATGATAGGTTAGAAAACTAAGAAGATATTTCAGAAAACAGTTCTTGAAATGTACAGACTGACGTATACTCTGTCTCATGGAAACCGAAAGGATGGCCATAAACCGCTTAAGTATCCGTATACTATAAAAATACAAAGAAACAGTTTAGTGCGGGATACCATCCAACTCTGTACAAATCAGTGACCGTATTCACAATCTTATTTATGAGGGGTAGAAATTTGGATTTCTTTATCACCTTAAGTGAGAAGCGTTTTAAAGGTTTATGTCTATCCTTTGGGTTTTGGTGAGACAGAGTATACATGTATATTGTAACTTTTTTATTAAATTGGGTGAAGTGTAAATATTAGACAATTATTATTAATTAAAATAAAAGTTTATTATAACGATAAATAGATATTAAATATAATTGAAAGATGATAAAAATAACAAACACTACGATTGAACAAATATTAAACACTAATTAAGACTAAGAATATTATAAGACACTTAATCACTAAGATTATTTATTTAAACAATATGTAGCTCATTTATTTATACAACTATATTTATTTATGTTTACTACTTGTCGACTATCTGTTTATATCACCAACTATTTAACACGCGACGCTTATTTATATCAGACTGTCCAATGCCTTCGCTAACAGTGCTTATATATTCCGGCAATTGTATTCGAGAATTTACTAGAACACTATTCTAGATAAAAACTCAAACACAATAGGTTACATCAACCGCGTAATTTAGCAGGTTCCGACAAGTCTGTTGCGTCATCGCTAAAAATAGACACTAGCTCGTCCCTGCTACAGCGGCGGGGGACAGCGGCGGCGACAGTGGCGGCCACGACGGGCGCTGCACATTACAATATTATATAGGTACAAGTAAACAACTTGAAAATATCGGGTAATGAAGTATGTGCGTATTTTTGAGCAGTAAGTACTTTCAAAGAATACTTCATTTTTTCTGTGTCTGTTAATTAAACTTCTAGAATAATTACATAGAAATTATTATTACTATGAAGCAATTAAAGCATTTTTTTGTTTCTTTCTTTGTTGTGGTATTACAACACCGAGTTTGTCTCTAAATAAGGCGGCGGTCTCACTGACCGAGTAGTATCAATCGTTTGCTGCCGAGCATATTTCAAACACGTGTATTCTAATGGCGTGTGTCGCATTGGGCCATCGTTTTCTATCGACTGCCGCCAATTTCACTTTTAAATTGATTTGAATTTTGCTCGATGCTCGATGCCTTAACACATGCGTAGATGTATATACATAACCTCTTAATTTGGTTAAGATATCATTCAAATTTAATTTGATTTGACACTGTCAAACAGAAGTGTTCGTGAAAATGGAAACAACAAAAGTTATTGAGAAAGAGTGAAGTATGAGTGAAATTAATTTATTTAGATTAATAGATTTAGACTTTCTCGACACCAAACGATGTACGCAACTCGATCAGTGTGACCGGATCATCAATTTTTAAATGACAAGTCACGAGTCGATATTACACTATTCGACACGACTTTCCCAATGAGACCGCCGCTTAATTCGCCAAGACTTGGCCGAACTATATAATTTTCAAAATTCTACGTCACAGTGGTTATGGTCATATCGCAAACTTTATTTAAGTACTAAAATTAAGAATGAAATATTTTAAATTTTGTAATAATAATTCCTAGGTTTATAAGATGTTCCGAATTTGTTAAAATACCCTGAATTATACAAATTGAGTGTAAATTTTTGTTTATGTTATAGTTTTGATTTCGCAATGAAGCGATATAAATATTATTTACTAAAAAGAGAATATTATTTCCATACTAATTAACATTATATAATGAATTACGAAAACAGTATAAGGGACAAATAATCAGTAGACATTATAATTTGTTCTTAAAATATCAACATATTCTGCAAAACTTGAATACCCGTTTACACGCTCAGTTGTTTGTGCCAACCTTATGCCAAATATCTAGGAACACTGATTGTACTGAAACTAATGTTTTGGCTTATGCAGGCTTCAAGTTTCCGTTCACACACGATTTACTTGCACATATTTTGTTTATGAATCAGCCGTTTTGCTTAGTTGCATGAGAGAGTATACCTAGCCTTAAAAATGGCACAAATTTATATTTTATTTTTGTCAAATTGTTAATTTGGTAGAAAAAAAAATACCAACTGAGAATAATTTTCAAATTAGAGTTCTACTTTTCGCCATACGTGCTACACAATTAACATTTTTGCAAAAGTAGCCCATTTACAAACTAAATCCTTAATGATATGCAAATCACCACAAAAAGATCACAATTCTCCGACACCCCGTATGCCAAATCCAGTTTCATACGTGCATAATTGTTGCGGAGCGCGTGGGTTTTCACTCTGCTGCTTTCACCTCTATCATTAAATTCTGTAAGGTTGAGAATCGTCTGCGTTGCAGTGTCCAGCCTCAGCATCGTCAACCGGTGCAGCTGGCGTGTTTATCACTTTCTCTCGCTGGAAATTCTCAACGCACGTGACTTCAAACTCACTAATTGCATCGAACCGAAGGAAACCACGCTAAAACGGAATGCATAGTTGGAAAGAGCACGTGAAAATGCATAATGTGGAATATTTATATTGTTGTTTGGATTCAGGTTAGAATTGATTTTGATTGTTGTGTTTTGTTGCAGGTATGGCCGTATGATATTTGGAGTTACTGCAGAGGTTGATAAAGATTGGCTCACAAAAGGTTTGACTAATTTTACTATTGAAATACGCTTAAAATATCTGTGATAGAGCGACATTACTTAGAATTGAGGTTAATCCTACGTATGACTTGTAAAAGTTAGCGGTGCACATTAAAATCCTTGTATTTACATTGCATATCACATACCATGATTCTGATCATGAGATATGTACTTACTAGCCGACTAGTCTGTTAGTTGTGTAAATGCTAAAATAACTATCTTTGGTGATTTTATAATTTGAATTGTCTTGCTGTCACGCTACCGCTACTCCTCGAACGACAGTAGGATAAACATAAGAAATATACGGAATTTTAAACAAATAGGATTGTAAAATGTGATTTAGAAAGATATAAAACTCGTAAATAACTATTCAAATATTATATAACTATTTTATATACATAACTGAACAAATTAAATAAAACGAATTAAAATGGCCTAAATATACGAATAAACTCATGTTTTACTTTAATTTATTTATTGTTGTTTAAATAATACAAGAAATAATAAAAATAATAATAAGAACATTAATAAATCTTAGATCTGGAGCTAACAAATAATAATGTAATAGAACATAATATGAAAATGTTAATAATGAAACTAAAAATGAATGACATGCATAGGTACACATATTATATACTCGTATTTAAAATAACCATTTCTTGGTATTAATCTATTAATCTTTTAATGGTATACAACATAAAAAAGAACGATAAACTCTTACGTATGAAAAAAAGGACAAATAACAGTCTATTACAAACAGTAGATTAAATTATTCAGAAATATTACATTAGGTCTTGTTTGTCATTTTGGAAATTAATTTATTTTCAAACGGAAAATCGAAACAACTGCTATTAGTTCGACTGTTTTTAGGGGGTTAGAGTAGCGCGCTGGCCTCATAGTTTGATGTGACGCATTGAGCAGGGATAAGCATTCAGGCCTGTATTCTCGTGTGGCCTGGGTGTATCTCAAATAGTTATTATCAAATCGGAATGAGATTTAAAATGACAAATTGAATATTGCTGTCAAAATTCAATTCTAACTTTTTTGTTTAAACGTGGCTCAAATTTAAGTTCAAATGAGCATAATTTGAATGTTTCATTCTCATTGAAAAGTGTGATTTAAACGACTATAAAATTTCTAATTACATATTTATTTTTTTTTATGAAAAAAGTAAGCTAAAACAAGATCGTTAACATGTGATACGACGAATAGTTTTTTGGCGGGTTAACAGAATAACTGTCGGCTAAATATTAAATTTGTAAATACAAACTTACACAAAATTCGCACTCACACTCAGTTAGTGGTTGTTTCCGTTTTACATTCTATTTGTATGACGCTTTTGTTTTAGTGTCTTTTAATGTAATCAGTAACATATTCTTCTCAAATTTACTGAATTTAAGACATTAATTCAGTACAACTATTCGAAATATTACTAAATAAAATCCTATAAGATTTTCTTTTTTCTTATTATCCGGTGTACGTGCACATCGGATATTAGGACACTGTTTAGTACCTATAAGTATCCGGCCTGATAGTACATAATACGAGTAAATTGGCCGGATACCACATAGTAACCGAATATCTATTGCATCCCTGGGTGTTTAAGGAAACATGTATAAATGTAAATAATTATATAACTAGATAAAATTTTAAATTGTACCATCCACATGAACTAGATGTCTTACATATACACTCGTATGTAGTTTTCCCATTGCAAATCTCGTACTGTTTAAGTAGTCAGCTATAGTAGTACGTACGAGTACAACTTGTACATGAGGTTTTAACTGTACTGTATTTGCCATAACTAACAGTTGGTTATCATTTTATTTTAACATACACATCGAGTACAAATTGTTCTATTAATTGTAAGTGCAGTTCGTATTTAAGTTTTTGTAATATGATATCATGTTCTCATATTTGTAATTCAAATATAGTATCTAACATGCAATATCACTTTATAAATTATTTTTTTATAAATATTGGTTATTCTTATACCATACGTTCATACATTAAATTGATAATGATAAATCGTGCTATAGAGAAAAATATTATTATTAATATAGGCAGGTATCACAATTTTTATTTATAAAAATATCACAATTTATTTGGTTAATTTACATCTGAAAATACGCTCTTTTTATCATATACATACGTCATTCATTACTCGTGTGTTGAATGATTTTAATATTAAGTTTAAAATTAAATAATATTTAAATGAACTTTCCAATTGAAATATTTTCAGAATTCAATCTATACATAAAACATGATTAATTACTCTGCAAATTCAGCCGGATATAGATATTTTAAATTAAATTTAATGTTTATATTTACAATATATATTTTATGGGTAGTAAACCATGGGGCGTAATTGAAGAACGATGCCATAATTTTCCCGCCATTTTAGTGCGAACGGACGCGATGATTTGGACAATAATATTTTAATAGTCGAGTGCTGCGCGAATCAAGTTGTTCGACAATCATAAATTGCTGATTTTTTATTGTTATTATGTCGATAAAGTAGTTCCCGTCGACAACAACACTCACTCAGCCGGTATTTAAAAACGTATTATTTCCTAAAAATTATGACGTGACGTAAAACTGTCGATAACAGTAAAATTCTCCTAAGCGATGATTTTTTAATTTCTAGAACTATTGCGATAAATTGCCATTACAAATATACTGATTGTTTGAAAAACTGAACAAATTATAGATAATAATAATGTTATTTATTATCAGTCGACTATGTTTGATATTTTGATGACTTTTATGAAGGAAGTTTATTTATCGTGTCATATCCTTAATGAGATAAAAATATCACATTTCATATTTATCTCTGACTATAATTAACATTGAAAAAAAACGAAAAATCCTGTATTAAAGATACGTTGTAAATATTTTGATATAATGCAAGCTTTAATTTAAGAATTTGGACTAAGAATATAGAATAACCGGTGCCGGCAGTCAAGAAACTTACAAAAAGAAATATGGAATTGGTGGGATTACCATATTTTTTAACTAAATCCCAAAATTTGTATGTGAATTAGCAAAATGCGCTGTTTTCTTCCATTTGCATATTCTATTCGCAGAGCATCGTAGATGTTTAGTCTGAGATTATGGGCTGTAGCTATTATTAATCCAGAGTTTAGGCTTGTTGAGGTAGAGTTAAGCACTTAGAGGAAGCCGTGTGGTAAACCGGAAGTTCAGGCTCTCCAAATCACTCGCCAGTTGGTGTACCTAATGCATGTTCCTGTGCTTAGTATTTACACACTAGTGATTGTGTGTCGTCAAGTTGCTAATACTGACATGCAGATGTGTAGGCAAACCTATACACTACAACCAGTACTGTAGCATCAGGGGTAAATGGAAGAACTGTGTCCCATGAGTAAGTAATTACATGTGGGAAAATGAGCTTGTAATTGCTTTAATTTGGTTTCATTAGTACTGATTCATACTCTGTCGAGGTCTGAGGTTAGGCCGTTAGTTTATGCTGCTCAATACAAGTTTAGCTATTCTTTATATTTGTCATTAGATTTTTTTTAGATATAATTAAAAGTAATCAAATGAATCATAGGTGTTTATAATTGAATTAAATTTAGCTCGATGATATAATGTTAATTGTTGATATGGTAAATTTAAATTTATAATTATTGTATTGTACGATAGTAAAATAAATTTTAACCATTGCAGAATGAAATTTACATAACTTCTTTGCAAGAGAAAAGTTATGTATTCATATTTATTTCAAATTATAAATAATATAGTGACAGTGACATACTAACTGCCAATCAGATAATTAAATATGAATTGTAATAGTAGCCACTTCTTGCTATGATTTGGTTACTTAAGAATTGAATAAATACATGAAAGGCGGAGGGGGGATGTTATATTTAGTGGGCGGCCGCTGGGGATATTAAAATTAAGTCATCATGAATAGCAAATTTTGCTTTGGCAGTGTAGAAATTAAAACATTGCGCCGAAAAATTCGCGTCTTAAGTAAAAGAATGGCTATTATATAATATTAAAAATTAGTTCAGTTATAAACAGTCACCGAACTTCGTGAAAGAAACAAGATTACATACCATTAAAAAAACGAGAATGATAATTGCACAATATAGCGGCATCGGTGACAAATATTTTTGTAGATGCAAGTGCTATAAGGCGATGTTATAAAAAAGCCAATGGAAACCCTTTAAACCCAGAAAATGTAATAAAATTCGATATTATAATAAAATTATGAATACTCTCAATTACGCTATAAAATAAAAAAAATCTGATGTGGCCAGCACATTACCTTCCGTCAGTTCTATGTATTTTGTACAAATTTCATACAGAAAGTTCCTTATTGCTAAAGATTATATTTCTTGTACTTTACCTTCCGGCAGTTGCATATATTTTATGCAATTTCCACACAATTTATATCAAAAGATCCTATATTTCCAGTAAAATTATGACAAACACACTATGTCAATTTCACTTGACACTGACATCTTTCAATCAAAATTTTCTTAATATAGTAGCTGTTTCCATAGCTATGGCTACTTTATGAAATTTAATTTCTTTATAATTTATTAACTCTATATCCATTTAATATTAAGTATAAAATGCAGTCAAATCGTATAGAGAATAAAATATTCTTTAATATTTATAATAACAATAAATGTGAAAAAATGATATTTAACATAGTTTTTTCAAGAAAAACTGTTAAAATCTTCAAATGAGGGTACTTCCGGTTGTCCAATTCTAACCAAAATCTAATCAGCTCTTCACATGGATGTAATGAAGAGAAATACGAAAGAATTATAATTTTCAGAATTGTAGTATAAGAGTTATCGCAGACGAAAATTTTGTTACACACACACACACACACACACACACACACACACACACACACACACACACAGACACACATACATACACACACACACACATACAGACATCATCGTAAAAATAGTAAAATCGTATTCTAGGGACCCTAAAACGTGCTTATTCATCAAAAACTCACCACCGAATTTTTTGACCAAAGACAATACCTTCCTTACCTAAAGGTGACGGAAGGTAAAAAAATGTTTTTTTTTCGTTTATGTAATTAATATAATAAAGTTTTTTTTACTTTGATTTAAAAAAAATATTGATATATGTATATTGGATTTTACACTGTTATCTTTCCTAAAATAGATTGAAACTATAGGCGGTGTGCACCAACGACCAAATATAACTAGACAAAACTTCATTCGGTTTGTTTTGATTTCGGCTGGCCAGACAGAGAAACTAGAGATAGAGATATGTCTTGTCTACTTCGAGTATTTCTCACTAGATGTCACCACTGAGGCCACGTAGAGTATCAGTATCTGTGTCTAGTTTGAACGTTGCTCACTAGAAGCGCAAGTGTTCTTAGTTAAAATTTCGTGGTTAATATCTAAGGTTAACATTAAATAATTCATAAGGTTTAATATTAAAGAAAAACCAACGTGTCATTCACAAAACCACTACAACTACAAAACAAATACAAAATATACATGCTTCTACGTGGCCTCTAGTGAGAAATACTCGAACTAGACAAGACATATCTCTATCTCTAGTTTCTATATCTGGCCAGCCGAAATCAAAACATTCAGTGAGGAGGGATAGGGAATATTTAGTCGTTGGTGTGCACAGAAGTAGTCAGTGCCGACAGCGGACAAAAATGACAAAATGGTTACTCATTGAAACATTGCAAGGTTATGTTTTATGTCAGAATAATTTCTATTTTATAAAATATTTGCAATAAATGCGAATGATAGGACGTCAAATATTATGTGATGGATTGAGGGATGTAATAATTCTCACAAAATTACCGATTGAAGTATCAAATTTTATAAATTTCTTAGAAGATTATATGAGGAACAGATGTTTTAGAAAATAACTTTTTCTTCTACTAATATGAAAAATTCTTTTAGGTATACATATTTCCTCATTGTAAAAGATGCTTATCGTATCTATAAAATTTTAACAATAGTCGTCTGATTGCAATAATGAATTATATAAAAATGTGTTTCTTAAGTTAATATTTGAACAAAATATAATACAAGAAGCAGAAAATTGTCATAAAATTGTATAATACTTGCAGTTGTATGAAATAGAAGTCTATTTTTGACAAAATTCGTCTATTTATTATAGATTTTGTATGTAATGTTAATTTTAAAGGTAGAAATTCACATGATTCGTATTTTTCGTGTATTTTCTTTTACGAGCTAGTGCAACTGATTGCACTTAGAGCCTGGTACAAATATTTTCAATTAATAATCTTCTTCATTTATTGCGAATATAAAAGAAAGATGCTAACATCATACACTGATAACGTGATATGTAGAAATATTCTTCTTTCCAATCATTCAAGTTTTCCAACTTTTTAATCTCAATTTCCATGTATTGTGCATCTTGTAACATTCAACTAATATTATAAATTATAATATAAATTTAAATATGATAAAATGGTTTACAGAAATCACACATATTATGAGAAAAATTATATTTTCTGCCACAGTACCTTCGCTGGTATTTTGACTTTTTTGATTGTCATATCACATATATAGCGTTTTAAATATTTTCTTTATTCATTTCAATATACTATGATTATAATATACATGCGCAATAGCATAAACTCAAAATAAAATTGTAAATTGTATCACTTTCTCGAAATGTCAAAATTGATTCGGTAACCAAAAATGTCAATGTAGCCGTTAGAGGCGCTGACGCTCAAAATGTGTACATCGCCTATAGTCGTACGGAGACTTTTTTGTGTTACTCTATTATTCGCCTTTACTGTATATAACTGGGCTTGTTTAAGCTTTTTTACTCATTTTGGTCAGTACTATATGCCCTTAAATTTTTTATAGTATTTTTGAAACACCCTGTATAGTAGTACATTCACGAGTTAAGAATTTGTTTATGAGAATCTAACTTGTTGTTATCTTACGAGTATATAATGATTTAAAGAAGTCGGACATATTCATATCTTACATTTAATGATATACAAATTTTTCTAACATTTAACTTTTTTGAATCTTTTTTAAATCTATACTCTTCTATATAGCAATTAGAGGTGGGCGCGTGAGTAACTTTTTGTTCACGATCACGCACGCTCACGGAACTAAAAATGTAATCACGACCAATCACGCACGACTTTTTATGTTTGATTCACGATCACTCACGCTCACGATTTTATTTTGGCACTCACGCCCGATCACGCCCGGCGGGTCACGTTCGTGTCACGTAATTGTTTCTATGTACATTTAAGCCCGTTTAACACAGTCATAAGTTGTTATCAAATTTGTTAACAAATTGGTAATAAGTTAGGTAACAGATTGGTTTCATTGGAAACGAATGTTTATGGACAAATAGGTTGTTCTATTCCATCACAAATATCATTATAAATTTGGTAACAAAGTTGTTAACAAAATTAGGATCGTGTCATTTGTATATCTTTAGTGAAATCGGAGCAACTGAGTATACAATTTTGGGTACTACAATAACACTAATTTTAATCCAAAAAAATCCTGTTGATGACATATTTGGACATAATAATATTAATAACAAGAATGTAAAGTAAAAGATGGAAATTGATAATTTTTTTAATAAAAAAATAGAAGAAAACTTGTACTCACGCCCGATTAAATTTCAATCACGCCTGATCACGCACGATAATTTTTTTGTGCTTCACGCTCACGTCCAATCACGACGCAAAATTTAAATTATATACACGATCACGCGGGTCACGTCGTGACCCATCGTGACCCGACAAAATCACGGCCCGCGCCCACCTCTAATAGCAATAGTGTCCAGGGCAGAGCGAGACAACAACAAACATATCATTTTGCTCTGTCGTTCTTGCTCTAATCGAGATACGCATGCGTGCATTAGACAAAAGCAAGAGAATTATTGGTTGCTACAGCCACTATAGCTGGCCATTCTTCCGCTTGTTATTGTCACGTTCAAAATCAGCCAATCAACCTGCAAAACGCTATAAGGAAACGGTAAAAAAGATGCATATATCTGCACTTTTTTCTTCTGGACGTTTGCAGTTAGTTTGGCTGTAGTATAGAAAGGTTGGCATATACATAATATGCGCAAAATTTAACAATATGTAGGTGCCTTTGCCTTAACCCGATATATTTGAAATTTATATATTTATTTATTATATATTTATATTTTTAGAATAAGAAAAAAGATACTACTTGGTCATTCTCTTTCCGTTACGTAAAATCTGTTATAATTTTTTATGTAAATGTAGTTTACTTAGCCGTACATTCCGTTTTTCTCGAACTACTCAGCTACGTGTCCCTGTTAAAACGCTTTAGCTGTTCCTGTGTTCTTGTTTACAAACAAAAAAGAAAAGGTTGCTGATTGACAGTCCATCGCTGGCTGCGGAAGCTATTCTCGCTTGTTCTCCACGGCTTGCCTGATGCTGATGCTGCTGATGGTTTTGTTAGGTTGACTTGCTCGAGGCATAGGTTTTTGTTTATGTTCGCCCTTACAAGTATTTGAAGTTTGGGATCTGCTAATATAATACCCCAAGAAGAAAAACATGATTATTGAGTTTGGGTGTGAACCGGTAGGGTATATAGATTTTGGGGGAGTTTTTTGCACGAAGGATAATTTTTTGTGAAGACGAGGGTGACATTTTTGGGATTGTGGGTGACGTGCTATGTAATTAGTCATTCAATGGTTTGAATTTTTTCATTAAATTCGGTTCCGTGGTTTTTGTGGGCACATGTTTTATGAAATTACATAATAGCTGCAATTTTAAATAATTTTGCACCACGCAAGTTTAATAAAATAAGTATATGTCTTTTAAGCAGTAAATTATATAATTACGATGCATTTTTCTTTACTTATAAGGGTCATATAAATCTGAGCTTTGTAATAAATATGTAATTTTAAAAACAGAACACGTTGAACGAAAATTGCAGCTTATAAAATTACCTTTAAAAAATTATAATAATTTCTTATAATCTTTCATTATACTGTAAGTCAGCCTTTTTTACTGGATGAAGATAATAATTTATAAATTTAAAAATTTAAATAAAACCGAAATTTGCGTTATTAAGATAATAATTTAATTATTCAATCGTCAATATTACTGAAATATAAATCATTTTCGTAGTTCTGGGAAATGTCATGTGTAAGACATGCTCCAGGGAAAATTATAAACTATTGGTTGGTTTCAGAGGTTGTAAATTTACTCAATATGCAGGTATACATACTTTAAGCAAATTAGTGCAATTACTGCCTTTTACACCACCAAGGCAAGTATTACTCATATTGGTAAGATATTAATTAAATAATTTTATCAATTTTGCAGAGATTAAGTTTAAATTCATTTTATGAAGGTGTTCCAAGATTAATCAATGAAATCGAAAAGATGTAACCGGTATTAGACAATTGGCATTGAAACAATAATTTTCATGAGGGTTCCATCATTTTTACTCACCCATTTGTTTGCAACTTGAAATACAATTTAAAACAGCGTCTAGCTTCCTTTCTAAATAAATGGAATATTTAATTCTCGATTGCTTTGCATGTCTAGTGCATGTTCCTGCCATTTTGACATTAAATAAGTAAAAAAAAAATGTGGTATCAAATGTCTGTGGTCATTAGTATTTTGGGTTGCAAACGGACTTTCAAAGTAAATCTTTCTTGACTTATCCTGTATATCGACTATGGTTTATGGGTTCATTTTAAAATTATATTGTATTGTAACGTTTTTATTTATTTGGATGAAGTGTAAATATTAGACAATTATTATTAATTAAAATAAATGTTTATTATAACAATAAATAGATATTAAATATAATTAAAAGATGATAAATATAACAAACACTACGATTAAAAAAATATTAAACACTAAGTAAGACTAAGAATAATATAAGACACTTAAACACTAAGATTATTTGTTTAAACAATATATATCTAGCTCATTTATTTATACAACTATATTTATTTATGTTTACCACTTGCCGACTATCTGTTTATATCACCAACTGTTTAACACGCGACATTTATTTATATCAGACTGTCCAATGCCTTCACTAACAGTGCTTATATACTCCGGCATTCGTATTCGAGAACTTATTAGAACACTATTCCAGATAAAAACTCAAACACAATAGGTTACATCAACCGCGTAATTAAGCATGTTCGGACAAGTCGGTTGCGTCATCGCTAAAAATAGACACGCGCTCGTCCATGCGACGCGGCTGCGACAGTGGCGGCGACGGCGGGCGCAGCAAATTACAGTATAAAATTTAATGTCACATTAATTATATTACGAACTGTGTATACACAATTTTGAACGATGCATATAATAAATACTGAAGAAAGATTGATGTGAAAAATTCATGAACTTCGTTGGGAATTGAAGACCTTGGAACAAAAAAGGAATAAATCAAAATTTTTATTTTTGTAAAAAAAGCGAAAAATGAAAACAAAAAAAAATATTTTTAAACTTATTCTCATAGATTAAAGTATAATTTAGCAGAGAATGGGAGTTTGATAATAAAAAATAATTAGATGCAAAATTGGATACATTGCAAAAAAATAACTATTTTTATTACAGAAAATTATACACAGTTTACAGCGATATTAATGTAAATAAAATGTTAAGTATTTTAATCAGAGTCGTAAAATTCACTCCACTGACACGGGCTTGTACGAACATGTCTGTACAGAATACAATAACAATATGAGACTTTGGTGTAAAAATGGAATAAGTTAAAGTGATTTATCCCATTCTTGCACAAATCATATTTAGGGGAGGGCATAAGTTTTGTATGCTTATAACACCGTTGAATTTCGCAACGAGTACTACGAAACGTAGAACAACTCTCTATTTCACCGAATTTACCCCTTTTTTGCATAAAGGTCTTCAATTGTACCCAGGGTCTCCGTATGTTTAATGTCTAGTAGTGTATGTTCTCTCAACTGAGATACGAAGTTCCTTAGAAATCAGTGAATACTTTTGCTATTTTTTTTTTTTTTTTTGCTGTAGTCTTCAACTAGTACACTTCCCTATTTAGTGCAATGAATACTCATTGTACAGCGCGACACAGGTGGTGTAAGAAACCGCAACTTAGTAACTATATTACAAACTTTTTTCATACGGTTTTTTAAGCATAAACTACTCAAGTACTAAATACCGAGGAAATATTTTTGTTAAAAATTCATAGTCTTCCAGAGCTGGGCAAAATACCGGAAAGTAGTACTTGAAGTACAAGTACTTTTTTATTTTCTAAAATACTTGAAAATACTAAGTACTTGAAAAAGTATTTGTAAATTTGGGTGCAAGTACTTTTTTTGATAATTGATATTTTTCTGTTTGACAAAAATTTCAATATGCGATATTTATTGGATTATTTAAAACAAGAGTTCCTCGCTGGGACTCTGCCATACCACAGTATAGAGAATATGCAGTAGCGACACTTCGCTGATTTTCGTTCCAACCTGCTCGGGTTGAAGGGGGAAATAATGAGGAGCGGGACTTTGAATCAGATTTGATAAAAAAAAATATATTTTAATATTATGCACAGGTCTTGGAAGTGTTTATTCTATACCGAGTGGCGCTCGAAATCCGTTACATAGGCATTTAACATGGGAAATAAGAATAATTTGAATATTTGCCTCCCATTAAAACGTATTGCACTAAAACTTTATACACATGTTTGGCAACACTTATTGCATCATATTAATAACAAATTGTTTAAAATTAATTAAGAATAATTAAGTAAAATAAGAAAATGTTATGGTAATTTGAATGTGATAATTATTATTTCCTATAAAAGAAAGTTTAACACGAAAGTGATCATAGCATGATGGTAGCGTGCTGGCTTTTTGTTTTGATTGTGGATTCAAACCCCCAGCACACTTCTTAAATTCTTTTTAAATTTTTATTTTTTCAATTTATTTTTGTGTTTTTATTTGTTTTAATATTTTTTATTTGTTTTTATTTATTTTTATTTGTTTCTCTTTATTGTTGTTTTACTGTTTTTTCTTGTTAAATTAAAATAAATAGAAACGAATAAAAATAAATAAAAACAAATTAAAAATATTAAAATAAATAAAAAAACAAAAATAAATTGAAAAACTTAAAATTAAAAAAAAATTAAAGTGTGCTGGGGATTAGAACCCATAATCTTTGGAACAAAAAGCTAGCACGCTACCACTATGCTACTCGCCATACTACGATCACTTACGAGATCACTTACATATTTCTTACTTGGTTATTGTTTATATTTATTACATTATTAGTATTTTTATAAATATTTGTTGCTTGTTTATTATTTAAATATTTATTACTTTAATACTAGTATTTTTATAAATATATATATATAATTATTTATAACACTTGGATTTGATATATAATATTTATTACTTGGTTATTGAATTATTTATTATTATTGGCTTTAAATATATTTTTTTTACATATTTATATTTCACTATTACATTACCTATTTTTATCATATCACACTTTATCATTTGATAATAAATAACAAATATTAAATATATACATATATATATATATATATATATATATATATATATATATATATATATATATATATATATATATATATATATATATATATATATATATATATATATATATATATATATATATATATATGTTTTCTTCAAATTTCGCGCTCCTCATTATTACCCCCTGCACGCCGAGAAGCCTGGAACGAAACATCAAAGGTTCCGACAAGAGTGTCGCTACTGCTTGTATTCTCTATACTGTGGCCATACCACCTAGCGATTGCATGACGTAAAATTGACGTCATGTGTTAATCGCCAAGCGATATGAGAAGCAGTTCCGAGATGTTAGAGTGACGTCATTTTTAGTTACGTCATGCGATCGTCAGGCGATACGGCAAAGCCCCAGCACTGTAGTTAGGTAGTATAAACATTATATAGATATTAGAATTAATATATTTAAGCCAAAAAAATTACAAATATATGTTTATTTTCATATTAGCGCTGAAAATATATTTATTAATGAAATCCACATAATTATGTACTACACCACTGCAAAAGAAACACTGACAAATAAACAAGTCTCATAACATTGTTAACTTTTAAATTATTCATCACACTTTAAGTACATTGAAAGTAATTCAAGTACACTCTTAGAAATTGCTGAATTCTATGTCGCTAGTCAAGCTTTATTTACTAGTTTCTAATGTTATTCTAACTAAGTATAAATAAGTAAAAATTGATATTACTTTTTGTAATATCATTTTAACATGTTACCTAGTAATACATAATAAATCATTTGTACAATGTCAATTTGTCTTTAAAAAAAGTAAAAATTTCAATTGACTAAAATTTACTGTAAAGTTTACTAAAAGTATAGTATGCTGCACTGGTTACCATAGTCATTAAATGAAACAAGTTTGAACGAGTTTAAAATATACTATCAACCCTAGTAAATTTTACTAGTGTACCTAGACAAATTTAAACTAGTGTGAACGAGCATGGTTTTCACTTTATTTTTATTTGATGATCAGTACACTGTGCTCGTGTGTCGCATGTATTTTAGTGGATAAAATGGGCCCAAATTCTGAATTAACTTCTGGTAATTTGTCATTATGTTGTGATTTTTATAGTTAGTAATTATTACAATATTTTCAGACTGGAATCTTTACACAAAAGGGTTTATAGCTCTATTATTTTTATTGCCACCAACAGCGCGAGGTGGTGCAAGTGCAACACACAATCCAGTCCAGTGTAGATCGGCTAATTATATTCCACAAGGTACATAGATATAGATATTTCATTACACTGTTGGATGGAACGTTTATTATATAAAAAATATAATATTTTTAGACTGGACTTTCAATGACAGATGTTCTCAATAAAAAAAGCCAAATCAACCCGTTCTGATTGCCCGTGGGCCAACTAAAGGAGCAATAGATCAGTATTTAATTTGCATTGATAAAAGGTTTATTGACTGTCGTACATCAAATACTGTAAGTGCTTTTCACCAATTGTTCATGTCTCATACGGTATTTGGAGCACATTTTGATCCCAACCTAGTACCATTTTATTCATTTTTACAAATTGAATTCTTATACGGTATTATTAGATGATAATTATAATATATAACTTAGTAGTTTATAAGTGATTTTTTATAAAAGGTTTTTTAAACGTATGATATATTATATGTTATTTATCGAATGTACGATTATTTTTATTAAAATAAAAAAATGCATATATATCTGTTTTATATTTGTACCCTGTGACAAAAATCTCTAGTTAAATAAAATAGAATCATAGTCAAATTGACAGTTTTTTAACAGTCAATATGGTAAAACTGCATAGATAAAAGGGCAAAATTAAAATAGTCAAAATGACATTCTACAAAGTAAAAGTGACGATTTCCAAAGAGTAAATATTGTCTTTAAACCCAGTAAATTATTTACAAGCTAAATTGTAAAAATATCTACTTTAAACAAGACAAAATGACTATGATTCAAGTAAAGAATTTTACATTGATTAAATAGTAAAAATTGTCTAGAATCATATAGTCATTTTTTTGTCATATTGGCTAGTAAAATGTTGACTTTTTATATTTTAGACAATATGTCTAGAATATCATAGTGGACCTGCTGGGACTAGGATAATAGATTTTCGTGCGTGTTATTTTCCCTATCTGTTTCTAAGAGTGTACATTTAAAATATTCAAGAACATTTAAAATACTTCAAGTACATTTAAACTACTTTAAGTATTTAAAATTACTTCAAGTATTTTTCATTATACTTCTAATATTTTCCCAAATATTAAGTACCAAGTACTTGTGAATAGACTTACTTTGTCCAGTACAAAGTACTATAAATAGAAAGTACTTCAAGTACAGTATTTGAAGAACTGAAAGTACTTACAAACATAATAAAGTACTTTACTTGCAAGTATTGCCCAGCTCTGGTCTTCCACCGAGACTTGAACTCAGGACCCTAGATCTTACAGGAGACTCTACCAATGAAGCTATGATGTCTCCTGAAGTCAGTGAATTTTTACCTGTTATTAATGCTAGTCCTAGACGAGTTCACTCTTCTTTTCAGAAAATTGAATATTCATCTGACAGCGACAGCGAAATATACTTTCAAATAAATGTTTCTTAAAAAATTTGCTGAAAATGATGTCCTTCAACCTGTAGACAAGCATAGTACTGCTCTATCACAGACAGGGTGTCCAGATTTTTTTTACAAGTAGTAGCCAAAAGATGTCACTGAAGTAGCCCAAAAGCGCCAACAAATATGTTGCGTTTTGTTCGTGCGAATAATTCAAATACTTATAAATGATTGTTTATACAAGTAACATAATATTTTCAATACACACAATATATAAAGAATACTCTGTATTATATCCATTTATTTGTTTAATTACGTGAAGTTCTAAGGATTTAAGGAAATGTAATAGGCATTTAACATGGAAAAATAAGAAATTTTTGTATTTTTTTCCAATATAAATAAACTATATACTCAGTTATTATTATATATGAATTACAATATAGTAATAAAAATAAACATATTAGGTACAAAAGAAAAGGAAAATACATCAATTTGACTTTACTAAATCTAGTATATCATCTAACGGTAATTCAATTTCATCACTAGCGGCACTCATAGTGCTGCTAGAGGAACTGGAATAAATACTAGAATTAAATAACTTCAGCATATCATCAGTTGGGATAAAATTTGTACAGCACAGTTTCCTATTTTGCATATATATTCTTATTCTCAAAACTGCTTCTAAAGTGCTTAATTTCATTCTATTTCGTATTTTCGTTTTAACAATATTCATTATTGAAAACACGCGTTCAACAACTGCGTTGCTTATCGGCACTGATAACATTCTCAGTACAACAGTAGCTAAATCTTTGAAAATTGCACATGACGAAGCATCTTCATAGTTATAAACTACAGGCCAGAATTCTAAAATATTGTTAGGTATATTACCCTTAAATTCGGAAGACCAAGAAACTAATGATAATTTCCGCCATTGATTTTCTATCAGATCACGGTCTTCCGATTCCAAAATAAAAGGCAATATTGGAAGGTTACCAAAACACTCTTGCTTTTGCCCTAAACAAGATGATGGACTTAACAAGCTAAATTTTTTGTATATTTCAATATTAGATGGTAATCTTCCAACCATTTCTTTTAATAGTGTGATTAAAAAACTTAAACATCGATTTTGAATATCTGTTTTTTCTGTATTAGAAATACTACGTATTTGAGATAACTGGCTGGAGAAATCTGTTCCCAAATCTGCAGATTCTATAGATAGAAATGATAACGGATTATCAATACACTTCATAATTTTTTTTAGAAAGTCTGTACCATCATCAATGTTCAGAAATATTGGTTTAATAATTCTCCTTGCTAAAGATTCAATAACTAAAAACATATTGTTATATGCACTGCCAACATCACAAGAATTACTTTGAAATACAACGTTCAATAAATTTATATCTGAAAGTATTGGTCTTAAAAATATAAAATATAATTTATTTTTATCATCTTGCAACATTTGATTAATTGTTCGAGCTGTATAACATTTTTCTGTTGAACTTGCTATTTCAAAAAAAGTTTTTAATTCGAGCCAATGTTCCAAAATTCGCTTTATTACGTTGTATCGAGCTAGCCACCTAGTTGCTGATAATTGAATAAAATTTCGGAATTTTTTATCTTCACCTAAATTTATTAAGTCATATATTCTTTTATATTCAATTCGCCTTAATGGACTACAAGAAAACCAGTTATAAATTTCACGTGCCAAAAAATCTAAACAAGTAGGAAGTTCATTAGCTGCTTTTGAAACGCATAAATGAAGAGAATGACAGGTACATTTTAATAGTATTAAATTTGGAATATCTGCTCTTAACAAGGTAAAAAGCGAATTTCGATTTCCACATAAATTGCTAGCACCATCTGTGCCTATCGCCAACATATTTTTTAACGGTAAATTTATTTTTGCTAAATAAGTAGTTAGTACTTCGTACAAATAGTTAGCTGTTGCTCGTTCAATTTCAATCAAACCCAAAAAATCTGTTACAATCATATTGTCTTTCTCGTTATAATATCGTACACAGAGAGCCATATATTTATTTACCGATACATCCGTAGATTCGTCTACAATAATGGAATAGCGTTTATTTCCTATGTTTCTTATAAGTTCTGAGAGTACTGCGCAACTTATAACATTTTTTATAATACTTGTACATTTAGTATGATGCAATCGAAGTTCCTCCAAATTAGATCCTTTTCCAATTGTTTTCAAAAGCTCACCAAGATGATCGATGGATCTTACTGACGAATGGTTTACTATATGCATCACAAGTTTTAAATCTCGTATTTTCTCTTCATTAGTAAATGATTTGGATGAAACTTAAAATAGAAATAAAATTAGTTGCAATTACTTACGCTTAAACAAATATGTCATACTTGCAAAATTTAAAATAGTAGCTTTTTTGGGCGGAATATTTGACCTTTTTTTGTGTATTTTTGTTTTTGCATGCCCTTGTAAATCAGAAATGTGTGCTCTAAGAGATGTTTGGCATATAATACAATATGCCTCGTTAAAGTCGTTCTGGTTATAATATGGTAACGTCTTGTATTCTTTTAACCAACCTGAAAATAAATGTGTAAATTTTATTAAGTATAAAGGTACATATAAATTATTAAATATTTATGCACTAAGTAACATACTCATAATACACACACATACAATGCATCTCCTATTCATGATTTAAATAAAAAATAAACAATATGTATTATAGTGACATAAATAAATGTATAAATACTACGCACCTTTTGCCCAATCTTGTTTCTCCCATTCATTAAGGTATTTTCTCCTGTATTTTCCATATTTTCCCATTGTTTTAAACTTGAAACAACAAGAACCAACTACCAAAACAAAACACACGTGTTGCACACAATGAAGTAATGAAGAAGGAAGAAGAATGAATATTGTAACAGTTAGATGCGCAAAATCGCATTGCGTATTACGTCTGCGCACTATTGTATAGCTAGCAACAAGAACTAGCAGCGAGTACCAAGTAGTTAGGTACATCTTGGAACATCGAACATAGATCAACTTCATACATTCTTAAATTTGAAAATACTTTTACCTTAATCAGTAAATATAATTGGATATATTACAATATCGCCTATTTTTCACCAAAATTTTATTAAAAATCGCCCAAAAAATAAAAAATCGCCAACATGGTTTTTTCGTCGCCAAATACATGTTTTTGTAGCCCATTTGGCGATAAATCGCCCAATCTGGACACCCTGATCACAGATACAGTTGCAGTGCAGTATACGCACAGGGGATTCCGATCGTGACGTCACAAAGTAAACCACTTGCGGTAAAATCTTGAACTATGTGGACAAATAGATATTTTCTGTTGACACGTGTCCGGTTGGTGATGACAATGAATTTTTAAAGTGCAGAGCTAGTGCCAGGGCGAAATTTAAAAAGAAAAATATTGAAGATCATTCGCTGAATGAACTAAAAAGATAATTAGAGTATTGTGGTCTGAAAAAACGCGTAAAAAGAGCGATCTTATTTTAAGGCTAGTTCAGGTTGGTTCTGGGTATTTATACTAACTCAAAATGTTTTAACGTTTTCAGAATTCAAAATTGTATGAATGCGGGACGCAGTAATAATATATTAATATAATTAATATAACATTGATGGTGGTAAATGGGTATCTGCGTCAGTTTCATGTAATACGTGTGTGGTAGTTAATGTAAATATAAAGTGGGGCTATTTTCCATCCCAAATCATATCATACCTATTTAACTACGGACATATATACCACTACTTCCACGAAACCATTAAGTTCGATGTAGTTACGGATAAACTATGAGAACTGCTTAGGAAATGGAATAAAATTAACTTTTCTCATATTTTTTTGTATTTATTCCTGTACTCACTCTTACAGAGGCCATACGCGCACCTAGTACCCATATTTTTAATATAAAAGACAAATTTCACAATGTAATAACAATAATCTTGACAGCACGATGACAGTTACTTGTTTGTCCACATAGGTCACAAAACTACCGCGATGGGGCGCTTAAAATTTGCTTAATCGGAATCCCCTATACAAAACTGTTCTACTGTTATTACTTCATAGGCCTGAATTAAATTTCTTTTGAGTGTTAAAATATCACTAATTCTGCGTAAAGCATTTGTAACTGCTCTCCGTACAAAAAAAAAAAAAACTTCGCTATTCTCCAATGCGAATATCTTTGACGGTCCATTTAATTTTAAGTTAGGTCGTTTAATCTTGAACATTCTGTACATAAAGCAGTATTATCGTTATCGACATCTTTGTGCTAATTCCCGGATCAAAATCAAAACGTATTTCTTTACGTAAGCGAACATATCAAACAAAGTGGATTTACAAAAGATATTTTTCTTGTATTTTTCAAAAATAATCTTTGTTGATAGCAGCGAAAGTCGTTCCCCGTTAATGCGAAAATGATCAATTCCTTGTTGGGCGAAGGCCGTGAAGTTTTCGCCTTCGTTCGAGCTGAGCGGGAGCGTTCCAGTTTGAAGTTCGTCCGATGCGTTGATAATGAAATATTTCTCCGAATTCACAAAGGCAAAACTGATATATACGCTGGCGCTTGCCGATAAATCTAAATATATCTTCGACGGAGAGCGCACAAGTTCAACGCATCCATCTGAGAATTTGCGCGCAAGTGCTACCTCCTGCCATCCATCAGGCAAACCCCCGCCTACTCCTGACGTATGTGCGCCCTTATCCGACGATAGAGATAAAACCGAACAACTCGTTTAACTTGGATAATGTGTAACAATTTATTTTTTATGGCGCTGTAGTTTCAAGTGCGTATTATGGATGTAATCTGAGAAAATGTTTTTGAATGGGTCTTTGGATTTTTTTGCCGTCTTTTATATTTTTTGTTTCGTCGAAATTATCTCCTTTGACACAAGAAATTTGTTCTGAATTAATACGGTTTTTGTGAAGAGAATTTTGATGAAGAATTAGGAACTATCTGGTAACCAGTATACATTTGTAAACATCGCCTACACTACCTACAGTAATGGTTATGTATTATACTTTGTATGAAAACTTTATAGGTGAGACATAATAGCTGTAATAAATACTGTAACATATTGCTGGAAACATTTTAAGTGGTTTGCCCAAAATAAATAACAGCATTAAAAGTTGTTACATATAGAACTAGACGCCCATAAAATGTAATTTTATTAATAATGTCACGGTCGTTTAATAGCTCTGTTAACATATATTGGAGTTTTATTATTAAATCGGTATAGTATCAACCTTGGTTGGCGTCAGATTAATATTTTATAATAATGCTTCTGACGCTTCAGGTTCGTTAAATTAAAACTCATTTTAAACTCACTAATTAATTAATAATTAGTACTACATATAACCAACTAAGGATATATTTAACCATGTTACTTAATATTTATTTATATGTACTAACACTATTTATCTTCTGCATTAATTTATATTGTGAATCTTTCCCTAGCTTATTTATTAATTCTGGAATTCTCTCTGGAAGAATATCGGAACTAGATACTATTGTGCCTTTTGATACTCACTAGTTTCGATGACTTAAGAAATAACTAGATTCCACTTTCTGACTGCAACCGGCTAATATACTAATAATACATTTATTTGTTTCAAGGTACAAAGCTTTATACAATATATAAAGAGAGGATATACAACTGCATTACGTATTGATGATATTAAAAATAATTTGTACAAAACAAAAATTTCAGTTGATGCAAAAAATTAAGGATAACAGTAAACTAACTAATTTGGTTTCATTCATTAATACAAAAAACTTTTTAAAGATGGACATTTAATTGTATAATAGAATATGTTGTTTATTTTTTCAGTGTTAAGATTTAGTTCATCGATTAGAATATTAATCCTTGGGAGAATCAAAATTAGCTGGAATATATTTTTAAATAAATTCTTTTCTATACGGGGTATAAATTGGACAATGTAAACAGAAATGCTCTATAGTTTCTTCTGTTTTACAGTTGCATATAGAACAAATATTCAACGGACAGATCTTTTCACACCATAATTTATTTACATTTATTGTCGATGACTTTTCTACTTTCTTCTTAATTTAGGCGGTACCATTTTATTGTCATTCATAAGTTACTAACTAATCTCGCTATTTTAACCTCCTTTATAGAATTTAATTTCTTTATAGGTAAGTTACATGTCTTATACAAATAGATTGATACCCTACGGTTAATTACTACTTGTAATATTTTAGTTTGGTGCCCCTTAAAAATAATATCCAGTTGTGTACTATAGTTTGGTTTAATACGTAATAAACTTAGATTACACGTACATATTTAATTTCATATCTTCTATGCATCTCTTCTATAATCTGTCTCTATCAGGAATTCAGGAACATTCAATGGTCTTGTCAGATTCGCATTCGACAGAGTAGTTATTCAAAATTATATATTTGAAGGTCCTTGCACATCACAATGTTGATTTACTACTCGATTCAAAGCCAAAACATAACATAATATAGGTACATATCAATGTATCGATCGGAATATATCTAGAAACAGCTGCTATAGCCAAATACTCGTACTTCTTATTTTTTGCTCAAAATACCTTAGTTATAGTTAGATATGATCAAAAGTGTAATTTTTTTCCTATTTCACGCTCAGAGAGTAAAATTTGTGACACCGTTATCAAAAACAGTGTTATAAAATTCAACTTAGCACAACTGTTAATTCTAACCTAACTTCTAAATAACTGTTGTGAAAATGACCAATCTCAAAAATAAATTAAATTCCAAGTGTTTATTGCAATTACCATTGTTATATACTAAACTTGAAATTTTATTATTATTGAAATACTTAATAAGAATTTTAACATTAAAGTAAACTAAAGCGAAATAGGAAAAATACTATGAAAACAAAAATATATTATTTAATACTTAAATTCGAGATACATATTTGTACTCATTTCAGTATTGTAGTTATACAAATAAGTTTATTTACTTATAATAAATAAGTTCTGGAATGCTTTGTTTGATTATGGTCCCACACTATTTCGAATTAAATACGTGAAAATCTCTTCTAAAAAGAGATTAGATAAACTCATACATCTAACTCAGAACAATTCAACCTCGAATCCAACAATCCTCTGTTTGACAGTGCACAAACATTTATCCTGTCGAGAGTTGGAACGAATATCTAGATTTGATTTTAATAGTTCTTTAATCGCGTCTGGTTACGCGAAACTTTCTATCCCGCATTTGAAAGGGATAACAGTAGCTCGAGACTCGAATCTCGATCCCCCACAATGGCGGACGTATAAAAATGGCTTAATGGGGAAATGATCTAACTCTCTTGAGAAGCAGCGTAGTTCTTGTTGTAGAGATATTTTCGCTGGATAAACTTTGTTCGTTTAGTTTTTATTGAATTTTCTAGTTTTTCTTATGTTAATAAAAGCTGGGGAAGTTTTCGTTGCGGGTTAAATGAAATTCTGGCTGGTAAATGGAATTACAATGAACATATTTTTGTTGCGGCTTGTAATAATACGCGATATTTTCTCGAATAAAATTCAGGTTTTATAGTTTTTTAGACACGGATGTAGTGAAAGACTTTGTTGCCAGTTTTCGCAGAGGTAATATTTTTGTTCGTCCTATTTACTCCACCAGTTCTTAGTAATAAACTGCAGTTTTTTTTCTTGAAAATCAAATTACAACTTTTCCAAAACATTTTAGTAAACAAGTAAATATGCAAATGCATTCAACCTTTTATTTTTATGTACATGTATATAAAACTGAAGAAATTTATTATAACTTCTGAAGTGTGCAGTAAGTTCAGAAAGATTCAGGACATATAATTTATGGCTCTGTTTTATGAAATAAAGTTAGACATATACGGTGATTTTTCTCAGTACCTAATGATCATTTATAATGGTCAGTTTCAGACGTAAATTGTTTTGAATTAATCATGCTGCTTGCTAATTAAACATTGGTTATCAAAAAATAATATGCTGCAAAGTACAAATAATATATTCGTAAATTAATTTTTTTTGCACACAATGAGGCCATACACGAATTTTTTCATCTATTTTTGTAAATTTAAAGCGATTTGTTGTTCTAGATAGCCTTGTAAGCCGTATTAATTTTTTTAATGTTCTAATACTACGACATAGATGTAATACATATTTTGTACTCGAACAGTGGAGTTCACTAATAATAGGAGTCACATAATAATTAATAATAATTACGAAACTTATGAAAATACATTAAATATGCATGTCTAAAATAACTTGCATGATAAATATATAATTGGAAATATAAATGATAATAAACAACGTAATAAAATAATTAATAAAATAACCGCGTATATTACAGTCCACTAACACGATGTTGTTAACTGTCATTTAATATTTCTTTCATTTCCATAAAAATACACGTGGTTTCCGCCTGTTACGTGTTATTTGGTTTACTTTCGTTGTTTCCTTTTTTATTGCATTCATTTGGAATAAAGTAGGTATATAGCTATTTGTGTTACAAGATATTTGCAAATTTACCTGTCCTCGTAATGACGCGGCACACCGCAAAGCAGCATGGTATGTACGATTCACTGCGTCAGGGGAGGATTAGCAAAATTTTGGAAAACGATGTAAAGGTACTTTTTCAAAATCCCGCTAATTAATATACCTGGTTTTATTTATAATTTGTGAAAATTTGGTGTAATGTCATATTCTTTGTTCTGTATTTCTTAAAATTCAATTGACACATTAAATTCGACACAAATATTTCGTGTGCTGGATTTCAAATATTTTGTTACAACCTTGTCATGTTACCCATCAACCCATTTAAGAAGCCACCCGCTGCGTAAGTCGAAGCAGGTACGTTTGCAAATATCTTGAAACAAACTATGCTAGATAAATTACAGCTGACTCGTCCGCCGTTTTGGAGCCACTTCAGTAATTCATTATTAGTGTTTCAGTATTATTAATCATAGAAATTATTGACAATGACGGACTGTCCTGATCCAAATTGTGCGAATTATTTGAGAAAAGATTATAATTTTTACAGGTACTTACGCAATATTTCTCTAACCTCAAATATCCTAACGAACCGTATTTTTGTTGTTTTATTATTATAAATAATTATAATATGACAAATATGGAAGTTATATTTAGTTATGAAAAATAGTTATTACATAAAAAATACACTTTTATTTCATAATTTACTGCGTTCATTTTGACTCCAATATGGCGGACGAGTCAGCGATGTATTATGTAGTAGCTGTAAGTAGGTATGTAAGGTAGGTGTAGGACATTAATAAAAACTCGACTATTTATAATTACTTTCTTTGATAGTGTCTCTATCTTACAGTTTTTGAGATCTAGTTTTAATATAATTGATCAATTTTTTAATTTGTTACTATAGTGGAGGACTCCATTGGTAGAAGAAAAAAAAATATAGTTCTTGTGAGACATTAACACTTCCCTTGATAGCGTAAAGCTTCATTCACAGCTACTTTTTTAATGCATAACGTTAATACATAATGCTAATAGATAATGCGTAACGAAGTTTGTTATATGGCAACGCACGGGACCATTCACAGCTAGTTTTAATTTTAACACATAATGCATAAACACAATGCATAGCAACAAATGTTTGCAAACACCAAACATTTATGCATTATGCATTAAGTAAGTTTGTGACAGCTGTCAAAATAAATTTGCGAGAAATCTTAAAATCTTCATTTCGAAGAAATCAAAAAGCTGCATCTAGTGCTACATTTGTAATACCATATGCTCATATAAAATTAAACAAGGAAATATGCTTCAGCAATCCTTTCCTGCCATGATAAACTTCAATTTTGACATATAATTTGGAATAAGTACAGATGTCAACTATCAATTAAATTTTGTTGCAGAAAATGCTATATTTTTCTTAACCTTACGCATTAGCACTATGTATTAAAGTTATGTCTTATGCATTATCATTACGCATTAAAAAAATAGCTGTGAACGTAGCTTAAATGTTGCAAAATAATATTTCCTACGCTTTCTATGAATGGTCACTATGTTTTATATTCATATACTTTTTTTATTTTTTTTTTGTTTTTATGTTTGTTAGATACATCAACATATAATATTTTCTGCGAACCTGTCATTCACTCTTATTGTAAATGTAAACTCAATAAATTGTATTACTAATAAAATAAATGTTAAAGGTGAATACAAAGTCATGCAAATATAAATCTTCATCCTCTACCAGGCTTCTCTACGTCTGCGGACAACCTCATGTTACAACATTAACCTTGTCTTTTTAGTTTTTTGCCAAATATGTCGTTACGTAGAATTGGGGAATTGCTTATTGGGATTGTGTAAAGGAGTTTTGTTAGACGTTTGTCCGTCGTTGTGCATAGAGTTGATGAAGTTATTTGGGCTGCACTGCACTATTCGTGTTAGTCACGGAGTTATTTGTGAGGGGGCGGCTCACAGCTCATTGCGCTTTCCGTGGCTTGGCCGCCCTACCCCTCCCCCTGGTCCGACCCTGGCCGTGTCGGCGCGGTGTCTAGACAGTGGCCGTGTTTAATGTCTCCGCAATATTCACCTCCCAACCTGAAATGTTTTATTGACTTGCCAGAATTTCCTATGATTACATGAAATTATTCCAGCCATCCACGAATGAGTTTTTGCTAATTATAGTTTGTATGGAAAGGCAGAGCAATAACTATTGAGTCTACTATAAAGTGATGTATTTTGTTACTTACGAAACGATCATATCGATAAAATCAATTACATTACGTTTATATTACTGAATATGAAGAAAAATATGATATCAAAATATAATATAAAGCCGTATTCATAGCAATAGTTATACCCGGTATAACTTTAAACTTGTTTTTTTACACTAGGTTCAGCAAAGAATCGTATTAATAACACTTTTATGTTTAGGTTTAGCTTATACCAATAGGTAATAAATTTAAACCTAGAGGCTCTGGATATAAATCGTTAAACTAGTGGGTTTAAGACTTGTCAAGCAAACTTAACCTAATTACAGTTTAAGATTTATTGTCGATAATTATTTTTTAATATGGGTAATTAAGATTCTACAGAACGTGAAATGATTTAAATTCGTAGATGAAATAAATAATATAATAAACGAAAAAATCTGATGTGGCCAGCACATTACCTTCCGTCAGTTCTATGTATTTTGTATAAATGTCATACAGAAAGTTCCCTGCAAAAGATTATATTTCTTGTACATTACCTTAAGGCAGTTGTATGTATTTTATACAAATTCCATACAGAAAGTTTCTAACAAAAGATCCTATATTTCCAGTAAAATTGTAACACAAACGTACTGTCAACTGCACTTGACACTGACACCTTTCAATCAGAATTTTCTTAATGTAGCAGCTGTTTCCAGAGTTATAGCAAAGCTGACTAATATATATATGATATTTAATTTCTTTATAATTTTTTAACTCTATGTCCATTTAATATGAAGTATAAAATGCATTCAAATCGTATAGTAAATAAATAATTCTTTAATATTTATAATAACATTAAATGTGAAAAAATGATATTTAACATCGTTATTTTTAGAATTGTAGTATTAGAGTTATCGCATTAGAAAATTTTGTCACACACACACGCACGCACGCACGCACGCAGGCGCGCGCGCGCACACAAGCACGCAGGCGCGCGCGCGCCCACAAGCACGCAGGCGCGCGCGCGCACACTAGCACGCACGCACGCACGCACACGCACGCACGCACGCACGCACGCACGCTCGCACGCTCGCACGCTCGCACGCACGCACGCACGCACGCACGCACACGCGCACACACCCACACACACACACACACACGCACACGCGCACGCGCACACACACACGCACGCACGCACGCACGCACGCACGCGCACGCACGCACGCACGCTCGCACGCACGCACGCACGCACACACACGCGCACGCGCACTCGCGCACGCGCACACACCCACACCCACACACCCACACCCACACACACACACACACACACGCACACGCACACGCGCACGCACGCACGCACGCGCACACACACACACACGCACGCACGCACGCACGCACGCACGCCCGCCCGCACGCACACACACACACACACACAAACACACAAACACACACACAAACACACAAACACACACACAAACACACACACAAACGCACACACACACACACACACACACACACACACACACACACACGAACACGCACACACACACGCACACACGCACACACACGCACACGCACACACACACGCACACACGCACACACACACACAAACACACGCGCACACGCACACACACACACACGCGCACACACGCACACACACACACACACACAAACACACGCACGCACGCACGCACGCACGCACGCACGCGCACACACACACACACACACACACACACACACACACACACCATCGTAAAAATAGTAAAATCGTATTGTAGAGACCCTAAAACGTACTTATTCATCAAAAACTCACCACCGAATTTTTTGACCAAAGACAATACCTTCCTTACCTAAAGGTGACGGAAGGTAAAAATGCCAGAATAAGCTTGATTTTTATTTGAATTTATATCTATTATGTGCTTTCGTGTATTTTAATTAATTTAAATAACGAATTCTTTTCGTTTTCCATTCAATTTTCGAATCTCTTCCTTTTTATTCAACTGTTCTTATTTGTAAAGGAAAAAAAATACTATACAAACTAAAACGGGAAGGTGATAGAAGTTAACAATATTTTTTGGCAATTTGTTTACATTGGAGCTCTAATTATAAGTTATAAGTAAAATAACTATCCTACCAAACGGATATTTTTCTAGCATTCAATTAATAATGGAGGTGTTGATTACAACAATTAACAAAGAATATTTCGGCTTCTAAGTCGAGAATATTGATTACAAGAATGAATCCAACAAAGCATGTAGTAGAAAAAAAAATGTATTGCTGCTAAACGGACAATTTTCTGGCATTGTTATGAGGCAAGCTGTAACTGTAATATTGTTGATTACAACAAACAAATTTGATTATAGATAATAATCTTGATTACAAGAATGATTTTAACAAAGGATATTGTATCAATATTTTAAATCTAGCATTTTTTGAAGATTCAAAATTATAGTTTGAAATTTAAAGTGTGTGTTTATTGGCTTGGCACTGCATAAGGCGCCTTTTAGCGGCACTGGTTGCTGTCATTTTATATTTCCACTAAAATTTAAATTTTTTTTTTAATAGTTAGTAGAACATAGCAAATTGTAATTATAAGTTCAAAACTCGTACATGTTTTTCACATAAACAAATTACTTAATTCATACTTTGGCTCATGTATAAACGTCAAATAGAATAAAAATACAATGTTGCAAAATGTATTGTCTGGAATAGTTAAATTAATAAGTTTAAAATACGTAATGTTGCTATGAATACCGAAGTGTTAAACCAGTTTTAAATTTAATCCTTGTGGAATAGTTATACCGGGATATAAGGGTGGAATAGCGAAGTTGCTATGAATACGGCTGTTAGAGACTAAGATATTCTGTAATATTTATAACATATAATGTTAAAAAATAGGTTTAACAACGGTATATTTTTAATATTTGTCGTTTCATGTATTTGTCCATTATTAGACTGAGGTTCCATTACCAATTGTTACAAATTATGCCGTGAGTTATATTAAAATAACAATTAAAAATCGTAGTGGGATATGTAATTTTTGCAAAGAAGTTTCGATAAAAAAATATCTAATTTTCGTGCACAATCTGTGGGAACAAGGAACAAGGCTGTATATGTGTCGCAATGAATATTCACAACATTAACAATAAATGTACCTAATAATTTTATAAACACATTTTATTTTTCTTATTGACTTTATTTGTCAACTTTACAATTTACGCTTTTGTACAAGAAATTAAGTTAAGAATTGCCTAAAAAAATAAGCGCAATTACAAAAATGTTAAAAACAACAAAAATCAATTTAAAAACCTGGGGTAATAAATATGCATATAGTGAATAGTAAATTATTTTGGTTAGTGAAGAGTTTTAAGTAAAGTACCATTTCCGGTTGTATTTTAATTTAATATCCTAGGTCTCAGATTTTAATGTTATCACTGTGGATAACTATCTGTATGTGTTCGAAATGGTAAATTTTACGCATCAACTATACGTGCTAGTAAACGAGCGGTGTTGATACAAATAAATATTCTGTTTTCCTAAAACGCGAATGGTATTTTCAATCAGTACTCTTCAATCAATGGCAAATAACACGATTAAGGAAGTTAGTAGTCATGTATTTTCTAGATGATAGTGAGAAGTGAAGACTATCTACTATTAGCTATGAGTTCAAGATATGCTAACAAAAAAATAAAATAAAAAACAACATTCCATGTAGAGGTGGGTAGTACTAGTATGATTCGCATAAATTGTACGAATCTTTTAAAAGAATCGTATTGTACGAATCAGTATCACCGAAATGATTCGTATCAAAGTATCACGCGATGCGCGTCCGCCGTCCTTCAGTAGAGAACTGAGAACTGTGCATCATGTACGTGTACGTCGTACGAGTCGCTGGCTGAGTGACTGACTGACTCTAAACAGAAACACTGAATCTCACCCGGTAACTCCGAACGTATTACACTGGAGCAAAAATTACATTTTGCTTTGATGTCGGAAATTTTATTAAAATAAAACCAGATGTAACTTCTTGTTCTAGTACTCATTGTGATATGAAATGTTATACATATGTATATTGTAAATATTTATGATAAGTAGGTAGGTAAGTATCTAAAATATATTTAAATTCAATAAATACCATCTATAAAAAAATAAATAAAAACTTACCGATTATATTTGTTAATTTTAAAACAAGAACGAAGAAAGGAGAATTCAAAAATTAAAACGCGCGTAGAATCATAATAAAATATGCCTATGTCACACTGATTTACCAATAATACGTATAAGCATAAGCGAGTAAAAGATACGCAACGCATACGAGTATGAGGGAGATACGCAAAGCAAGATGCAAGATTCCCACTCCCAAGACCGAGCAAGCTGCAGCGCTCAGCGCAATCGCAATGAACGTATACATTAATACACTAAACATATGGTACGAAATGTACGAATCTTTTGATACGAATCTTTTCGGTACGGAGTCGAATAAATACGAATCTATTAAAAGATTCGAATATCCCACCTCTAATTCCATGTACATTGCATTCATGTCACAATTGCAGTGTAATTTTGGCACCTGTACAACTAAAACTTCATCTTAATTTTTCTCAAAACACTCTTCTTAGTGCTATGTCGCTCATATAATATGCATGTATGTAAGATCTGCTCATGTTTTTTTGTCTTCTATAATATTATTACCTAATATATTATTCATTATTTACCTTATTTTGCTCATTAAGTATCTTTTTTGAATTATGATTATTTTGTTATCTGGCTATAAAAATTAATGGGATATATTGTCATGTATATATTTAGTATTTAAACGATATTGTGGCTACGTTTATTATTATTGTGCCCCGTGCTGTGAAAGGCGAACGTTGTAAAATAAAATGGTTTATAATAGTTATTTATGTATTAAGGGCATAATCAAAAGATTGTAGCACGGGGGAATATTTAAAGCTCGACGCGTAGCGGAAAGCTTTAATTTTCCCGAGTGCTATAATCTTGATTATGCCCGTGGTACATACAACGTTTTATTTTATTTTGGTTCTCAAAATTCAAGGATTCAATGGGTATATATTCGGCATCGTTGTGCTGGCGCTGTAAATTTTAAGTATGCTGTGGTTTCTAGCTATATTGTTTGTTTAAAACAAATATTAATTTAGTGTCAATTGAAAATGGAAGATATCGATTATTTAAAAGAAATATCAAATCAATTTGACGATGCCCAAAGCAAGTTGTCCACAGAAGTGAAAAGACGTATACGAGAAAGAATACGATTAGTTTTACGAGCAGTGGTGTTTAAATAATGTGATTTATCCAATTTATTATGTTGTCTGACATTTATCTAAAAACTACGATTTTGACGTTTGAGTAGCTGTTGCTTGGCAACTTTATAAGCTCTCGGGCGATAAAAGCCAAATTGCGCCCGTTTTTGAGGGCGGATAAACAAGTTTACGATTCCAAAATAAAATAAAGAATTTGTTTGTCTTGATTATTATTTTTTTCGTGTTCCTACCTTTTCCAATTCTTACATGTACAATGTACTATTGACAACCAAATACCTACTTACCACTGTCAGACGCTTTTTGGTTCGCGTCTATACTGCTCAAAAAGCAGTGATTGCTCCTAACTTGTTTTTGTTGCGTGATTTGAATTTGTATGAAGAGTTCATTTGTTTTTGGTAATAATTTAGATTTACAGACAAAAAATTGCCGATGCAGTCAATCATCTGTAGCCTATTTGATTGTAGGAAATACGAGTACATACTAATTAAGATTGACAAACCATTTACAAATCAATCTCATCAAGCTAAATTATAAATTATCTGTTTATTCAGAATATATTGATGTTTATCTTATACGTGTATATAAGTAAACATGAATTGAAGGGCCTGGGGGCAAAAGCCACTCAAAGCAGGAACTGAGATAAATTACATTCAAGTTTTTAATCAAATCCTGAAATCGTAATTTTTCATAATTAAAAACCATTTTTGCTGTACTCATTTTTTATTTCAAAACAAACAAGACTAATGCCGTATGGAAATCTAATAATGATATTTATATATAAAAAAGTCTTTTGATACAAAAAATAGGGCTTATTTCTTTCTTACAAAAACAGAAAAACAAATGTATTTTTGCTAATAGAGGAACATGAAACAAAATTATCCATTCATTTCTGCATTAAAGTGCTCAGTTTCAAATTACAAGTTTAGCACTTGGATCAGGAACATCTAACAGTGGAATACCCAAGTAAAAATAAAACTGGTGATATATGGGACTGTAGAATATTTTGTGTTAAAAAGGTAATAAGCCAGAAAGACGTTTTTTAAACCAACACTCTTATTGTTAGATTATTTTATAAGTACAGGGTGGGGCAGAAAAACCTATCCGATTTCAAATCCCTTTTTCCCAGAAGAGGGAGCAGGTAGAGTAGTGGGGTAAAAACCGTTAGAAAGCCGGTTTTATGCCATTTGTCAGTAGTCAACATGCCTTGGTCTGGTGAACATCGTGCTTTTGTTATTGAGCGGTTTATCGAATGCGGCGGTTCGATAATTGCTACACAACGTGCTTTTCGTATTCATTTCGGACTCGGGCGTCATGATCCTGTTCCATATCACGCTACGATTAAAGTGTGGGTGTCAAATTTTAGACAGACGAGTTCAGCATTGAAAAAGAAGTCGCCTGGACGTCCCAGGACAGCAACAGGACCTGAAAACGTGGCCAATGTGAGAGCCGCGATTGAACGTTCCCCGCGTCGTTCGGCGCGAAAACATTCGCTCGCTTTGGCGATTTCCAACAGCAGTATTCGGCGCATTTTGCACCGGGACCTCAAAATGCATCCCTACAAAATGGTTGTTGCACAGGAATTAAGTGAAAGGGATTTTGAAACCCGTACGAACCTGTGTCGCGATCTCCGAGAACTCCCAAACGACGATGTTGTGCTCTTCACGGACGAAGCCCATTTTCACCTTTGTGGTGCCGTTAACAGGCAGAATTTTCGATATTGGAGTGACGAAAATCCTCGAGAAATCCATCAGGAACCCCTCCATAGCCCAAAAGTGACTGTGTGGTGTGCTCTTTCCCGCCTAGGCGTCTGGGGGCCTTACTTTTTTGAAGAAAATGGGCAAACCGTAACGGTCAACAGCGAGCGCTATTGTTTCATGCTGGAAAATTTTCTTAGACCCAAAATGGAAGAAAATGGCGTGGAAAATGTTTGGTTTCAACAGGATGGTGCAACCGCCCACACATCGCGACGATCAATGGACATTCTCAGGGAACTGTTTCCCGGTCGCCTCATTTCCCTGAGAGGTGATCTTGGCTGGCCGCCGCGCTCACCGGATCTCACTCCATGTGACTTCTTCCTTTGGGGTTACCTCAAATCGAAGGTTTACCAGCATCGACCAAGGACCCTTCTTGCTTTACGAAGGGAAATTGCTCGGGCAATTGAAGAAATTCCTGTGGAAACGACGGTGAAAGTCATGGAAAGCTACCGCGAGCGCCTAAATCAGTGTATCCGCTCCCAAGGACGACATTTGAGTGATGTGCTTTTCAAAACTTAAATTTAAAAATGGCATAAAATTTGCGATATGTTAATAAAAGTTCAGTGGTTTTAATTTTATAACGTTTTGAAATCGGATAGGTTTTTCTGCCCCACCCTGTATATTCCCATATTGTACTAGCCGTTAATTAGTTACTGAATCAAATTAGCGTATATTCTTTGTATTTTAAACTATATCCAATTTGTTTGCTTATTTCTGATTAGAAATTATATCTTATGAATTTGTCTCAAAAAGGAAACATGCCGCATAAAACAAAAACTTACCGATATTGTACTGCTTTCTCTTGTTACACACTCACTGAAAGTCGAAGAAAAATGTATTTCTTTCATAGAATCGTCCGAATCAAAAATATCATCATTGTTACTGTTATTTTCATAAGAATCAAACTATCTTTTCTTGATGGCTACGACATTAATGTCAGTCATCTTGAAATCTAGTATGGCTTATTTATTTTTTAACATAAAATGAAGACAATTGCTGTCACATCAAAAACGGAATTTAGTATTAAACTGCCATTTACTGTGCATTAGCCAAATAATATTTCTTCAATGGCTTGTTACTATTAGTGTATCTGAAAATGTCGTATTTGCTTAAAGAGTGGCTTATTCCCTTTTACTCCCAAGCCATACAATTATGCAATAATTTTTTTATTAAATAGTTGGTAGCGTTTTTCACTTTTTACCGGGAACACACGAATTAAACAATACATCCACGATACCCAATACATAATGCTTCTCATAAATTCTATTACCGGTATTTATACAATCACGTAACCCTAATCTCTTCACCCACTCTGTATCAATTATGTCAACGTAGGTACTTCGAAATTTCCTATGTAGAACAGTTTAAAATATTTTTTTGTAGATCTCCAAGTAAATTACTCACAGTAATATCACTTATTATTTATGGAGATTGTGTTTATATCAAAATGTAGTGGATATGGTCAGATGTAACTATCCCGGGGCTATATGATATATCGATAATGTGCGGCACCCCCATCGGCACACACTACACTACAGTATCCTTACGGCACGTTCTGCGTGTTCTAGTCACGTGGGGAAGGATTACATCAGATCAGGCGAGTGTGATGGAGACTGGAGGTGGTAATTGGAAGCGAGATGTAAATTATTTACTATTTGCCAATATTATTATGCTATGTAATAATTAATTCCTATTTGGATCGATCAGCATGGGACGGAAACATCTGTTTTATCGACAGTTTTACTATCGTATCGTCATAGGCTATCAGCATACTCATTTTCTCTCGACCTCGACTCAAAAGTTGGTTTTTATTGAGTAATTTCTTAAATGTTACTTATACTTACTCAATTTGTTGAGATAACGTCAAATATCTAACTGTGGTACGAAGAACAGTTATGTGAAATTCTAATGTCATCAAAAAATTAATCATAATTAGTGAATCTTGTCTCTTCCCCTTCTCCTAGTGCATTTTCTTTATATTATAAATAAAATATGTTCATTCCAGTTAGCATTCCTCATTCTTATTTCTCTCAAAATTCGCTTCTCCAACACTTTTCCACCCAATCTGCTTCAACTGTCGCCACAACCACATCTCATAACGGTTCAGGTACTTTTTCTTTTTCTTTGTCAAGGTCTGTTTCGCATCTATACAGCACCATATACGAGGAAAGCATTTTGCAAACCTTTTTTAGTTCTATATTCTTGCGCCTAAATTAAAATATTATAAATATGAGTATATATTGCGTGGCTGAGTGCGAAGTGACCGGTTATATTTCTGGATTTGAAACCGGCCGGAATTAAACCGCACTAAAGTAATCCTTGTGGTGTTCTTTCTATCCCTATCTAACTTGAATCATATCGTATTCAAAATTGCAACCGATTATTTTTATACATATGAGTAAGACGAGGGGGCGACTATGATTGTGCTTTAACTAACTGGTGATCGATGATTGGACGACCACTACTTTTTTGAGAAGGAACACACACTTACATTTGCATGTCGAATGAACAGTTATATAGTCACTGACATTCTTTGAAGTTTTATACTAATTTATTTACAACTTATTATTAAAGATTAAATAAACATAACTAAACACATAAACTAAACTGGTATATGTTACATTGTAAATTGTAACTCAGTGGGTTAACGTTTAGTACGCGCCCAAAACTACAACTCAGACTACATGTCTTGTCAACATCTAATATCTACCGACTAACTAAAAACAAAACTTTACCTATCTTCGTGAGAGGATGTATTAAGAGTACAGGGTATCGCGTACGTATGATTAATAATTTTAAGACTTAATTGTCAACAAATAAATGTCAAGACCATTGACAGCTAGACTAAACACACAGTTAATAGAAAAAGAAAATTATTTCTAAATATAATTTTGACTAACAAAGATAACTGAGTTGAAATTTTGTTCCTTAAACTAATATAGAAGAGTTTATAAAAAGGTTATTTGCTTTGTACTTGCCTTGTTACATATGTGACGACGTGTTTCTTAATAAGAAATTTTTGAAACTACAACTTACTATTTATCATAATAATAATAATAATAATAATAATAATAATAATAATAATAATAATAATAATAATAATAACTAATACCTACCTAATATTCTTCTAATTTAATATATTACCATACACAGCAGCAATATGAATTCTTCTAATATATTTGTCAAAGATCGTCCTTATATCCTCCAAACTACTTTGAAGAAAATAAATTACTATAGTTGAAAAACTCCATTATCTTATGGAAGAAATGAAAATTAGATAGCTAAACTAGTTTTGGTGAACAAAGCGTTATATTATTTGGGAAACGACCAAAGCAAAACAGACATGCAAATAGAAAGTGCTGGAGGAAATTTCACATGTACATACAAACTGTAACGCTAATGTTGATACATAGAGCCCGGACATAGCAGCCGGAGCACAACAGCTGTTTGCTGCGTCAATAGAATTAAAAATGCAACAGCGATCACAGCTGACTGCGGCCCATAACACACGAGGATAGTGGGTGAACAACTCACTCACTCTACCGATATTAATACTCACTCACATAATCAAACATCACATTGTTATTGTTACCTAATTCTTCTCGCGTGTGTATTGTTCATTTTTTATCAAACACTCTGCTTTTTTAGCATGAAGAACAAACAAAAATAAAATAAACAAGTTAGTAGAAAATTGAAAAATAATCGTATTGGTTTATAGTAGGCTAAACAAATGTAACAGCGAAAATGATTCTAGCAGATAACTTTCTTTTTGTATTTTCTGTTCATGATTCATGAATCGCGAGCAACTGCTACCATTTTTTACTGTCTCTACATGTAGATTCAAACACAAAAACACCCAGATATTACAGGAAAAATTAGAGTAAGCAAATGAAACTGAACTATGTAAATCATAGCCTGTAGTCTTTGGGCATTCAATTATCAACGGTAATAATTAATTCGGGATAATTAATTAATTAACTGATACAAACACCGATCAAACTATGGTAATTGCACATTGCACATACATACATCATTTACATCAGTATGTAGCATCATTTTCAGGTAATTCTATTCAAGGCAAAGTGTGACATAAAAGAGAATACATGCACAAATAATTCATTACTTTTAGTAGGGTGCTCAGAGACTGCCGCCCGCTTTTTACCGTAAGAGTCAATAAATGTTTTGACAATCCCTTTGGAAGAGTTACAGAACCGTATAGATAGAGGTTTTCAGAGGGATCTGTTTATGTACATATAGTTTTTTTTTTTTTTTTTTATCAAAATTCATATTTATTTCAATGTAAGGTGGTTTCAGCTGATCACGCATAAAATAATTGAGAACTGAAATGGTCGATCTTTATCGAATTCAGTTTTTTTGACTATCCTGTACCAAAAAATTATTGACGCGCCAGTGAAATGTCTTTGACGGACTGATTTATTACTCCAGTTCAGTTTGAAACGAAGTATACATAATTTCTTTGCGGAACATGGAACAGGAATTTACAACATTAATTGAATCTTGATGATGCCGGTTGCCTACCTAAAACCTCTGCTAGGAACAAATAGCTTATAGTAGATTCCGAACTATTGTTCTACTACTTCTGGTTTAAAAAATTTGCTTTTTTATTTAAGATTCCGGTAATTGCGATATATCTCCAAATCGTGGAATATTCTTATCCAGGTATCATTGATCATGCAGATATAGATGTTATTAATATGGTATGGTAATAGCTTTCAGTCGCTATAATTAGGTAACGTCTTGTAGGAACTTCAAAGGAAGTTTCAACTTCAATTACTGTGTACTTAAAACTCTAAACAATTAGTAAAATGATTATATGAATAAATAAGAAAATGATACGGTAATAGCCATTGGCAGGTATGGTAATATTAGTTTTTATTAATAAATTCAAATAATAACGATATAATCGGTACGGTATAAAAAGCTTTCGATGTGTCTCACTGCATTATACGAGAGACGCTAGAATTATTGAGTATAAGGCACGGTACAATAATACATTTTACTATTCTTTCATTTCACTTCTTAATTAAAAGCTCCCAATCTAATTATCTTTTGGAATGATTTCAAAATAATGGTAAATTACACTATTTCAGCATCAATCACTATTTCAGACGAAAACCTTCTACCCGATAAATTCCAAAAAAGCCAAAAGTTGTACATTGCCATATCAAATGAATATGACGGGTGTTCTATTACTTCTATATTTTATTTCTCCAAATGTTGAAGAAAATGTTCTATTAATTTCATGTTTCACTCACAATGTTACTTTAAAAATTTATTAACTAAGTTCTATCTAACTTTTGCAATTTAATTTCCAATGATAAATAACTGTTTAAAGTGATAGTTCTCAGATTGTTTTCCATGGCTTATCTTATTTTATTATTCTCAATAATTCTAGCGTGACCGTGATACGAATTACTGTTGGTGTTATAGGAAAATTGAAACTAATTCATTTCGTTTGGAACCTGTGCATTCAAAACCATAACCATATATTTATTTCTCGTAGCTACGTGTCTAGTTAAAAAAATGTTTATTACCGATGTTCCATGGCAATAGTAGATATATCACATTTCAAGTATTTTAGATCAAATATGATAATTTGTCACCTTTTATGATAATAATAATAATAATAATAATAATAATAATAATAATAATAATAATAATAATAATAATAATAATAATAATAATAATAATAATAATAATAATAATAATAATGATAATAATAATAATAATAATAATAATAATAATAATAATTTTATAATAATAATAATAATAATAATTTTATAATAATAATAATAATAATAATAATAATAATTTTATAATAATAATAATAATAATTTTTATTGTATATAAACTTACTACAATAAGTTATTACAATTTGGTGATATAGATGGGGCTGAGTCAATTTTTCATTACATTTTTTTAATATTACACATGTTCACGTTGCGTTGATGGAGATGAGATGATGAAAGGACAGTGTCAAACATCCAAGCCCTTGATGCGAATTGAACACACAATCCCAGGATCCGAGCGGTGAAGGTCGCTTTGAACGCTGTTAGAAATACACTGTCTAAATACGCTCGGCCACCAACGCATCTTTGTCACCTTATGAAAATCTGCTTTTAAAAATTCTTTCTGTAAATTTTGAGTTACTAAAAGCAATAAATGATAAATTCTTGAAATGTGGACGGAGTTATTTCTATTTTTCTAAATTTTGTTTTACATTTGCTGAAATGTATCACAGATTTTTATTGCTGAGTATTTTATTATGAAACTGTTCTTGATAATAAATTTAAATTTGAAATAAATTTTCATATAACATTTCCTGGCTAATTCAAAAAAGTTTAATTAAAAAAAATGAAATATTTTGAAAGTAAATACAATAAGTTTAGAAATTTATTTTAATGGTAAAATTCAGTATTCAAGTGAACGAATTGATTTTTTTAAATTTATAATTTGGAGAACTACTAATTTATAGAAAAAAATTGCTATATGTATTGCAATTTTATGTAGTAAATACAGTATATAATTTGTATGTCATTCATAAACAATTACAATTTTATAAATAGCAAGTACTACTATGCATATAAATTATGTATTTACTGATATGTCCTACCTCAGCATAAATTCCGCGTTATCACTTTCCGAGCGTACCTCACTAAAAATCAGCTGTTCCTGTTTTTCCTGATAACGAGCAGTCTGAATACCAGACATGGCATGTAAACATGACCTTTGCTGTGAACTATGAGGCCACCGCGGGCCGCGCATGGCCGCCTCTGATCGGAGAAAGTGCGAGTATGTGTAACAGTCGTCCTGCTCGCTCCTGCTGCAGGACTACCACGGCAGAGGAGGACTGCTCCAGGGTTCAACAATCGATGCATGACTCACCATTGTTTAGAGGTTTGTTAATTGTTACAGGTTGTGTTTTGTTTTATAATGGTATATTGATAACAGATGCAAAATATATATGATGATGTAAGAAATGTTGTTTTCTTTTCATTATTTAAGTAATAAATTTATTTTTTACTAAGTTTGATGTGAATCATTTTTTTTTTGGAAAACATTTTTGTATACTTAATTAAAAGTAAACAAAGTAGGTACGGCGTAACCTCATTAAGAAATTTTGTTATACAGGAATATGGAAAACGACTACAATAAAATCAATAATATATTATTTTACTTGCAAATATTTTTAATTAATTTTAAAGTTTGCATAACATATTCTTTCAAAAATGGAAATGTTGTGAATATTACATTTTTCATATTAAAACGAAGCATCGGTGTTGTTTTTCAATTTGTAATATTTTTTTAGTTAATTTTTTGAATTATTTATACATTTTTATAATGAGCGTGCTGGTTGAAAATGCTGTATACTTAACAAGTAACCATATTTCCTAAAAAGAAATTGATGATGCTGACGAATGTCTCATTACTTATATACAGAAAAAAATGGCACTACTCTGACGACATTTAACGTTATGTACGCTAATTGACTAGAGAAATAGTTTCAAAGTTGGGAACTGGTGTTACACCTAAAACCTAAAGACCTAACTTTAACGACGTCGAAAAACTTTGTCCCTTACCGCGTACATTAGATATAGGTAGTGGTTTAATATTTTTTTCTAATTAACGCTTCTTCTGCTAAAAGCAGAATCTTGATCGTACATTTATTTATCTCGTAAAAATGCAGATTTGAATTTACAACAAAATTCTGTAACGTGTGAGCCTCGCTGCTACGCTGAACAAGCGTCTAAGTATAGCGATGACACAATCGCGCTAGAACCGGGCTACGTAAACAAACAAGCCGCGACGTATTTAATTACGTCCGGTCGCCTGAATTTTTTGTGTTCATTGTTATTATGCGGTCGAACATCCTACAGCTCTCTGGAAGTTAATGGCAGCTGTATAAAAAGGACGCAGCTATGCTCGGGAGTTAGTTAGTTGCATACATAGTTACATAATTAGTTACATAGAGAGACATATAGAGACATTCACATAGAGTGTTGGTGCAGCACAGCAGTATCGTGGTGAGCGTATGCAGTATAGTGTCGAGTGGAGGACTCAGGAAGTTACTGGTTAACAGGGATAGCTGTGGATGTGAGTACTCAGTAGTGTTAACGAGTATTGGGAAGCTATAGTATACGAGGACAGTAACGGCGAGTCTTGAAGTTATTGGTATATTGGGATAGCTGTGGATGTGAATACTCGGTAGTGTTGGCGAGCTATAGTATACAAGGACAATAATGGCGAATCGGAAAGTTACTAGTATACCGGGATAGCTGTGAAAGAGAATACTCGGTAGTGTTGACGAGTATTGGGAAGTCAGGTATTCGAGGACAGTAACGGCAAGTGGTAGTGGATACTCGGCAGTAGTGGTGAAGAATTGTGGCATACGGACAGTCGGTGATACTGAAGCTGTGGAAGTTAGACTGTTAGTTACATAAATAGACAGATAGTGAAGTGAAAGGTGTGACTTTTGTCCGAGCAGTTGAATATACAGACGCTGTTGAGTCATTTGAGTATATAGACGATGTAAAGGTCGGTAGGCGGACAGTTGAACGTGATTTAAAAAAGTGATATAAATAGTGGAAATAAATAGTAGTATTAATTGGTTAAATAAATAAATAGTGTTAGTGTTATCTAGTTTCAGTCTTAATTAGTTTTTAATAATTGCTTAATATTAGTAATAGTAATTTTCATTATAGATTAATAAACACGTATTTTAATTTATAATAATTATTTAATATTTACACTTTACTCAAATAAATTTTTAAAAACGTTACAATACATATAAACCAACAAATTTAGTGATACATATGAACCAACAAATTTAGTGATTATAAGAGCATGCTTCGAATTGAATTGCTTCCCTAAAATAATGTGAACTTTAAAAATGTGTTCTACCTTTATTAAACTTCAAAATGCTACCCTTTAATATTAATTACCATAGAAATTACTGAAATTAGAGTTTTCTCAAAGTCGGAATATGATATGAGAATAACTATCAAATACAGTTTTTGTACTATAAATAGGGTAGGGTATTCTCTCATATTTTTATTATTTGTTTTTCAAAGAACAGTTATATCTAAGAATATCTGTGAAAGCCCGAGTAAAAAATTCCTTGTAATAAGCGAGATATTAATATTTATAATTTGAATTTCTTGTGTCACGTGATAGTGACGTACTAGTTGTACAGTACCAGTGGTTCATGCGGCGTCTTACTCTTATCACATTCGAACATGGAGTAGGGATTTCAACTAGTCTCCCATTGGAAGGTCATCTAGTACATCAGCAAAATTTAAATGCTTTATATTTTGTAATATTCAATTTATATTATGATTTTTTGTTTTTTCCCTGTTGTTTACCTATCAACACTAATATTTTTAATAAATTTTTAATATTAGTAATCCTCAGAGAATACCCTATTGCCCTATTGTATTGAAGTAATGCTAACAATTTGACTTTAGATATGTACCTAATCCTTTCTTGGAGGGAACTTCGGTGCGTAACGTGGTATTATTTAGAGTGAGATTGTGGTCAGATTGTGTAGATATACTCATAGGTGTAAACTATTTAGAAACAAGTTTAATCCAAATCATAAACACGCAGTAAATCTACTGACAGTTCGAAGCTGAGAGAGCTTTCAAGGTTGAAGCCGCTAGTAATAGAGCACAATTACAGGAAATACCTGTGAGGCTCACCGACACACGTACTGCCAACATAAAGCGCGGAGCATTCATGCCAACTTGAGATAATCACAATCGCTAACTCCGTAAGTGTTCCAGGCAGATCAACTCATTCCAATGTATGAAATTAATTTTGAGGATTTGGCCTGAATTTTGCCAAGGGAAATTTCAAAGGGTAGTAATTATGATTTTACTGCTAGTGCTGAATTTTGCTTATGAATAATAAATGTCAATGAAATATAATCAATTATGTAATTGTTTTCGTGCGGGTACAATTTTTAACGCCATTCACCATGTTAGGTCTGGTTTATAGGTAAATGAATTTTTGTAATTTGTTATAAATTTCAGTTTTTTTTATTTCGATTGTTATTGGATAAAAATCCTTTATATTGCAATTTTCCATGAATAAATTTATAATTGAATAGTTTTGTTTACATACCCGTAGGCCGGTTGTTAATAATTACAATTATTATATTTTGTTTCTAGCGACAGATTCAGTTTTACAAGTTTACTATTGTGCACAAATATGTATGTAACTGAAATTATTACATTAATTAAATTTGTGTTATAATCCCAATTGTTATTAATTTCATTCGTAATATGTCGTGCAAAGGTTAGGTTAGGTTGGGCATTTTTGATTTTCGGATATATTTTATATTTAGATGTGCTAATAAAAAATCCAAGTTTTCGACCTTGGTGCATTACCGGAAGCGTCGCCATCTTAGAAAAATGATACAAATAATCAATTTTTGAAAAATTTTCCTCACCAGTAGCTATATTAGTGCAAAAACACGTAGAAGGCAAAATTCACTATACTTAGATCTAGAACATTTTTTTCTATAGCCAATAGACAGTGAGCTACAGCTCTTAAAATCATTAGATATTGTTAAACAAGTAAATTTTGCTGAATCTAATTTTAGCATATAACTTCCGTGTATGAAACAATACTGAATTTTGACTTGCATTGCTTTAGAGAATTTTTTATATAACAATGGAAAGAGCATTTTTTCTGCTTTTCAACGATGTATAACTTGCCTATGTTCTTTTGTTTTAAAAAGCTAAAATACATCAGTAGTTAAATTAATATGACATCAATAATTAATGTTGTATTCTTGCTGTTTAAAACAAAACAAAACAACATATACGAATGATACATCGTTAAAATTAAATAATAAAGTGCCGCAGATATGTGCAAACCAAAATTAAATATTCTTTCAGACGTTGAAGTAAAATCTAAATATTAAATTCTATAAACCTTGACAATATCTAATGGTTTTAAGCGCTATTGCTCACTAGAAAAAATGTTCTAGTCTAGATCAGAGTTGTAGAAAGTTTTATCGTCTACAAAATTGATCATTATTTTTGCTTTAATAGCTAACTGGTGAGGAGATATTTAAAAAAAGTTTATTATTTGCATGATGGCGGTGCTTTCGGAAGTGCAAAAAGGTCGAAAACCTTGAATTTTTTTATTAAAGTATCTCTACCTCTAAATATAAAACGTATCCAAAAATCAAAAATATCCGACTCTTTGAAGTAAATCTACCCCAAGTACTGGACTATGGGTTAGTTTTTTCGTATTGTATTCGCGAACCCTTTAGTGGCGCTTAGAAGTAGGTATCTATGTCGTCCTTGAATTCATTTTATTTATTTCCTACACTACTATCTTAAATTACATAAAATGATAGAATTGACATGTATGTCAAACAACTAGTGCGTACATTTCTTTATGTGAAATGAACTACTACATAATTGTTAACATATTTTTTATCCTATGCATTTAGATAGTTATTTAATCATATTATCTGGTAATAAAACTCATACATGTGATATTTAGGTTATTAGTCAAGAAACACCACTTTTCCCAGTATGAGTATATTTAGATCTAAAGTGACGCTGTCAAATACGTGCACTCGCAAAGCAGTTTCTGTACGTGCAATTTTTCCATAAATTTATTAAATAAATTTGATTTGTTGTCCTAATATTAAATTTAGTTTATAATTAATGATTTAGTGCAAAAATTTGCAAACTTTTTACTAATTCTTGTATTGAAACCACTCAAAAATTAGTTGATAAGAATGAAAAATCTGTATAAATAAAAGCGCGCAAGGACTACGTTAAAATTGGGAAATACGAATAGTAGCGGCCGATCAAAAACTACGTCGCGATGAATTAGAAATTGTTTTTCGATCAACGAGTCAGTAGATCGCGATCGACCAGTTTGGTATACCTATACATATACATAGTTATACAGGGTGTTTTAGGTACAACTTCGGGTAAAAACTTTATAGTACTCGTACAGACCAAAATGAATAAAAAATCTTAATCAACATAGGTCTTATCTTCAACTGTTTCCAGCAAAGAGGCCATTTACTATTAGAATCGAAGAAAATTCACAAATATAGTAATTGCACAAAATTTTGTCTGTCAGTAAATAGACTATAAAAAAACAATAAAATTTTATATGAAATATTTTTCTCAATTTCTAATACTAACGAAGTTATTTGAAAATCAAATATTGGCCAAGGTTGCCACATTTAACTTTCAATTACAATTATTTGTTTTTTTTTCAAAAAACAAAAGCACATCTAAGTTGACCTCTGAAATGTAAATAAAAAGGCTTTTTAATCGAAGTCGTAACTCTTATAGTTTTTGAGATAGCAGAAGTAAACCTCGTAAAAACTCATTTTTCACTGCCTTATATCTCGGAAACTATTGAAGATCGGACCCATGTTGATTAAGCTTTTTTTACTCATTTTGGTCAGTACTATATGCCCTTTTATTTTTTTCCCGAAGTACAATTTAATTACAGCCTGTATATTTGTGTTGAAAATAAAATTGAAATTTGCAGTGAAAAATTGCGAATTATATAATTACTTTTGAGTACTTAATGGAATTTTGGATAGCTTAAACGTGTTTGTGTCCAAATGATAGCATATTTTTCATTTATCTAAGTAATGAGATTTTGAAATGACATTTATTTTCCACGGTTATAACATGATTAATAACAGAGTAACCCTTCCAAAAGGGAACTAAATTAGTGAAATTAGATTTAGTTCGGAAACAATCACTGATGAACCACAAGCCACGTTGAATCTTCATTCGTAGGGTTGTATGACAAAATCCTTTAACATATGTGACAAGCCCATATGTACCCACGGTAATAGAGCGAAAATAATGTCCCTGACAAATTTCATTATCTCTGCACTGTTCGTTTGAGACTCTCAATGCCCTACAATACCTATTACGGCCGAAATGCGTACTACACATTCTCACTCAATGCTAGCGTATACTTTCATCCTATTACGATTGCGATTATGGCTCCTTTATGGAGTCCTGGATTTGTGCGATAGCACCAAGTGGTTTTTAAGGAGTCTCAGAACCAGAGCAGCCACCCTTCCGCACTGAACCGTGAGTTGTGCAGGAAAATACGCTGCATTACATGGAAATTATGTATGTATGAGTTTGGATTAAGTAGGAATTCGTATGCGATTTATTTTGGATTTTGGACTAATGACATTTGCATTAAAATGGACGACGTTCTTGAATCGTAACGTGCTTGTGTGCTCATGCGTTGTACTCTTGTCGCACTTGTTTTTATTTTCTCTGAAGTAGTTACGGTTTACAGTTGTAGCGTTTAATAAATGTATGTATTTTGGCGCCATGCTGAGTTTGAAAGGAAACTTTTACGTATGAATAGAATTATACAGACAACAGCATTAAGATTGGAGTTTATGTCAAGATAAATAAAAAGTAAATGGGGAAGGCAAACTTGTATGTTTTATTTTAATATTTGATTCCTCATGCTTTTTGAAATGATGTAGGTATAAATATTTATTACATATTATTTACTCATGCATTTTTCTGTTTATATGCAAACGGTATTTGTATACAGAACTACATATGTATTTTATGTTTTAAATTATTTTTCAATTCCTAATCAAAATATTTATATTCTTTTCACATAATGCAATATTTGTATTTATTTGCTACATTGAAACTTGTATTTAATCAATATTGCCATGGCATGGATTCGTATGATTGTTGCCAGTTAGCAATCGTAAACCTATTAGTTAGTAACTCAGAGTCAATAAAGGGAATCTACTAATGTGCCATGCAAACAGAATGACCAAAATGTTAAATTAATATGCGTAATATGCCAACGCATTAGTATTGGCATACTGAATATTTTATTTTGATCTGGCTGTTTTATCATAAAACTACTAAATTGGTTTTTCTGTACCGTTTTGTTTAGAATGATATAAATTAAAGATCAGTGAAAAATGAAGACACACCACATATCACATATTTTTGAAAGGCTTATTGACTATTCTTCTAACGGTATGGTATTTCTAGTCCTTGCCATCATGTTTTTGAGAATGTTGACACATATGTATAGTTTAGTCAGTTCGTGAAATGATCTGCTAATTGTAACTTAGGAAAGATAACTGTTTTCCGGGTGCTAGGCCGTAGTATAATGGGCGATATATATTCTAACATTATGTTGAGCATTTTCAGAGGTTGGTGGACTTATTTTAGTTTTTTCTTATCAGAGTGACTGAACAAAGTCAAAAATATGATGTACCTACCTACCTTTTACTAGAAAAGAAATAGCAGATAGCCGTAGCAGCAACTGAATGACTTGAAGTACCATCTCATTCATTCGGCGTATTGTATAATTTGGCTGTTATTTTCTTTAAAACGAGAAACTGTTCCAGTATCACGAAAAACAACCATCCTTTTACAGCTGCTGACCGTGAAAGCCTCAGTAAGTAACTACATAATTAACTTTGGCCCCGAAAATCGTTCAGAACAGAAGTATATTAATAATTCTAAATTCTAATGCGGCAAGGTATGGGTTTATAGTCGTAAGAATCTGGGTGAAACACATATTAACTTAACCTAACTTAAATGATATAATTATAATAAAACCAAGTGAATTACGATTGTTTTCTAACTTTGAATAGCTTGCCGTCGCCATTTCTCGTTTTGACTGGCCAAAACAAATTGTCGTCAATGTTTCATGTTTTAGCTGCTACATTCACCAATGGAAGTCTTGAAGCAATAAGTTTATGAAGTAGCCAGTTTCGACCTTTGGTCATGTCATACACAGGCTGTCTCAAATAACGCGCCATGTATCGTGAGGCGAAGTCGGTTAATAAGAAAAAGTTGCCCCATTGGGATTTTAATGATGTAGATATACTTATTTGAATAAAAATTCATAGATCACTGGGTTAAAATATAAATTATACAGTTGTTATTGTTGCATTTAACTTCTAAGTGCGATAATACTAGATTTTGATTTATATTTCTTTTGGACACATATTTATGCTCTTTCTAATGGTAAGATGTACATGCCAAGGTTATAACTTTTATATTAAAAAGAGATTTGTTAGCTTTCCACCTTTTGGGGACTCCTCCTATATATATATATATATATATATATATATATATATATATATATTAAGATTCAATTCTAAATCTACAATTAGTAAAGTTACATACAAAATTTTATACCCATACGTTCTTTCTTTCCTTTATCGCTGAAAATGTATTTTCGAAATCTTGTAGTAATAATATCAGCGCTGATTCTATTAACACAATGTGTTTAGGAGCTGTAAGCAAATAGCAGCAGCATGTTATTTTGCTGTTGCAAATCGTGCGAAAGTCTTAAACACTTGGTCTCCTCGTGTACTGTGATTATGTATTATAATATAAAGTTGGCGGGCTGGTCGTGACAGGCTCGCGTAAGAACGCGTGGTTTCCTCGCCATCGCCAGCAAGGCTGCACACTGCCACTGCATTTAGATTCAGCGCACTGTGACACTTATGCTAATGCAGCGTATTTGCACAAGCCATTCATGACTCATGTGGATCAGACACTAGTACGCCTGCTGCACTATTTAATGCTCGGGTTCGAGCGCGCTCTATGATGGTTGCTATCCGCCAGACACGGATTTGCATGAATTTATTCGCAGAATAAGATTTTCGGGAAATTTTTACAAGATTACCAAACATCTCTGTAATTGATGGTTATTCATGTTCTTGCTTGGTCACATTTGCACAAAAATTGATCTAGTTTTTTATTTGTTGTCGAAATCCAATTTGGCAAATAATAGATGCATATAGTAATTTTACCATCTGAGGATTGGAAATAATCAAAGAAAAATAATTAAATACCACAAATATAATCACTTACTTGGCGTTTACATTATCTTATATTTCTTGGTTTTTATTATTATTATTATTATTATTATTATTATTATTATTATTATTATTATTATTATTATTAGTTATAAATAAATGCAGATTTGCACACCCACAAATAGGAAACAAGCCATGAAGATTTTATGTATGTGATTTAGAGATATGAAAGGATGAAAGTAGGTAAATAATACAAATTTGAATAATAATTTGTAAATTATTGTCTAGATATAATTTTTAATAGCTAGAATTCCAATTGGTGACATAAAAGTTTTGTTCTAAAAAATAATATGACAACTAGCAAAACTCTCATCAAGTTGTCAATCTACAATTTAGTTTAATTTAATATAGTTCATTATAACAAAATAATAATTAAACTACTATTATCTGGCATAATAAAAATATACTTCTTTATGTATTTTATATTTTCATTTATGGATTACAATAGCATCGAAATAGAAGGTGAAAATATTTTGATATAAATAGCGTTTCTACCTATGATTATGTGTTCGTTTGATAGAAATACAAATGGTAAAATCTAAAAAAACGTGTGTTTTTCCAACTTTCCGACCAATTTCCTACTAACAATGGCATGTCACTTTTGTGAAATTGAAAATAGATGAAATTTAAAAATAGGAAACACATAATTGTGTGAAAAACTGTTTTAACTGGTTTTTATTCTTCTGTTTAGTGGTCAAAATGGATTTTATTTTACGAGTATTAAAGATGGCTGAGCGTTTTTTTTTATTAAAAGCATACAGATCATGTTGAATATTCTTCTTTTAAATATTAATAATAAACACCTTTATTGGCGAATATTCAGCAATAGTTGTTCTTCCATATTAACTTGACATAATAATTATAATAACATGGGCATAAAATTTGTATATATAGCGAATTGAACAGATAAATAAGAATAAATCAGAAACAAAAATTTAAATAAGCAATCAATAATAAATAAGATATAGTATTGTGGTAATGAGTACAAGGATTTCAAAGAAGTGAAATGTCATTTTGTAGTTATATTTTTTTACATTCTTAGCGAAAGTAACAGGCTTGAGAGAAATAATTGTGGGTGAAATCTTATTGAGAGTCGTAGAAATAGTATAAGAAAATATGCGTTTGTACAATGCGGAATTAAAAGTAGGGATTTTATATTTCAAATTATTCCTTAAATAGCGACTATGATGATTTGTACGCAAAGTTAATTTGTTGTAAAGATAAGAGGGAGATTTATTGTGAATTACACGATGAGCTCTATTAAATAAGTCGAAATGTGTTAATGTCTTTTAAAACCATGAATGAATCTTAACACAGCAGTTCTGCACCTTTTGTATTTTGTTGGCATCAAAAAGAGTAATGTGTGGTCCATAGATTGTGTCACAATAATTAAATATAGATAATACAAGACTACTGCATAGAATCATACGGTTGTGTTTTGACAGGATGAACCTGTTCATGTAGAGGTTTTTATTAACAAGGTTACATAATCAGTAAACTTGAGTTTATGATCTATAAGCATTCCTAGATTTTTTGCAGAATTTGAAATGTTAATAATGGCCTTATTAATTTTAATGGAAATGGCATTTTCAATAGCAAATCTTTTCTTTTAATCTCATTACCAAACAACATAACCCTAGACTTAGATTTATTTAAGTGTAGACAATGATATTTGTAAAATTGAGCTAATGCCTCCAAGCCTCCATATACATGTTGTCAACGGTAATTTTAGACTTACTTAGGTCAAATGATATATACAATTACGTATCATCAGCGTGCATATGAGTATTACAAAAGTTTATACTTTGATCAAGTTTAGCAGAAATCAGAGATAGTTTTGTACGCATACTCTGATAACTTCTTAGGATGAGTAATTCGGTACTTTGGATGAAAATGCAAATTGCTATTATTACAGAAATCATTTCGTTGATTTTGGCAGATGAAATGAATATTAAATAATACGATTATATTCGAAGTAATTTAAATTGTATAAAATAATTGATAGTGAGATAGAGAGATCGGAGCAGTTGCAATAAACGGTATCTTAGTGAAGTCGTGCACCAAGTCGGCTCCGACTTCCACAGCGACAACCAGCTCGGTAACAGCCCGCATACGTCTGGAGATATAATGTGCATAATTAATTTCTTGCAACAAGCTGTGATTCCGTTTAATTTTGATAATACAACTGAACTGAACGGCGGTAACATAATTTACAAAGCAAGAAATTTAATTTGCAGAGGGTTGGCTTAGTGCGTTAGGTAGAGCCAGAGACGCTGCTAGCTTCCCTCCGCGCCTTCTGTTGCACTTCCTGGCGTCGCCTTCGTAATGTATGTTAATAACACCAACCAAAACAAAGAGAATTTCATTTATTCATTCGCAACCACACCACAACGCAAATGTGACATTATTACTTCAAGTGCGAACGTTAACTTTGCCTCTGAGTGGCGTTTAGCCAAGTGTTTTGAGTTTCCCAACATTTTCAGTTAATAACTTTATTTGTACGTGTCTCCAGTTAGTTCCAATTCCTCTACTCTACGGCTACGCCAGCGGAATGTTTCTATCATACAGACTTATACAACGTTATTATTACTTTTCAACTTTGAACTAAGAAGCTTTTATTTCTTTCATTCTTCCTTTTAGTGTATTTTATATTTTTCAAGTGAAGAGCCGCATATCTTACCGAGTCGTTGTTCTTTAACGTAACACGCATATTGGTATGCAAGAATAAAGTTTGTATTTAAACAGAAATAAAAGTGAAAATTATATTAAAATTGTTTTAAAGACGAAAAAGGAAATATAAGATGCTACATAATGTGCAAATACATGTATAGTATTGTAACAGGATTGAATCAAATTGTAATATCCCACGCGCTACTATCAAAATATGTGAAAGAACGGTTCTATCACTAGAATAAAAATAAAATTTGGAATTAATAAGCCGAAAGGTAACACTGCCATAAGTTTATTTTCGAAGGGAAATAAACAAACTTGATTTGGAAACATAAAATATATTATACATTTACAATTAAATGGAGAGAATAATACACAGAAATATTTAAATCACAACACGAAACTAATAAGATAAATATTTTACTAATGTGCAATTATTAGTTTTAGCAAAACAAAGAAACAGCTGAGCGGGCGATACCTACCATGTTATTATTAAAACTTACATGCCTACGAATTACACTTCAACTTCTAACTTCTGTTGATTACTTCATACTGTATACCATTACAACCCCTGCTGCCGCTATAGCTGCTTCTGCAGCCACTCCGATCCCTGCAGCTACTCCAATTGTGGTTTATATACTATATTGGTAATTAATTTGTTTTTCAATACTACGATGCATGTAGCCAAAAGGGATTTTTTACTAATTACTTTATATTTATATTCAAAGGGCGACCTTCAGAATTTAAGTCTTCAACATGTACCACTTACTGAATATTATAGGGATGGTGAAGTTTGTCAATGTAATAAAATTATAAGCTGAAGATGGGAACTGGCCAGCTCCCAAAACGTCCAAAAAATATAAATAACATGTAATTATAAACAAGGAATTGTCTTTTATACCTACCTCCAGAAGGCGGAACTTAGCACGCGATATATAATTACATTATACCTAAACAACTACGAGATATAAACACAACATGAATAGAATTAGAATTTTGATGACACTCATATTTGAAAAACAAACTAATTACGAACGCTTTCTATTCAGATGTAATGAATTTAGGAATTTTTGGAAAGTACTCTCAATACCTTTCCAAAGACTCCATAAACTCAGTAAAAATAATGCCGCTGAATTTCGTCTTGTTACAGTATTCTTCACGTGAAAATGACATTGCTCAATAATGTTTTGTTTATAAAAAGTTCAATTCGCTCAATAATCTGTACTGACTAGGAAACTATTTTCTTCTGCATCAAAAAACTCACATGCACACAAGACCATTATTCTAGTCCTTTTCTTTGACATTATTTATCAATAACATAAATCATCACGAAACACAAAAATGCTAAAATACGCCAACTATGTTGATAATATTCCAAATTATTTCCAGGACAGAGTTACGGCAAATGCCGCCTTATGAACAGATTCTATGACCTATGTGGCAAAAAACTACTTCCATTACGTATATCATCATGAATCATACACTTTTTATTGCGAACTGCCATTCTTTCGTGTAGAATATACTATTGGGCTTCCAAATTATCAAGAAATGGCGCTGACAACAAATGTCAAACTCATGACCTAAGGTACACTTTTCGCTGGCTTCCGTAAGAGTAGCATTGCTGTCAAGTAATTTACTTGGTTGCTGTAGTTATTTGAGTTTTAGTTTAGTGTTCTTTTATTAATTAGAGTTTAGTTTAAAGTTTCCCGTAGTTGTAGTTTTAGTGATAGTTTTATTTATATTTTCATTTAATAAGGATAAATAGTAAGTAGTTGCAGGTTGATAGTATCTTAGTTTAGTTCATATTAGTTTTTACCTCCCGCTAAGGGAGGTATAGGGATTGTGCTAAAAATCGCATATCGAGATCTTGGTAAATGACCACGTTTTAAGGTCCCTAGAATCCAATTTTAACATTTTCACGATGATGAAATACTTTACTAGTCTTCATTTTTATGTCGTAGACAGACAAATAACATGAATTTTCAACCAGGACGAGTATATAATTGCAGCCATTCGAAAATTTAGCTCATCGAATTCAAGTTAATAAAAAAATTGTAGGTAACAAATGTAGTAATGGAGCTTAACATCATTAATAGTTAACTACCCAATATGCAAAATATAAGAAGAATCATTTAGTATCACTGACAGCAATTCACTGTTTGGAAAATTAAGTTTGGAGAATATTGTCTTTCGGGCTGTGATTAAGTTCCACATTACAACGAAAATACTGTCAAACCATTTTTGAAGAAATACCAGTTTAATGGGGTTTTTTGATTCCCCGAAGTGGTTTTAATATCCTTGAACATATATAGGATTGTTAAAAGTAAGTGCATGATGCAATGCCAAAAGCGACAGCGTGTTGAATGTTCTCGACTGATTTTAGACTTCTGTTTACAGAGACAATAAAGATGAAACACTGACTCACGGAAGATGAAACTTCTGTTTCGTCATTATGAACCTGAATCGAAGCAAGAATCCATACAGTGACACAGAAAGGGAAGAAAAATAAGTTTAAGATGTCGCAATCGGCTTATAAAATCATGATTATTCCCTTTTGGAATACAATTAAAAGAAACCATAAAGGAAAAAGATGAGAATAATGGATCAAACATGTGCTACTTTTGCATAACAACGCATCCGTTGGCTTCCAAACTTTAAAGCATCCTCCCTACAATCCAGAACTAGCACGACCGACTATTTATTTCCAAATATAAAAAAAGAACTTTGGGAGAAGAAAGGACAATTGTGGAACCTTTTGGATAATTATTCTAATATTTTTTTCTTATATACTTCGCATAAGTTTTATATTATTCTCTGAATGCATGAGTATGAATTAGCGTAACATGTCCGTAACGTGAAAGTCATTGCAAGTAATTTTACATGAATATAAAGCACCTGTGAGGGTATAATTAACTAGAGTAGAGACGTGTGAAGCCATGTAGTGGAAGGAGTTTTTTGATATGCAGATCGTCTCTTTTCATCTTCATGGAATAACTAACGCACGTATGAACCTTCATTTGTGTATATCGAATTTAAAGTCACCGCTCTGGTTAATTATGCTTTAATTTTGTTTGCATTGGGAAGTCAAATTAGTGAATCTATGCTGGTAATTTTATGTGAGTACGAATGAAAAGCCAACATGTGCATTCAAATTACATTCTCTCCGAGAACCATTTATTATTTATTGTTATTCTGAACAGGAATCCTGAAGGAAACATGTAGTAATAATTTACTAACTATATTTCAGTTCATTTCGTTTACATATGCTAGTTATTTAATGATGAGTTCTTGTAAACATGAAATAAAAAATGGCTTCTAGTATTGAAATGTACAGAGAAAATACTACATTCTACAAAGAATACTAATAGTGATTTATAAATATTTGAAATAATATTTTTTGACTCATTAAGCAATTCCGATTTTGGAGCTTAACTTCTTATATAAAATGCAGAGGACTTCGAATTTTTGATAGTTTAAATTTCAACAAAAACAATCTACGTATTATGTCATATTTAATTGTTTTCATTACGTACCCATCTCTCTATATCAGCATTTCTTAACCTTTTCTAAATCGCGGGATCCTCAGAAATTAAACCTTTAACTTAAATTTTGTAGGAGAAATGAAGAAGGAAATTATTAAAAAACTAAAGTTTTTACGTACAATATTTTACTCATTATTATACGAGGGCAACAGGACTACTGCAGGAATTAAGTAATTGTGGAAAACAACTAGTTCACAAAAAAAAGTTGAAACCTTGATGCTGCATGCTGCATCTCACTAACCAGCTTGTTAATATCAGTTTTAATAGTAGGTCTTGGTATTCTGATATCACAATCAATATTTTTCAATCTATTCCATTTGTTTTTCGTATGAACTAGTGTAGAAAACGCCTTTTCACATAAATACCTAGTTACAAATGGGATCAGTACTTTCAATGACTTGTTTTTTAGAGCAGGGTAATCAGCAACTTTAGTAAAAAAATATATTCAGCTGAAATGCTATGCAACAGTGCCGCACGGCTTGTTACGTGTATAGATAGTACGGCTGCAATACTCTTGCCAGATACTGCGCGGCTGTGTTGCTCCGTGTATAAAAATTTATTCAATTTTACCCGGGAAGTAAAGAAACCCAAACATTCGCAAGAGTTTGTTCCTTGGTTCTACTGCTTCATCTGTTTAATTATTCAGTGGTATTGTAGGTAGGTATATTATTTCTCGATGCAGTTCCAGACTACAGATAAAGAAACGCTGCTCTATATAGTTGAAGAAAATATACTTGCCTTATCATAAACTGTTCCATAAAAGACATTTAGATTAACTCGGCGCCGGTACGGTGGCCTTTAGTTACATTATTGGTACGGTGGGGTATGTTATGGTATGGGACCGGAATTAGAATCAGCTTCAGAAGCTGAAGAGAACTATCTTAGTGAAAGATCTGCAGATTCGGACACCGAACAAGAATTTTATAATTAAAAAATACCTATGTACCTCTGCTGAATCAAGAATGAGAACAGATGGTTCGACAAGATGGTTTCAGCAGCACGGAAACTTAGCCGTAAAAAAGGTTCAGTATTTCGTATGTTTCCATCCTGCTGAGACGATCGATCTTTTCCAACATATTCCTTGTTTATTTTGGAACTTCTGTTTATTTATTCAGCAGAGGTTGGTATACCTGTATCATAAATTTCTTGTTCGGATTTCGAATCTGCAGAACTTTCACTAAAATGGTTCTCTTCAGCTTCTGAAGCTGGTTCTAATTTCGGGCCCACTATATTATCGTCATTTTCTGTTTCAGCCCATAACTTCAGTCAAATTCTCATGCTTCGTTTCATAAGACATCATGCTAAAACATTAATTTAAATGTTTTCTAAAGCTACAAATAACAAATATAAATTTATCTGAAAAAGAAATTAAAAAATAAAATAAACATGCGAAGTGTACAGTACGGTATGATGCTAAATCTAGTAATTACGAGATCCGTACGGTGGGGTATTAGCTGCGCGCACTAAATAAAATAATTCCTGCTCTTATATCAATAGCTTACAAACTGAATTCAGGACATTTCTGTTTGCTGGAAGGGTTAATACGAAGATACATGAAGTCTAGTGGAGTTAGTACTCGTTGGAGCTTCAATGTGTCGCTGTAAACTACGTTAGGGTAAATAATACCCCACCGTACCGATGCCGGGTTAATTTATTTGTTTCATACACCTGGTCGGATAACAAGAGTAGGAGATACGCCATCAAACAAAAATTAGCTATTTATGGGTTTTATTTTTTAAATCTAATTACCCAAATCTACTTATATGTCAAAGATCATTGGAAGAAAAGGCAATAAAGCATTGCTGGCAAGGGCAAATTCCTTGTTCATTTTAGGCTCGTCCAACTCCATCCAGTTATAGTTCATTGCAACTGTGTGAACCGTGAACGCACCAAAGCGTCCCTGCTACATTGCATTACGTTAAGTTCCGTTATGTTTATGCCGTTACCGATGCGTAACACGTATCGTGTTTGTTTAATACTGCATTATCATTTTCCTGGTTCATGCTTTGTACACCCCTGACTCACTAGCTAACAGCAAAGCATGTCATGATTGTTGTGTTCTACGTAATAAATGTTAAATGTTTATCATATCTCATGGTGTATCGGTCATTGTTAATTATAGCGACAACTTTAAACTTTGTGCTGTTGGGAATTATTTCGTGAAATGCACTCAGTTCCTGGTAAGATAAGCGTATCCGACAGGGAAATTTTTTATTTTGTTGTTAACGCGATAGGTGCAAACCCATTTGTTCATTTTTATCTACTTCTATGTTGAATCCATAAAATAATTATTTGTTTTTTGATAAATTATATCGTTAACAACCTATTGCTAAGAAAGGAAACAGTTGGGTAATAATATATACTCACTGCTGTTTGTCAATCATAAATTTGTAACCATAGACGCAATATTTGCTATTGGTTATATAACTTCTCGCTAATGCTAGACATTGCAACTGTGGTAATATTTCTGTCATGTTTTATTTATTTTCAAATGTCAAAATTCGTTAATATATCCAAGGAAAGTACAACTTATTGAAAAGTACAAATTATAATAATCTGGTTCTAAACTTCGTACTTCAGATTTACAACCATCATTACACGCTTGATGAATAACATAAACCTACTATTAAAGCTTAATGCTTTACTATTTAAAGGTGAAAATTGGAATAAGAATTTTAACTGTTTTCTGTTTTTATTTTTAATTATTGAATATTTGCGAAATTCATGTTTCTACCAAATTCTACATTGCGTCAAATAGAGACTATGGATTAATTTTTTTTTTTGTTTTGTTTTAATTTTATATTATAGTTTTGTTATATTAATACTTACTAACAATAATTATAACTCAAGACCAACAACACAAACGTAAATGTAAAATGCAATTCAAAATAAAAATTTACAATCTACATTACTAAAAAATATTTGTAAAAGAAATATAAAAACTGTCAGTGTCCCAGGGCCATACAGGGTGTTGACGCTAAGGTGCGATCTACAGCTACTAGATAATACATAGCTGATTCGTCCACCATATTGGTGCCAAAATCAATGCACTAAATTATGAAATAAAAGTGCATTTCTTATAAGTTTATATATACTAACTATTTTTATAATTAAATATAACTTCCATATTTGCCATTTTATACTTATTTAAATATATATATATATATATATATATATATATATATATATATATATATATATATATATATATATATATATATATATATATCATCATGGCATTTTACCAATTGTTGGGTGTGCCAATCTGCTTTGTACACAGATATCGGTAACGATACTTATTTAAAATAATAAAACATGAAAAAATACGGTTCGTTACGATTTTTGAGGTTAGAGAAAAATATATGAATTGCATAAGTACCAGTAAAAATTATAACAATTTCTCAAATGATTTGCAAACCCGTTATTATGAATAATATCTATGATTAATAATACTGTAACATTGATATTAAATGATTTAAGTGGCTCCACAATGGTGGACGAGTCAGCTGTAATTTATCTAGTAGCTATAGTGCGAACTTAGGGATTTATTAGTAGCAATAGCCATGACACTTGTTTCATTTTTCTAGTTTTCATAAATTATTTAAAACGTCAGACGACAATTTGACATATGGAATAGTATATTCTGACTAGTATGGAATAGATAATTTCCGCGCGAGTGAAAAATTTCTAGGTCGAGCCATAGGCGAGGTCTACAGTTTCGTGAGTGGCGAAAAATTAATTCCGTATTCTATTGTAATTATTTCCCTCATAATATTCTTTTAGATAGGTTCCTCAATCGAATAAGCATTTATTATTTAATTTATTTCTTTTTCATAAGTCAAATTGACGTCATGTGTCATTATTTCTTTTTAAAATTGTGAAGAAACTAGCAACATAATAAAAAATGTTAAAACTGTTTTGTGTACAACTTTTACTTCTGGAAAATTTCGTACTCTACAATTTTTGCCGTAAAATGAACAGGAGAGCAGGAAATTGTAAAAAACTAAAATCCCATGTTAAATCGCTATGTTCGCATCTTATTGTCAACATCCTGTATAATATATGGACTTATGTCATACTGGATTAAGTTTGGAATAGTTAAGAGTGCTGCCGCCATTGGTCACTGGTTCGTGGTTAAAATCATACCTTTTAATTCACATGTGTAATCAATTTATAAATGAATATTTATAATTTTAAATAAATAAATAAATAAATCATTACTGCGAATCACCCATTACTGGTATGGGTGTGCAGATCTGCTTTTTATTCGCACTTTTCGGTAACGACTATATATATGTATCGTTGTGAGCACTATAGGGATTACTTTTTTCTGCTTCTTGAAAAATATAAATACCTAATTTTCAAATTTCAAGTTTGACGTCGGTTAAAATCGAACCCGTTGATTCTGTAATAGACTGTAGAGAACTAGAGAAATAGAAATTTAAATTATTTAATAACTTTGATATTGCCAATTTTCACATACATAATACATAAATATTTGGTTATTTTTATATACAGGCTGTCAGGTTTCGTGTTGTTGTTATGATGGAGTTTTTTTACTTACGATATATTTTAAATAATAAAATGCTCAATGCCTTTAAAGTTAGGTTAGGTTAGGTTAGGTTAGGTTAGGTTCGTACGTATAGGTACTTGTTGTGAATTTGACAAATTGTTCCTTGAAATCTCTTGATTCAATTATCTTATGATAAAATATTTTATAATAATTTCACATGAAATGCTTTCACCAACATTTTAATTCGGGGAACAACAAATTCATTAAATTATATTTAATAGAATTCTTTAAACAAGAACACTATCTATATCTTGAAAATTTTTTTTGTGGCTTTAACTCATTGTGTAAATACGAGTATTGTCTTTTATTCTATAAATTGAAATCTTTGAATTAGTTTTGTACCATGTTGAAAATAGACGCATATCTATGATTCCTTGAAATAATAAAATTTAATTTTAATATCCACAAAGGAATCCAGTTTACGTTATTTTTCCCACAATTCTTTTATCTCATTGCTGGCTGTATAGTCCAAGTATTGATTATGGATTATTAATTATACTTATTCGTATATGATATAATCTCGTTGTTCATTTCGTTAGACACCATTTTCCTTTTTAGTATTTGCGGCTTTAGATGCTTTTTATTTGACGTTTTTGTGGAAAATATAAAAACGATGTGTTCGTTTCGCTTGTATTTGATGATAACATTTTTTGTGTTAATCATGATACCAACGAGAGAAAATTATTTTTCTAGTTTATTTTTTATCTCTATTAGTTCGTGTGTATTTGTGGCGTTTATGAGAAATTGTTTGCATGAAACAGAGATATTCTAGAATACAATTTATTTATTATTATTCATCATTCTTTTCTACCATCTATTGAAAAGTAAAATAACGTAACAAATATTTCATTTTTGCTTTGTGAAGTTTGAAAAATGTAGAAATTTATTTAATAATTAAAACAACAGAACATTCCTGAAAATCTCGGAAGGAAAAGAAAAAGGCGATGAATAGTACTTCAAAATTTGTTTTTATATTAAAAAATCTTATTAAAAGCCATTTAACTAAACTTTTTCATTATATACTTTTCTATATTTTACCGTTTAATTTGTCCTGATTCTCTTCTAATAATAATTAGACTATTAATGTAAACAAGTCAGAAAAGGAATTTAAAAACATCATTTGTAAAAATAAAATAATTTGTTGGTGAGATAGCAGTTGAAGTTAGCGCTTGCTGCAATAGGGTCACCGAGATAGGTACTAGCCTTGAAAATGCTAAGTTGGTCGAGGTGGTGGACGGCACTATTGAAGGTGTTTTCCATTTCCTGTATTGCCGGAAGATCATTTGTTGGCAACCAATGAAGTAACACTTATGCTTGTCAAGTTAACATTTTTAAGCATTTTTAGCTTTTTTATGTTTGAAAGTCATTGTAATTTTAAAGTTTCATGCTTCGTCCATAATTTGGGTTCATGTACTGTGTGCTACTGCTTCGTCATCGAGCGGCACTTCATGATAGTAATGCTAGTAGAACAAGATGGGCTGATTCATGCCACCAAAATTGCTCTTTATTTGTAAAGCGTAGTATATATATATATATATATATATATATATATATATATATATATATATATATATATATATATATATATATATATATATATATATATATATATATATATATATATTCAAGAAAATCATTAAAATAAAAGCTGTAGTAGATAAAGGGGGACATTCATTTACTGAAGAAAAGAATTTTTTTAACCACACTGTTCGAAATTAGAGTACCTGTTAATAATCTTTCAAAAGAGTGTTACAATTTTTATAAGTGTACAATAAAACACTTTATAAAAATACTATTACCCGAAAATGTATTCTGCAATAAAGAGCAAGAGTAACATTTTATCGACTTTTAATATCTACTTATTTTTGAGTACTTATTATTCTTTAATTCATTTAATTTTACCATTTAATTTATAATTTTTTCCGAGTACACTAATAAATATAATAAATCACGAAAATTTGTGTACATTTTATACTTTTTGTACGTATTTCTAATTTTTTAAAAGGATATATTTAATCAAAAACACTGAAAAGGGCACAATCTGCACCATAAACGGGTAATTTCCCTCGCCCAAATATGTTCATTCCCGACGAGTTGAGATAGAGATCGAGTTGAAACGCATAAGTACGCCATGTTATATTCTGATGACTTCAGTTAGGTGTTCTTTGATTTATTGATGTGTAAGTGATTTTAAATTCGTGATCCAAGTAATACATGGCGAAATAACTATCAATGATTTTATTTAAATACAGTGCTCACTTAAAAAGAGGAAATTTTAATTATTGTTACAGATGTGTCTTTATGAAATAATCAAAGATAATTCTTCGACCCAGCTTTGCTTTACGAAAATTATTATACATAATTATTATAAAGAACCATTGAATTACACGGTGACAGATTATCAAGGAATAATTTATATTGAGGTCTTAGTACATGTTTTTTGTATATAAATTGTATTAGTACCAAACATATTTTGTATATAATTTTTACCCGAAATCAAAATTAAATAGAATAGTTTTTGTGATTATAATGTAATCTAAAATAATTAATAAATTGTAATTTGAAAATGAAACTTTATTCCCCATTTCAGTGTAATTTTTATTCATTAGTGGGCAAATAGAGCACCCTATGTTGATTAAAAATAGTAACACAAAGTATTAAATTTTACCCGTATTAGTTTATTTTTTAGAACTATAATATGTATACATTTTTGCTTAAAATTGTATAATTCAGTATTTGACCCTATTTCTATTACTGAATAAAGTGCCCTTTTCGATTTACTCTTATTATAGAGCGTTATATGGCCTTGGTCTTATATAAACATTAATAAGAGTAAAAAAAGTCCTCTTATTTTGAACAGTGCAGTAGTTCTCAAACTGTAACATACAGTTATATTATTTTAAATAGGATGGGAGGCTCATTCGATAGAATATTTTTTCTGAATTTATGTAATGCAATCATTTTATAGGATATACAAAAATATTAAAAATAAATTGTATCGTTATAGTTAAAACGAAACATAAGTATTTGTTAATAAGTTTATAAATAGCACAAATTAGATTATGTATTAAATAATTCAAATTGACATATAGCAATAACTATAATAATAATAATTTTATTTAAATTTCAAATGCATTTTTCTCAATATTTTTGTGATGTAAGGATATAAAATGATTACATGGTTGAATTTAAAAAAAAATACTCTATCGAATGGGCTTAAAAATATATACCATCCCATTTAGAAAAATATAACTTTATATATATATATATATATATATATATATATATATATATATATATATATATATATATATATATATATATATATATAAGTTGCGGTTATTTAACGACTAAAGAGTACTGGAATTAAAAGCTCAGCTCTGCTCATATGAGTAATTATCAAAATATTAAACATGACACGTAAATTCGTAATGATTCGTAATTTTCGTCCCACCGATAAGCAAAAATGGCTGCCTCATAAGGACCATTGTTAGGTCAGCTCTCCTGTATAATACATATGTACAAGCTCTATGCCAAATATTTACGTTAATCTGCGACGCTATTACACAGACCGTTTCAAATGGATGCAAACTTTAATTGTAATTTCAAATTTATTACTAACATAATTTTCATTATAGAATTAATTTTGTTGTTACTAGTGCATCTAATTTTCAATTAGTATAATCAAAATTGTATTACCTTACGTACCTACACAAGTAGTAGATGGTGAACGACAAAAGAATTGAAAACATTGTCAAAAATTTAATTAAACATTGAAGATGTACCAACATAATTTAAATTTATAATTATGACGTCCTAGCCAAGGAGACGATGGGGTCCTATACCAATTAATTTTTATTATTTTTTTCTGGAAGAACAGGATGAACTAAGAATTTTAGTGCAAACGCTACTTAAAATTTTTACGTAATAAGCAAGATATAAATTTTCATGTTCAGAACTTGGTGCGTGACGTAGCATATCTTCACTAGTGGTCGACAAACTGTTAGTTCTATATATATATATATATATATATATATATATATATATATATATATATATATATATATATATATATATATATATATATATATATATATATATATAAACTTATACGGTATATTAATATGAACAAATTATTGTGAAACATAAATAAAATGTATCTTTTTCATTGTTTGCCAATATTGTGATACAAAACTATAGCGACGGGTGGCGCTAGTGTTGGTTCATTGGTGGTGTCACACGGTAGGCGGAAGCAATGGGGGAAGCGAGACTCGCTTTTAAAATAAAACAACCAATTTAATTGCTAATCCTTAGTACATACACATATAAACTATTATTCACGAAAGATGACTATTCAAGGTCATTTGTGAGCCGTTTGATATAATATTAATATAACTTCATTGCATTTCGTATTCATAGGCGTGCAACATGAAATATTTATGGACACATTTTAACTGAGAAAATAAGAGTAATTTGTTAGAAAATTGTGTTTCTTTCTAAATAATACCTTTCTGAAAGATTTATGTTCTTCATTTATGTTTTTGCAAAATACAAAAACATAGACTTGACTTATAAACCAAGGAATAATAATTTGATTTAACCGTGAACGCCACTGGGTAAATATTACCACAGAGGGCAGTGTAGCAGATACTTAGGTACCTGTAATTCTACGACATATGTAATTATTATTTATAGTGTGTTAGAAAGTAATGCCACTATTTACGTATATCTGTCACACCACATAAATTAAACAGACGTAGGTCAAATAATCTTTCTCTTTCTAATACAAAATGTTGCTAAGCTACTGCTATAAAATGATGTGTATTCTTTCTTCGAATAAATGACCTTGAATAGTGATCTTTCGTGAATAATAGTATATTTGCTCTTTTATGACTTTTTGTACGAAGTGTAAAAACTGAATGTTAAGTACGAATGTATTTTGTGTACATGATATGTAACAATCTTTAAGATATTAACTACCCTGAGGAAGGTACAAGTGTGCACTGAAACGTCGGTGTTGTAAGAATAAATGCTTTTTGACTGACATTGCGAGTAATTGTTAACACCTTATCCATATCACAGTCGAGAAATTTTCCTGATTAGATAAAATTTGAAAATTAGCAAGTTGTGCAATGTAGAACCCGACAATAAGCACTTGAGTTAAATTTGATGTTAAAAATGGTTGGATTCAATAATCTTTTAACGATATCAGAGGCTGATCACAATCCAATCCAACGTCTAGACGCGGGGCAATAGAAGCAAAATTTAACGAGCGGGCTCTTTTATCCACCCCTCCAAACATTTGTCGAAGGGGTGAGCCGAGCACAAGCACAAGCACGAGCAGACGAGCACTTTTAAATGTTAAGTGCTTTGATTTGAAATTTAGCTACGACAAGGGACTTACTTGATTGATTCTTTTTGTTTGTGAAACTTTATTTTTTAAATCTGCTTGGGTGTCGCTCCCATTGTGTCCAACTTTTTTTTGCGAATGATTAATGAGTTTACAGGATTTTTCGAATAAATTAACTTTGAATATTGTACAGAGATTTGACTGTAGCCGTTGACAATTTTTTCTTCTTTTAACGACCTAGCAAAAAAAAGTATTGATACAAAATTTTATACGCGGAGATTTATTGCATGATTGCAAAAATTGCGAAATATTGTTTCGTATATAAGTTCTCATCGTTTGATTTTATAATTTAATTTAGAAATATATGACAAAATATTATCGAATTGAAGAAAATGTCCAGGATGTAAATCGAAAAGCGAAACATAGGCGTTTAACATGGGAAATCAGTTTTTCTTTGCTCAAACGTTACCTAACTATTTTGTGCATAAGTACTTCAAATAAAAGTTATATGCCCGGTTTCATAAACACTTGCTAAATCTCATGTTAGTAAAAATAGCAAATTGTTAAATTTTGACAATGTTTCACAAAATTAACATTCAATTTTTATCAATTTGTTAGTTAACATAAGTTTTAAATTATTGATAGGGAATTATGATTTATGTTGGCATTATTAAACTAATATAACAGCTATATATTCTTTTGTTTTCTTATAAAAACCGCTGAGTGAAACGTCAAAATCGATCGTGATACATAGTGCTACAGAAGAATACAGATGCAACAAAGTATTAAGAAGATTATTTTAAATTGTGAATTTATATTTTACAGATATGTAAGTATTTCAATGATATAATATGTGATTAATACATAGTGTGTACACTATGTATTTGATTCAGAAATTACTTTTAACATAGTGACATTGAAGAAAATATGCCGAAAAGTAGAGAACATAATTATACGGAAAGAGAAAACAAGAATCAATTAGCACCGTTCAAAAATTTTATTGAGAATAAAAAAACAGATGGTATTATTATTAAAGAAAAACAAGAATGCTGGAAAATAATTACAGAAGAGTACAACTGCAGAATAGAACGGCCAAGAGCAACAGAAAATTTGAAGGGTTAGCAACTCTCGGAGTTGATCGACGTGTTTTCGTAAGTCGATATCATCGTGGGTGATGATCTTGTAACTTCGATTGTAATTCCGCGCCAAAACTGTATCACCTGTAATAAAAGAACGATGTTTTCTTCGTACATTTGCATTCTTTTTCTGTTTTACAAATTCTCTTTGCATTTAATGAATTTCGTCTCTCAAATCTGGTCGGAGGCAATGTAGAATAGTTTTGTGGTGCCGTTTCATCAAAAATTCAGCAGGACTCTTTAGTAGTGCAGTTGGGAGAAACATGTTGTGTAAGAAGGTATCGCACAATTTCTAAACCGAGATTTCGATTATCCACCTTCTTAATTGCATTCTTGGCGGTTTGTACCATTCTTTCTGCTTGGCCATTTGAAGAAGTGTGACTAGAAGCATATTCATTGGTCTGATAGGATGATTTCTGTTAGTAAAACTTATCAAATTGTCGCTAATATGATCTAATATTATTCTTACAGTTTCCTTGGTAAATCTGTATCTGATTTTAAATTCCATATCATTATAAATTTCAAACGGATTTGTATGATTTCTAAAATGCCTTGGTCTACATATTCAGACAATAGCATTTACAAAAAACTCTTCTGAGTCCGAATGAGATAACATTTTTAAGTATCTATTCTATAAATTTTACAGTTGAATATGTACTATAAATTTCATCTCACATAATATGGAAATTAGTATACTTACAATAATTATCAATATTCCTCATAAGAACTTATAAAACTTTCATCTAACCAAATATTCGTAAAAAAATTTAGAAGCACCTCGAAGCTACTTTTAAATTAACATAAGATTTAACATGTTGTTAAATTTAACACCCGTTGGTGAAACAACAATTGGTATTTAACAAAGTGCTAAATCAATTACCAAAGTTTTAAAATTTAGCAAACTTATATGAAACCAGGCAATGAGATTTAAATTCTGCTTCTAAATCATGTAAATTGAATATTTTAGCACATCATATAAACCTAAAAATTAATTATGAGCTTTTTGTCTAGGCAGCCAAGGATTTATGACAAAAAATAAGTAAATGCGTTGTTTTTAACTGTCTATTGACCCCATTCTGTAACTCAGTGGTTAATTTTTAGCGTCATTAAAAATTTGCACTAATCAAGTACGTTGATAAATAACAAAAAAAGGAGTTTTACTTGTCAAATCCATATCTATTGGATAACAATTTTAACTAGTTGCTAAAAATTAACCACTTTGTTACAGAATAGGCTAGTATTAGAACTAAAATAATTTATATTTTTATGTTTTATTCACTACTGTAATCTAAATTTTGTTTGACACTTAATAATAACGCATTTATTTATTTTTTGATATAAATTTTTATGAAGAGCTAAAATAATCGTTCCGCATGATTTATGCAGAATTTAAATCTCTATAACTTTTATTTGAAATATTTATGCATAAAATAATTAGGTGACGTTTGCGCTAAGAAAAGCTGATTTCCGATGTCTGTTTCGCTTTTCGATTTATATCTTGTACTTAACAGTGGCGTGTCCAGGACTCATGATAGGGGGGCGACACTGCCATGAACCTGTTACTTATATATGTACCTATACTGTCCACATGTAAATTATACTTGAAAAAAATTCTGAATTGAAAATAAGGACGGTTAACTGTAAGAATGTACATAATAAAACTAAATAAAAGATGACAGTTTCTTAATTCTTTATAAATTAATAAAAATCACTGTGAACATAGGAATATACATTTTCGTAATACCATACCGTTACTATGATTTAACAAGACTAAAAACAAAAGTGAAAATAATCATAATTTTTCAGGTATGTATATTTAATGTAATTATTTACAGTACTGTCTCATTTAATATTAAGCAGAGTATACATATGGGAAACAGTTATTAAAATAGAATGCAGTTCCATGTCAGAATCATCCATAGACTGTAAGTAGTAATTAATCCCGAATTTATGTCTTTTTGCATTTCAGCTATGTTTCCAGATAAAAGATTCTACTGAACAAACTCAAAAATCGCGTTGAGTCGGATTATTAACAATTTCTTGTGTCAGAAAGCTCTCAGTAAACAAATCTGAGAGGTCGTACTAGGCGCAATGACAGGTGCGCTTACATAGCCGACAACGGATTCTGCTGGTCCCAATAGTGGATATTAATTTTGAGCAAATATTACACGAATTAAAATTAAATTATGATATTGTATTTTGTATGATGTGTACTGCATTTAATTTTAAATAAGAGAAGACACATACCTATAAATAGATTATGTTTGTTATTATGATATTTCATGTGCAACAAAGATAATTTAATTTTCTGAACTGACATGCGTTTAAATAATTATGTTACAATATTTACATTAATTTAAATATGTCACTTGATTGATGGATTATTATTTCGTAGTTTATAAAATGTCAATTATGATTAGTATTTGTGATTATTATTGCTTTGATTTAATATTAAAATTTGTTCTTTATTTGCTGATTTAGTTTTATCTAATTTTAGTTTGAGTTATCAGAGAGGATTTTTATATAAATGTAAAATAACCTTAATTTATTATTAAAATTTAATTATTATCCGTATATCTAATTCCGCTTTTTCTTTTGCAGGTAATTAAAAGTTTTCTGTCCTGACTGCTCATTAGAATCTAGTTGGTAAGTTTAAATTTTAATTGAAATTTTTAAAATAATTCCTTTTAAGTAGAATTTATGCACATCAATGAAGGAGAACATTTTATCAGTATTATCTTGCACTTATTTTTTAATCCTGCTGCGTGCAATTTTTATGCTTCGTGATTTTGCATTCCAAGCAGGATATTCATTGTATAAATCTTGCCAGACATATTTACGGACAACTATCCTAACCTTAAACAGTGCAATTTCATTTAATTGCAACATAGAGCGCGTAACTCCGCATAGAATCTATAATTATATCTGAGCACGATGCAGAAAACTTAGCAGTTCGTTACTGTACTTCGGAAGCAATCTATTCTAGAAAAAGTGTAATAATACATTTACGTGGGTTAATCAGGGTCTTAACTTCGCGAAGAAACGCGCAATCATTGCTTGAGAAACAGGGGAGATGGGAATTTTTATTAGCATTTGCATTTTTATAGATGCCTTATTTAGTTTTGTAATTTGCTGCTTGAAAATATGAGGGGAATATTAGTTAATTTTTTGGTTCATGATTTGCATAAATTTGAAGCCGCAAAAAATATTCTGCTTTTGCAGATTTTTTAGGGTGTTATTGCTGATATGTAGCTGAATGGATATGAACGATAATGAGAATTTCGTGGTTAGAGCATTCGTTTCATGCATAAGAGATTGTAGTTCAAATTCATAGAAAATTGTCTAATAAAATAATGAATAATTAATAGTAGTTAAACCTGGCTTATATATGAACAGATTATTGCCGCCATTCAATGAAGAATCAAGTAGTCCCACATATAAAGATATAATGGTATGTATTTCTAATAAATTTATAACAACCATACGGCTTTATACTAGTGCTGTAACCGAAGAAATTGGAAATCGAGTACCCAGTTCTAAAACAATCCTTGTTCCCGGATACCCGGAATCGGTCTTTGGCACCGGGTAATGGAATCTGTTTTCGGAATTAGGTACTTTTGTAATCTATCTGATTGAAAATAAACATATGTTTTTTATTTATGATTGTGAAGAAAATAAAACCGCATAATGTGCCAAACTGAAAATTCTACCACACTTTTTAATTGCTTTATTTTAATAGTAAATTTTAATGTTATGTAAAGTTTTGAGTGTATACATGACGAGCATCGTGGCTGCAAAACTGTAAGATTGAAGATGGAAATATCCAAGAATTTCACTTATCTAACTACTTACATTCTGGTCTAGTCCTTATAATATGACTCTCACTCAGATATATTATGTAAAATGAATATGAACACGTTCTTTATGAAAACTAATAAATAATAAAGTAATATTTATGCCACGAAATTGTATGTATGTAACAATAGCTTTGTTCATAGAATGGTTTGATACCGTCAGCAACCATCAGAGGCATGCGCAGTTACAAATAAGCGTTTACAGAGTCACAAATTTCAGACTGTGACTACTAGTTGACTGTTCACAAAAGTTTTCTGACTGGTTGAATAATGAACGGTCAGAATAATTTCCAACTTGGTTGGAAATTTTTAGTTTGAGACATGCACATTTGTATTTTTTAGAAGTTTTGACAATTTCACATGAACGAGTTTGTTTACATTTTCAGAAAATTAGGTTATCTGTGAAATTGATGTTTGATACAATAAAAATGAATTTATATTTATTATTTTCATAAATATTTTAAGGTGAATATATATTGTAAAATAAAGATACATATAATATTAAAATTCACTTAATAATTCATGACGGATTCGGATTGTAGCCGTCCACTGAAATTTTTTTACTTTTTAAATCTTTTTGAAATAATGGCTATTAGATTAAAATCTAAAAATGAGAATTATGTTCAACTAACAATACCCTAATATTCCGAAGAAGATGAACACTTTCTTGTGAGCAAACAAATTGCAAATAATATTGCAGTAAGATTTACAGATATAAGCAGCATATAGTTCCGAGGAGGATCAACGCAGCCTTCGTAACACTAGATGCTTATAAATATATACTAGTTTGCATGTCTTCGCAGAAAAATTCAAACAGTTTGATTTGTAACTAAGTTTGAAACCGGGTATACGCATTTTATCTCAAACTCCAGCCATTAGCAAATCGTTCTATGAACATAGTTAATATAACATGATCGAAGATTCGAAAACTTTTGGCTTCGGAACAGATGTTCTATCAGTTCTGATATTTAAATTCGGTCTATTTCGGTACCAGAACCGAGAACGTATTTTTTTCGGTTCCTGAATCAAGGTTCTGTAAGTTTCGGTTCCTGAAACTAAATTCTGCCTGTTTTAGTTCATAGAATCCAGAACCGAGAGCTGGTTATTTATACATTCGAATAACTGGGTATTCGAATAATTCAAGAACCGGAATTAAATCTAACCGAATCCGATTCGCACCGCTAGTTCATACTGGCAAGTTTGTAAATTTGAAGCATCTTTTATTTGTAAACAATTAAATAAATATTAGCATGTTTACAGTTATTATATATTAAACAGATAATATTTACAATAATTTATTTTCAAAAATAATCTTAGAAAATTGCTTTTTCATTTCATTTGAAATTCTGTTTCTCAAACAGCCAGTCATTTACATTAAATTGTTGTTTACCGATTGAAAAATTATTGAATGGTAGAAACATAAAGTTATGTCGGCAATAACATCTTTGCATGTGGTATGTTTGACAGAACATTAGTAATAACTGTATTCTCAACCTCTCTTAAACGTAAGGTCAAGTTATATTTAACTCTTACCCAGTGTGATATATAGAGAAAATATAATTGAATGAATCAACGATGTGTAGTAATATTTCTCCAGTATTCTTTTCTGTTTCGCTGCAATATTGTGTGATATGAAATACACCGGAAGTAATTACGTAGACCAGTTTAATATTTTTACAAGCTTTAGCTTTTATGCATTTTTTATTCAGCAAAATCAAGCATGAAATCGCTTACTTGAAAAATAAGGAAATACGTTTATGCAGAATTTTTAGAAGCAATAAAATTTTGAAAAATCCTATTTTTATTTATTTTACGATGTTGTACAGTAAACCATAATGAAATTAGGATACTTTAATGTTAATTTTATATTCATGAATCATAAAAAGAACATTAAACCTCGGTAAAGAAATAATTGCTAATTTGTTTGTACGTTTGTCACAGACTGTGTTTGTTCACGGAGCCTTATTTTTTCTCATTTCTCTAAATTTCCTTTTATACTTGCAAGTCATTAGGAGTTCAAAGCGAACAGCGTTGGAAATTTGAACATTAGTACATCTCTATCAATCTGAACTATCCATTGAGTGTGATCTTTTTGTCCTGTGTGATACGCCACTGCTACTGCTGGTCACTGAGTTGCCGTGCACGTATCTTATACGCCGCATTTATTATTCTTGGAGCAGTGGTGCAAATTGTTCACCAGGGTGTCATTTCAAAAGAGTCAAAGTAAAGAAACATCCTTACTGCTGCGTCAGATACCCGGAAGTGCTATTTCATCTCTCACCTGCAAATCACCGCGCACTAACACATTTTTTCCGCAAGTCGTTAAATCGCTTTGATTTGATTTATATATTTTGCAGAAAATTGATTTGATTTAAAATTGGTTAAATTAACAAAACTGAAGCTGTAAGAAATGCGTAAATATTTTAATTAAAAAATGATTTATTAAATTAAATGAGGTCTTACATGATTTTATTTTTACTTTCATCGAAAAAAGTAATTGTAAATATGTAACTAGTATTTTTATGTTTCGTTAAAATGATATTTATTAATGATATTGTTTTCTTTTACTCAATGAAAATGTATGCATCATTTCCTGCATTGTGCAATGATGTTTACTTTCCAGATCTACAGTTTCCGAGCCGTTTATACCAACAGTCATTGCTGTTGGTTGGTTTTTGGAACCGTTTCAAATATTTTAAGCTTCGAAATGTTTTTCGTAATACATAAATCAAAAATTAAAAATCTGATGTGGCCAGCACATTACCTTCCGCCAGTTCTATGTATTTTGTACAAATTTCATACGGAAAATTTCTTGCTAAATTAAATATTCTATTTCTTGTACATTACCTTCCGGCAGTTGCATGTATTTTATGCAAATTTCATACAGAAAATTATTATTTTGTCACGTTTTCTATATACAGTGTAATGTATCTGCAGAAATAAAAGATTTATTATTATTATTATTTCTTGTACATTACCTTAAAGCAGTTGTATGTATTTTATACAAATTCCATACAGAAAGCAAAAGATCCTATATTTCCAGTAAAATTATAAGACAAACACACTATGTCAATTTCACTTGACACTGACATCTTTCAATCAGAATTTTCTTAATATAGTAGCTGTTTCCATAGGTATGGCTACTTTATGAAATTTAATTTCTTTATAATTTTTTAACTCTATATCCATTTAATATTAAGTATAAATGCAGTCAAATTTAATATTTATAATAACATAAATTATATTTTTTCAAGAAAAACTGTTAAAATCTTCAAATGATGGTACTTCCGGTTGACCAATTGTAACCAAAATCTAATCAACTCTTCATATGGATGTAACGAAGAAGTATAGTATTTTTGTAACTGTAGTATTAGAGTTATCGCAGACGAAAATTTTATTACACACACGCACGCACGCACACACACGCGCACGCACGCACGCACACACACACACATACAGACACACACACACACACACACACACAAACACACACACACACACACACACATACAGACACACACACACACACACACACACACACACACACACACACATACAGACACACACACATACAGACATCATCGTAAAAATAGTAAATTCGTATTCTAGGGACCCTAAAACATGCTTATTGATTAAAAACTCATCATCGAATTTTTTGACCAAAGACAATACCTTCCTTACCTAAAGGTGACGGAAGGTAAAAAGTACCAGGTATTTTATCATAATTAAAAAAATTTTTTTTCGAATTAAAAAGCAAAAAAGATACATTAGTTTATTTTTATTTATTTTATTACAAATTATATATATATATATATATATATATATATATATATATATATATATATATATATATATATATATATATTATTACAAATCTCTTGTACATATTCTGGTGTCAATTTTGAGAGCAAATAGATGTATATGTTTTGTACAATGTTTGTTAAACTGAACGTGTAAACAAATTTATTTTAACGTGTACCTACATAATTTGTTTTTAATTATTTGGAATAGCCAAAGAAAAGGAATAGCTATTTGCGCAAAATGGAACAATGTCGATTGAGAGGTCGAAATCGACGAAGTCCATTTGCGCTCGAAACACACACAAATTTTTTCTATAGTCGCCACAATGGGGTCCTACGCCATAACAAATTTTATATGTTTCAAGTACATTAAACCTTAAACTAGTGCAGTGAAAAAGTGAATGGATTTTATATTTAATTTTAATTTATCTTTATTTTACGTTCTTCTTGAATTATTGTTTCAAATTTCATTTTATACTTTCGTTTGTATAAATGAATGCCCTATTTTATTTTTATAGCAGTGCGGCATTTTGTTTGGTTATGTAATATATTGACAGTGCAGTTATATGTCATTGACAGTAAAGGGGGTAAATGTGTAACTACAGTGTCATTAGTTCCTGACTAAACATTTCCATTAAAAATGTAGACAAGTGAAATTTCTCAACATTGTAGTTAGAAATTTGGACAGCGAGCGTTCTCCTACTTTGTCGCGCTTGAGCGTCAAACTGACATTTTTTGTTGACAAATTGGCTACTTTGTATAACTTTGTGTAGAAAAAATTATTTACGAATGATACATTAGATAAACAAAGAATGGCAAACTGATAAATTTTAAAAAAATTAATAACTAGATAAATTTTTGATGAAAACATAAATATTTGGCATCACTATTGTACTAGTAATTTTTAAAAATATGAATAAAGATGCAAATTATAATATAGGTAACTTTAAAAATTGCTGTTATAACAATTACAAACAAAATAGAGGTATGATACAAGTTAATAATAAAATACATTCAAAATAATCCGATTTTGCAAATAGTAGTTTAATTTGTGACATCTTATATGGTGTTTGCGAATACGCAGCGTGTCCTGTGAAGGTAAATCTCCCCTTTTCTCTCGCGTGCGGTGAGAGCAAGAGAGTTCCGCCGGGTAAAGAGTTCATTATGCGATTCTTTAATTTCAAGCATGTGCACAAGGTAACTTGTTTTTTCCTAAGCCGCGGCCAAGAGCTTTTTCACTCCATTCATCTTTGTTTTTACTTGATGGCACTAACGAAGTACCTTTAAAAACTTTCAACACTTATGCTAACATTGCTTTATTACCCACAGTTTAAATTCTTCGGTCATACAAATAGCCTGCGTTTGGTAGGATACCAAATTAGTTACAAAAGGAGCGTATTTAATTTAAATGCAATGTCTACATCTGTAATTCTGAAGTTTTATAATTTAATTACAAATTAAAATTTATCAAAAGAAAACGTGAATTGGACATCGTGCTCTACAAAGATTGATTGAATGGAATTATGTTACTAATTACAAATTTTTTTTCTTAAATATTAAATTTAATGAATAACTTTTGAAGGTTATAATAAATGCCTCACTTATATTATTGGTAAATACTACTTAATAATTATTCGATGGAAGAAAATTACAATTTATCAGAATGTAATTATTCATTTTTCGTTCATGCTCGAGTAAGTTTTAGCTACATATGTTTTCCTGTTGTGTATTCAAGCATGAGTATAATTAAATATTTATAAGTTCACTAATATAATAAGTGTGTTGTCCTGCTGTTCATTGTCCTCTTATTATTTTCGTCCGTGAATTAATGACAATGTTTCAATAATTATTATTACTGGGTAAATTTAATTTGGATTTTAAGAACTTGCTTCAAATATAAAAATGAAGAAATACAGGATGCCCCACTCCATGTATCTGAATAAATAAGCTAAATATGTTTAAATTTAATTATATTGACAACGGTGCATTTTATTAAATATGTAAGTCAATAAGAGCACCATTTTTCTTTAACATTGAGAAGAATAAAAAGTTTCCATTGTTTTTACCTCCACCCGTCGTCAGTAACCCAATCAGAAAGTGTTGCAAAAATCAAGTTCTTTATGATTTAGCAATTTCTATAGACTACTGCTCATACTGTTCTAAAAGCCACCCGATACAAATAAGTCATGGAAGAAAATTTTTAGTACTTTAAGCCTAGACTGCAAGTCATTCCAATGGAAGAAGAAAAATTTGGATTATATCTTACAATTTACTAATGACATAAGACACGTATCAAGAAAAGACAACCCGGTAGCAGATGCTTTGTCTAAATTCTCCGTTAACTCTTTTACACACTCTAATATTATTGATTACGAATAAATTGCAGAGTCAAAAATTAGATAAAAATCTAAAATATTTCAAAGAAAATTTTATTGGTTAAAAATTATCCAATTGAATCCCTGTATTTCTGATCACGTGTGCGAAAGTAACCAATCAAAACAAACTTACACTGATAATTACCCTAAGGCAATTATCACTTATGTCACTAAGTTGCTAAGTAACAAACACTTTTTGACAGATAATTAAAGATTAATTGTTTTAATTTGAAAATGTCATTTTCACGGTATGGCAGTGAAAATAACGAGTCAATTAATAAAATTATTACTATTAAAAGTTTGTATAATAAAACTGGACATGTCTTGCCTTTTCGTGTCTTATTATCGTTACACAGTTGACGCTGAACATATTCATAGCTACTACTGCCATCTATTGGGTGATTTTATAATTAAATTTTGCTAAATACAAATTCTTCGTAAATTTAATAAAAATTGCAAAAAAAATTCTCACCGAATACCCCTCGATCATTGATAAATACTTATAATTTTATCACAACTACCTCAAGCACGTTGCTTTTAGGTAACATCCCTCCGCCTTCGGCGTCGGGCGGTTACCAAGCAACGCGCTTTCGGTAACTGTCATAAAATTATTTCGTAATTATCAATGTCCTCGGGATATAGCTGAAAATAAATCTAATTCATTTTCGTTTCAGGATTTCCCTTTACCTAATTCAATTTTATCCATTACCTGCGACATATCTACAAGTACACCTAGAGTAGGGTTGTCAGGTGTGAAGGACAAAAAAGAGATCATTTAAAAAAAATTATTCACTTTAAATATTCTTATAGTTACATTATTTATATAAGTAAATATATTAAAAAGTTTCTCATTTTCTTTAATTTCTTTATAAAATCGAAACAAGATATATTTTCATAATTATAAACTACGCTCAAAATACCTCGAACAGTAGAAATTTTTAATTTATTTCTTTCTTTGGTCCACTGTTCACTGATCATAGAAAATATTCGCTCTACATTTGCATTTTGGCCAGGTATTGCAAAAAAAAATCACAAATTTTTAGTAATTCTGAATGAAACTCAGCCGTATTTGTTTTAAAATATTCTGTCCATTTAAGACAGGAAAGCAAATTTTTAAAATTATCTGTACCGAGATTTTTTTTCTAAAAATACTTTTAAATTGTAAAATTGGTCAAAAAGTCTTCCAGAAGCAAGAAATATAATCGATTTTTCAACTTCCTTTCATGTTGGAACCCTATCTAATTTTATCCAAGAAAAACTATCAAAATTTGAAAGTTGATCGGTCCATAATTTCAAATACTCAAACGATTTTTGTAGCAATTCATGCAGTTTAAATTAAATGTGTGCAACGAGTTTTTATTCAAACCTAACTTAAAATTATTAAAGTTGGCCAAATTGAAAGAGAACAAATTGAGTATATTTTAGAAAAGATAGAGAACAAAAGAATATTGTTAATAAAGAGAATATGTACTCTTTAAAAGAGACCTGTTGGCAACCCTAACCTAGAGCTTATATTCCTTTTAAATGTAGGTAGGACTTTAATTTTCAATAAATTACATTCACTTTCACATCCTGGTATTAATGCAACAAAAAAACTAATTTGTTCTCGATTTATTTGGGAAAACATAAATACAGATATTCGTGACTGGGCCAAATCTTGTATGAAGTGTCAATGTTGTAAAGTTACACGTCATTCCAATGCCCCTCTCGAACGTTTTCATATTGATTTGGTTAGTCCTTTATCATGGACTTCTGGATACACCTATGCTAACGTGCATCGACCGATTCAGTAGATGGCCAGAAGTAGTTCCCCTAAAAGACACAAAAATTGAAACAATAGGTCACGCATTTATAACCGGCTGGGTATCAAGATTTGGAGTTCCGTCCGCTAATACAAAAGATCGAGGGTCACAATTCCAATCATCATTTTTCAAACACTTAACTTCACTACTGGGCTCAAAACATATCAGTACAACAGCTTATCATCCAGAAGCTAATGGAATGATTGAACGTTTCCATAGACTTTTAAAATCATCTTAGGAATCATGAACTATTCAAATGATTGGGTTGAAAATTTACCTTTAGTACTTTTAGGAATTAGAACATCTTTCAAAGAAGTTATTAAATGCAGTCCTGCTGAATTAGTCTATGGAACAAACTTATGTTTACCGGGGGAAATTACAATTCAACCTTACCCAAATTCAAATACTAACATTCACCTTCCCATATTTCTCAGTAAATTAAAAAGATATTTAAAATCATTTACAGCTTCCCCTCCAAAGCAACAAAGTGTTAATCTTTCGTACATCCTGTTTTATTTAAATCAACACATGTCTTCATTAGACATGATGCAATAAAAAAAAACCTTTCAAAAACATTATGATGGCCCATTCAAAATTATTTCACGATTTCCAAAGTATTTCACATTAGACATTCAAGCAAAAATTGGCAATGTATCAATTGACAGGTTGAAACCAGCCTACTACTAAATTTTCAAAATGAACAAAAAAAAAAACAATTACCTCCTACCCCAGAACTTCAAGGAATCATACATACGAGAGAAAGTGAAGTAGAATAAATCAACAATTAAATATTTACATTTGTTTTATTGTTATTATACATTAATTGTTATTGTGATTATTATTGTTATATTATATGGTTTTTATGGGAGTGGGATATATGTAGCAAGCCTACCCGATTACGGTAAAAATGGGAGGGAATCGAGTAGACTTGCAACATAGGTGATTCTCGTTCTAAACAGTTTTTCTATTTTCATAATAAAATGTAGTCCTTTCAAAATAATTCTTTAACATACAGTTTAATCGCTTTTAAACAAGAAGAACGTCTTAATACGTTACATATTAATGATATGAATAATATTAATATGTGTATTGTATTGTGTCGTTTTATTTTGGTCGTTGAATTAATGACAATTGACTAACAAGGCATCTCGTCCTCGTCTTCGTTCCTGCGAGTCCATCACCGCTCCTCTCGGTCATTGTGCGTATCTCCCCGAGCGGCGTGACTAGAAAACTGCAGGAGCAGGAGCAGGAGGCATCTCGCACGCTGAGCACGCGCGCGTCTCCGTCGCGGCCAATTCGTATTCTGCGGGCACTTTGGGCCTCATCCTGCGATGGAAAACAGTTTTGGAGTGCTTTTATTATCTGTCCTGCCCGACCCGGCTTCTTTCCAATTCGGTTTCGAATTGGCGACGTTTCTGGATTCCATTCCCTCCAACCTGGAAGGAACGGAACACGGAACGAGAACCTACACACTTGGGTGACAAGTTGAGCACTCCTACAGGACCGCATCCAACGGTTTTTCCGCAGATCTACTAGATAATTAAACTTGCGTTTACTTTGCCTTTGTGACAGTCGTAAAAACTTTCACAAACTCTGTTTCTTCAAGATTACAACTTTGCGATTACATTTTGATTTAGATACTTTACCTAAATACTGATAATTTTCCAACCAAAATAACTAAATGATAAAATAAATTAGGTACATTAGGTTGTTGCAAATACTTTTAATCTGTTTTATATTTATGTCGGCAACAAAATTAAAAAATAATGTTAAAAAATAATAATAAATAAACAATAATATATTTATATATGTATAACAACAATAAATAGCATCAAATTGCTATTTCGAATTCGAATATCTACATCCATAATCAAGCATTGCGAAAAAATGCTCAGAATTTTGGTGTCGTCGTTATCAAATGGACAAAATTATTAATCAAGCATTTTCATGAAATTATAATAATTCCCATTGTCGTACTAAGGCTGGGGTACGTTCTAAAACACGGAGTAATGGGGTAAGGGTGCACTCTAGTCATTCTAAAACACAGAGTGAATTACACAGGTAACATTTATATCGTATTTGCGAACGATGTAGTGTACACTCCGAGTGCGCTTTTCTTTCCTCACTCATGAGTGTGGTAATTTATACCCGTCATGCGCAGTAGCAATGTTTATTGAAATCCACATGTTTTCAAGAGTTTGACACACAAATACAACTATTTCTTATTAAGTTTCTTTCTAATTCATACTTCTAAATTAATTTAATTCGATCTATTTCATGTTGTGCAGACCATTTTATAATATTTTCTGATATTGAATTGAATTTTAAACCTTCATTATTCTAAAGAAAGTAGATGATAATGACTATATTCCACGTCAATATTTCGCCAATAAATCTAAAAATAATTGAAACATAGATTTCCACTTAATATATAAAAATACTGCTAATAATTGTATTTTTTAAGTCCATTTTGAACTGACAAAAGGAGCACAGTCTTTTCACATTTCGCGCATCGTTCTAAATGAACAAGAGAAGAGAAATCACGTGATACATTCACTCTACCTTTTCACTGCGTTTTAGAACGTACCCCTAATTTATAATGGATGTAACCGGTAATTTATTCCGTAAAATTAAAATAGACATTTCCATGTTGCGGATAATAATGACAGGGAATATGATGATAACATATGCTGTAACCGTAAAGTATCTACACACCGACTTTTAAGTACATCATATCCCAATCAGTAACAAGCGTGTATTTTACCACTTGTATGCGTAGGAAACATTTGTGTTTCTGACATATTTCAAGCACTACGTTTTTGTTGCCTTTCTTTTTCAATAATATTCTTTCAATAAGATAATGAACTACCTATTTAAAAAAAATAAGTTTCTTCTAAAAGATCCTGTTCTGACTTTCTGACAGATTTAAGAACAAAACAAATATAAGTACGGTTATGCTACTCCATAGTAAGGATTTAACTATAAGTATAATTTATTCTAGGCCTACACCTACATCATAAGTTAACGGAATTAGTTTAAGTACATCCATTATAAAAAGCCTTTAGTTGTATTGTAATTCAAGTATTTGGGGCTGCTCATTTTATGAATTGTATAAAAGATACTCATATTTTACTTTTAAGTGGACATTTTGATACTCCTTGTTGTAAACAGATACGAATACTTGATCATTTATAATTGTAATGAACGGTGCACTAGTCTACAAATATAATTGAACTAGAAAACCATATATTAAAACTTACAAGAGCACAACACTATTATTTCACACACTGAATCACTGCGGCTGTCTAGTTAAGTTATATATAAATTAGAATTAAGTACGAAAAGGTAACATTCTAAAGAAATTTGATGCCTACGAGTACAAATAAGGAAGTTTCTTGATTATATTTCTTTGAAATATTAAATAAAACATACATGGAGTAAAAGCAACAATATTTCATTCATACAGGTAATAAATATACATGGTGAATGGAAAATTTAGAAAGAAGTCTATAAATAGGCTACAAGAGTATATAGAGCAATTTATTCAGTCTTTCACTGGTATTTACATGTGGGATGAAAGCGCACGCTTGGCACTCCGATCAAGAATAAAATTTGGCAAAAATGTGATGAAAGATAAATAATTTATGAATGAACGAAATTTACATGCGTGGGCATTTGTCACCATCGGAATACTTACTTGAAGTAAGTTTACAATCTTGTTTGAATCCAGTACAATTTTCCGATTATTTTTAATTGCGGAGGTTTTCCACCGTCCATTTAAAATGAAAATTCATCGGAAAATTCGTAGTCAACACGCTTCGACTTCTCAGTGTAATAATTCGGCTCATTTATTTGCTTTCATTTCAAATTGAAAGAAAATGTGCAGTTTGTTTAGTTTTTAATAGGTTTAATGATTCGATTATTTTAATAAAAAACAGAAAATCAACATTACAATTGCTCAAAAATTATTAAATATAGTGGCCAATTATTTTGCTTTGTATTTTAAATGGCACATTATTGACCCCTGTGGTGCACTCTCCACGCCAGCAATGAGTGCCCGTGAGGTGACGCCTGGTAAACGCCCGCACGGTACAAATATGTCATCATCATTACCGATATCTGTGAACAAAGCAGATTGGCACACCCAGCAATGGGTAATATGCCGTGATGATATATTTATATTTATTTATTTTATTTAAAAGACGACAAATGATAAGATCGTATATTCATTTTACCTTCATAATAGTTGTGATTTGTGTATGATAAAAAGAGCCAACTTCATCTTTTGCTGTACCATATGCAAGATTTTACGGCGAGCCATGTACAAGATACCTGCGATTCTTTTGAAAATAAACACAAATTGACAAATTGATAGAAAAAAACCTTGGACTAATGCAGGCTCATTAGGATTTTTGTAAATATTTCGAAAAAATCTTTAATTATTATAATTCAATACAAAAATTCAGTAGATATAATAACTAAAATTAAAAAATTATTACTTTCGTGTAGGGTAAAGTCGGTGGAGATGGCACACCTTTTTTGTATGCTCTCTAAATTTATTTTTACGTATACAAACCTGTTAAAAAAATTCATACAATAAATTTTATAACATATTTTTAACAAAACTTAAATTATTAAATAATGCATTTCTTGTCAAACAAAGCATCTCACCCTACATGGATGGGGAAGTTCGCTCATCATACATTTTTTTATGTTTTACTAATTAAAATTTGTCTTGCTTTCCAAACAATGATATTGGATCCAAATTTTCTTTAGCACTATTTCCATTACGCTGTCGCCTTCATATTGTAATACAAGTAATTTTATATCTTGATGTTTCATTTTCACCAACATTTGCTTTTTACAGCACCAATGGCCGAAATTAAGTCAATATCAGTCCATATTCCTCTTCTTCAATTTGCTTTTCATTTATAACGCGCAAAAATAAATATACGTATTATTAATAACAACAAAATAGTATGTCATCTCTCCCATATGCCAACTCTCCCGATCGTACACATAATATAAATATCTAAATTTCAACAATTAGTGACATCCTTTATTTTCTATAATTTTTACTTATACTGGGAACTTATATTCTAAATAAAAATTAAATGTTCTTTATTTTCCATTAAAAGACACTTCACAAATCTAAGCCGGATTGTTAATTTCATAATTTATGGACATTACAAGAGGCGGAAATGTAATTTGATCTGCACATCATTACAAAGGCGAGTTACTCTCTAGAATTTGTAATGACGAATAATATTTTCGATTGATTGGGAATTATAGTGATGCAGGTAATGACATTTGAAATATTAAACGGTATTGCATCTTTTTCAGAATATAGGGCCCATAAATCACGTATCTCAATTTTATTGGGTGTACTGTACAAGAAAGGTTTGAAGCCTAATGCGGCTCTGCACCCCATGCATAATACAAGCGCAGCTATTTCGGACTTTCAAAGTCGCCAAGCAATCGAGAATCGAACCCGTGTTTGCACCATGGCCTTCTGGGATTACGCATGCGGCAAACAATCCTCACCCATTACAAATAACAATAAATATGTATAAGCTTGTGCGAGACAGAATTTTTGTTTGTGCTGAAAATTAAGACCGATGTCGAGTGAGTAGACTACGTAGAGGTAATTGCTTTACGGCAGACACGCTGATAAATATGGATGAAACCGAAAGGAAATCTTTGCCCCAACGAGTGAATTACTGCTTGGATGTGGATGTCATGTTTTCTTGTTTGAATGTGCGAATGAGTAAAAATCGAGCTACCTGGCGTGACAGTCATCGCTTTTATATTTGTAAACAAATGAGATTCGACAGCAAATGTTTTATTTCTAACTTTTCCACGAACATTACAAATTGTGTTTTTGAATTAAAAGAAATACAGACAGCGAGTTGTAAATGTAAAATTTTATGTTTATATAATGGAGTAATAGTAAATATTTTACATATGTACTAAAGAGATGAATGTTAATATGCTTTAAATAAACATGCTGTGTTATTTTTGTGCAGATACTACGGCGTAGCAACATAAAACGGTACCTACTAAAATATTATGAAAAATATAATGCTGGTTAAATTTGTAAAACAAACAAATGTTAATATAATATTCCATGCTACAAACATATTCGTTTGAACTTGCAATAATAAATGCTGTATGCAAGGATTTTGTATATGGAATATTTCATGAATGAAACTGGAAATGATTTGTAGAGGTGTGAATATTTTAAGTAGTCTGTTCCGAAGTTCATTATTTTTAACAACAAACAATCCTTGTGACAGAATCTCAAGTTTCTAATATTTTATGACATTCGGAGAAAGAGTTTAAGTTTATTGTATTCTTTTACATTTTATTTAATTTTGTGAGATAATACTACATAATCATGGTTTATTGACGACCAATGGAAGTCCGTATAGATGTTGCCGAAGAAGACTGGCCCACAAGATATTTCTAACTGCTGTTCGATTTATTCTGTTGTCAGATTTGAAAGCAAACAGATGTGAATGGGTTTTTTGCCAATTTTTGTACGATATTTATAAATCCGAATGTTTGAATGAAAGTATATATGTGTACATGAAATTGTCCTTACAAGTGTAATATTTTACTTTATTGTTAGTGTTATAATGATCATGTTACTGTTATATGCATTAATTTATTTAAGTACATACCGGTTTTGAATGAATAAAAGCTCTATGACTGAGATTTCGAGTAACACGTAATGTTCATGGTCGTGATAATTACTTCTAATTAAAATAATATGATTATCCTGTATTTTTCTTTACTATTCTAGGTAGTAAATATTATTATTTGTTGAGTCAAATGTTAAACGCGTGAACATAACATTTCTATTGAGTGAAATTCTTTTTATTATTTATTTGTAGTTTAACAGCAATAAAAACTAATCATTTGAGACTTAGATCACCTTACGTGACCATATACTCATAGATATAATTTATAATGTATGTACTTATATAATATGTAGGTTAGCACGGCTACAGCATTTTACATAGAGCCAATTAATTTTGCAGCATATTGCAGTGGTCCAAACGTTACAACAAGCTACCTATTGAAATTTTAAATATGAACGAATTATTTATAAGAATTGGTGTACAATACGAGCCATCACCTTGTATATATATATATATATATATATATATATATATATATATATATATATATATATATATATATACAGGGTGTTCAATTTATGTGTTTCACTATTGCTATCTCGAGAAACGTAAGAGATACGAAGTCGGTTAAATTAGCAAACCATTTCTATTGTAAGACTATTAAAATGAGCATTACAAAAAATATTTTCAACCAGTGGTTCTCATAATACAGAATTCAACTTTTTAATTTTAAATAAGAACCTACATTTTTATGCGCCTATTCGATTCAGCATTTTTTTCTGAATACAACGGTATAAAATGTTTATACCCTTACATAACGAAAAAAACGAGTAAAAATTATTATTTTCATATTTATTTCTACATGTAATTAGAGTGCCATGACCAGAACAGTTGAATATTTTGTTTTGTATCACATGTCAAAGTAGTTCGTTTATAAATTTTCTTGTTTTCTTTTGTGTTAAAATGAATTTTACGCACGAAGAAAAAATTGATATGTACGAAGTTTTCATATTATCTGTGAAAAATACTGTTGCTGCAAAGAATATGTATAGGGAACGTTATCCAGAGCGGCGAGTTCCTTGTCGTCAGTATTTTAGAAAATTAGAATTAGCACTGCGCGCTAATACGAATGCATTCGTATAGAAGCGAGTTAGCGTACAAAATCAAGAAGCTGAGATAAATATATTAGCATATTTTGAAGCTAATCCAACAGCTTCAGTTAGAATGGCTGCCGCTGAGTGTAATTTAAGTGTGGGCACGATCCATAGGATTTAAAAAAAACATAAATACAGACCATTCAAAATGATTAAAATTCACCACTTACATCCTGGTGATCGTGAGCGAAGATTAGAATTTTGTAATTTATTGATAAATGAGGATCCAGATATCTTAAAATCAATTATTTGGACTGACGAAGCCAATTTTTCTAATAATGTTATGTCAAATAGAAAAAACACACACTACTGGAGCCGAGAAAATCCTGTTGCTGTACGAGAGAGAAGTTTCCAGCGAAAATTTAATATAAATGTTTGGTGTGCCATTTTCAGTGATAATATTTACGTACACATGTACGAAGGTACATTGAGTGGTAACAGATACCTGAATTTAATTCAAAATATGCTGGGTATTATTTTGGAAGACATACCAGTAGCTGAGTTGGGAAACATTTATTTCCAGCAAGATGGTGCACCAGCTCACAATTCGCGTCAAGTTAGGGATTACCTAAATGAACGGTTTTCAAATCGGTGGATTGGTACTTATGATGTTATTCCGTGACCCGCAAGATCACCAGACCTTAATCCTCTTTATGGGGTTGTTAAAAATGAAGTCTACAAAACTATATATCCAGATATTCAGCATTTAAAAAATGCAAAATATTATTTCCCACATAGACGGCCGAAATTTAAGAAAAGTAAGAAGTAATATGTTCAGAAAGCTGGAATTATGTATAAATCAGCATGGCAATAATTTTGAACAATTTTTATAATATTTTTTATAGCATCTAAATCGCCCAAACAATGATGAAAACAAAATATTCAATTGTTTTTGTCATGGCACTCTGATTGCAAGTAGAAATAAATATGAAAATAATAATTTTTCTTTTGTATTTTTCTCGTTTTTTTTCGTTATGTAAGGGCATAAACATTTTATATCGTTGTATTCAGAAAATAATGCTGAATCGAATAGGCGAATAAAAAAGCAGGTTCTCTTTAAAATTAAAAAAAGTTGAATTCTGTATTTTGAGAACCACTGGTTGAATTTTTTTTTTGTAATACTCATTTTAATAGTCTTATAATATAGAAATTGTTTGCTAATTTAACCGACTTCGTATCTCTTACGGTTCTTGAGATAGCAATAGTGAAACACTTAAATTGAACAACCTGTATAGCGAGTGATGCATGAAATCCGTTACATAGGCATTTATTTAGAACAAAAAATATTCAAATAAAAGTTGTAGAATATAAAATTCTGCATGTAAATCAGTAAACAAAATTTTTCGTGTGTTTAGTAACTCCAGAAATTGAATATGATATTTTGAAAATTTCAGTTTAATAGTGCCAGCCATGGAATTAAAACAAAAAAGACAAACAAATGTGATAATTTAAATGTCAAATATTGTGATTTTTTGTCAAGAAAAATTAGTATTTGAACAGTATAGATGAATTAAATTATTATTCTGCTTAAGAATTTTACGTTGTGATAATTTTATTAAATAACAAAAAGTAAATTAAATTTTATGACAAACACACGTTTGGTTGTTAAGCTTTCTGTTAATGCCATGGCTATCACTATTTTTGAGTAGATTTTCGACATTTTCATACCTAATTTCTGCTGTTACAAAGCATGCAAATTTAATTTTGCTTATTGATTCAAATGCAAAATTTTATGTTCTACAACTTTAATTTGAAGATTTTTTTTCTAAAATAATTTGGGGAGCAATGTGTTAGGAAAAACGGTTTTACTAAGTTAAATGCCTATGTTACGGATTTCAAGCGCCACCCGGTATATATATATATATATACCTTGTATATATATATATATATATATATATATATATATATATATATATATATATATATATATATATATATATATATACAAGGTGGTGGCTCGTATTGTAAACCAATTCTTATGAATATCTACTTAGGTTCATTATTTGTGATGCGTGGAGTCAATAATAGATCGATTTCTGGTCTTGGAACCATAGATCTTATATATATATATATATATATATATATATATATATATATATATATATATATATACATATACCCATGTTGATTAAGCCTTTTTGGTCAGTACTATATGCCTATATATATAAAACATTTTTTCTATGATCCGAAGGATTTGTCGAGTTTTAAATGTAATTAACTCACATTATCTATGAAAGCGAAAATTTTGATTGTAGGTAACTAGGGAAACAATACACTGGTCTGCAAAGTACCTATAGCATGAAGTTGAGACTGACTTTGAATGCGCAGAACCTAAAATTCGTTTTTGGACAAGTCGAAATATAATAGTAATTATAATATGTTATTGTTATAACGAGGAAAAGAGTTCGTCAACATCTAAAATTGGTATAAAGGGACAAGAGATTCATGTATAAGGATAAAAAATAAAACATTTACATTTACCAAACCATAAATTTACATAAACCATAAGTCATCATCACAAAAAAGTTTTTATGTGGACGGGTAAAATATAATTGCGAATACCAATCTTTAAAACAATATATTGTAATCCAGATCATTTCAATTTATCTAGCAAGATATACATTCTGTAAATATATTATAAAAGTAATAATTAAAAATACAAGTCGAAAGCTATATCATAGTAACAGATTTCTCTCAGCAAACACTGACATTTTGACATAACACATAAGGATAAAAGATAAATAAAATTTGGTCATTTCTTATGTATTATGTTTATGTATCTAATGTTTATGTTTTATCTGAAAACTACATAAGCGGTGCGATATATGGGCACATTTATATTTTATGTTTTATTCCTTATGAAAAGTTGCATAAACCAGCCCTTACCCCAGCTATACCTAGTTTGCAGTTGACAGTTATTACTAAGAACGGTCTGTAATAAAATAATTATTCACATTGTGCAACCAAATGACGTTCGAAAAGTCACTTTTTTTGTCGGTAGTAGAAAACAAAAATTTTATAAATCGAGATTACCATAAATTTACATTTGTGTTTAAAAGAATTTGAGTAGTAAATATCGGACTGAGAATTGTGAATTTGGAGTTTGAAGCCGTGGTGCAGGGAGTAGTGCTTGTGGGTGGTCGGTTTTTACAGGATGGCACAATGCCAGGTCGCAGATCGTAGCTCGCAGATCGCCAGCCGCCCAATGCACTGTGACAGACATCTATAAATTGTAAAGGTCGAATCAATAAGACTGCTGCTGCTGGCCTGAATGATACCGCTAGCAATTTAGATATCTTTCCCTGCTGGCCAGATGAGTGACTGCCTTCTTCTTCTTCTTCTTCTTTATGTTTTGCTTTTGGTTCAGGTCGCCAAGAAAACAATGTCCGAGTTTTAATCAATATATCCCATCCCTGGATGGCTTTTAACTCGACTGGAAGCATTATCCTCCAAGATGAGTTGCAATCATTCTACATTTTCAAATGGATCCTTATTATTTGTTTACAAATGGAACTATTCGTCGAGAGCTCATTTCTCTTTTATTCTCTGGCAAAATATATGAATCTTCCTGCTCAAATAAATTATTTTGCTTTAATGAAATAAATATATTACTTTACTTTAAGGAAAGCTACTATGTTTAAATTTCATACTTATACAAATAACATTATACATATACGTATGTGTAAGGGCACATCTCATAGCTAATTTGGAAAAGTTAATGAAGAAATGACGTTGAGTACAACAGCTAACGAGGGTGGATTGAAAAGTCCGAAGCCTAATGTGACAAGGCGAGGGTAAGAGCAATAATAGATAAATAACTTTTTATAAACTTTTCTAAATTATAGTTTCAATATTCATATTTTAACTCTGTTTATCTATTTAAGTCAAAATTCAGTTTAGAAATTCATATTGTTATGATAGTCACATTTATTTGTTTATCATTAGTCTAGTTATTATTATGTATACGTGCGTGACTTTGAATGCTCTAGTCTATGCACCCCGTACCCCTAAGATCATCCTGTCCTGAAGATTGTGTTTTGTTTTAGATAGTCGGATTAGATACTCGTGAGAGTTAACATGTAAGAGTCGAAATTAGTTTGTCGCGTCAGGCAGACGTTTCTTGTTTTTGGACATGTAGTGTCTTCTTTTGGGGCGCGTGTTAGACGCCGCCCGCTGGGTTACGGAATGTAACAGTTTAGTATCTACTTTGTTGTGTTAGTTATGTTTAGTTTAATCCATAGTTAATAATAATTTATAATAATCATGTAAATAAAGTATTAGTTATAAGTAAAACCCAAGTAGTGTCCATGTCCGTAAGTTCCCTGCCGTAAATCGTAATGTAAGTGTTCATCAGTGTAATGTGTGTGTGCTCTGCCTTATCACCAGTCAGTAAGAGTTAGCGTGTAATCATCAGTATCAGTAGTAAACAATAAGAAGCAGTAGTAGCAGGTAGAATTCAGATGCTAAGGAGACCCCCCTCGTGTTACACTAACACAGAGAAAGTAGCACTAAACGTACAATTATTTTTTGTGAGGTAATATAAACTGAAATTGATGTACCCTCGAAGTTTTACACTAAACTGCTAATTAATGACTTAATTGGAATTAATGTATGGATTGGCTTTTTGAAAATGGAAAAAATAGTGAACAAGTACATGTATAAAAAGGGCTTAAACGAAGCAACTTCATGAAGACACGGTACATTCTTTGGGAACATATTTTCTTTCATACACTATGGTAAAAGAGTGGGCAGCTGAATTTAAATCTCGTAGGAAAAGCATTGAAGATGATCTTCGTAGTGGAAGACCTGCAACCCAACTGTTACCAGTAAAGAACACATTAATTTGGTTCGTGAAATGGCAGAAGCTGTAGTCATCTCTTATGAAAGAATTCAAAACATTTTGAGTAGTGAGTTAGCAACGACAAAAAAAAATTGTGAGGTGGGTCTTCCGGCTTCTGACTTCTGATCAGGCATCGTCCGACTTACAACATCGTTATGGAACTAATTCTGATATGTTCATAGACCGATGTGTTACCACCGATGAGACATGGATTACTGTCAGCCTAAATCGATGCAACATTTGAAACATAGTTTCACCACCTTCCAAAAAGTTAATTTAAAAAAATCTAATTAAGTGACATATTAGCGAATTAACGTGTTCGTGTTTGCATATCCGTTGCACACATCCGTACCTACTAGTAATTTCATTTTAATTTTTTATTATTTTTAAATGTACAAAATTGTGCGCAAGACCATTAGAAAAGCTTTGCCTATCGTTCCAAAATAGCATCTAGAATGCGGCGTGTAGATTAAGCATATCAGTAAACAGTGTAGTTACGGAAAGAGACAGCATTTACTTCGGATTAGCGATAGTTGATAATTATGTTTAATAGTTTTTGACGAACTCATCCCCTCCACTCCTCCTATCAGTATAATTGAATTACATTAGAGAGTGTTACTATGCACATAGGCGTACAATTATATACCATCCGCGTGCATCTCGCTAAATGGATCGTGCGGACGATAACATAAAATCAAGCCGGAGTTCAGCGTTTAGCGTTCGGCTCGTCAGACAGGTTGGAGTGGCTGCGTGGAGAGCCACCTAGCACCCATGTCGGGACCATCAAAAGCTACGGTAATGTACCAATTAACTAAAACCGCACCAAACACTACGATTGCTGAGTTGAGCTGCATGCAGAGCAGAATAGCTCGTGCTGACGAACTTAACACTCTACGTAGATAAGAGTAGAGGGATGATTTCACGATAGGTGATAACATGTGAAGGAATTTAATTCATTCTACTTGCTCCACATCTCAGAAATTTATCCACATATAAAAGGGGTTTACATTTTTAGACCTTCTGTGTCATATTTAGATAACAAAATAAATATTGACATAAATGAATGAGTAAGAATGCAGGCAAGTCGGATTTCGAATGCCACCTTTGGGATTTCAAATTTATTGTTGAAAACATTATATGCATACGCCATTGACTACACAATAAAATGTTTAAATTTTTTAATTGAAACATCTACAGTATACTAGTAGAATATGCGTGAAAGAAAGGCAACAAAGTCAGTATTTTGTCACATGTAGTAGAATTAATTTTTTTTTCAAAACAAAAAGACATCTATGCTGGCCTCCCAAAGGTGTACCGCCCGTACCAATATTAAGGTATAAGCATTGGCTACCTATAATATTGTTAAAAAACTAGAAATAAAGTCAGTGGTAGGGGGCTCTTATGCTGCAGATAATGTTAAAAATAAATTCGCTGTCGAATCGAAACATCGTTTTCTATTAAAATTTAAACAAAACTATATTCAAATATTTGTTTTATTTATATGAGTTCTGAAAGCTTCTTTCAATTTTTATAGTAGATGACTTTATTTTGAGCTGTAGCCGAGTTACTGTTCGTGATACTGCCGGATTTTGGATTTTGTTCATACAAAATTGTTGTCAAAAGGAATGTTTATCCTACAGGATAATATAAAGCTACACATCTTCTAGAAAATGAGGTAAAAACTGGGAACTGTTGGCTATAGAAGTGTTTCCACATTCCTATCTACAGTTTCTATTTAGGGCTTTAAGATTTGCATTGGCTTGTTTCCTTAGAAGAGTAAACGTTTAGTTTGAAATTAGAAGAAAAATTTAAAAAGAGTGTACCAATGGCTCAGGCGATATAACAAATTCTTCTGTTATAGCAGTATAAATTAAGATTAAGATGAAAAATAAATGTTCCTTATCACCATAATTTTGTCTCATTACCAGTCTAAAAATTATATTCGTTTTGATGTGCACACTCCCTTCATTTTCTGTATCATGTAACCAGTTTTATTATAAATAAATAAATAATCATCACGGCTTATTACTTATTGCTGGGTGTGCCAATCTGCTTTGTACACAGATTTCGGTAATGATGAAATATTTGCACTATGCGGGCGCTTATCAAGCGTCACCTCACGGGCACTCATTGCTGACGTAGAAAGTGCATTATAGGGGTCAATTTTGTGCCATTTAAAATTCGAAATATTTGGCGTCGGTCGGGATCGAACACAGTTCCCCAGATTCGCGACCTGACACTCAGGCACGCTGGCACGAGACCCCATAGTTTGATAATAATTTTATTAATGTGTCCTATAAACACATCTAAACGCAGCACATGTACTTATCATAATATTAGGTTAAGTTTTATACATGGATTTTTGATTTGAGAACGAAAATTATAAACTCCACTAGAAATCGGGAAAAAATTCAAAAGGTCAGCCAGTTCGTGAATTTCGTGTTGCCTTCTAGTTTTGATCGCGAAAATTAATCAAATTCCGAAATTTACAATCATTTAGACATTTTTACATTTGATCGTTAGTTAGGTATAGCAGCAATCGTGTGTTTAGTTGAGACCTGCGCATACTTTAGCATATAAATGAATCTTTTTTCCCATTACATATATCAATTTTAGATATTGGCGGAGTCATTTCTTCGTTATAAGAATAGCATATTATAATTACTATTACATTTCGATTTATCCAAGTACGAATTTTGGGTTCTTCGCATTCAAGGTCAGTCTCAGCTTAACGCGCGCTAGCTATGCAAATCAAATCTTGTAATCCACAACAGTTTGTCAATATATCGAGATAGTTTTAGATTCATAAGAAACTACCTGAAGCACATAATAAAAACTGACCGATCTAAATTAACCTTTTTTAATTGACAAGGTAGATTTGTGACAATTGAGGGATGGTCAACTGGACGATTCGCAATTTGCGATGGTCATCTGGGCGATGGTTAATCATTTGGAGATAATTTTTTGTACACTTAGCGGATTTTATTTTTTATAGCATTAAAAATACTTGAACATATCTGAACATGACCTAACCTATAACGCACTATTTTGTAATTCTCCCATTCTATTCATTTATCGCCCCGATGTTCAGCGCCCACTTAGCTGTCGCTAAGTTGATCATCGCCCAATTGATCGTCGCCCAGATGATCATAGTCCATTCAACGTCATCTAGTTGACCATCACAGTGAGTTTTGAGTCCTGTCCAGTATTCATGTCATATTTAGGAACAAATTACGTTATTATTTACTAATAAATATTTTAATCTAAATTAAAGGCGTAGTTGTTTCTATGGCCTGCGTGAAGTGAAATTATTATCTTAGAAGAGTAATATCTAGAACTTATGCAGTGTATGGATCATGAAAACTATTAAACTCCGTATAAAATTATGCGGGAATGAATGCACAGTAGTTTCTCTCTATTATATGAGCTCCTTTATCTATTTCCTTCATAATAATTATACCATTCTCATTCACCTCTGTCAGTCTTTAGTTCTGCAGTTACTCGGTCTTACTATATAAACATTTGTGATGTGAGATGTTATTATCACCTTAAACTCCTGTAAAAGACGGAGAATATTTCAGAAATTGTATAGGTATACACAATAAAATATTTTAAGTGAAAATTGTGGCTGCGAAGTCTTACGCTTTACTAAAGAACTTGTGTCTATTTGAAAAAGCGCAAGAACTATTGTGTTGGACATTGTAAAAGTGCTATGTTTATGTATAAAATATCACGTAAATTGTGTAAATCTTGTTGCAAAGAGAGTGCTTTCTTTTAGAAGAGTATGTGCAGGAGAATTACTGGTAAAAATAACATCCGGTATTTTTAAAGTTCTGTGATGGGATTCTCAGAGTGGGATGTTTTTTACTTTGAAGTGTAAATTATTTTTAGATGAAGAGGTTGTATCTAGTTCTTGCCTCTTCAAGAATTTCAAAAGAAGCTCCTTTATAAAATGATATAAACGAACCAGACTGGTACAAGATAGAGAGCATTTTAAATGCTTTCGGCAGTAAGTAGGAAGAGATCCATTTTGCACTTGAATTTAAGACTGTTTGTTTGTGTAAACAATGCTCTACTTTCAATTTATCTGGAATAATAAGCAGATTTAAAAATAGATGTTTGCTTATGGGCGTCAAAAACCAAACTCTCAAACAGTATTAATACTATTAGTAAGTTTTTGGATATTAGACTTTTACAAATACTTGTATTTATCACTAAAATATTGAATTCTAACAAGTAATCATAAATATATGAAATTTTAAAGAACGTTAGGTCTCTGTATTATTTTATTTTAATTACACACTCATTTACGATAGTTATATCGAGTAGTAGCCAAAACAACAATTTTTAAAGCAAAATGTGTCCATTTTTTGGTTTTTCCCTTATATCTCGATAATAATCGGTCCTAGCGAAAATGTCTATACACAAAATTAAAGCTGACAAAATTCAGCTTAAAATAGTTCCTATACATTTTTTCTTATCTGTAACTGTTTTCTAGTTTTAAGCTGTTGAAAATCGATATTTTTATCAAAATAATTTTCACACTGTCATTTGTATTTTTTATTGATATCATGATAATTTTCGATAAATTTATATATTTTCCCTCTTCTTAATATAAAATCTCTTTTTCCCTCATAACTGTAAAATTCCTACGAAAAAAGGAAAATCTCGCTCATCTGACTATACTGCTGAGGATTGTCTAACGGCAACTGCAAGATGGCCACCTACCGGTGTACTTAATCGAAATTTTTATGAATATTTAAAAGATAATTGTCACCTTTACAACTGTGTTTCGGTTCACTTTTGCTCTGAATATAACGGTTTGAAGATATAAGCCTTTATATATGTATGTAGTGTGAAATTTATTTTTGAAAAAAATAACTACGTAACGATTTTCAATAGCTTAAAACTAGAAAACAGTTAGGGATAAGAAAAAACGAATACTATTTTATGCCGAATTTTGCGTATAAAGACGTCGCTAGGACTTATCATTAGCGAAATATAAGCGAAAAACCAAAAAAGGGATACATTTTGCTATGCCCTGAAGTCAGCTCCCTTCGGTGACCCCAGGACTTTTAGTATATTCATCTCCAAACACTTCCGAACACAGTCCATAAGTCAAAAAAGTGCGCACAAAAGTCTGTCTACAGCCCATTTTTACGCATTCGTTGATTGGACTAATGGCGAGGTTCTTGAAGTGTACATTTTTAGCACCACTAGCCGACTCGAAATTTTTAATAAAAATAATTGCATATTAATTTATTTCTTTGCAACATCATGCAGGTGATTAGATAACTCATTATTTTTATAATAAATTTCTGGTCAGTCACAGGCACTAAAAATGTACATTTCAAGAAACACCTTAATTTTGAAAATTTCGGAAAAATTCCTTTTACATTACAATGAGTAATAATAAGTATCCTTATTTTTTTGCAATATTTTTGAAACAGCCTGTATAAACCTAACAAATAATTCTTTATAGTATACTCGTATAGTAACTTAAGACTGTACATATCTTATTATAATTATTGATATATGGCGGTGAGTCAGTTTTTTCTTGTAACTTTGTCATAGTACACGTTGCATTGATGGAGATGAGATTATGGGAGACGCACACAAGCTTCCAAACCCCTGGTGGGAATTAAACCCACTACCCCAGGATCCGAGCGGTAATAGTAACGAAGTTATTTGAATATTTGAAAATCAAATATTGGCCAAGGTTGTCACATTTAACTTAGTACAATTATTTGATTTAAAGAAAAAAAAAAAAACAAAAGCACATCAAAGTTGACCTCTGAAAGGTAAACAAAAAGTCTTATTTAATCGATGTCGTAACTCTTAGTTTTCGAGATAGCAGACGTAAATCCCGTAAAAACTCATTTTTCACTGCCTTATATCTCGGAAACTATTGAAGATCAGACCCATGTTAAATAAGCCTTTTTTACTCATTTTTATCAGTACTATATTCCCTTTCATTTTTTCCTTGACGTATTATTACATCCTGTATATCGCTCTGATGAAGTTTATAAATATTGTGTTAAATATATTTTTGTACATATACGCATGTTATACTCGTGTTTTATAAAACGGAGTATTTGTTATTTCTAGGTTAATTCAACAATATACTGAAATAATGAATGCGTACATCTGAGAAAAATATTTGTTTCATCTATGTTGTAAAGTACTTGTACAAGATAATTTTTTGTACGTAAACCAAGTTTTTACAAATATTGTAATTAATTCATCAAAAATACAAGAGCAAGTATGACTTGATTCTAAAATAATATCCAAAACTTGTGTAATCTCATTCTCCATGGATCTCTGGAACATTGTACCTATAAATTAGCAAGGGTAATGTCATTATTTCCAAAACTGTGAATTTTAAATTTGTGTCGAAAATCGTCAGCGCAACGGCCGTCGGCAACGCAAGAGTGTGAATTCACTCAAGTTATAACGAAGGACACTTTCCCTGCTAATACAATTACACAAATTAGCAGTTTTGAGGAGCGAGCGTTCGCCATTGAGAGGGACGCTTGCCTCGGAACTTCCCGAAGATTTGAATGCTGGCCTGGCCTGGCAGTGGCGCGCAAATTGTTCCGCCGAAGGGTACACATCAAATTTATTCCGGAATATTTTTTCAAGTGGATGAACTTTTTGTTTTGGCTTTGTTTTGTTTTGTATTTTCGTTCATACGTTTCCGATGATTTCATGTAAATTTAATTAAGGTATCGTTTAATTCGGTTTTATATGCATGGTTTTTTTGGTTAGGTTAATCAGTGTTAAAAATAATTGAAAATTTTTTTGCTCAGTGTCACAGTTATTACAGAATTGAAAATTAAATGAATTTTTATTTAATGAAGAACTGAATTAAAAATAAACAATAAATATACTTTTCGTGTATTTTTGGCGAAGCTTATAGCTGATTTCCAAAAGAGATTTTAAATTAATTAATTAAATTTAAAAAAAAAACACCCAGATTGTATTTATAATTTAATTTATATTCTTTTCTATACATGTATTATTATTTCAGTCGTAATTCGTAATAAATGAAACCGGAATAATTTTAATTTTACATTAATGTTCGGTTATAATGAACTCCACGGAACCGGTAAAGTTCGTTATAGTTGGACATCTGTGATACTCAGTATAGAATCTGCCGATTGACTATTTATTTAGTTTTATGGGGCTTGCGGTTAAAGTTCCTGGAGCCAGGTAGATTTTTCTGTCCAGGACCGTACCCGAAATTTGCGTTCAAGATGTTTAAATCTTTATTAAAATAATAATGCGTTTTTAATGTACTTGTTCTAACTTCAATTTGTAAATTGGAAAAAGATTAAAATATTATGTTTCCTAATTATACACTTTTAAATCTGTATTCAAATAATAATGCGTTTTACATATACTTCTTCTATCATCAATTTATAAATTGAACAAAGATTAAAATATTATAGGGATTACAATAAATTCAAACCTAACTTTTAAATACAAACAGTTTTTTGGAAATTTTCTTTTGAGGTATATGCAAAAACCTTTTTCAGTGTCATCAAAACGAAACGTTGTTTTTGTGCTTGTTTAAAATGTGAATATGTGGAGACCTTGCGATTTTGTTATATTGTCTTACTTATTAAAAAGTTTCAATTTACAAAAATTATACAAAAATTTAGTATGATTTTTTTAATATGGCCCATTACTTACCCTAAAAGTAATGTCTTCAAGTTCGAATAATTTATGAGTCCTGATCGCTAAGATGTCGAACCCACCATAAAAGGTTGTAAACCCTGCATAATTAGTTTCATATATCACGTCCCCCGACTATACACGTGATGAGTTGAGAACTGTTCTTATACAGTTCGTACTTTTAAATTATGTACTTCGTTTATATATCCATGAACTACTCTGTAATCTAACAAAAACCAAAATAAACGATATATTTTTCTTTACGGTAATTGCATTAAAACTACGAAGTTCTTGTATCAATGAATAAATGTATTTGTATTTAATTCTATATATATAGTTAAGCTATAGATTTTGTAACAACGTATAAATACTTTTTACACCGAATAAAAACAATTTCTATATTTGTATCATACTTGTATATTTTCTGAATACCCATGTATGTAGTTGAGAAGTTATATTAAATATTTTTTATATTGTATATATAATATATGTATATAAATTTACAATGTATATAGTTATCATATTTTCTGAATACTTATGTAGTTGAGAAGTTATTAAATATTTTTTGTTTTATATGTATAATATATAAAGTATATAAATTTACAATGTATACAGTTGTCAATCACTTGGTATAAAGTGTACTAACTCTTTGGTAACCAATAAATATTATTATTATTATTGTATAATATAAAATATAAGAAATAGGTGTATTTTTATACGGTATATATACATATGTTATATTATGTAAATTGGGTTAGTTAAGATTAGTTAAGAACTGGATTAATTGACATATACTGTTGTTAGATATCATATTTAATTTTAAAATGTTTTTAAAATTGCTTATGTAGATAAATTAGATACCAGTGATGTAACGGATTGCGATTGGGCCAGGTACTCGATACTAGATATTAATTTTATTTCCTGGACGGATTGCTAAATGAATATTCGGCGGTTAATACTTAGCGTCTACCTGATGCGTAATTTGCTTTTGATTAATGCGAAAAATATATACAGAGTGTTCATTTTAATTGGTACACTATTGCTATCTTGAGAACTATAAGAGCTACGAGATCGGTTAAATTAACAAACAATTTCTACCTTTCTAGACTATTTTAATGAGCGTAAAATTAATTTTTTCAACCGGTGGTTTTCAAACTGTGTGGACGAACTTTGTTATTTTAAATGTGGTCATATATTTTTTATTTATTTAATAGATGGGAAATTTTATTCTGAATTAAGTGATATAATATTTTTATACACTCACATGACGATTTTTTTTTTTTTTGAGAAACATGCGTAGAGCATTTTATATTAATATGATTAAAATTTGACTATAATAAGAGTGCCACGAGTGGATAAATTGAATACAAGTAATTTTTCTTATATAAAATTAGAATGCCATGAAAGAAATACGTGAATATTTTTTGCGCGTTGACATCTCGTTTGACATGTTGACATTTATGAGTAATTGACAGTAGAAAATATTCACTCCTTTCTGCCAGGGCACTCTATTTCTATGTAAAAAATTAACATGTGTTCTAAATCAAAGAAATTGTGAAAAGAATGCTAGCCGGCGGGATTTGAACCCGCATCCTTAACATTTGTACTTTTACGTGCTACCAATTGCACCACTGCTGCGCTGCAAACCTGCCGGCTTATACTGTATTTTCGTTAGTTAAACTCATAGGCTTGTATGAGATCCGCATCACATGTAGGTGTGGGGTATACTAACCACTACATTTAAACACTTTTTCACAATTTCTTTGATTTAAAATATCATTAAAAAAGTACCACATTCATTTACTATTTACAATACATTCCTGACAAGGTTGTGCGAATGTATCTGACAATTCACAGGTATTTAAATGTAGTGGTTAGAATACCCCACACCTCCATGTGATGCGGATCTCATACAAGCCTGTATATTGTTTTGAAATTTAATCAAGGGTGATCCAATTTGAGTTTCCTATGTTGACAGCACTGTAAATCAAACAGATGTCAATAAGCACGCATTTTCAAAGAGTCAAATATTAGTTTACAACATCATATTTACGAAATGGATCGCTAAACCACCGTTCAACGCGTTAAAATTATTCAATTGTTCTATAGAAATAACAATTTTGTACGACCTGTGTATGGAAATTTACGTTTATATTATGATTAATGTAATCTTCCTATTAATCGAACAATTCGCAACATAATGGCAAAATTTTAAGAGACTGGAAGTATTGGAGATAGGGTAAGACCTGTGCGTTATCGTTGCGTCAATTCAGCCTAAAATATTGCTGCTGTAAGTAGAAAAGTGGACGAAGACCTGGAATTGCCACGGCATTCACAGGTTTTGGGCTTTTCTTGTGCTTCCCTTTGGCGCATTTTGCGCCAGGACTTGCATATACACACTTTGAAATGCAGTTAACTTAGGAACTGAAGACCAGAGACCATGGATAACAAAGAATTTACACATATTAGGTTTTAGAACAGCAAGAAGTTGATGCTGATTTTTCAAAGAATATCTTCCTCTCTGATGAGGCACAATTCCTCTGCGTGTGTTAATAAGCAAAATTGCCGCATATGGGGTTAAGAAAATCCTCATGCGATTTAGAAGGCACCATTATATGCCCGAAAAGTGACTGTTATTGCGCATTGTGGTCGGGCGGCGTCATTAGTCCTTAATTTTTTGACAACGATGAAGGTCGGACTGTAACACCCGATGTTGAGCGCTATTAGGTTCATGATAACCGATTATTTTTGGCACGAAATCGAAGATATTGATGTGGAATACATGTGGTTCCAACAAGACGGCGTAACTTGCCACACATCGGGTGCAACGTTCGATGTTTTGTGTGAAAAGTTCCCAGGTCGCATTATTTCACGTTTTAACGCCGTTGGATTTTTTCTGTCTATGCCAACAAACCCGAATCGTTGGAGCACTTAAAATAGCATTCGCGAAGTTATAGCCGAGATACCATCCGAAATTTACGAAAAAGTAATCGAAAATTATCTCGAAAGGACCGGTTACTGTAGTAGGTCCAGAGGGGGTCATTTAATTGATATTATTTGTAATAATTAATAAAACATTATCGATTAACAAAAAAATAAATAAATCCGAAAATACATTATGTAGCCAACACTGAATAAATTATGCTACTCATATTACACTTGTGGAATATGAAATATTCATATTTCACGATTAGTCTTTCTTTAAATTATTAGTACCTAATAGTCCAAGTTACTTTTCAAAGTTTCTTATCTTTGTTCATTTTTTACTTGTAAAGTATTGATTAAATTTACATGATAGTTTGTGGCGATAGTTTTGCTGGTATTTTTGTGTAGGTACATCGTGTAAGTTGGTAGAACGCCAATGAGCTGTCATTCGCGTATCCTGCTCTGCTCCAGGTCTCTGCAGCGCGAGCGAGTTGTTCCCGGCTAAAGCCTCGCGGAGCCGGGTGACGCTTCCAAATCTCACTTCACGTCTTACTAACAGTTGCGAAGTTTGTTGTTAGTTGAAGATAATAATGTAATTTAATGTAGAACAACCTGTCATTCTGAGCTCGGTGGCTCCTACACTTCAGTCATTCGCTCTGAGCTCTGACTTTGCGATTGCGATAGCAAAGCAATAACCTGGGCTACACGCAGATTACGACCAATTCACTACCACCGCAACCATAAGAACTAGATAACAAATACATAGTCCTATGTGAATATAGACATATTGATGACTTTCATAGTTATTTATGGTACCTACTAGCGAGTAAAGATTAAAGACATTATAATGTCTTTGCCCTTGAGTGGCGTATAAAATTTTCTACTACTGTTGTTAAAATGTAAGTTAACGTACTGGCTTACATGGCGCTAAACAATATTTTAGTCACAACTTGAGAAGTTGTGGCGTCGAACATATTGGCCACGACGTGGAGCTAGTAACAAGTAACAGCTGGTAGATGACATCTGTCATTGTACGTAAATAAGTATCCTAAAAATGTGGTTTTACTGTCTTAAATTGCAGTCTTATAGTATGTGAATCGTTTTATAAATTCTTCAGATATTCGTTTATTATACATTCGCTCCAATCATGCAAAAAAAACACACACTAACAAAAGAGACATTTATAAAACTTGTTACATAATATACTATTATCAACTGACTAGATAAGCACTTAATACACATTCTTCTCACTTGTACCATGAGTAATTGTGAAATGAGGCACTCACTATACTATTATCAAGCAGGGGTTTATAGAGATTTTTATTGAAGATCATTGGTGCGAAAAAGATGTTCTTCTTTGTCTACAGTGACTATACATACTTGCCATGAAACTTTAATAAAATTTATATTTTTATTTTAGATTGTTGCTTTTAAATTGTAATAAAGCAGGAAGAACATAGCTATTTTGTGAATTTAATTCAATTTACTCTTTATGTATACAACAAACAATCTTGCCATTGATGTACGAGTATATTGCTTATCAAAAGTAATAAGAGAATAATTAAGTGATCTTTGATAAAGAAGTTTTGATCTTTACAAAGTAAATTTGAAAGATGGTTAGTTTAGGTCTGGTTTTATAAAGATCAAACATTATTTCATAAAGACGAAATACAACTTTATAAATTATTATATTTGTAATTAAATTAAATAATAGATAATTATAAAATGCAAAATATGCGAAACGTATTTAATTTATACATACATTTTTTAGGCTATAATTTAATCATTCAGCATAGTGTTGAGGTTTTGGTCAGCTCTAAAATGTTTCTGCCGCAAAAAATATAACCTAACTAAACCTAACCTAATCTACTCACATATTGAGCCAAATATTTTTTCCTCGCCGATTAAAACATTATTCTTGCCAACCCCGTATTTAAATGGCGAATCATCAATTTTTTATATATGCTACTCTACCTTTTGATTCTTTTACAGCTATATTGATTATAAATATTACCTTTACCCATTTTGATAATTTTATCGTCAAGTAAAGATCTCATTCCGGAAAGTTTGTTCCTCAGATTGCAATTGCCTTGATGTTTTGTTGTTTTGATTGTTCTTACCTTGATGAATGTGGAATTAAACACACGACACTAAAAATTAATGCCTTTTTCAATTGTGTTTTGTTCATTGTGATTTAAGGCTAAGCTCGCTTATGAAACGTAGGTAATGAATACTTTGTCTAACAAAGAAACAATACAATTACTTTCTTGTATTTCATTAAATTGCCAAAATATAGTTTTTTAAAATAATATTTGCATTCTTTGCCTAATAAAATAACGGAAGTAAAGAGTGTTAGTTTTTTCCTGAAAAGTATCTCGCCATTGGTGGATGTTTTCTTTTTTAATTTCTCGGCTTTCTTTTATCTGCGTTTTTTGTAATGGCCTAATGAATATTTAATGTACTCCAAAAATAGGTTCGAACATTTCTTTTATATTTCCTCATTTTGTTTATTTTTTAAGGCCAAGGTTGTGGGATAAAGCAGGGCTTATTTAATTTTAAGTACTTAAATATACTTCGTTTAAAATTTGCTATGAATACTTACGTTCGTAAGACAAGAAATTAAATTATGTAACTTTGACCTTTCTTTGAAGATAATGCTCATATTTTTTAAACGAGGGTCATGCTTTAATTTTGAGAATAATACACAAGATTCATATTTATTACAATATTATTTTAAATATGTTTAAAGTAGTTACTCAAAACATAATTCACCATTCTTTCGTTCCATTTCTTAAAAGCTCCTAGCCCAGGGGTCGCAAACTCAAATGTAGCAAAGGGCCAGTAGGTTAGATGAATAAGTAACGTGGGTCATATTCAATTTTACTAAATCTAAACTAAAATCTATAAACGAAATTAACAAGTACAAAAAATACTTAAAAATAATTATAAATAAAAATAACTTTACACCGTTAAACAATTAAAAATAAAATTTCGATTTTTCTTTATTTTAATTCTGATCTGATCTGACACTTTTTCTTCTGCAATAAGATATCAAAATTGCTTCAGTACTAATGTGTAGTACTGCATTTAATCTGCAGAGCGGTATTTTGACTTATTCAGTTTCATAATAGAAAATAGCTGCTCACAACCGTAAGTACATACTTCCAAATATTGACAAGCTCAGCCCACGATTCGTGGCAGTTGAGGCAAGATGTGCACTGATAAGATTGTTTAGGGGAGTAGAGTTGGCAGAGCTTTAACTGTAGCCGTTTAAGCTACTAGCAAAACTGACTATTTTATCATTTCCTATCTAGCCGACCATACATTTTTATAAAATTATCTTAATTTAATTCGCCTAGTCTAGTATCTAGTTATAAGTGAAATTTTTGAAAAATATATTTTTGTTAAGGCTGCGGGCGGTTTGCAGATTTTTAGCGGGCCTTACAAGGCCCGCGGGCCGCCAGTTTGCGACCCCTGTCCTAGCGAGTCTTCTTTTGGAATACTGAATGCTATTAAAATAATCATGAATTGCAGCATTAATCTTTTCTTTAGACAAAAACTTTCTAACCCTCAATTTTGTTAAGTAAAAAATAGCCAAAATTTGTATTTTACAAAATCAGGTGAGTATTGGCGTGTATTTTAATACGTTTATTTTTGCCAAAAAGTGAAGAAAATGTTCGCTGGTTAATTCATAATTTTTACTCACAACAACACTTTAAAAATGTATTAGGGGAGAGTGGGGCAAGAGTGTACGCGAGGCAAGAGTAAACAATTAAAATATCCCGCTAATTTATACAGTTCGGCTTACCAACCCTAGCGGTAAAACATGGTACTATACTGTCATTTATACGTGAAATAGAAGAACATTGTCAAGTTTATGAAAACAAAATTACAGGTAAGTTTGTATATTGCATCATTTTGATACAAGATTAAAGTCAAAGTATTATTATATTGTACGTGAAATAAAAAAGAACCAATAAAATAGTGAATATTGAATTAAAGTGTGTACCATCCTCTACAAAGTTTGCCGACAGAAAGTTTAAACAGTGGCGTAGAACACGGGATAAAAACAATTTTTGTGATAATATTAAACGGGGTAAGAGTAAACATAGTGTTTACTCTTGCCCTGAAATTATAACAATTTCCCCATATAAACAAGAATTGGAGCAAATTTTAAAAGGAAACGATTAAAGGAAGCAAAAAAGATTAAAAGGAATCTATCGCAGGCATCTACTTCTGGATTACAGAAATAGTCAAGCAAAACAATAGTAATAACACGACAACTGTTAATGAAGACGAATGAATTTGTATTTGTTGTAAAGAAAAATACAGTACATCTGTTGAAGACCGAATTATTTGCGGAAAATGTCATCAGTGGGTACAGGGGATACATTAACGTTAAACTAAATGCCGACATATATATATATATATATATATATATATATATATATATATATATATATATATATATATATATATGTGTGATTTTTGTCGTGCTTAGGCAACATTTTTTCAGTCGTCACTTTTGCCTCGCCATGCGTGGCAAGAGTGAACACTTATTTTTTAAAATAAAAAACATACAGTTTATTTACTATAATAGAAAAGAATTATTTTAATTTTTTTATATGTAAGCAAATGTATGAACTATATTTAGAGTTCAATAAAACTGCTGAAATATTTCATATATGAAATTTATTACATATTATCAAAAAACCGTTCACTCTTGCCCCACTCTCCCCTAACTAGTAACTATAACTTAACTTTCGCGACTTAATTTCAAATGTAACACGAGGGGGTCGACGATTCTGAGGCTGGGTTGCTTACTTTTTTACCGAATGATGACACAGTAACTAACTGGTGGTGGAGGATTGGCTGGTTGGGGACCACTTTATTGAGGAGGAACACACACACACACACATTTGGATATTGATGAATACTTATATGGACACTAACATTCTTTGATATTTTTATAGTAATTTTCGTTTACATACAACAACTTGCCGATACATCCTTATGCAGAACGCGAGCCAAAACTTTAACTCTACGACCGGTAGTATTTACTCTTAAACAGGGGAGATTAAGCGTTGACTAAAGTAACAAATTCAGTTGTTTTTTAATCACTCCAATGTATTTCTAAATGGTACTCATGGTAATTAGTTAGTCAGGGTGACTAAAATTTTGAGTAAATACTACCGGTCTACATGACTTTCGCATGAAAGACAAACATAAGCTCTATGTCTGCTTCAAATGAGTATCAAACACATACTCTACATCTTTATTGCATAAGAGTACAAACCAGACTGACTAAAACGTTATTATAATCGTGAGAGGACATCTAAGGGTGTGAGCGTATATATGGCATCCAAAACCAACTGATAGGCACGTGACCTTAGTAGTAACTTGTTTTGATATTATTTTAAATTATATTGAAGAATTTAATAAGATTACTAAAATAAAAATTCTTTATATAATAATAAAGACTCCCACGCCAATGAACTTAGATACCAAACTTTTCTTCCAAGAAGTCTAGTTTTGATGTCATTGCGGGTCACGTGACTATCAGTTGGTTTTGATCACCTTGTATCTACATTATACGTAGGCCTGCATTTATAGACTATAAATATCTACACAAATGACAATTAGACTAAACTGACAGTTGTAGAAAAAATCTGATGTGGTCAACACAATACTTCCCGTCATTTAATTTTATTAATTTAAATACAAAGGTTTTTACATATTTACTTATGCTGGAAACTATATTTAGTTCTTTTCCATATGGCTATTGTTCAATTTACTACTTTCTTTTTAAAAAGTTACTACTATTAATTTGAAATGATTAGTATTTTGGCAGTGACAGTTATCAGACAGTTACATACATTTGAGATCTGAACTATGTAAGCAAGGCGTTTTGTTTGAAGCATAGGCTCCGGGATTTAAAGTATATATTATTTTATAAATTTATCCATAAAATATATAAAAAACGTATTAATGCAATTTAATAATCTTTAATTTTCATAATAATATAAATGCGAAAAAATAACATTTATTTTGAGCTTCAAGTAAACTGCCATTTCTGGTTATCTGATTTACACCAAAATCTAATGGCTTTTTTCCATATCAGAGTAAGGTAGAAATACAAGGTTTCAAAATTTTCTGAATGATAGTATTTGAGTTAGAGTGGAGAATCCATACAGACACACACATGTTCACATACCGTAATTTAGGAAAGTTTATTTTTTGCTTGTTATTACTTTGCACTTGCCTTGTCACACAAATGACAGCAGAGGTAACTGATTAAAATGTTAGTTTCCACTGCGTACCTGATTATCTTATTCTCAATCATCTAACATCTCCCGCGTACTTACATTTTTACAATATTATGGAATTGTTTTAATGGACAACGTAGCAACGTGCTATTTATATATTAGATAATAGTAAATTTTACCACTTTTAGTAGTTTTTTGTTTGCAATTCTTTTGAACTTTTTTAACTCCCCTGAAGTTGAGAGCAAATTGGCTTCTTCCTTTAAAGTAAATAAAAAATGGTAGCTAGTCGAGCTGAATCATTTGATCAGGTGCGAGAAGTGGGAGTAGAGCTTGAAATATTATCAGAAAGGAAGACGTAGAATTCACATAGGACTTGACTAGTTCGGAATCCACTGTAAGCTGTAGGTCTCATTTGCTGTAATTGGGGTGAACATCCTGCAGACGCAGAGTAATGCACTCCGATAAATATCCAGATATATTTAAGATAGGGAACGATAAGTATAACTACACGTCAGATTAAATCAACGTACGTCATTGAAAATAATTTATATCTTTGCATGTTTGGCTAAGTTATGCAATTAGGACATATATTGAAATATCGCGTTTTGTTGTTTGATGAACACGAACGATTTTTTTTTTGTTTCGTACGTATTTCACAATAGAATTTTATGAAGAGATTGTTTATATATATATATATATATATATATATATATATATATATATATATATATATATATATATATATATAGGGTGTAAATGAAATAAGTGCATTAAATTTAACCAGTAATGTAACTCGACGAGAACAACAATATTTCTTAATAACTTTTTTTTAAGTCTTTTACATTTTGAGTTAAAATTCTTTAAAGATTTGCTGCATATTTCGTTACCCGCCTAGGGAGAACAAATGGCTGCGCCGTATTCAAGTGGGATACAAACAGCTCGAAAATTGTCGGTTATCGGTTACACTTGCAGTCACAGTAATTAATAAACGAATCAACGGAAATAACATTTATTATTATTTAATTCGTAATAGTACAATTTTGAAAATAAAGAAATTTAAATTTTGGATAACAAAATTATAAAGTTGTGTACTAAACCAGGATTTAATCACCTGTGAATAGAGGAAGACAAGGAGGAACGAGGGGAGGAAGTGCAAAAGCATAGTTATTAGGTTAGGAGATGATTATTTATCGTCGCCAAATCATAATAGTTTAAATACGTTATTCAAAAAATGTAAGTACAAACTTTTGTCCATTTAAACGAGGTACATGAGTACCAACTTCGGCGTAATTTTGTTTTGATTTCCTAAATTTCTTTGTTCTTTTAAATAATAATATTTTATTTAATTGATATAACATATTTTGTTTTCTTGTTTGATATTTTGAATCGAAATTCATATTTCCAAATTACATTATAACTTTTCAACAGCCACCTGATATTAAAATATGATTATTTATTTTTTTATTTTAATTTGTTATGTCTCAAAAAAATTGTCAACAAAAAAATATTTCGTAAACAACTGGATAGACAATACAATCTTATAACATATTCCTTTGAAACATATTTCTCGTTAACTGATATTTTAACAATTGTCATTTTAGAAAATTAAAATAGGCTAAAATTAGTTTTTCGTTATTATCTAGTCCCCCACGATTTTTTTTTTTTTTTTTGTTTCTTTAGTAACGATATTTCAATTTCTCATTAAAAGTAGGTGTTGGAAAAAATTAAATTCTCTATCTTAATGGGTAAATTTCATGAGAGTTTTATTGTCTTTAGATCCAGTGTCACTTTTTTGTTGTTAAATCGATTTAATTTCGCCCTTTAGGGTAAAAAATACTTAAATATTTCGTTTTAATGATTTTGAGCTAGTTTAAAAGTTCTGCTTCTACAAACAATTTTAACTTGCTCGTAATTATTGTGATACCGATTGTAAGTTAAGCTTTTTTAGTGAACACTCGCATCGTACCGCAACATTTTGTCATCAAACAATCCAATGTGCTTGAGTCGCACGCAAGAATAAGAGCAAAACGCAGAATTACCTTGTTCCATTCAATTAACTGAAAGTTGCACGTTTCGCGACCAGCTCTCTATAAATAGCTTAATCGTCCCTCGCCACCGCCGCCTATCTCTTGTTTACTTTTCATTACGTCATCCGCACTGCAATGTTTACCTATACGGTGAATAATTGTGCTGGAGATGCCTGGTGCCATATGTACGCAGCTAATACGCGGATTTGTCTCGGCTCGGGCCTTTGCTTTGTGCCTTTACATGTACAACGTACACGGCTCTGTTTGAAGTATTGTTTTGTCTCTGTACTCATAGCAATGCCTACATGTTTTTGTTCATTTGTTTATTATTATTTATGATTGCCTTTGGTGGTATAATTATGTAATTTTGTAAAAAGTGGTTGAGGAATGAATGGTCGGTAAATACTCTGAAACGAGTTGTTGTTTTTTAAGGGATTATTTTTACAGTAAAAAATAAATGAATGTTTTTAACGATCTTTTAATTTCAAATGTTCCCATATTATTGCGTGGAAAAAGTATACAATTTTGTATTAAAGCGCACCCTAGGCCAGCTATCCGGTGTTTTTAAAGCTCTTTGTTTGTTTGGATACATATTTCGAATTTGTAAAAAATATGAACTGTCAGATTATTATTTAATCCGCAAAAGTCAGTTGTAATTGAAATACATATGTAGGTTCCTGTACTGTTATTTGTTCTATGTTTGTTGAAGTACACAAAGTTACACTGACCAAAATCATATTATCTATGTGATACAATGTTGTAATTAAATGTCTATTTGCATAAGAGTCTAGCTTATTCCACGATATAAAAAAAGGAAATATGGACTTTTACTATTACCTATTTCTGCAAACACTTAGAAATATGTAGTGCAGCTCCACAATGTGGACTAGATAAAATTATCTTCGAAACATACAATAATGAATAAGTAACTTTAGCACGCCATATATTAAATTATAAATTAAATACAATAGAACAATCGTATCGCAATGGCGACTACTGATAAATTTTTCTTTACAGAAATTTACACGTTGGACGAACTGCATTGTCGTTGGTGCAATTATCAGCCTATGGGGTTTATCTAAAATTTTTGCAAATCCTGCAGTATTTTTACACCTTCAAAGTCGAAAGTGTGTGCAGTTTCTATGCAATGTTGTGTGAGTGCGCAGTTTCCATTATTGTGAAGTCTTTTTGAGAAAATTTTGTGTTCTGACATTCGTATTTTTAAAAATCCTTATGTTTGTCCTGTGTAAGATTTTGTACAATTGTTGCAGGGAATTTGATAGACTGTATTAATTTTTGACATTTTATCTGTTTTATCTTTGAAAGAGCTGAATAATTGTTTTACAGTTTTAATTGGTTTAATGTTATGCTTATGTTTAAATTTTGTTCAAGAATACGTTTTAAATTTACCGCTAGTCCATCAACGGTCGGAATACAGGCGTATGTTTGACAAGGTTATTGTTTTCAGACAAAACAAACCGGGTCACCAAATCAAAAATTGGAACTAAGAAAAGTTGTTTGTTTTAATGAGTTCTAACTTTTCGTGGGTAACAACTTAGTATTAACGCTCTGTATAAATGAATATTCTCATCATGTTTTATACCAATAAAAATGTTTTATTTTATATAGAAACCGCGTATTAACCATGACAAAAAAATTGTTTACCTGATATGTTTATTTTGCAATCAAGTGTAAAAATGTTATGGTGAATGTTTACTGCTTTGCTACTTAAGTACAGAAAAATTGTTAAATTTGTTTCATTTGTGAAATAGTCATTGCGTATACCACACAAGCGTAAAAAATAATGGATCGATATAGTGTCGCAATGGCAATACGTTTCATCAGTCGGCAGTATTACCGATTATTTTCGAAGCTCTTGTGATATAATAACTGATTATCAAAGAATTATATCAGTAACAACTTTCAGAAAGTGTGAAAAGGTAATATGATAGGGCTACATTTGAGTGTTAGATGTCTTGATGGTTGATGAACTTCCTAATTAGGTTTGGACATCGTAGTAGCACTACCATACACTTTTACTACTGGTAAGGGTAACTAATAGAAGTAAAATGAAATCAATTTGCTTTCTGTGAAGCTATTAACCCTCCTCTACATCCATCCTGGCGGAGATCATAAGAGCAGAAGCAGGAAAATTCCCCGGGCCGCCTACCTTTATTCTTATCCCTTCATGATTGCGCGGGCAGAGCTCGGCTCGGGTCCCATGGGACTCGCGTGGTCAGTGAGAGCTTTGATACGCACAAACCGTAATAAGACGGATGAAATCTTGACAAACTGATTAGAATCTCAAAGCCGGTTTAACGGCCCGACGGTGTTTTGGCTAATGTTTGGGTTACAGCTCCCTTTGATGTCTAAGACATTTCATATCATATCAGGAACAGAATTTTTCTAAAAGCAGAATCCAGTTTTTGATAACGATGAAGTAGAGATACCGTCAAGGTAAGAACAAAAATTTAATAATCAACTAATATTAAATATTGGATTCTGTGCAAATATAAAATACATATTTTCAAAAATTAATAATAGATGGAGTCTAAGGTTAAATTTAACTAAAACTATTATAATTACCCCTTAACCTTAAATTAATTTTACAACAAGTGAAAGTTAAAAAGAGTAGTCAAGATTACTCAACATGTCAACCATGCCAGAGGTCCTAACAACAAGAGTTGTTAAGACCTCTGGCATGGTTGACATGTTGAGTGATCTTGACTACTCTTTTTAACTTTCACATATTTTCAAGTTCACTTTAATAACGGTAATACTCGTAAGTGTGGGTTTATGTGCAAAAATTTAAGAATAAGAGTGGTCATGCTGCCTGTTATAGTAGTGACATACATTTTTTAGGTTAGTGGAAATTGAAAAGTACTTGCATTTATTATTCTGATATTGGTAGCAGTATGGATTTGACATTTATAATTTTTATATTATTTTTTTATTTTGTCAGTATGGAGTACGATCAAAATATTATCCATAACTGGTAAATCTGATATATTGTCTCGCCAATATTATGTCCAAATTTTTTGTTTAGTATATTTTACAGTTGACACGCATGCGCCTTTCGCTATGTAACCCGAGGGGGTGCGGAATAAGATGATGCTAACTGTTTACTTGTTTTCTCCAACGATGATATACTTTTTGGATGGTGATAATATGGTGCGTCCTGCATAGGTTATTTCTAACAAACGCACCATATCTGCGCCAGTGGTAGGCCGCTTATACAATGGAATTGCAAAATACAATTCCCTTGCCTTACCACTGAGCCTAAATACGATCGAACTGCTGAGGAAAACTTCATTCCAGCTATATCTTCTGCTGGCTGCAACCATATTGTGGATATGTTCTTCTGCGCTGACATCACCAGAGAACAACCGAACAACGTATTCATTGCAAATAACACGTCAAGCATATCTGGTGACGGCTGATACGGCCTGGGTTGCTGTGTCATCGCTGGCGTCGTGGTCACTAATGTGTACATATTGTACACCAAGTACCCTCTCCTCGGTCACAAACTAATAATTCTAAAACTGATGTAGGAACTTTTCGGATGAATAAGAGTAAAACATTACTCGTTGACTTCGCCACTGTAACACAAGCTTGAAGAGCGAGGATTATGTGTTTAGGTGAAAAAGGTTGACTTGTTGTTATATATATTGCCAAACTACATTTACCATAGACGAACTAGGCGAACTGGCTGAACTGCTGATGTTCTGGATGTTATTGCACTGCCTGTCACTTCACAGATAGTTTCGATTTTTAAAAGGAATGATATTTTAGTTAAAGTCCAAACAAATTTATTTAATAAAAATAATTTAATATTAAAAATAAACTTGAGTTTTTATTGTTTTTAATGTTTTATAAACTTTATTCGATGTTTTGCTCATCATGTAAATAAAATCATTTCATTCAAAAGACAATACAATAGGTCGTTATAATGAGCGAAGAAAATGGATGTATTCTATTCATGAATTATTTTAATTGAAGGTTAAAGTTATTTGTTTGTCTTTAACCCGAAGACATATACATTTGTATGTAAATGATAATGTGAATGTTTAACACAATCTAAAGTGAGACAGTATGGTACGATGATTCCATAAATAATTAGACGTACAATAATTTGTGCTGGTATTTGTAAACGAGGTCAGGACTGTACTGAAAGAAAATTTAAAACGGATAAAAATAGGTCACCCGTATGTAAAAATAAATGATTGTGTGTATTTTTGTTTACATAATTAATTATTTTAATTACGGTCCGGCTGTAGGATGAGTAAGGAGTGCCCGAATAGGGTTAGGCTCGCATTGTTGCATTTCCCTATGGCGTAATCCAAAACGCCCTAGTTTTTAATAAATTCTCTGTTATTTATATGATGTCCTTGTTTTAACTACATTTATAATTAAATTCAATGTATAATTTAATCGAACTATTGGTCCAGTTATATGAAAATATGAGAATTACGGCATTCAAAATTGTTTCAATGGGGTACCAATTTCGTCCGATTTAAATTATTTAAATTACTGTTTATTTTGTAGCTGATTGAAATGTTTCAAATACTGATTGGAAATATTCAAAAACTGGTTAAATTATTCTTGATTAAATATTTCATTACTGGCGAACAATTCTGGGATATTACATTGTAATGGAAAACCTTTCTAATGACAGCATTTATTTTATTAATTTATTTGTGAAAAATTCAAATCCTCAAATACCTAATTAAAATTTTTCATTATAAATATTTTCTTCATTATTGTGAAATGATAAAATATTTTCATTAGATGCATGAAGCCCAAGGCTGATTATTTTAATTTATAGGGTTTGTATTTTTGTAGTATTTGTAAGATAAAATTAATTATAAGGTCTACCCACGCTTGTTGGATTTCTAACTTCTACGAGTAGTCTTGGATTTAATAAAATAATAAATACAAGGCGATGAATTTATATTGAAAATAAATGCTGAAAATATCTACATACACATTAAGATGATGCCTATATATATATATATATATATATATATATATATATATATATATATATATATATATATATATATATATGTATATATATATATATATATATATATATATATATATATGTATATATATATATATATATATATATATATATATATATATATATATATATATATATATATATATATATATATATATATATATATATAGTGTTTGAACACTGACAACCGTGACATAGGCGTTTAACATGGGAAAACGGTTTTTTACAAATATCATCTGTCCCGCAAGACTATAGTGGGAGTTTTTATCTAACAGATCTAAATACTCCTAATTTAATAGATTATTATTGAAATATTTGCGAAAGTATAATGCAGTTTGACAGTTATTACTTATAATTTATTAAAAACCGTATTCATGGAAACGTATTCTGTAAAGTGTCTTCCAAAAATAAATATTAATTTTTTGCTTGTAAATATTAATACAGCGACAGGATAGGCGAGAAAGCAAAATAAAGTCAATGGTCATCAACAAGAAAATTCAATAAGAAGCTTATTTTCTGTAAAAACTCATCACACATCATGTGTAAGCTCAAACCTGGTATCAGATATATCTTCTTCAGCACTTTGTTAAATTTTGAGCACATTTGGTGTGATATATTTTTTCCATAAAGATTTTTATAAAATAATCACGCTTATAAGTACGAGTATTTACTATACATAACTCGTAGCTAGTCAATAAATAAAGGGTATCTACATTCAAGATACTTTCTACACTTCACTAGGATAAAAATACATCTCTGTAAAATATTCATACTCTGTGTGTGAAGCACAGCATACAAGCATGTATTCTCAGTTTTTGGTAGTGTATGGGACTATAATTTTGTCATATATTTATATCAATGCTCAGAGGTCAAATTTTATTAATGCGCTTATTAATAAAAATAATATTCCTAAGCGTTGAAAGGAAAAAAAAAAATACTAGGTAATACTTAATATGTAATACTCATAATATCATCACGGCATATTACCCATTGCTGGGTGTGCTAATCTGCTTGGTACCTACACAGATTTCGGTAATGATGACATTTTCATGTCGTGCGGGCGCGTATCATGGACCACCACACAACGAGCACCAATTGCTGGCATGGAGAGTGCACCAGAGACACTCAGACATACGGCCACGAAACCCTATTACAAAACTCTAAAACATTTCTTCAAGTAACATACTATTTTTTTCTACTCCCACTTGAAAACTCTTATCATTTCTTTACAATCTACAGAATGGATATGAAGGCAATGCTAGTAAAATAAACGGATATAATTTCATGTCCAATCTAGGATGAATATGAAATCCACGAGTCACAAATCACGTAAGTCGTGTAACCCAAGCAACTGTCTATTCATTTATTACAAGATTAAGAAGAAGAAAAAACGTTGCAAATCTCACATTTGACAGTTCAATGTTGTTATTTAGATGGAAATATTTTTAGTATAAAAAGAGATTTGATTTAACAACATTTAAATGAATTATATTATGAATTATGAGTAAAGTTGAAAGTATTCAAAAAGGACAAGTCAATGTTATCCTTTTCACATTTGGCAATAATTTCAAAATATAGATGCAGAGTGTGAAAGATTTAATAATATTTAAATGAAGTGTAATCAAAAGCTAAATAAATTGTAAGTAAATAGTATGCAAAAACATTGTATGTATAAAATAAAATATAATTTAATAAGTGCCATTAAGAAAGCCTAGGAAAACAAGTACATAAAATAAATTTGAAATTATAGGTACGTTCTATCGGTGTCAGAAATATTCCTACTAGAATAAGAATATTCTTAAAGCAATAGAACGCACAGTAGCAAATAACTGTGACAGTGGCTATGTGTTCTTGTTAGTTAACAACTAAAGATAACTATGTATGTTTATTTTGGATCTTTGAAATGTTGTAATGCAAATATTACAGAAATTATAATTATATAAAAATATATTAAATAATAAAAACGTAAAGGAGATATTTTTGTTGAACACAGTCTACTCTAAACATTCACAAATGTGAGAGAAATGTACGCGCCACAGTCGGCTAGTAAAATTTTGAATTTATCTCCACTCTATATATCTTCCTACCAATGCTTCCAACTCTGAAGTTGGAATGATTCGTACGAATATTTCGATTTTTTTGACGCAAAAGAACGACCATTGATGTTCTACTAGAAGAAGTAGGAAGATTTCTGACACCAATAGAACGTACCTAATGTTAAATAAAATTCTATACTATCTATATCTGATTTAAGATTGCAATGGTGTGAAAATAGGAGCAGTTTGATCTAGTTGTTTAATTTGATAATATCGGGGTATTATCCAATCAGAATACAAGATCAAACTGCTACTATGTTCGCACCACTGCAATCTTTAACCAGGTACAATATGCAGTTCGTAATTTCCTTTTTGTCGCTAGTCATAGAAAAAGTATACTATATAACTCGAGTGGAATGTCTATATCGCCTTCGGATGATTGAGCACTCCGCCTACCGTGTTGTACCCAAACTTCATCCTCATGCGATATGAACATCATATCAACTCTTGTTGTACAAACTAATATTAATGCAAAGATTCTTCTATAGTTATGGTTACTTATATACACTTTACATAAGAAAATCAATTGGGTACAACTAAAGTTAAGATGCAAATAGCAATAATGGAAAAACATGTGTTTAAACTTATGTGTTTAACATATTAATATTGTACAATTTCTTGTATTTTATAATTTATATACCTTGCAGTGTGTGAAATGAAGGTTTGATAATGCGGCTTGGGGCTTGGTGTATTTTGCGGAGCAACCTAGCATCAGCTGATCTGTAGGTCAATGTCCGTGAGGGTGCTAGGCTACCCCAGCCACGTCGCGGCCGCGGCCGGGTAACGAGCCTAAGCTGTACGCAGTGCGAGTGATGGAGTCCCCACAGCCGGGATATCGATTGCAGCAGGCGCCGGCACTCGGCTAAACGTGTCTGCCTCTGTGTCTGTGTCACTCACATGTTACCAACCAGTGTAGGGACAGGGGGCCACAGCACACGCACCATGAAAGGGTTGGAATGGAGTTGCATCGATTAACCAAGCAAGGTGACTTGCTTGGAACTTCCACGACGAGGAAATTCACAACTCAAACTCTATACTAATGATGTTAATGTACCCAACATATCGGATTAGAAATATGGAAATCTGATGTGCCTCAAAGCTACGCATCACATCTCATCACATTTCAAACAAACTGAATTAATCCCAATATAGGATCATAATAACGGAAATGTACGCTAAAGGAAAAAAATTGATTTGACAACCCGCCATTTCAGTTTTTCCACAAGACAACAAGCGGATATAATTTTTATGAAAATGTATTTGAATTTTGATTGGAATCTATCTATTAAGATTAATTTAGTAATCTTTCAATAAGATATATTTACTCACAATAATAAACCCAACCTACGTGCTAGTAAAATTAATAATACTTTTAAAAACATAACTCAAATCGAGACTTTAACTTATTAGTTGCAAATTATTGCTTTGCAAATAAAACTTTTACAGTGTAACTTCGTGTCGGGAATCATCGATGTAAAATCTTGCGCAATGCTTAATTTTTAAAGTGAAACGGCGTTTAAGTTAAGATTCAGCATATCTCGCGTTAACAGTGTATCAGGTAAATTTGCATATATTCTCTACGGCCAATTCTAACTTTATCCAACCAAAAATCCAAGCCTACCTAATCTAACCTATCGTACCCTTCTCATTGTTCGTTTGTTCCTAGATTTACACATTTACCTACAGTTTTTTCTAATGTGCATATTACTTACTAAATTCTTTCCTCGTTTACCGGCTACTGCCAGTATTGCTAATTCTTCCACTTCTTTCCATTTCAATCCTATTTGGTCTAGGTAGCTTTCATTTTCGTCGTTCCATTTGCGGCTTGGTCTGCCTCTTGCTTTCTTCTTCATTCTACCCATTTTCCATGCTTTTTTGGTTATTCTTGTCGTTGGCATTCTTACTAAGTGTCCCCATCATGTCAAGAAGTTTTTTTTTTGTTGTGTCGACTTTACTCCTAGTTTTTGTCTTATTTTTTCATTTCTCATTTTACTTAGAAATTTTAAGCTTGATATTCTTATTAGAATCTTCACTTCGCTGGCCTGTATTTTTCGTCTTTGAACTTTATTCATTGTCTAGGTTTCCGAGCCATATGTCAAAGTTGGTGCTAATATAGTATTGTATACCTTTGCTTTAATTTTTACTGAAAGTTCCTTTTTACTAAAGGTTTGTTTATTTATAGTTTATCTTTGATGTAATCTTAATTCTATCATCTAATTGTGCATCTATTTTCCCATCTTCAGCTATAACGAATTCTAAGTATTTGAACATTTTTACTTATTCCATTTCTGATTCTTCCAGTTCAATATGTATCTTCTGAGACTTTCTCGATATTATCATTGCTTTTAGATTTGTCTTTGTTTATATCTAGTTGTCTTTTCTTTAGCTCTTCGTTCCATATTTGTACATCATGATTTAAATCTTCTTCGTTGCTTGTCAGTAAAACTAGATCATCTGCAAAGGCTAAATGATTTATTTCTAATTTTTGCAAATTGTATGTTGACTTTTTTACTTTATTCTTTCATTACATTACAATATTAAATAAGTACGGGCTAAGTGCTCCTCCTTGCCTCACTCCTGAAGTAGTTTTGAATTTCTACGTAGTTTTATTTTTTGTTCACACTTAATTGATTGTGTGTATATCAACTTTTATTGTACATTAACTATAACATAATTCATCTTCAAACAAGTATAATAGTTATTCTAACTTTATATTATTCGATAGCTACGTAACTTAATCATACCTTGGTGAAATTTCCACCCGTTATATCACAAAAAAACAACTTAGATTGTAATCTGCGAGATGAGAAATAAGCAGTAGATATTCACAAAAAATATGATTTGTATGTTCACGTGCATATATCAAAGGAACACAGAAATAAATATAAATTTTTCTGCGAATTGGTTAAATTGCAAACTTTTTCTGAATTCATATAGGTATACGTGCCTACGTATTTGATTGGGTTTTATTATAAAGTCATCCTTGTTACAAACAAATAAATCTTTAGCATTATTGCTTGTGATATATGGTTCCTTTGAAGACATGCGGCGTAATATCAAGTTGCTCGCGTGGGTGTAATATAGCAGCAAATTTAATTTTTTTTCCTGCATTCGCTGCATTCTTTTTCTATTTGTCGACCTGGCGACAGCTCCACATGAAGTCAGGGCTGTGGAAGGTTGGAGTGTGGCTAAAGCTCATTTTACACGGTATAGAATTAGAATTGAGAACAGAAAACTTAAAATAGTAAGAGGTTCCACTGAAGCTTGTGAAATATGATCTTTATAAGAATTGTATTATGTAATAGGTATGTTTTTGTTTAACATAGTTTAGAGCGTAGGTAAAACGAAAGATGTAAATATACCTACTAATGTTACCTTAAAATTTTAATGGAAGATTGTACTTACCATAAAGCGGAAGCGAAAGGTATCCATATAAATGAACTACCAGCTAATTATTACTGTTATTTTCTCTTGATTATTATGATTTTTACAAAATTGATATCAAATTTTACATTATTTTTTGACAAATTTCAAAGAAGAAACAAATTATAATATAATATATTCTTCTCAACATCGATCGCTAACATTCAATGGTCAGAAGCAAGAATTAATCTAGGAATAAACTTTGTTATCAGGAATGCCTAAGTTACACCTCTGTACCGGGTGTCTAGGAGTTTTGGAAAAACTAAAAAAGGCTTAATCAACATGGATCTGATCTTCAATATAAGGCAGTGAAAAATTAGTTTTTACGAGGTTTACCTCTGCTATCTCGAAAACTATAAGACTTACGACTTCGATTAAAGAAGACTTTTTGTTTACCTTCCAGAGGTCAACTTAGATGCGCTTTTTTTAAAATCAAATAATTGTACTAAGTTAAATTTTGTGGTAATCTTGGCCAATATTTGATTTTCAAATAACTTCATTACTACTAGAAATTGAGAAAAATGTTTCATATGAAATTTTATTGTTTTTTTATAGTCTCTTTACTAACAGACAAAATACTATTTTTGTCAATTTTATTCGATTCTAATAGTAAATGGCCTCTTTCTCGGATATGCTCTATTAAGTTGTCTATGAACATTTTGTTTTAGTTTTATTCTCCGTGTTTTTCCCTTCAAATGTCGTCTTCAGTTTTCATCATTTTTTCACTTTCATACTAGGTATATTCTTTACCGAAATCGATGAAAAATACAGCGCTTAGTAATTATAATCATACAAGTATATTGCTATATTATTTGTTTATTTGTGAATTGTTTTCTTGATTTGTTTTCCGTATAAGGACCGTGTGAAATGGGCTTTAAGTACGTCAGCTCTTTCTGGCAGAGAAACAGTTCCATATTGCCGCCCCTTATCAAACTTTCGCTAGTATTTTCCCGCTAGTTTATGCACGCGGTCTTTCCAATTCCATCCACCTTGCATTTCACTTCTGGATATTGTTTTCTGAGTGAGATTACTAAACTGTTTGGAAATTGAAAATACTGAAGTGTGAGCCTTGCCGCCCGCCTGCTGCCTGCTCCTTGGCAGATTTTATATTGGAATTTGTTTTCCTGTTTTGTTTAGTGTTTCAACTTGCCAAAGTTGCTCTTTCATGAGTTCCAGTCTCGCCGCCCGCCGCTACATTTCTACAAAATTGAACTCGACCTCCGGTTTTATATACGTTTCCCCCAACGATTAAACTCTAAGTTGTGTATCACAAAGTGACAACTTCATATTTCTCCATTCGCAGCTTTGCTGCCTTATCAAAGTGAAAATTTACAAGATTTATATTTTATATTTCCAAACAAATAATACAAAACTTTGATTTAAATGAGTTTACATCTTTGTGAACTTATTTCATATACTACCATTAATTACAATATCCAATTTTATCAAAAGCTCTAATTCAAAGCTTCCGCGAACACAAAATAATCATCTGTTGAATCATGGACTATGCGTTTTGTTTATTTTTATGTTGTTGAAGTTCTGTAATTGTAATACTCGTAACCAGGTAGCTTCTTTATGGATATTGATATTGATTACAGACATAGTCCATTTTTAATTGGAAAGAGTAAATACATATATCATCCAGATTAACTATCTTTCACTAATGAAACGTTATATAAAAAATAATTTGATATTTTATAATTTTACTTTTAATAATTTATTTTTTGCAATACCTGTACTGTAAGTTACCTATTAATAACAAAATTTAAACACAGTAAGTGGAACTTTTATTGCACAATTGGTTTCCATGGTTACATCATTTACTTACCGTCCACGGTGGATGGTAAGTGAAACACTTACCGTTCATGGTGGACGGTAAGTAAATATATAATATAATGGCTGTTAGTTACGCAGAATTTCAGGAAAATAAATTCAGATTATTATCAAGTTGCCTCCTTGAAAGTATTGAAAAATGGAGACGAGTTAGTTTCATTTTATCATTTGTATCTTTAATGCAAGTCATTTTCAATAAACTACAAATGCAAAATAAATGGATCTTCTTTTTAAATTTTTCATATCATTTCATTTTCATGGATGTGAAACATTTACAAAACACTTTCGAATTTAAAGTGTTGGTGTCATAATTTATGACAGCGAGAAACACGTCAAACTAGCAATGAATAACGATGACATTGTATACACATGTAATATCAAAACACCGACTAGTGCAGTTTGTCTTTGTTCGAAAACGCGTCCCGATGCACAATCAAGAATCTAGACAACGCTATGACAAATGTGTGTCAGGTGAAATTCAAATCGCGCGCGCTTTCACGCCATTTGATTAATTAGTTTAATCGTGAAAAGTGTTCGCGGCGCTGGAGTCATCTTTTCTAAGGGCTCTTTCACACTGGGCAACTCTGCGGCGCGGTTAAGTCGCTCTGCCCGCAAAAATATATTAATTCCAATGGCGATATTCATATTGTAACCAGACTGTAAAATCCGTCTTTTAATAACACACCTAATTGACTCATGGCCATTTGCACCGCTTCTACTTTTAACTAAAAATTAAGCGGAGCATAAATTTTAAAAAATGTATTGTACCGCATACTAATTTATATTTAATATATGTTCCATTTATTTTATGTCTCGGATTTCTGGGGATTAAGGTACACTTAACCTTTAAGAACGACTTTGACAATGGATGTGATTGATGACGATGATGAAAGATTTAATTTTAATTTATATTTAGCACTAGCAAGATCAGTATATATTTTTGCTAAATTGCTGGAATGTAGTACAAAAAATGACGTTAGTTTTTGCAACTCTGCCGCCCTACTGATTCTGATTAGAGGTGGGCGCGGCCCGTGATTTTGTCGGGTAACGATGGGTTACAATGTGACCCGCGTGATCGTGAATATAATTTAAATTTTGCTGCGTGATTGGAAGTGAGCGTGAGTCACTAAAAAAATATCGTTCGTGATCAGGCGTTATTAAAATTCAATCGGCCGTGAGTAGAAGTTTTATTCTATTTTTTATTTATAAAATGTCCTGGCCGAGGTCCTGGCTTGTAATCCCTCCAATTTATTTATGATATTTACTCTATATTTAAATTATTCATCAATAAGGAGCATTAATATTATTACAGAATAAAATTGAAAGTGAACCGAAACTTAACTTTAAATAAACTTAGCAAAGTCGAACTTAAGGTTACATGGGTTCATGGGTACAAACGGCCATTGCAATATGAAAATTCTAATATTTTCACTTGTAGTTTATCTAAATACAGCTCAACATAACCTAACCTGACGCACAAAACTCATATTTGGAATTGTCGGGCCCACGCAAGCCGTTCGGCGCTTTACAAAACGTCTTGACGATTATCTAGATTGTAAAACAACGCTATGTCAACAGAGGTTTGACAATCTGTCTGCCTCGGTATTATCAACAGACATTTAATTTTAAATGAGCATTTAGCGAACAAAAGCATATCGAATTGATATGTTATACGAGATTTCTAATATTGCAATCATAATTTCGATGGCTTATTTTTGGTAGATGGGCATTTAAAATTAAATGTCTGCTGATAATACCGGGGGTAGATGTTTTAAAAAAGACGAATTTCACAATCTGGCAACGACATTTGCTAAATTGACAACGCGGCAGCCGTATGCAAGTTGCCGTTCGAATACGCTATTTTTTTCTATATTTTAGTAACTAAAACTATATTGGTGAAAAATTGTGATTAATAAGCAAATTATATCCTTCAGAGATTGAAAAAATAAATGTGACGTCGCGAATATGAGTTATCATCTCAATCTGTATTCTTTCTGGACCTAAATGTTCTTGAAGTACCGATATAGTATAGCTAGCCGCGCTGTTGCCAGTGAATCATTTTCTTTTATATAAGAGCATTCACATCATCCAATTTTCTATTATTATTTTCCTTTTTGTTTCGTAATTTTATGTTTAAGAAATAAATATAGCAAAATAAGGACTCAAACGCACAACTTAGCTTCGCGGCACAATCGTCCAGTGTGAAAGCGCTCTAAAGGTTGCGCGCGCAGTAGAAGCAGTAGTGGAGGCAACGTCGCAACCCCGGGACTGATACACTGGAACAAAACATGCATTACAATAGTCGTTAATCATGGTATTAATCACCCACTGCTCTGTCTCTGCGGCCTCTGTTGGCTTCAGCTCAGCTGATTCGGGGAGGTATTTGTGTTTGTTTCGTATGGAGAATTATTAGTCATCAGCACTTTTCTGCCTGTATAGTTTTGTCAGCGGATATTTCCTTAATACCCTGACGCACTACAAATAGATTTTTTTTTCAGAAATACATTAATCATTTCAGAATAATAAAAACCAAAAATATCGAACTTGTAGCAAATATCCTATGTGTAATAAATGAAGGTTCGTTTTCAACTAACAACTAATTCCACTTTCATATCTGAATTTGACAATGTTTTGCGTCTGTTGCATATGTTTATATTTTGATATAAGAATTATTTGTGACCAACAGTAACATTTATAATCGTAGAAATAGGCCGTAGGGCCAAGGAAATACGGCCTATTTCTATGATAAGTATTACTGTTGGTCACAAATAATTCTTATCAACGTTTCAGTGAAGGCAAGATCACAACAATAATTATTAGCGCTGAGTATTCATCTATACCGATTAGGATATTGTACTCGTCTACGAAATTAGGAAAAAGATGTGTCAGAGATTCATCAACCTCAATGAAAAGCGACCTTGTGGCTCAGTTGGTTAGAGCATCACACTAGATATGTGAAGGTACAGGGTTCAAATCTCCCCGCAAATCCCTGCGAAGTCAATGAATTTTTCACAAATTTTTTCTTCGTCTAATTCAATATTTACTCGACTGCACTGCCTATTTCTACAATTATAAATGTTTATATTTTGTTAGAACAAGAATAAGAGAATCAAATCATTTATGATAATTTATTGATTATTACAACTTCTAACGTTACATTATGATCTCATTAACGGTAAACCTATAGAAACAGTTACTATTTTTGTATTGTTATCTGAGATCTCACAGTTATGGTTCGGTAGTTGCTTGTTCGATCCCTCGAAAGATCGCGCTGTAAGATTTCAGTTCAATGCTAAATGTAGCTGTATTTCTGTTCACAAGAGGTAATTAGGAATTTGCTGTAGATATAAATATTTTGTTGAAACTTATGCTTTGTAATAATTCTGTGGAATTAAATAATAATAAAAAAATATGTTCGTAGAAATAGGAAACCAAACTTATTTTTTATTTGCTTTTAGTTGAGTTGAAGTGATCTATAATTTTGTAATAAGAATTTTCTTAAAATTTTAATAAGATTTAGTAAACGACTAGGCCTCTATGCAAATAATTTATTAATAAATAATTATTTGTATTAATTTTTATACCGAAATTATATCGCAAAAGGTGGCCAAATTTGGGCGCATCGTGGCCGGTCATACTTAGATGTGCCCGGTCAAATTTCCAGATAACGATCTTCTAAACTTAACATAATTTGACCTCTCAGTAAACTCATGCCTATAAAAGTTGGGTTATTATTGTCGTGTTTTGTTTTGTTTGTAGCTTGTGAAATACAAAAAAGACTATAATGACCCGAATTTTGCGGGGTTGTTTAAACATATTTCCAACTCTATATACCAAAAAAAAAAAACATGAATTTTATGTATTCAATTAATTTGTGTTTTGATTTCATCAATTTGCTATACATGGGTCAACAGGAAGTTTATCAATGTCATTTTGTAAATTATATTTTTATAAAGTAGCTACTTTTCTTCGCCTAGAAATTTATTATTTAAACCTGGTTTATTAATTACTTAATTTGGTCGATGGACGTGCTGTTTTACTAATGTTGTTATTATGTATTTTATAGTATGGTGATCAAAAAACATATTAATGCCTAAGAGAGGTTGTTCCATAATATAATTTAGGAGAACCTATTAATAAATAGAACGTAATTCATAACTTAGTAAATATGTAATTACAATTAGTCTTTAAAAAATTAACCATATAATCTTTATTGTATAAAGTACGAATACATACGAGACACTTATATTTTATTGTAAGAATAGTGTTCCCATAGGCGTGCGCACGGTGGGTGCTATGGGTGCCACGGCACCCCCTAATATATTAATACGAGGGCTGTTCTCTTTCCACAGCCTATCTAGCAGGCTATGATAATTTGAACCAAATTTTGATTGACATTTTAATCTAGTTGTTTACAAGGTTATTTATAGTGACGGTTGTTAAATATAATTGAATGTTGTTTAAATGTATAATTTTTAAGTAATCCTTTTCTTAAGAAATCATGAATTGAGCAAAGAGCATTATTGAGCTGTTATTTTTTATAATTTCAAGCGTGGATTATACCATCAAGAATATTTTGAGGATATCCATCGAGTGTTTGGTGACAAGTCGTGTTTCTCAGGTACCGTAAACCGGGGTACAATGAATTTCAGCGTGGCCGACTTTCCTTAAATGAAGCCGGGTTTATGCAGCAATATCATAGTCATTGTCATAGTTGTAGTCTTAGTCTTGAAAATTAAAATATGTTTTTATAATAGATCTGTTTATGCAACATTGTCATAGCCATAGTCGATATCATAATCATAAGCATAATCACAGAATTGGATTAATTTTAAGACTATGACTATGACGACTTACAATCTGCGTATACCCGAGAACTGTCAGAAGCAGAAAATAACCTCTATTTTAGTTGTGATGTTGTTTATTATGAACAAAATAGCAACAACTAATTTTTCTACAGTATTTGTTAACATACATATCTATATTTACTTATTCGGCAAATATAATATTTAAGTAATTGAGTTTAGAAAGTGACAAATTAAGAGTCACATCAAAAATGCTGCATAAACGGCCAACTATGTTAAGACTGTTCTTATTACTATAGCTTAAGACTTAAGACTATGATTATGATAGTGACTGTGTTATTACTGCATTGACAGTTTTCGAGCTCCTAATCCAAAAACGGCAGTTACCGAAAAGAATTTGGTCTTGTCCAGAACATGATTAAAGAGGACCGGCATGTTACTATCAGGAATATTCAAGCAACTTTAAAGATTGATGTGAAAGCAATTGAAACCATTTTAGACCAACATTTGATGGTACGTAAGCTTTGTTATCGTTGGATTCCCCACAATTTGACTCCAGTCAAAAAGACAACCGTTTGAGATGGTGCAGATCTACACTAGATTGCTTTGACAATGGATCGTTTCATTTGGTGTAAAATTTCATTAGAGGTGACGAAACATAGGTATACTGCTATGATCTCGAAAAAAGCAACAGGAGGATAGTCATACTATTAATGTTGAATGTTACACTACCGTTTGTTTGCCTCAAGTTCTCCAAAATGTCCGCGAAAAACGTCAACGGGGAAGGATTATCTTGCATCAAGACAACGCTCGGCCGCACACTGCTGCTTGAACGACTGATTATTTGAATGCCCTAAATATTGAAATAATGGGTCATTCGTTTTATGGTCCAGACCTGGCACCTAATGATTACTTTTTGTTTCTACGTGTAAAGGATATGTTACGGGGTTTACGTTTTACATCGGCAGAAGAAGCTGTTGACGCATTTAAAAATGAAATAAAGAAACAAACGCGGGAAGATTGCAGAAAATGCTTTGGAGATTAGTTTTCATGGATGCAAAAATGTATTGATTATGGAAGAGAATGCCTTGAAAAATTAGAAATAAATGTGTTTTGCAAGTAAATTGTGTATTACTTTACTAGGCTCAGAGGAAAGATAACAGCCCTCGTAATATTGAAAATATTAAGTTTTTATATTATTATTTTATTTATTATTTTTCTCGATATTTTGAAGTAATAATGGTAAAATAAATGACTCCATTTACATTTATTACTTTATTTATAATAATAAAATAAAATAAATAAATATATCATCACGGCTTATTACCCATTGCTGGGTGTGCCAATCTGCTTATAATAATAATTATACATATTCATTTTGGCACCCACAAAATAAAGTTCTGCGCACACCCATGAGTGTTCCATCATTAATTAGTATAGTTTTAAAAGGGAAAGCAATCGAGATGTGGATTAATATTTCGTGTTGGTCAGCGGTGGCATCTGCACGGTGACCTGCGGGTGTCAGGCTGGGTATTAGTGTAATCACGGAATCCCATCTATTTGGTTTCATAATCGGCTTAGGCGCAATGTACGTCGCGGAACGCCGTGTTCAGCTCTGGCTCTGAGCGACCCCACAGTCGTCCGCTGGTTGTTACTGCTGATGTTGTGTGGATTCTCCTCCCCATCAACTCGTGTTCGCTTCTTGGACACCTACAGATTACCCTGCTTTTCTGCTTTCCTATTCTTGTAAATGGATCGTACACTACGATACTAATCTCGTGGATACAGTTAAGGAGATACAAATTATTGGGGATTCTATATGCAAAGAAGATTTTCTAACCTGATTTATGTTCGTTTAGAGTTTATGTATGGTTTAGTTTACACCGTAGTAACATACTTGTATATGCACATGTTTTCTCTTTTTGTTTGTTTTTCTTGTAGTGCACTACATTTTGGATTTTATTAACTCTTATAACTCTAGATGGTTATCGTTCATATACCAGCAGTTTTCAATATTTGTTGACACAAGTCGATATATCCAAAGAGATGAACAGGGATTATTTCAAAGAATACGTTAAACGGCGAATTTACACAAAGTGTGTTAAAATAATCTAACTCGGAGAAGCCGAGGAGTAAGCTATGAACAGAAAAAGGTATGTCTTAATTTGAAAGTATTTAATTAAATGTCAATTTAACAACAGATATTGTCAAAAATGTTATCTAATGATATCAAAACTTTTCTTCTTAAGTCTTATTTTAGAAATGGAAATAAATTAGAAAACGGCGAATGGTAATATTCTTTTGCTGCCTGTTACAATGAATTTAGGAAAATTACATTTCATAATCAATTTTGACTTGACTTTTGAATTGAATAATGATCAGACATACGCTTCTCTGTTTATAGCCTACTCCGAGTTAGGTTTTTTTAGCACACTGTATTTGTTACAGGCGATACAATAATATTTCATTTCATTCACTTTGAATTTCTTGTATTCATAACATAAGTTTGCAACTAGCAATACACCTTATAGGGGCCAATACACTTATCCCCGTACCACAAATGTTGGCTTCAAAACATTGTATAACCTAATATAACGAATTATTACTTGTCTATAGGTAAATTCATGGTCAAAGCTTAATATTTAATAGTTTCGATGTAAAAGATTTATTTATTATACTATTTTAAGTAAGGCGGCCGAGCGATGCCGACGGTGATAGCAGATAGCGCAAACCTTCAATGAGTGTTTTTGTGTGTTTTTCGTTGTGAAAATTGACTGCTGCTGTTTATAAACCACAAACTTACTTATTAGCATATGCATGTAAGTACAAATCTAATATTATGTATAAAGTAGCTGAAAAATTATTTTCAAAAATTTTACACCGTGAAATCTGACCTAAAACAATATATTCAGAAATCTAAAGTTTCATATAAAACAATGGAAACAGCCCCAACCCAAAACCTACTTGTTTAAAATGTGGTTCCAACTTCAGCAAACCATATCATTTAAGTAGACATGTAAAGAAGTTTCATCCTGAAAATGCAGATGTTTTAGCACTTATGAAATACAAGAAAACTAGACTTGCAGTAATTGTTTTAAAAATAGTTTAATATACATAGTTTTTTTAAAACTGGTAGATAATTAAGCAGGGTTAGCCTGATTTAAATCATGATTTAAATCAACTGATTTTTTTTAAATCATTGATTTAAATAATTCATTTTTTGTCGAAAATTCAATTGTTTGCAAATTATTTTAGATACTTCCAGAGTAACAAAAAGAAAATTATATATACCGAATGTCTACTTTTTTTATGGACCATAGGAAATACAATAGTTAAATTTTTGTATATTTGTAAATTCTGCCCTATAAAGTTTAGAACTAAAATGTAAATACAAAAAATGTTCAGAATTACTTTATCAAATGAGCCTAAATTTATTGATACACTAGGTTCTTGTTATGAGATAAACGTAAAATACAATACACCTTTTAAGCTTTTTACAGTGTGAAATCAAGACAAGACATAGTTTGACCTGTTTTATTTAGTTAGGCATGGTTTAAGTTTAACTAGACGCGTTATATACTACGTATAAGAAAAAATTCAAATGTATTTTTTGGGGTTTTATTACAGATTTCGTTTTCGTTTATAAAATAATATTTATTGCTTTTGAAACAATTAAAAAGTGCAATAACGCCAACAGGTATTTAAAAATAAGGAAATAAAAAAAGTCATGATTTATTTGATTCTTTTTAAATAATGTTTCACCTGCTTTATATTATTAGATTTGTACTTACATTCATATACTAACAAGTTTGTGGTTTGTAAACAATATTACAGCATACAAAAGTCATTTTTCACAACGAAAAACACTCATTGAATGTTCGTGCTGTCTCTCATCTCCTTCGGCATCGGTCGGTCCTTCGAGCGATTTTGCGAAATAAAAAAATCATTGCAATAAAATTGCACGCAAATTTACTCGTATAAGAAGAATGTATAAAAAGTCAGTGAGAAGTAATAGCGACTAATGAAGGTTAACAGGAGCATTTGGCTTAGTTAGAATTTATGTATCCTAGTCGTCGTTTGCATATTGCAATTATATGGCTAGAAGTGCGTTGGTATTAAGAGTAGCCGCGTGTGTGTCGTATGAGTCTTCCATCATGATTATGCATTGTCCAGAGCAGCTTTGCGACCTGTGACTGGAACTGGTGTTCGGTGATTACAATGCTGCAAAAAGCTTGCTGCGGTTAAATTATGAAAGCGAGAGGAAAAAGTATTTATGTGATTATAGTGTCGTGCTTTATCTACATAACTTTACGGCTTTACGTTGCGTTCATTTTAAGCAGTATGCAGCTGTCATATTTTATGCCTCCCCATGTTGCATACAAATTTTTTCGGGTTATAGCTGACTCTTGCTACTTCACCCCTTGCGAAATATCTGCCGTAAATATCGCACTAACGCGGCAAATATTTTTCCTGTTCCACAAAAATATTACCCCTACACGGCTATTTTATGAAGTGCTCCTGTACATAAATTATTTTCCGCGACAATAAGGAAAAAGTCTGTTGTGGCTAAAGTAATACCTCCCGCCATTTAGTTTTTATTAATTTAAATACGTTCCTACATATTTACTAATGCTGGCAGGGGCGTATATAGATTTTTATTTCGGAGTGAGCCCAGGTTGTCCAAAAGTATCTCATAGTACAGGGTACAGCTAGGTATATTCATACAGGTGCAACGTTAGAAATCATGACATAGGCGTTTAATATGGGAAAACAGTTCTTCTCAAATATTATCTGTCCCATAATGTTAACATTATGTAAAACTTTCTTCAAAAAGATTTGTAGAGAATATAACTAATAAAAATAAAATAAATTTAAACCTTCGATACCCGAGTAAACTTAATTTAAAAACATGGTAAAAAAGGATTTAGTATACGTTTTTTCAAGACATGAGCCTCCATAAACTGGCAGATACCTATTTTTGACGTTAGTTGGTTTAACAACATATTACGTGACCTGCATACTAAATCCATTGTTTCCACGTCAATTAAGTTTCATAGGAAACCAAATGCGCAAATTTAAAAAAAATGACACCTAAATATTTACCAGTGAATGTTGGCAACTATATAAAATTCCTTTGCGTATACGAGTATATAACTATTGTTCCATTTTTTAATGAATTATCTGAGGTATTATCAATAATTTCTTCTCTAGAATCTTACCATTTATATTCATTATTTATATTGTGAGACGTTAAATTCTTTTCATTTACAATAATAAAAAAGTAAATTTATTTATTTATATATTTTATAAATTCATATTTTAATTTTTTTAAACATTTTAATTTTTAATTTGAAATGATTTTTTTTTACAGTTACATACATTTGAGATCTGAAATGCGTAACCAACGAGTTGTGTTTATATTTAAAGCATATATATGCTCCTTTTATAATGACATATATCGCGAAAAAAATAAGTTTGAACAGTATTTTTGTAAGAAATACTATTTAGAACTTGAAAAGTGCCATTTTGGTTTATCCGATTGAAACCAAAATCTATTGGCATCTTTTCATATTAGAATAAAGTACGATGTAGGAATACAAGATTTTTTTTCTGTTTGATATAGGTACACATAGTTTTTGAGCTAAGGAGAGGCGTAATCGAATTCACAATTCACACCCACACGCACAGACATCAACTTGAAAATGTTAAAATAATATTCTAGATACCCTTAAAACGGGTTTTACTAAAATCTGGATATGCGATTTTTCTATTTTTAACACGATCTCTAACCTCACTTATGTACCATTTGTGTCGAGAGGGAAAACATTTTCGTAATAATAAACATTTCGATAAAAATTTGATTAAAGTGGTTATAGTGGCAAATATGAAAAATAAAAAGGGCGAAATAAAAATGGTGCAACAGTATTCGTGGGTAAATTTTATTGACACATTTAGTTTGCAACGTTACCAATCACGTGGCATCTTTACATTTTACGTTCGAGTTTACGAGATTGTCGCGACAGTAGCGACGTGGCGTGGCGACGCGGTGCACTAATAGGCGCCACAACGGCCCATAAAAATGTAATTTAGTCATCAGATGCGCTCGTGGCCCGTTCCGATGTTTAATTAAAACAGTTCAATTAAGTGCATAACTCGCGAATGTGAAGCTCGACAGTCCGCCAACACTGCACGTTGCATTATCAGTTTTTAGTTGGCGCACGCTGCACTTTACGTTGTCACTTTGACGTTGCTCAGGTGTTTAAACTGTAATTAGGCTATGAAGTTTGCGCAGCTCCTCTACGAGGACTTGCTTCTATTTCTTCAAATTTCCAACTACTCAATTGCAAACTAAAATCATTATAATTAGCAAACTCTTTTACTTCATTACCATATTATTTATAACATACGATTACGGTGTTGGAGATTTGAGGCATTGTGTGTATGCTGTTCTATCTCTTTTGACAGATAATAAATATTGTATTCATAGGTATCCAAAAATAAAGCAAATAAACTTATTTGTATAACGGGGTGATTTAATTTTTTTAATTCATCTAAAAATCTGTCATCGCTACGAAGTAATAAAGACAATGAGAGTGAAAGAGATAGGTACAGATACATATTTTCTCTTTCATTCCCGTTGCTTGTATTACTTCGTACTCTATTATATTGTAAAATTATCATAATTAACTAACTCTTTTTTGCGTCATTATTTATACAGACCTTGTAAAAACTTATGTTTTACTATGTAGTACAATATTAAAAAAGTTGAATGAACCATTCTCGTCACGTGAATTTGACGGCAAGCGTTTGTAAATAAAATGTTAATATATGTTTACAAGGTAGTTGAAGCATTTAATAAAACGTTGGCATGCTCATTGATCCGGTATAGAAACATGTTTTGAATTTGGTGAAAAGACTATTACAAGTTTAACGAACTGGAACGACCACAAATTACACTACTGTGGATACTTATATTAAGCGAATTACATGGTTTTTATTAATATTCAAATTGTCTTCAAAGGAACAAAGACTTTGACATTGGCATTTAGAAAGAAAGTCAATGTCGCAAAAATGCGTTATTTTTTCTAAGGAGAAGTGTTAGTTTTTTAAGCAAAATACCTTTAAATTTAATTTAGTTGCGAGTTATGTATTAAAAATTAAAGATTATTAAATTTTCTTACGTAAAAAATGAAACATGTGCAAGAACGAACTAAATAATTCCGATGAAGAGTTTGCGATAAAACACAATACAATAACTTCAATGTCCGATATTTGCAGCATTGAGTGTCAGACTGACAGATATATAAACATAACCTATAAAAATAAATATTCCTTTCATTTCCACAAATTTTCAATTTCAAATAGAATTTAATATGCGGCGCTGCAGTTTTTTTTATCACTCATATGATTTTATATAGGTACATTTCACAATTTCAAATTAATAAGGAGGAAATATTAAAATATGATTTAATAAAATACCATTTTATATATTTACAATTAATAATCCCTTGACCTGCGCTGTCGACAACAGTGTAGAAATCTTTAGTCCATACTTATTTGACGGTAACTATAACAAGAAGCGAACATCACTAAAATAAAATAAAATTGTGTTAATATAAAAGTAAAATTATGTAGAAAAAAATATGAAAAATACGCTGAAAATTGGAACAATAGTTATTAACATGTACGTACTATTTAGTAAAGAAGACACGTTTTAAGTCTCAAAATGCGTGTTTATAAATCTACGCTCGTGAGACGAGACGAGGCGAGAAATATAACATATCGATCTCGCCTCGTTTTCGGATCTGCAATCTCGATCTCGCTCTCGTTCTCGCACACTTTTTTGGCCTCGTCTCGATTGAGCGAGAGTCTCGCTGTAAAAATAATCGCTTCCGCACTGCGTATTACGTCACAGTTTAACTACAAGAAACAAGTTTGCACCAGTCGTACCGTCTACCGTCGACCGTGTATTTTCAGTCGTAGAACTTTAACTAAAGAGAAGAAACAAAAAATTCTGCTTACCAAATTATTTCAACAGGAACATATGTTTATTCATATACGGTTACCAGAATGCGGTGTTACTAAATACATAATAATTTAATTTGCCTCTAAAATAACTAATTTAATACAAAATTATGATTTGTAAACTATTTCAATACGAACATCTATTAATGTATTCCTGTCAGCCGTAAAACTAATTAAATATTAAAAAATTCCTCGAAAAATTCTCTTTTGCAACTAAATGTAAACTTTATCATTAAATACAGGCTGTTTCAAAAATACTGTAAAAATTTTAAGGGTATATAGTACTGACCAAAATAAGTAAGAAAGCTTAATCAACATAGGACTGATCTTCAACTGTTTCCGAGAAAAGCGAAAAATTGAAAAAACTGACTAAGATACTGATCGAACAAAATTTTGTCTTTGTTAATAAATAGACTATAAAAAAACAATAAAATTTTATATGACACGTTTTTATCATTTCTAATAATTACGAAGTTATTTGAAAATTAAATATTGGCCAAGGTCGCCACAACATTTAACATAGTACAATTATTTGATTTTTTTAAAAAAAACAAAAGCACATCTAATATGACCTCTGAAAGGTAAACAAAAAAATCCATTTAATTAAAGTCGTAACTCTTATAGTTTTCGAGATAGCAGACGTATACTCCATAAAAACTCATTTTCCACTGCCACAAATCTCGGAAACTATGAAAGATCGGACCCATATTGATTAAGATTTTTTATTCATTTTTGGTCAGTACTATATGCCCTTAAAAAATTTTACAGTATTTTTGAAACACCCTGTATATGCCACCATTTAAGTATGATTTAGTCATCAAAAAACCGCTATACTGGGAATCGCTCCGTGTGGGCTCCCATCGATGCTTAATATAACATCATGAAGGAGGGGCTGAAATATTGGAGAAAAACTAGTTCTGTTGGATGCAAAATCGATTTTTTCTTTACTTTGCATTTGCTCACTCTGTACTGATACCAATCGACGATAGTCAAAAAATACAGTGAATTCATATGATTTTCACATTCAGGTGTTCTATGCCCGAATTAGCGTTGGCTCCATCCGAGTAAATCGTTTTCCGGTACATTTTTCATTAAATTTACAAATTGAAGCTATAAACACTTTTGTTGCGAGATACTCGCGAGATTCGCGCGAGATTTCTCGCTTCTCGCAGTTGGTATATAGATCTCGCCTCGAATTTCAATCTCGCTCTCGTTCAAGTCTCGAAAAAACAACGACACGAGACACGAGAGTACTCTCGCCTCGTCGTGCATCACTAATTCACTATCTACGCTTTACACCGTCAACGAAAAAATTGATTAAAATATATTTTTATATTTTGCGTTCATAATGCAGTCATTACGATACGCAATTGCGATACGCAATTTTTGTTTTAGACGGTTGGTACTAGATGACGTTTCTTTAACCCATTTTTACCTAATTTATTTTTAGTTAATTGACAATTCATTTTAATAATATGTCGAAATTATTATTTTTTTTTTATTTAGGTAAGATTATTTATATGAAAATGTACAAATGGTTACAAATATAATCACAAATTGAGTAAGTAAATGTTATTGTAGAAGGCGCAAAATATAAAAAATAGTATAAAGAACTCATTTTATAAGACTTTCTTTCGCACTTGTCAATTAGAAAACTCGCTAACGCTCGTTTTCTAAATTTTGACGCGTGCGAAAAAAACATGTCTTATAAAACACGGTCTTTAATATACTATTTTTTAACCTACCAAAGATTTTAATTGTGTTTCAGTTGTATTAATCTCATTATAATTAGTAGAATCATAATCAGTGCCTGTCTATATTTTGAAATTTTAACTGACATTTCAATAGTGATACAATGATTATTCATTCATCTTAATACTATTTTTTATTTTAGTGTAGAAATTTTCATGGTCTTTTTATAATGAGTCGCTAATTAGGTGTAAAATTCTTGATAAATTTATAACATGGAGGCATTAATTTTAAAGCAGGGCCATATTTCTTTGTTGGTCAGCAAATGCCTTAAACTCCAATTACCACATTTCCAATTAATCGCAAAAAGCCTACTAAAAACTCCGCAACAATAAATTAGCTCGCGTGGACAGTCGCAAGCAAATCCGGGCATCCCGGAAACACGGGTCCAGAGTATGGGGTCAGGGTCCGGCTCCGACTCCGGGTAGAGTAGGGGACGCCAGCATCGCCGCCGTGCAGCCAATTAGCGCTCGCACGCGTGCGAACACAGCGCCACGCAAAAACCCGCGGCGGACACAGCAAACATGACAGCTCAAATATTTACAACCGGCCGATGCGCCGCTCGCCAATTATTGGGTCAGTTTTTAGGACGACCAGCGATCCCGTTAGTTACGTTTACTTTTTCTTTCCTTTTTTAAAGAGCTTGATCATCGCCTCTCGTTTCAAAAAGAAAAGTGCACTTTGTGATGTACTGTACAGTTTAACTGGCAATATTTTTGTTTCGGAAACGAATGGTGGAATGTTTATTTGAATTTGTCGGTTTGACCAATATTAATTGAGTTGCAAAAGTAATCCGAAAAGTTTTGGGAAATAAATTGAATCTACAAATGAAATTTTTGGGATTTTGGAGTTCTGGTCTGAAATCAATAATTTGTTAGTCGATTATTAAGATAGAGTAGATTAATATTCTTATTTATGTCCACCAGTTATGCAATACTGTCCTTACGTTGTAACTGCGGTAATGGGGAAGTTATAAAATCCATAGGCGTACCAAAGAAGAATGAAGTTCAATAAAATTACGAATATTACAAAAAAAAAATATTTATATAAAAACAAAAACATATTAAAAATATTGGAATGAATTATTTTATATATAAATCATATTAAAATGATTTATTTTTTAAATTAATAAAGTTTATCTACATCATCCGCACTCTCACTACTAGAGCTATTAGGAAAAAAAATGCGCCTACGCTTATGTATGAATATAACTTCTTGGGTTGAAATGTACCTGACACCCCAAGTTTGAGTGCGGCATCGAAGTAAAAGTAAATATTTGACTAAAGGCAACTTAAGAATAGTGAACTGAATTACATTCTTTTGCCTCTCCAAGTTATATCGTTAAGGACTCTCACCAAAAGGCAAAGGATCGCCATAAACCTTTGAAACGCCTCCCACTGAAGGTAACAAAGAAACCAAAATTTCGGCCCCTCATAAATAAGACAGTGAATAAGGTCACTGCTTTGCACAGAGTTGGACTGTTTCATAACAAAAATGATATGAGGTAAAACTTTTTTCCATATTACAAGGCTTTTACAGTAATATTTATTGAAATGATTATACACTTATTGTTGGCAAAAAAAGAATCAAATGTAGAAAAATCTTCTCGGCGCACTTGCTTTCGTTTTACACATTTTCCTCTTTTCACTATTGATCGTACCCGATACTCTGACAGTTTACAAAATTCAGCTGCTTTTTTCAAAGCTTGAAATTCTCCGAATTCAATTACGCACTTATTATACACATTTAACACAATCTGCTGCCCATGTTCGTGTAAATAAATTTTATCCAAATTAATTTCATCGTCTTCATTGTGATGTTCCACTTCAGTCGTATCTCCTTCTAGTTCAGGTGCACACATTGAATTTTCTTGCGCAGAAACGTCCAGTTCGTTAACATTACCACTTGCAACAGCTACGGCATCACTTGAAACCCACGGTTGCCACATGATTTTTTTTAAATATTGTGAACTTTGCTAAAACAAAAGTTGTAGCAAAATCAGTTTTTCTTATAATGAACCTACCTTTTATATGCGGAAAGTATGGTAGGGGATGATATAATCTGGGTTAGGTGCTAATTTAATTTGGAAACTTTTATCAATTTCTTAAAAATTACGAAATTATATGTCGTTGGTATAATAATACTCAAAATTGGCTAAGTTAATCCAGGTTAATTTACTTAACTTCGAACCATAGCAATAGAGCAATAATAATTTCTTATATTTGTAATACGTAACTGTGCGTCTTTGGGTAAGATTATGGATTACATAAGCGTATTATCCCATAACATATTTAAATTTTTGCTTTAATCCAACCCTGGGAATTGTAGGTATTATGACAAACCCAAGGTAGTTCGCGGTACACCGTACTAAACTGTTTCTTTGTATTTTTATAGTATATGCACGTTTAAGTGGTTTATGGCGATCCTTTGGGTTTTGGTGAGACATAGTTTACAATTGTGCAAGTTTATATAGTATGACTAGCGAATAAAAATTGACTTTTAAATTATTTAATAGATGTGGTTTATTTTCAGAACCTAGAGACGAATAGAATTGTACGAAATATTCAGGTATGAGGATTTTGCAAGAATCCATCTAAATGTCTTGCTTAAAATAGATGGGCGACTACGGTACCTGAACAACAAAAGAGGGGTGCATTTAAAATATTTTAAAGATTTTTCGTTTATTTTGATTATAACAAAGTATTTTGACCTTTAAACTATTTAGATTGGCAATTCTATAATATAGGATTATTTTTAATTTCCTCTAACAGAAATTTCGACTCGAGGGTTGCTTATACTTGAGACAAACGCACCAGAAATTGCGGTATTTTTTTTTTTAATACATCCTTGAATCCTGTTGCTAAGGTCATTTTAAATGCTTCCTAGTATTTCATTAATATTGAGTACAATTCTAATCTTCACTAACTGAGTACATAAGGGTCAGTTTCGTTTCAAATCAAATATAGGGAAAAGTTTTCAAAAGAAACCACATCTATTAAATAATTTAAACGTCAACTTTCATTCACAAGTTATACTACACTATACCTACAGTTTATAATTTTTTGTGCGCCTTCCGGTATAAGAAGATTAAGGTATCTCTAAATTGTCTAAAAACATGTAAGAAATGTAAATTTGTGTCCATGTTCAACACAAGAATAAGCAAAATTGTAACATTTTAAGATAAATTATTTTTGAATTTACAATGCAAAATTGATAAAAAAATGTTTGTTGATTTTTCAGGTTGTGCATGTTTATAAATCCATGTGAACTGTAATTCAAATCTGATTTTACCAAACGAAAAAAAACCTAGTATTTAATATTGGATTGGGACAATAAATCAAATTCATTTAATAGATTTATGGAGAAGTCGACAGAAAAATCTTATGTAGTACATGCCCAGAAACTGATTGCGAGTATTTCTATTTGAACCAAAATAAACTTAAAATCGCAGGAGAGATACAAATAACTTTTATTTCAAGTTTTTATGGTTCATAGAATTTTTTAAAAATTTATACGTACATTTTGTTTTAATCCAATCTACTTCCGTGCCTACTTATATTTCCGGTATCGTAATTATTTGAATAAACGAAATTGGACATTAATACCAAGGGCCCCCGAGAAGGGTTAACATCTGTGACTTTTGGCTGGAAAACGAACCATCAGTTGATTAATAATAATTTTTTATTCACAATCATTATAGTAATATTTCGAATCCTAATCTTTAGAGGTTGGGAAATACGTCATTCCTAACTATGATGACAATCTGTTGGATGGAAAAAACAGATTTCACTTTCATCCCACGGGTTGGAAATATTTATGTAGGAGTTGCCTAGTAACATTGACATAGATCCCAGTAATAATGTAGGCTAAACAAATTTTAATAGAGCTGTCAAAAATATTAATATAATTAAATGTTATAACTAATTGATTTATTTTAAAAATTGTTGATTTAAAAAGAGGTTGATTGTGAATAAAATGGTATACATACCTCTGTGGAAGTTTCATCACAGTCTCGCTTCGCCTCTCGGTAATATAGGAAAGCCCTCGGTTGTAATGAGACATACCCCATCTCTGATGTAATATAATATTACATACACAAAAAATAAATATCTAATTAAAGCCCGGCCACATCGATTTTAAGATACCAAATGTGAACAATATTTTTTATGTGTAATACTTATCGTTATTGCAATTTCAATATGATATCAATGTTCTAACACAATACTAACAAGACTATTACTACGTTTACATGCAGTTTTGAAAATGGTTTCAGTTTTCACTCAAAATTACGCGAAACAATTTTCAAAACAGGTTTACAGATTCATTTGAAAACAGTTTCGGGGCATGCGTATTTGGCTGATGTAAGTGATAGATCCTCTTCATTCCAAATTCTTCGTTTTGCCATTAGTCCAATTATTTTTACTACTTTGCACCACTACGCACTAAAACTACACAACTGTCAGTTTATTTGTAGGTTAGTAACACCAAATAACACAAAGCGACAGAAACGTTATGCTATGCGCAATATCGAAACTGAATTTTAAGTGTTTACATGAGTAGTTTTGAAACTAGTTTTCAAGTCAAACCCATGAATTTTAGTTTTGGTTTGAGATAACTCAAAACCGTGTTGACACTGTATACATGGCGTTTTCAAAATTGAAAACAGTTTGAAAACTGCATGTAAACTCAGTATATATCATTGATAGCTAACGGAAGAACGAATAAATCTTTTTAGATTCTGTTAAATTTATCTTTCTTTGAAAAAATCTTGTTTATTACCATACGAGTATACTGGTTGAAAGTATAACACATCTTTTCATAATTGAAATTGTTACGAGTACTGGATGTATAATAATCGTGATACCTACTTTTCTGAGAATCTCGTTAAAGTCATAAAATATGCAGAAGTTGCCGATCAACATAAATAGCCGTGTAAAGTCATGCTTGTTATGCAGAAGCTTCCATACCTTTTATGGCATGTGTTTAAAACACGTTATTATGATCAATATGCAGATAAATCCATCATTATAGATAAGCGAAATTGGCGTGGAAAGAATAGGTTGCAGTTGAAGTGAGCGCTGTGCAGATAGTGCAGGGTTACAAAGTCATCTTTGATGGTTTCCCCAGAGAGATTCATTAGCCAACTTTTACCTAATGATGTCTCCAGCAATTCATTAATTAACAGATAACGTGCAGTGTAACGGACGCTCGCTAAGCAAGGACGATCTCGGATTTCCGCACGGCAATCTAGTTTTGCATTGTTCCATTTTGTCTGATCTTGATAGCAGCTACGATGCTCACACTTGTTCGGACAGTAGTTGCCAACATGTTAATATCCTACTTCTCCTACCTGCATGATTCCAAATACAGATACCGATTTGAAATTATTATCTATCGGTAGATTATGCGAATACGATATATACTATCACTATCATTTCTAAAACTAGAGTTTCTGTATTTAGCTTTCAGCTATATTCGAATTATTATATTATTATTCTTATATCTAGAATTCATAAAAACAACAAATTTATTTACCTATTTCAGATTTTATTCAACACTACAAGTATACAACAATATTTTTACTTTTGTGTAAGTAGGAACCTACAAAGGAATTGTATATTTTTTCTAAAAGCTTGAGCTAATGACAATGATAAATATGAAAAAATATTATGTATAAAGGAAATTATCAAAAAAAATCTGTACAGATATAAATACGAGATATGTACATATACAAAGCGATAGTTAGAAAGATAAATTATAACAATGGGGGCTTCCACTATTTTTTGTTATGAAACTTTATCTAAATTGAAAGCGATCTGTAATTATATAAAGTCTTAATTGTTGTAATATTCTACGACGTAGTCGTAGACGATAATCTCATTTTGTCCTCAAACCGTGAGGACAAGTATATAAAGACATGAATAATAAACCATTTAATAAACTAATTTTAAAAAAACCGCATATACGAGTACATGCTGCCTATGTCATTCAGCATATCTTTCTTTTCCATACAAAAGCACATGGTTCTTTGCCTAGTGTGGCATCATAAATTCACATGTGTTATTTGATTTAATTCTTTGTTTCCTTATTTTCTGCCATCATTTGCTTGAAAATGGATTCCAGATTTCAAAAGGGTGATAGCAGAAGGCTTGAACGTAGTAAGAATTGTCAAAATCATAGGCCCATATTCTCATTTCTTGAAGAAGCGCTACTTTACTTCCGAAACATCGCTACTTCAACTGTCAAATGTAAACTTTAATATTAAAAATTTAAGCAATAAATATAAATTAAACTTCAAGAATGTGTGACACATGTTTGCGCTTTTGTTTAAAATTTTTCCATGACATCAATGATTTTTGCAAAAATGTTATTATTGTTTTCGATTATTTTACCGGTTCCGGAAATTGAAAAATTATAATCAATAGCATTTTCGGATACAGTATTTTTTTCTGTAGCAAAAACCTTAATACAATTTTGCTCTAAAATAATTAGGGGAGCAAATAACTGTATATACATTCAGATTTTACCATTGAAACCCCTATGCTGTCATCCAAGTCACTACCCTGTAGACGTGAATATATTTCACTTTATAGAGGTATTTTAGTACAGCAATATGCAAATTATAATTTATTTATGAAGTTCTGTATTTATAACATTTATAAATAAATAAACAAACAAGATTTTACGAAGTTTAGATGTTACAGAATATTTGTATTGAATAATTAATCCCGGAAAATGTATGAAATTGTAAATTAATGTACAATCTGAAATTTTAATGAGCGTTTGAATAGAATTAAAATACACTGGCCTTGGATTACTCTTAAGTTGATAATTAGTTCGAGAATCGTAATGAAAACTCGGATATTTTAATTCTGCATATTATAATTTGTGATTATGAAGGAGAAAAAGTAAATCGGAACGGCAAATTACCGGTGTAAAACATGAGTTAGTGAGGTAAAAAGCAGCTACCTAGTACTTCATCATCCGGCCGGGTAGGCTATTAAATATTCACGAGACTCGCTTTGTGCAAAATCGAACTATTTATAACGCAAGTGAGTACAACTTTAAACAGCTTGTTGTGTTAGGTGAATGTTTTATGCGCTCAGCTATGCTGACGGCCGCATTAAAATTCCATTCTTCTTTGGGATTTGTGTTACAATTTATTGCCGAATTTTACTTGCATTTACGCCGAATAGAATCCGTCAATGGTTGAAAATTAAATCTTTTCTCCAGCTTGATTTATCACTTTCCAAACTTTTCTTATTTTTAAAATTTCGAGAAGTTTTCAATGGATTGCTTACGAAAACACACCATCAGATTGGAGGACTCGTTTCAGCTCTTATACATTTTTTATTTCTCCCGGGCAATTTATAAAATACAGAATAAATTTTGCAAGTTCACATACAATCTGTACGAATAATTCGTATATTTTCTTTTCTTTGTAAATTAGCTTAGATTAGATAGATTAGGGTATACAATTCAAACTTTTCGGACGCCATCTAGTGAGTAAAGTGCAATAAGTAGTTATGTAGTGAGCGAGATTTAGCTCTACAGTTTGACATATATCATGTGATCTACCACGTGATCACAACAACTGGTCTTTGAAAGGAGACGTAAACATGTCAGGCTAAACACTTTTATATAATTATTTAAGTATATGATCTACTCAGCGCATACCTTTCAATTAATTCATGTTTATTTCCACTTTTCTTCAAACCCCGGCATTCTAACCATCTTTTCAACTGTAAGACGGAATGGTTTTCAATGTTTTTAAACACAATCGTGGAACTTGTTTTTTTAGTGACATTTCGAATTCAAGGATCACTACACTAGTACCTACAAGATATAATAATAGGCATTACACAAAATAACATAACCAAACTTTGCTGACTATGTAAATAACAAACAAATTTAGGGATTAACGAGGTGAAGTGCTGAAGAGGAGAGCATCTGATCGACTCGGCCATGCTATATTACCTCGCTCTTTCTAAAAATTTGTTGTCCTTTTCTAAATTGTGTGGAGGGAGGTCCGCCGCCGATTTATAAGTACCCATTGAAATACCTATGTAAATTTTATAGACAAAATATTTGTTTAAGAATTGACTAGGAAAGTAAACGTCATATGGAAGGCGGGGCTGAGTCGCTACCATCTTTGTTTAATTTTTTGAACGTACGTTGTGTTAGCGCGTAAAAATAACCTCACTTTTTAAATGATGAGCATTTCTACTAATATATTATTACTATTATTATATCACTAATTATTACTAATATTTACCAAAACACCACAGAACACAACTCCTTCGCTATAACAAGTCTGTTGACTTTCATGTTCTGAACAAGCTAAGACAAGCGATTTGTACATTATTTTTTAATAACAGATAAGTTAATTTATAATACACAATAGGCAGAATTTTTTTACGACATCTGTCCATGGAGGGAATAATTTGAATTTATTCGGCGGTTGCCATGCATTTTTGCAGCCCAATAGAATTCGTTTCAAATTTCGTACATACTTCAGCACCACCTACTTTCCTAGTCCATTAAATTAAAATTAAAACTAACCTGAAGATTTGACTGATGTCATAGTGGAAGCAGGTAACTTCCGGTATCCGTAACAACAAATGCTGAACAATGCAAACAATTACCTAAGCCTAACGCGTCACTTTCGTACGATGTTATTGCATTTACCACATCTACAGCCTGGGCTGGACTGGCCCGGCGGGATACCGGGAATTTCCTGGTGGCCCGTGACGGCTCGTGGCCTGACGAACTTAAAAAATAAATTATAAAAATTTAAACTTGAAAAAATAAATAAATTGATACAAAAATAACATAAATTCTTGATTTTGAAATAATTCCCTACTACTCTTGAATGTGCGCCAATATTTATAGCTATTTTTCTTTTTGACAACCAATTGTTAAATTCGCAATACATACTTATTACCTTCCGTCACCTTTAGGTAAGGAAGGTATTGTCTTTGGTCAAAAAATTCGATGATGAGTTTTTAATCAATAAGCACGTTTTAGGGTCCCTAGAATACGAATTAACTATTTTTACGATGATGTCTGTATGTGTGTGTGTGTGTGTGTGTGTGTGTGTGTGTGTGTGTGTGCGTGTGTGTGTATGTGTGTGTGTGTATGTGTGTGCGTGTGTGTGTGGATGTGTGTGTGTGTGTGTGTAACAAAATTTTCGTCTGCGATAACTCTAATACTACAGTTACAAAAATTATAATTTTTTCGTATACTTCTTCGTTACATCCATATGAAGAGCTGATTAGATTTTGGTTACAATTGGTCAACCGGAAGTACCATTATTTGAAGATTTTAACAGTTTTTCTTGAAAAAACTATGTTAAATATAATTTTTTCACATTTGATGTTATTATAAATATTAAAGAATATTTTATTCTCTATACGATTTGACTGCATTTTATACTTAGTATTAAATGGATATAGAGTTAAAAAATTATAAAGAAATTAAATTTCATAAAGTAGCCATAGCTCTGGAAACAGTTACTATATTAAGAAAATTCTGATTGAAAGATGTCATATAGGATCTTTGCTTTCTGTATGGAATTTGTATAAAATACATACAACTGCTTTAAGGTACTGTACAAGAAATAATAATAATAATAATAATAATAATAATAATAATAATAATAATAATAATAATAATAATAATAAATCTTTTATTTCTGCAGATACATTACACTGTATATAGAAAACGTCACAAAATAATAATTTTCAGTATGAAATTTGCATAAAATACATGCAACTGCCGGAAGGTAATGTACAAGAAATAGAATATTTAATTCAGCAAGGAACTTTCTGTATGAAATTTGTACAAAATACATAGAACTGACGGAAGGTAATGTGCTGGCCACATCAGATTTTTTTTTATATTACCGACATCATACACATGAAATGATCATTTATATAAGGATGTATTTTATTTAGATCCAAATAACTTTTATCAAATTATAAATAATAACATACCTACCTGATACAGCTTTTCATATAATAATTGGTTTAATCATTAAAAAAAATACATAAATATAAATACGGATAATATTCGGTTAATAATTTTCATGACTCGTCAAGCTTCGTCACGAAATACTTGACCTCATAGCATAAAGCTTCTGTTTACACTCTTGTTGCATAATTAACTATACGTTAGCATATTTAAATTCATTTTCATTGTACAAATTTATTGTCACATTGTTATCAACACAAAGAATATAAAAAATGAGTACATCATAGACGTTTTGAAAGAAAATTCTGCTGTGGCCAATACAATACCTCCTGCCATTTAATTTTTATTAATTTAAATACATAGGCATTTACATATTTACTCATGTTGAAAACTATATTTAGTTCTTTTCCATATAACTAATGTTCAGTTTACTATTTTCTTTTCAAAGCGTTACCACTATTAATTTGAAATGATTAGTATTTTGACAGTGACAGTTATCTGACAGTTACATACATTTAAGAGAAGGAGTTTTGTTTTAATCGTAGGCTCCGGGATTTAAATTATATATTATTTTATAAATTTATCCATAATATATATATATATATATATATATATATATATATATATATATATATATATATATATATATATATATATATATATATAAAAAGCATTAATGCAAACTTATAGAAAATTCAATAATCTTTCATTTTCATAATATAAATTGAGAAAAAATAACATTCAGGTAACAGGTATTTTTCGAAGATAATCTATTTTGAGCTTCAAATAAAGTGCCATTTCCGGTTATCTGATTTACACCAAAATCTAATGGCTCATTTTATATTAGAGAATAAGGTAGTAATACAATGTGTCAAAATTTTCTGAATGATAGTATTTGAGTTAGAGTGTAGGATCTATACATACAAACACACAGACATCATCGTCAAAATGTTAAAATTGGATTCTAAGGGCCTTAAAACGTGGTTATTTAACAAAATCTTGATATACGATTTTTAGCACGATCCCCATACCTCCCTTATGAAAGGTAACGGGAGGTAAAATGAAAATTATTAAACAAAATATTATAATCTGGCCTGGCCCGACCCCATCCGGATTTTCCGGTACTAAACATATTCCCAGTCCAGCCCTGTCTACATCACTTTCTTAGAAAGAAGTTAAAAAATGCGTTTTTATTTTGTAATTGAAAGAAAAATTGCATTGGTTCCTTCTGTCTTCATTTTATTTGTAATTTATAATAAAGATAACAATTAATATGTAAGTTTAATTTCAATAATTTGCTATCAAATATTAAGAATAACAATTCTCAAATGTTAATCTACCTTGAAGTGAACTTTTGCATTTTTGAATGTCAAATATTTCAGTTAATAGCTATAAAGTTATACAGTTAAGTAGTTTAGAATTTAATACGAGTAATCCGTGTACAACACTTATTGTTTACGAAGAAATTTTATACGGAACAGCGAGCAATAAAATAGAGATCTTCTATGGTTTCAGAACGGCGCAGTAGGTATGCAAATTATAACACAAGCAGGAGTTTTTGCAGGTCTAGCTTATACTACTAATTTACTGAAAGTGTGTTTCTATTTTTCTTTTTACTGGTAATGAAGTAATTATGCTATAGTTGGCTCTGTCTAATTTAAATTCAAGACGCTTAACTTGTAATTACAGCAAATTCTACTTGTAATAGAATTAATATAGTTGTAATTCTATTTTTAGTGTTTCTTTGACACTATCTGAAAATGACAAACATTAAAAAGGTAAATTACGTTAATAGCTTTATTTATGATGTAGGAATAGCTGTAATTTAAAATTATAATTACAATAATTTGTAATCTCAAACATAATTTGTAATAGAGGTAAAATTGTTTTAAATCACTTTTGCAGCAGATTAGGCATAGCTGTAAATAAAATTTTAATGAGAATACGTCACGTTAAAAATTTAAATAGTCCCTCTAAAATGACTAATTTCTCAAATTACAAACTTTAATTTTAGGAGCAGAACCCGTGTCTTTTTAATATCCGTTATCAGAACGACGAATGGGAAATGTCAGTCGCAAAGTGTGACGAAAACTTCTCGAAAAGTAAGAGGGGAACGGTAAAATATTACTCTTCAGATAAGAGACTTTTTAATCTAAAACAAGATAAATGTCTCACTACACCCCTTAAATCAAACTGGATTGAATATATCACCAAATTGAGAAACGCTAAGAGATTTACATAAATACATTGCATGCTTAACTTCTCTTCTAGATTATAAGAACGGCGCACGGGAACAATAACCAGTTCTGAGAGTTATTAGTAAAACCTACGTAAGTTAACACTTGACGACTTATTTTCTTATTTACTCCTACGGTACTAAATATTCTCTTTTACATCGTTAGCGGCGCACAAAAAACTTTGTTATGAAATGTATTTGTAGAGAAAATTAACATTATTTGTTTAAATAGTTTGCATTCATATGTTCTAAATGCATAATAAATACAAATTCTACCTTGTGTAGTACACTACTAATAGGTCAAACTGCGATGATTTAAACTTATGAATGTACCAAAGAACAAGTAGGTAGCAAGTATTTTGTTAGTCGAAATTAATATGAATATGTGTGAATCATTTATATTTATTAATTTTCTTATTCTCTGATTTTCTTTGATATACCGGGTGTCCACAGAAAGCGAGCCTTCCTATTAACTTCTTTACTTATAAAAATTCTACTTGAAAGTAAACTTAACATACCTATGTAGCATCCTTTTTATGTGTAAGTAATAATCATATCACTTCCGATTTAACCGGATGTACCATCAACTTTCTTATATTAAATGGAATGGAATTCTGAATACAATTATGAGCTACTAGTTTTGCAGCATAAAATAATACAAAAATAATCACATTAAAACAACAAAAATTGGCTGTGGCTTTACTTAAAACATTTGAATCTTATAACTTGGACACTGACAGCTCATGTATTTTATTAAATTGTTTATAATTGCAACAATTAAAATGCATAATTATAATTTCTCTATTCTAATTTATAGCGTGATTTTATATATGACGGTAATGTGAATGTAATATGAATTATATGATTTGGGAGTATAAATTGTTAGTTTTAATCATAAACTATTTATATTTAATCTCATCTAAATTTTCAGTTTTAAATTTAATTTATTACATAATGTATTGTTAAAGAAGGATAGAATATGATATGCCATTTAATAGCAACGGTATGCCATGCTATCTTCTGTCTTTGTTCTAGGCCGATCATCTTTTATTTTGGCGGCTATTAAGTCAATTTTTTTAAATCTTGATGTATGTAAATACTATACCGTTACATAATTTAAAACAGTTGACCAGATGTGAAGTGCTAAAAAAAGAAAAACCTCATGCCGTGATTGTACTTCAAGTACGTCAACATAACTCCACGTAGTTATTTGAATAATTGTATTTAATAACCGCATTTAACTACGAATATTACCTATATATCTATAATTAGCTCCAAATAGTTCGTCGCGATTTCTCTTGACACCAGCTATACAATGACATCACCTGTAACTTGATCCTTTATACGCTGGGCTGCGTTTCAAATCAATCGTTCGCGAAGTCAAGAGATTCTCATGGAAAGTCGTATATCTTTCTCTGTCTAGCAGCTTTGTCATGCATTGAGAATGAGAGAGAAAGCAAGAGAGTGTATCACGTTTCCACCACAAGCTTCAGTTCACTTGTTTCTGTTTTGTTTTTAGTTGCGTTGCCAACGTGGTGGAGGACATGCAAATAGTTTAGGTTAGATGAGGGTAATTTTATATCCATGTGATGGCTAAAAATATAGAAGTTATAGGTAAAGCATTGCTTTCCTGGATTTATTTGCTTTTGTTGAATAGAAGTTCGCAAAGTAGATACCTATATCAAACTGCTGTTTTAGTTGTGTAAAATCTAACAATATATTTACTTAGCAAATCAGCAATATACGAATATGCCTAATCCAATATAAAAATTATTAACAAAATCATACCACTTACGGATAGTAAATGTTACTATTCAATTTAATTTGTTTACGTATTGAATAAACGGTTAGCAGACGATTATTTCTATTTTCTGCATTTTTAATAAAGAAGAATGATTTAAGAATCATATACAATTTCAATCTTAACACGATTCGATAACATTGCCCGGGCAATGCGAGCTCTGCTCATCTTCCGGTTTTCCTATACCCGTACCACGTACCATATACAAAAAGTTTATTAAACAATTACCAATGTAACATAATTGTTACATTCTTTTAATTAATAAATCTTCTCTGAATTTATCTGTAGTTCCCTGTGCAAATTTCATTCTTATCAAACTTACTTTTCCTGAGAAATATCTGTAGTATAAGAAATAATTTTCTTTCTTCATTTAAAGTGAAAAGGCCAATATAATTAACAGCGTACAAAAAACTTAAATTCGATTAAGTTGTGAATTCCGTTCCGACAGTATCAAATTATTCACGATGTCGAAAATTATATCTTTCGTATTTAAACACTAGCATTATCTCGAGTGCTAGAGAAGTTCCTCCCCTGTTCCCCGACCAACGTGCCGCCAATGAATTTAATTCTCTCGGCGAAACTGTAGACTTGTTTGATTTTCAATTGTTATTTAACCTAATTGTACTCTTTTGTTCACTTGATTATGCAGTTTGGTGCCGAGTTAATAAATAGTTTGGTTTGTGTGTGATTGTATTTTTTATTTTACATCATTTGTTTTTTGTTTGAATGCATATTGGATGTAATTCCTAAATAACAGTTTTTACAGCGAACATGTGTAGAGGCATCTGAGTGAACTCGATATGTTATTATGAAAAAATTGTGAAAAGTATTTTCATTTGAGTGAATGATGGTTTGTGTGACGTAAAACGTTGAAATTTTAGATTGGTTTTTAAAAGCAGTGCATTTAGAACGGTGAAATTGATATGGTTGGCACTATTGCCAGTAGGTCATACTTGTATTTCTGTGTTAAAATAGAAATATGAGGGTGAATACAGTTTTATTAATAAATCGCACACATTTCGAAGTCTGAACATCCATAATAGTGTTACATGTTTATGTATATACGACTATCTTTATTTATATAAATTTATAATTTTTCGTAATTTCGCATAGTTGAGTGAGAAAAATCTGAGTTTGAATGGTCTGGTCTGATATAAATCAATTGATTTAAATTAAGGTTTTTATGATAGTTTTTTAAAGTATGTCTCTTTTATATATTAGATTTATTTATTTAAATATTTTAATTTTAAATACATTAAACATGAATTTAGCTAACGATATCATTATTGAACTATAATTTTAAATATGTTTCATATATCTTTTTAAAGAAACAGTGATATTTGATTTTTTTAAAGAAATATCATAATAAATATTTTTAAAACTAAAGCGTATTTACTTTTATATTTTGTAAAATTTTAAGAAATACGGCGTATATAACATTAACTATGTGCGAATTAGGCCTCAACATACGTGTCCAAAACGTGCTTCATAGAAAGAGACAGAAGCAAAACGCGGCCCCATGTTTACATTTGACGCTTGACAATTTAATTTGTCTTATTTATTTTCTAAGTTTTACGTTTACATATTTAAAATCAAAGACATATGGTCATGTTTTCAGTCTAGACTAACGCTTGTAGCGGACAATTTCGGCGAATCAAAGATGCCGTATAAGTTATCGTATTGCGAACGATATAACTTACGTTAAATTTAATATCGTTTGTAAAAAAGTACGCTATATTTTATTACATTTATGGCATTAATCGTAATATTTAACATGACTAAATTCCTCCATTGCACACTGCTCTTCTATAGAGGGCGCAGGCAACTAAGTGGTGATGATGTTTATGCTGTCCTTTCGCTTACGTATGTCATGCAAACTAGTAGGCACTGTGAACACCGTTCGAAAAATATTTCCCTTCTCTATGTGGAACTGATATATCTAGAGTAATCATTATTGAACTGTCAATTTGCTGGTAGATACCTTTTTGGAAAGTAACACCTACCATCTATCGTCCAACTGCTTTGAGTGCCCGTGAAGAAACTTCTAGAACTTCAGCACAAATACATGTCATTACGAAAATAACAACACTAACCTGTGTCCAAGCAATGAGCCTATATGCGTGTATAAATATGATCACTAAAGGAAGATAGCAGTATGACTAAAGTTTCTTTCATGTACATCCTGTCCCAAAATAGATTCAATTTTGAACTTTTCATCCATCTGATGTAGAAATAGGAATCTTTGCTTACGGGTGTATCATATCATGTATGATACATGCACAAACGGTTCGATTTCGATTCAAAATTAACGTTTCACATGTGATACACAGAACGTTAAAACGATTAATGCAGATTAGCAAACATAAACAAATTTTAGAAAAAAATATTGTGATTTTTTCATAATAAAATTTTAAAATTCAAAATCATATATCATATTCGTTGCTGTAACTATAATTATTTGCACCGCGTCAGTTACTCTGCAAAAACGGAGCAATTTCGAGATATTGCGTAGTCCTAATAATTCTACATTTCGGAATTTCCCTGAAAAATCTCTAAAAGCTGTGTGCACTATTAGGAAATCAAGTAAATAATGCATAGTTGCAGCAACAAGATTTAAATTTTAAGTAATCCTTAAACAAATAAATGCGAATTAAATTTATGATAATAATGCTTATGAATTCGTTTGACATTTTATTTCGATGCAATATTTCCATTTTAAAATTTATGGTGGTGCAACCGGCTATAAATTATACAATTTTCTGACTTTTTAAAAAACTTATGTTCTTTAGTTTGGATTTTCAGTAATTACTAATTAATCTACTATTAAATATATTAACGGTAACAAATGAAATAGCGTTCTTACCAAAATTTGCCTACTTCATCCAGTAGAATGTTAATTTCCTGACAAGATACGTGATATATTATTAATAATAAAGTTAATTATATTTAAATTTATAAGTATACAGTAACATACTACCTGACGTGGAACATTTGGGCGTCCGTATTATGAATTGTATTGAAAAGAACAATGGGAACGGTAGATAACAGAAATTATGCATTCACGATTTCGATATAGTTGATAGCAAGCAGTATTGAGCAATTTTCCCAACTGAAAATTATTAATCCGTATCTCAATGTAACCGGAAGGTGTGTCCTTAGGGACGGATATAGCCGGAAATATGTATTACCTTCGGGGGCCCTTGGCTTCATTTGAATACGAAGCTAACATTACTGCGGACCCGTAGGGTTAAGGTTCGCGCTAGTCTCTCTATAATCTGTTATGGTTAAATAATAAAATAAATCGGTTTATCCCTTCGCAAATGTTTTGCGGCTGAATAATTGCCCCGATGAAACTGCGGTGAGTTGTGAATACTCTGCGCAGATTGCACTGCACGTTGTGGATCCATTCACGAACAAATGGATCGGTGATTGAAACTTTCATGACAAGGCGAATGACACTGCATAGCGTAGGTACCCAATAACGACATGAAATCACCTATGCCTATCGATATTATTGCGTCAAAATTTCAACAAAGAATATTTGTATGAGAACGTTTTCATATTGGAAGGACGCAATAACTTAACTGTACCTAACTAACAATAAGGCTGGCATTCAAGAAATTCCAATTATATGTAGTTCAAAATATATACAGGGTGTAAATGAAATAAGTGCATTAAATTTAACCAGTAATATAACTCATCGAGAGCAACAATATTTCTTAATAACTTTTTCTTGAAATCGCATATTTTTTTAGCATTTTTACCACCCCGTAAATTGACGAGTCGTTCCAAATATTTTTATGATAATTGAATGCAGTAGCAATAGCTATGAAAAATTTTGTTTAAGCAATTGACAGTCCTGTCAATTGTTGCAATTAAATTTTGACATTAGTAATAAACTTGTTTATAAGGTAAAATTCTGTCAAAATGCGAGTACACAGAGATTGTAATTACTTACCTATGGTTTATTTATTTATTTTTTTACTCGTATCTGTACTACATTTTACTTGACATCATGGTTGACATTAAGACAGTGTCATGGAATTGCCAACGCATTTACACGGAGCGTTTCCAAATCATCACCAAATCATTCTGTTCTTAATATTCGCACATTTGTTAATCATGTACATCTTTATCACATCACAATACGGAGTGCCACATATGACAATTTTTAAAAAAGCAACAGTTATATCCATAACATGTGCAAAAAGTTCTATGTTTTCAGCACATAACAGACTTCAGTTTTGGGAATGGCTCATAATGTTCATTAATGAGACTGAATTTACTTGGGAAGGTGTATTTATTATGCACAATACACATCTCGACAGACGAAAATGCTGTAAAAATTTTCATTAAAAAATGTTTGGGGAACAATAAATGGACGACTAATTATTGGTACTCATGTACCTCTTTTAAATGGACAAAAGTTAGTACTTACATTTTTTGAATAACGTATTTAAACTATTATGATTTGTCGACGATAAATAATCATCTCATAACCTAATAACTATGCTTTTTCTCTTCCTCTCGTTACCTCGTCTCTCCTTGTCTTCCTCTATTCACACTATTCACAGGTGATTAAAAGCTTGTTTTAATACACAACTTTATAATTTTGTTATCCAAAATTTAAATTTATTTATTATAAAAATTGTATTATTACGTATTAATTAATAATAATGTTATTTCCCTTGATTCGTTTATTAATTACTGTGACTGTACGTGTAACCGATAACCGACAATTTTTGAGCTGTTTGTATCCCACTTGAATACGGCAGCTCCATGGGCGGGTAACGAAATATGCAGCAAATCTTTAAAGAATTTTAACTCAAAATCTAAAAGACTTAGAAGAAAAAGTTATTAAGAAATATTGTTGCTCTCATCGCGTTACATTACTGGTTAAATTTAATGCACTTATTTCATTTACACCCTGTATATTGTTTTCTGTATTCTTTGTCAAATAATTTTGCTCAGCTCTTTTAATAAGTGAGTTTTGAGGTGATGAACCGAGATGAGAATTATGTGAAAAAAACAACATTTCACATGTAGAAAGAATAATTCTTATTATAAAATTTATTATCGTATGCCTACGACATTTTTCTTTTCATCCACGAAAGTTATACTGCCATGCCATAATACATTTATAAATCGCAAATTAACATGTTTCTTTTCACAATATTACATCTTCCACTGAACTACATACCTCAGGTCATTAGTTTATATTGCGAGTGATGCCACATCGGCAAGGGGGATGTGAATATACTCAGTACCACTCAGCTCAGTTAGTACAAAAGGACCAATAATTTTTCTGAAGTGAGTTGAGACGAACAGAGATTTTGACCAAAAATAATCTAAAGTGCAAAAATTCAACTAAATATGATGTAGTAACTTAAAAAAATAGAGATTCAAACAAGTAGGTAATTACTGAGCCCATAAATTCACAGCGACCACAACTTGTATGTACTTTAATTCAATAATGTTCTTAAATATATATTTCTGGGATTGGTGGAAGAACAGTTTTTTTTATTGAATATCGTCTTATTTACAATTGCTCTTTAAAACGACATAGTTGTATGAACCGCAAAGGTTTAAAGTAATGAAAGTTGACAACCCGCATCATTAATTTAAAGTATAAGTTAAATTTCTTTAAAATTGGTTTAACCTCATCATACTATTCCTCTTGAAAAGAAAACGGGAAATGTTAATTACGTCGTACTAACTTATTATTTTCATATATTTTCTACAAGATTAAATATAGTGTGGTATGATGGAGCAAGAAACTATTTATTTTTATTATAATAATTATTGTTTATGGTATAAATAAAAAAGCGGAAAATTTAGTACCTATACATGAGGTGCAAACCGGATGTGCTAATATCCTAGGGTGGGTATAATGTGTGCCGCAAAGTGTTATTTTTCGAATTCGCATTTTTTGAATTATTGCGAAGAAGTAAGAGGTAAACCTAACCTCTAATATAACAATTCATTATTTTTTTAAGAATATATATGTTTATCAACATAAATCGAAAAAAAGTTTGTAATGAAATATGACGTAGCTTATCACATCATAAAAAAAATATAGATTAAATATTGATTTTTCTCTAAAAGTAACACTACAAACTCATAAACAGAAATCTAACACTGAATCGTTAAATTAACAATCTCAAAACAAATTCCCAACGCCAAAGAAACTAATCACTAAAATATGAAGGTAATTACGGCATTCATTCAAATACTCACATATATTTGCCTTGCCAACTTACAGAGGAGTTCCGTCTAATCTAGGACGCAATCCCAATCCTGTCGATGATGAATACGAATCATATAAATAATTAAACAAACGACCTTATTCCTAGTCGGCTTATAAATCGAAATATGCGGTGCGTTTCGAAACGGCAACAAGTGTCAGTCGTATGCGTGTGTGTGTTTGTTTTGTTATTTGGGCTCAAGGATACAACGTCAATGACTTAGAAGTCTTTGATAGAATGTGTTACGCAATTGTTTAACAGAGGGGACATTGATATCTGATGGAAATTGTGAAAGATTTGATACGATTAATGATTCACTTGGATTTTTCATTATTCATTAATGGTACCGACAGAGATTTTAATATATGTTTATCGTGTTTAATGAATATATTGTTTCATTTAGTCACATGTGACAACATACTGATTGAATGTGAATGATTTTTATTATGAATTGATAATTTAATTTTATCATTTTGGTTTTGCATATTACTATCAGGAATAAATTTATTTTAGTTGATACTGCTAATGGCATTTGATCACTAGAATTACTATTTTGACAGGTGTTATGTTTTAAAATAAATAATTATTTATTATATTTAAAATATTTATTTTAATTTAAATAAAATTTAATATTCATTAAAGATTTAATTTATTTATTTATTTCTATTATACGGACATATATGTCCAATTTTACAAAATTAAATAACAAGAAAAGTGTTAATTATACATATGAGTAATACATTTTACAGCATATAACAGAATAACATAATTTAGGTTCATATGACGGTAAAATAACCTTAAAATGCTCGAGAGTGGACTATAAAACTCATACTTATCTGTTATTAACCTAGAATTATCGCGCTAATGACACATATTATAATAAATTACCTCCAAGAACTAAAATATAAATTAAATAATTATATTCTATATTTTTTGCATAATCTAAAATAATTTTAAAATGCTGATACAGAACAAATCGATTGGCTAATGTACAGTGTGTTAAAAAAAATGGGAGTAAACTATGAATAGAGAAAAAAAACGTAAGTCTGATCATTATGCAATTCAAAAATCAAGTTGTCAAAATTTATCATGAAATGTATTTGTAAAATAAGATTCAATAAGATAGCATTTTTGACAATATCGTGACAAATTGACATTTACCTTAATTAAATACTTTTAAATTAATACATACCTTTCTCTGTTCATAGCTTACTCCGAGTAAGATTTTTTGAACAAACTGTATTCAAGCTGGCAAAAGTTTTACATTATTAAAGTTGTCTACATCTATTATTTGTTTTCCTTATGTATGTATTATGTATGCTGATGGCATCAAAGTTCAAAGTATTCCCCCTTTTACTATATTGCAGTGGTACACTACAATTTGTTTTTAACAAAAAGGGAGGAATATTTGAGTAATTTTTGTCTCAATTTTTCATATCCATATCATTTTGAAAAGAATGTCAAATAAATTATCGAATATTTTTTATAACAAGTATTTTCAAAACAATAAGCATTTGTTCTTTTTTACAAATATTTTTCGTATTTATTTCACATGCTCTATTTACATCAATCCGATGGTTATTTTATTTTTGATTGTCTTCCTATGTCGTTTAGCAGTTTCATAGCTAGTTCGTTGGGATGAAGCCTTACCTTTCTGCAAATTCCTTGATTTGTCGTAAACATATTTTATTCCCAAATGTCTGCATGCGTAGGTATTTCATTATTAACGTACCGAAAAACATTAATTATTGTCCTTGTTCTGAAGTCTCTGGGTAATGTTGATCGTTTAAGTTTTGTATTCCGTAACCCATATGTCCAAATTGGGACGAGGGTGGTTTTATACACGTATATTATTTCCGAGTATTGTTGAAAAAAAAAATCAATTTGCTTATTATCCTCATTATAATTAAGTGTATTTTTAAAATTATCATAAACTTTTTTATTTTATTCCAAAAGAAGTGCCGGTTATCCAGTAAATAAATACATTTGTGTGGATACCTTGTTTTGCAAATATGTATTTTGTTAAATTTACTTCAATTTCAAGCTCATTAAAACGACGATTTAACTCACCTTAGCAGAAAAGATGTAAATTATACTGTATTTCAGATAAGAATAGACTTAGGCCCGGTGTTTCAGTACGGGATTAAAATCTAGGTAACATGATCTCGTTTAACTTGTAACCGACATTTTAACTCGGCATTCGTATTTCAGTATCTAAATCCAGGTTAACTTAACTCAGATTTGCTAACCGAGTATTTCGTATTGTTGGTAGGAGATTTTGAAGTGAAATTTCTTGTTGAGCATGCGCAAAAGCGATTTTTTTAAAGTCAGCTTTTAAAATCACACGTCAAATAATTATTAATAAAAATAACATGCCTGAAAGTACTAGTTTTAGTCTAAATTTGAAACAATATTATGGACGCTTCAAGAAAATCTTCGTCTGAATCGTCTGGTTCGGGCGAAGAACAAATTTTTAATTTTGCTTATATTCTTTTTTATATTTTCCCATATATTCTTAACATTTTATTTTGTAATTTCCAGCCAGACCGCTGATATTTGTTTGTGGTTTACAACCCCCGATTGTTCATATTTTAAAATCTGTCGCTTCTCACTCACTTCTACTAAAAATTGATTTTGTCTTCTGTAAAATTCGTTGAACGGGAATCACAATTGACTCACAAATTTTATAATAATTAGTTACTGGTATTTTTTGACTGTTGGTATGATGTTAGGGAAAAAATTATTGGGTGCTTCTCCAATAATTTTTCCCAACTTTATAATAATTGTTTGTGCTATCAACAAATATATATATATATATATATATATATATATATATATATATATATATATATATATATATATATATATATATATATCACATAATGAAATTTTAAAACATTTCTATGCATGAGTTAACCATAAAATTTTGGGTTAACCTACCTTCACATGCCGGTTTAACTTTTCGGTTAAATTAAACTGGTTTAACACTTAACTGGGAACTGAAATGCGTCTAACCAATAAAAAAATGGATGACTAAATTTTTTGGTTTAACCTTGTACTGAAATACCGGGCCTTAGGAGTAAGATGGAGCTTACGATTCCAGCTTTCTGATTGGTCTAAACGGAAACTAAGTTTACAATAGCAATATGTAAGCAGGTATATTATTTATTCCATTTTGATTTTGTAATCTATTTAACAACAAACTTTAAGTAAGTTATTTACTAGGAGATTAAAAATGATCAAGTATGTCATATACGAAACAAAATTAATTCATAAGTTTTATGGGTGTAAAACAGGCTGGCTCCTCAGCACCTCCCAAGTCTATTCTTATTTGGAATACAGTAAACGTTTGCTTGTTTCAAGTCCACAAGCGTGTATAAGTGGAGTAACCATGGAGAAAAAATTCTAATAATTTGCCAAAAGTCGATGTTAATATAGTTAACGATTTTAAAACTAGAATATTGTGACACTTGACCCTTCGTATGATGGTCGTGTTTATTTGTACCTGTAGTGAATGAGTAAGGTCAAAAAAAACTATAGTGCAAATCGGTTATGGTACTTCTCCGGTCTTGACTCAACTACGTTTGTGCCCCTGATGTTAATATATTTTCTTTCGTCATATTCCATAAAAGTGGGAAACCGCATTACATGTTTATCTTAACTTTGAGAGAATGTATGTAACAATGTAACTAAAATTTGTCTTTGCTTCTAGGTTAGTTGGAGTGAAATATGATGAAACCTAAGCTACATCTCGGCAACGGAGGACAACTCAGCTGACTGTTGAGGAAGACGCAGTGAGTCATCGAATATCATAATTAGCGCCGGCACATGCTTAATTACGTGATGCCACTTAAACCCACCATGAATCAGACGCCGCATGCGATCCGCGATCCTGACTTGTTTTCCAATTTGTGGCGCTAGTGGCGTTTATGGCGACATTGCGTGTAAAGGGTTAGATTTTGTTGCTGTTGATTAATTCATAAACGGGATCGTTTTATATTGTTACGGAACGGAATTATAGGATCATTATATTTCATTACGAATGAAAATAAGGAGATTCGGCGATATCATACTGCAGATACACACATCCGTGTTTGTTGTTTATTCAAAACCGAAAGTAGCATTAAATTTCATGTGCGGGCAATGTTTCAGTAGCTTCTGTGGGACGGAAGAAATTATAAAAACAGTGTTACTTTATTTGTCTAAACAACTATGTTGTACTATCGTAAATCTTAAACGTATCTATCTAAAATTGACAATATCGCATCGAAATGATATGTCAAACGAATTATTATTTATCGCTGTCAAAATTTTGATTTAGTTTAGTTTGAAAATATTGAATTTGAAAGCAAAATATTAAATTGTTTAGTTAGTTTTTTTACTAGAATGTAAATATTTTCATACATTTTAATCGTTTCAGTTTTATTGACCTTAAGAATAAAAAAAAATAGATTTAGATGTTATGCTATATTTTTACATTTAAACTAATAAATACAAAATACTATAGCTATGCGGCTATACTTATATTGTAGTATAATTTGAATATTCATCCATGATGGATTCTTACGTACATCATATACCTACTCTTAATATTCAGTTTTGCAACCAGCACATTATAGTTATTTAAGTATTAAAGGCGGTAAGTGCAGTTTACCGCTAGAGGATATAATGTTTAGATACCAAGACCTAGGAGAAGTATCCAATATGCGAAAGCGGAATAAATGCACTTAACGTCCGTGATGCGTATTATATTTTTTGCACGGTCGGATATTTTGTATCATTTTTATACAATTAAGAAATATTGACAACATTGACACTACTGTGATTTGTATTTATTTTAATGCTTTTGTTAAGATGATGTACAAATTATTTATTCATTTATCGCCCTAGGTTTTCTATACGATTTACTTATTTTAGAAACCAAATATTGATCAATAAATAAAATATACTGCTTTGGAAACCCTATCGGTAAAAACTTGAAAAAAGCGCATAACAATTTTGCTAGTTTAAAAATTCTGAACGTATTTTAGTATTAGTAAAAGAAGGAAATAGTAAGTAGATTTATTATAAATCTGTGATTGGTTAATAATAGTTGTTCAACTCAACAAGCATTTAATAATCGTAGTAACTCAGGATGGAGAAGTTTGGAACACGAGCCGTAAGCAATTATACGCGAGTAGAATATTATTCTTTATCTATACGCCATTTCAGTAACAAATTGCACCGTGTGTTCTGGATGAATTCACAAATTTTGACATTTCAAAATTGTTATTAAATTACATAAATATCATCCTATAGTTATAATGTCCATCATCAGCAGCACGTCATTTTTAATAAATTATAAATAATTGTTACTGTGGTTACAAGTTTGTGATTGTCTAAGAAATAGTGAAGTTATGAATTATAATTATATTATTTTCTATAGATAGTGTAGCTATGATGTCGTGAATGTCATACCACGAAACATTAGCAGGACTAGATAAAAATTATTACAAGTAGTATCCTTGCTAGTATCTATGATGATTAAGAAATCATTGTATAATTGGTAATAGATAGGTATGTACTTGGAAAATTTTATAGGTACTACTGAAATATGTATAAACAAAAGATGGTATGTTGCAGTTTCAGTTTGCACTCTGAAAAAATAAATTTGCGAAATATTATTCTAATGTGAATATATTTTTTTGAAAATTATATTGCTACTTTTAGAAATTTAAAACTTGTTTTTAATTGCTGTCCTAATTTTTGCAATAAATCGTTCCGTTTGAAATCAATTATTTTTGTAACTGTTTCTTTTAAATAATTATACGATGATGAAAACACATTTTATTTTACGCCATATAAGTACCTAATTTACATTAACAGCTAACAAACTCACTTTGCAGGAAGCTATAAACTACGAAAAATGTTTCTCTTGTCTAAAACCACTGCGCTTTCTCCATTCCATTTAAAGACATTTAGAAAAGATTGTAAGTTGTTACAGACAACCAATTATCTCCTGACTTGCAGACGTCCGAGAAAATAGTGCAACGGGCATTACAACTAAAGCTTTTCTGTAAATCAAATCCAAAGCAAAGAAGAGCAAATCAAAACATAATTAATTAACGTTAATTAAGCAACATGAAGCGTCTGTCGAGACAATTGCTTCGAAATTCAACTATAGCCGTATACTGCAAACTAACAAGTTGTTCTTTATTTTGCAAAGGCGTAATTGAAACAATTCATCAAGACGTTTGTCTTATTTAGCGGAGGTGTTGCAACCTTTCCTAACCTATAAATGAGATATATTGCAACTTCAGACTTAATTTTGATTAATTGTACCATTTTATTTTCATTTTAATACGGTAAAGATAATTGGAGAATTGCTAAATTTTTAATTCATTGCAAATCGTTGAAGTTATTAAAATTGATTAACGAAAAGTGAATTAGTTACATAATTTTATTAATGTTATTTTGTCCCACAACTACATTCAACCATAGCAATGTGGAAGAATAGTATATTAAAATACAAGTTACCTACAGAAAGCATCCTATTCTATAAAAAAAAAGTTAAAAATGAGTGTTATATATTATTTCTATATTTAGGCTTTCAGTTACACTATTTGTTTGTAAAAATAGTAGCCATTCTCCATTGCTTACGGGAAATTTTTGATAGAATAGATCAGTTGATAATAGCTCACTGTAGCATTAATAAGCTTGCCAGAATATTTCATTCTTATTCCGATACATCAGAGTATATAGAAGAACGAATCTATTTTTGTTGATTAGTATAAAATTGTGTATAAGAAAGCTGCCACAGCTTGCGTTGCGATTTTGTTCATTATTTACAGATTTGTAAGTTTTGACGTAGCCGCAGCTACCTTTTGGGTTGAAACTATATGCAACCCCAAGGTAGAACAATTATTCCTTTTTAAAAGGTCTATGCATAAATCTCTGTTTAGGGTAGGCAAACCTGCCTCACTCCCAAGTAGACACGAAGTGACCCTTCATATAGTAGGATGATTTGGAATTTCCATAACACAAGTTACCTGCAAATGCCTATATGGTTGTTAAAATTGTTTATAGTGATATAATGAAAAGTATGTTATCTTAGGATTTGGGAAAAATTATAAATTATTATAATAATAAATTTATTCGCTTATGAAACAAAAAACAAAACAAACGTTGAGCTCTGACTCAAAATATGACACAGTCCATTCCCGGAAAACGAATATTTCTCAAAACAAAAATACATAAATAAAATGAGGTATATTGTTACATAATGTTTTGTCTTTGAGGTGATGCTTGGTAAACGCTCACACGGTACGAATATGTCATCAGCCTTTACGATATCTATAAACAGAGCAAATTTGCACACCCAGCAATGGGTAATATGCCGTGATTATATGTTTATTATATTTATTTATAAAATAAAGTATGTATTCAAAAAAGTTCACGTTCACCGGCTATTCATGTAGCAGACAAGGCAAAATTAGTATTGCCGCGTCTAATAAATATCTGCGAACAAAAGATATATTAAAGTTTCATTCAATTTATCAATTTACATGTATGTTATTTTGTATCGCACTAAATCAAGATAGAGCTACAAATATAAGAAATTAGTTTTCATACAATTATAAATACAAACCTTAGTTTCAAGTGTTGTTATGGCGACTGTCGGCAACAGAATAACAAAATTTCTCATCTGTCTGTTGTTTCGTCCCCTACCCTGTATTTACAGTTATATGACCTTCAGAAAAACGCTTAGTTTTTGGGCTGACAAACTAAACGAAAGCTTTATTTGATCACTTTTCACTTGTAGAATCTTACAATTAAGTAATATAATTTTCCATTTGTTTATATACCTATAAGTCTACATATAGTCAGATATGATTCATGGAACATTCAAGTTTTTCGTATGATTTTATGGCCACGTGTAAATAATACCTTAAATCAATTGTAATCTGTTATATTTTCCATTTCCCATATTTATTTATCTATCTTGTAAAGTTCTATATATATATATATATATATATATATATATATATATATATATATATATATATATATATATATATATATATATATATATATATATATATATATATATATTCAATAGTTTGTTATTAATCACTTTCTAATAAATGACGTATACTTGTGTTCTACGGAATTATAAAAAAATATTTAATACCTAATGTTAATTAACAAATTTGTACAATTAGTTACAAAATTTAATGCAATACAGGTGCGTGTAAGTGAATTTGCCCTACCAAAATTTCCTACCTTTTTCTTACCATCTTTCGACCTTCCTACCCTAAATCAACTCAGGTAGATTCAGCAACTCAATTGGAGATTCATCTTCCCTGTTTCTATCCTAAAACTTTACAGTGTACAGATTTGTTCAGAATAGAGCCATTATTGAATTTATTTTCGGTAAAAATTTAGACATCGTTCATTTATTTACCTATTGTTTTCTTGCATGTATGTTTTGATTGGCTATTGCTTAGCCGTGTTTATATCCAAACACACAAAAAAACTCAATTTTGCTCAATGTTCAACTGTTAACGAACCATTTTCGTTTTACATAGTGTTTTTTTTTGTGATATTTGCAAGTTAACAAAATATTGTTTACATGAATTATTAAAATTGAAAGTTCTAAAATATATTTTTTTAGTAATAGTAAAATGCCACTAAATTTTATTAATATTTGTTTATATATGTAGAAAGTATAAATTTTGAGTTGATAATAGAATGCAACGCATGTTGTTTCTGCGAAATGCGATAGGGTCAAGTTTAGCTTCCGAGAAGACAAAAATAGAATGAGGAATTAGGGTGTTGGGTAAACATGCGTATACACTTCCGAACTTATGTTGTTCGAACGTCAGCTGTTCGACACCTCACCCCACTTTCAACTTGACGTAGATAGAGAAGTTCACTCACTGAAAACTAATTGTTACTAAAGTTTGAAATATTAAGATAAAAAGAAGACCTTTTCAGTGTTACATATCGATTTCGGTATTTTATATCTTTGAAGAATCAAAGAGGAGTTTAAAAATTGAAATTTCCTCTTGTTATTTTAAGATTTATTCTCGACTCGACTGTGTTTCTGGCTTGTGATTCGGCATGCGGCGTTTGCGCCATTGAAGCTAGGGGTAAAATTGGGCGAATAAACAGCATTTCCGGTGTTAAGTGAAATAGGATATTGATGGTGTGTCTCGCTTTACATTAACTCACCGGGCAATATCCGCTAGTGTTGCGCGTCCCTTTCATACGCTGCATCCTCCGCACCTTCACTGCACTTCAATTTTGCTTCTTTTTTTATTTCATACACTTTTTCCTGCAACTTATATAAACGAATTTCCTCATTTTAATCGATTTATAAACAAGACAGTTTTATAATTTCTCTGATTTTTTTAACCATTTAAATTGAAAGGAATGAACGAGCTGTAGAAATATCTAATTATACTTATGTACATATATTATGAGATTTTGGCATGAAAAAATTATGTCCAATGTTATAGAAATGGTATAATTTTTATCAAAAAGAGATGTGCAGGATGCATCTGCTTTTTTGGTGTCGCTGAAGAATTTTTGAGGATCGAGAAATTCTCAAGAAATTTTATGTGTATTACGAGCATATTTACTAATTAGTCAAAAGGTTTTAGGAGTCGCGAAGAAATTTTGTCTAAGAAAAAGAATCGCGAAAAGAAATAAGTTGTGCACTGCTGTCATACACCCTTAGACACTCAGACTTATTTGAAATGTAAGAGGACAATGTAGGGACTACTTATAAAATATTTTGAGTTGCTCTTTCTCGTTTAGTATCAAATAACGCGCCCTGCATGGGGATCTCATGAACTGTAGAGATACAACGGTAGTTACATTAGACAAATAATAATGAGGAAGTATTATTAATTGAAATAAAATGTGTAGATCTTTAAATAAAGTCGAAATTATAAATTATGTAGTTTTTTAGACTTGTGCATATATCTTCCAAGTGTGAAACAGTTTAGATCTCTTTTTCCAGCTCTTTTGAATGGCGATGTTGAATTTTTAATTATATGTAACTGTTTGATTTCGAGTTATGATGTCAAAGTTATAATTTTTATATAGACACCACAGTACTTGAAAGTTGCATCATTGAAAAGAGAATTTTTAAGCTTTCCAATAATATTCATAGAATTTACAAATGTTCATTTGTTTCTCTTGTTAATGGCGTAACTTTCCATTATGGCGTCCATATAAAAATTACAACTCGATATATAATAGTAATATGAATATTCAAACTTCTCCTTTCGAAAGTGCATCAATAACGGTCTGAACAATAAAAATCCAGTAATATTTCACAATTGGAAATTATTTATGAATTTAAAAATTGTAAAATTCACATTTTTGCCCGAGTTTTGCCCTATTTCTTGTATGGTATGACTAGCGAATGAAAGTTGACGTTTAAATTATTTTATAGATGTGGTTTCTTTTGAAACCCTAGAGATGAATAGAATTGTATGAAATAACATTTTTCGTTTATGTTGATTATAAGAAAATATTTTGATCTTTAAACTATTTAATTTAGCAACTCTATGAAAAAGGATTATTTTTAATTTACTCTAACAGTAATTCCGACTCCAGGGTTGCTTACACCTGATACTAACGAACTAGAATTTGCGGTATTAAATTTTTTAAATACATCCCTGAATCCTGTTGCTAAGGTCATTTTAAATGCCTCCTGGTATTGGGTACAAATTTAATCTTCTGTAACGGAATACATTCGGGTCAGTTTTCTTTCAAATAAAATGTAGGAAAATGTTTTCAAAAGAAACAACATCTATTAAATAATCTAAACGTCAACTTTAATTCGCTAGTCAAACTATATCTATGCATTTTTCCCAATAACGATCTGTCAAAATGGTCTTCCAGCGGAGCAATTTTTGATTACTTCGTATCTTTTACAGTTTTGAGATCCACATGCAGAGCGTAATATATTGGACAATGGACAATCTGTATATTACAGATTTAATTAATTACTTCTTCACTCGAAATACTATTTAATTTTAATAATTATTCGAATTAGAAAATTGATATCAGTAATTTTACCCAACAAATATTCAAGTAATTTACCTATGTATATGGTATAGGATTTTTGTACTAGTTCTATTTTAGTCCTTTACAAAGTTATATTGGTTCATATAGGTATTGGTTGTGTGGAAAAGTAAACATGCAAATTACTGAAGGGTCAACATTCGTCCAACATCAAATATTCAAACTGAATGAGTTCCAACTTTTTATCTTGAATAAAAACTTCAATAATTTTCATTTCGCTGCTAAAGGTTAGTGCATTTCAAAATATACAGTTGCAATAATTCATATTCCAACTTAAAAGGAAAAAGTTTTAGTTAATTTAGCTTGACGCTAAAAGTAAATGGCCGGGGATATGGCGCTATAATATAACTTCACTTAAAGCCTAATCATATATTCAGGGTCCAGAGCGAATTAAAAAAAATCACTTAGTCATAATTTCCGGAACATACACTATAATTTAACTACACATGCAAAATTTTTGTTAGTCTCGCATTTCATTAATTATTTTATTCCGTTCTGCGAAACACACGTACGTGTGTCCAGCAAGAATAAAAAAGTGGAATATGCGACGCTAGTATTACGTGGCGTCGGAGCGCATTTCAGTTATTTAAATTAATTACACCTGCAAAGCACACTAGGAAATACAACGTTGAACTGTGTTGACGGGTCGTCGTGTTTGTTACTCCAAGCTTCATGCACAGGCTCTTGCCCTATGCACTCTGCACTCCTGCCCTCCACATTACCCTGTTTTATCTCAACTTTGGACGAGCTGGCACTTCTATGGAAGTTTTATTTTCAGTATGTTTGTTAGAATATGTATATTACATACTTTTGTATGTGTATATTACTAATTTACGTCAAATTTACTTGATTTCCACATTGTTTTTCTTTATTATGTATTTTAGTTCCTTTTACTACTCCTGATGTTAAAACTTAATAACTTAATTTTACCGGTTTCCATGGCACTAAACAATATTTTAATCACAACTTGACAAGCTGTGGCTTCGATCGCATTGGACATGGCATGTGGCCTGATATTAGCAACCACTAACAACTGATTACTTAAGCACTGACTGGAGGTAAAGTATTTTTTTATTTCGCTGTCTAAATTTGCAGTCGTAGAAAACTCTAGTATTATGTGTCTCGTTTTATTAACTCTTTGGATACTAGTTTTTTTTTTACATTGGCTCAGTTCGTGTCAAAAAACTCGTGACTAAAGTGACTTTTATAAAACTTGCTAATACATATTACAATGTTTTTTTTCTGATTAATTTTTAACACTATTTTAAGATAGATAATAAATATTTACAGTTTCTAGTCTTCATAACGGGTACGTTCGGCATTAACATTTTGAGCGCTCAGAGCCGTCGATTGCGTTCGGCATTGACATTAGAGCGATCTGTAGCGTTCGGCATTAAACTCGCTAAGCATATTGAGCTCGCTCTGTGTGCTCGGTGACCAAGCGCCGAGCACACGGAGCTCTCAAATCTGAGCATGCGTATAAGCCTTTAACTCAATTGTCATGTGGCAGGTCAGTTAAAAATATCATTTCTGGGTAGTTCTTAGAATTCTGTACCGCGCTCTCGTCTGATAGTTCTAAGATATTTTGACTCATTTATAGCAAAAAGTTTTAAATATGAACAACAATTTATTTAATATAACATTTTAAAACTTATGTGCAAAACTATTAATTCATTAATACACGTTTTACTCCTGTACTATTCCTGTACCTAGTTGCATATTTGTGTATTATAATTTCCCGCTTAAGGCTGTAGGTGATGTAGACGAACAGTTTCTGCTGCATTTGGGGTGTAAAGGGTGAGGTAGAATCTGACCGTCTAGAAGGCGGGGCTGAATATTCCCCTCTTACGTCTCTCCTAGCTATTTTTCATTGGCAGCGTGTTACATTTTGCTTTGGGGTCATCCGACTTATACGAAATGAAAAGCCTTACCATATGATGAAAACAATAAATTAAAATTATAAAACAAATTAATTTTTATTTTCGTTTATTAACAAACAAATATAAAACATTAAATATACCTACATTGCAATTCTATGTAAGTTATACTAATTAAGATTACAATACAATGTATTGTTAAACTTTTATGTATAAAATTAGAGTGAAAAGTTTGCATATCGTATGACAATCATCGATTTAAATTATATTATACAAAAACTTGAGAAATTATATTTAAATCACATAGATATGAGATAAAAATATGACTTGAGGATAAATAAAATTTGAACTGAACACAACATTAAATTGTAAACTTGAAGTGAAAACGTAAACATAATTTTTATTTGCGAAAGCCGTTTAATTTGTGTAATTAGATTTTAATGTTTCTTTTTCTATTCTGTTGTGCCCCTGTTATATACGGTGTTCATAAAACCTATATAATTTTGCTTCCAAAAAATATCATTCCGAAAAATCTTTTTGAACTTGATTCCTAATGGTGTCCAAACCACAAGCAAGCAGTAGTTGCGTTTGGTTATATGTAGCTGACCCTGAATTTGATAGTACCAGTAATGTTTTTTATTTAAAAGAAAATCTTCTTTGTCTATTATCCAAAATTAAATTTTTTCACTTATAATACCTTCTTCTTATTATTAAATTAAATTATAATTGTTTTTGTTACTGTATGTATTAACCTAATAAATTAATAATTAATTTAATAAAAATGACACAAAAAATTGAGTATATTTGTCCCTAGTCCCTCTAGTAAGAAGAAGTCTTTTTATTACAGCAAAAAAATATTAATTGCCAGGGTCAACAAAATCACATGACTGCTCGTGTCGTAACAAAAGTACTAACCACACAAAAAATAGATTTATATTTGTTACCTATTACATAAGTATATGTTTTTACTCTAATTCAGGCATAGGCTCCAAGTAATTGGTTACCTATATTGATTATATGATTATATCGATTCAGTATTTTTAAATATTTTTCATTGCAGCAAATACTCGATACAAAACTAGGAAATTTGAAATTTGTACAAGACAGCTCTTGGCAAAATCATTCATGTGATGTTAAACAAGGCAAATAATATTACTTAGCAAGCATGTCTTTAAAGGTATGTTTACATTCAGATACATGTATGAGAATTTATGTAAGATACTTGTCAAATAAACAATTACCTCATACATTTTGAGTGATCAAGAAATAACATAAACTTTGACCTGTATGAGCTCATTACCAACTGGTTCAAAATTAATGTTGGTTGTAGGTAATGCAAATTATGTTTCGATAAATTTTTAATGAGATATGTGACCATAATGCATGGAATTTTAATATATGACTCATAAAATATAAAAATTAACCATTATACTCGTAGCTTCGCATTATAATAATAGAAATGAAGAACACAATTGAATATCACACACAATTTGAATATCTAACTTCAAAAATTAACTCAAATTAAAGTGTAAATATTTGTATAAACAAAGTGTACTCTCTTAACTTGTATATGAAATTGGTTACTAGTAAACGCAACCACTTTTTTCTAATTTTTCAACATGCATTATGACTTTTACGCGCTTATATAAAATTTTTTTCATCACACTTGTATCTCAAACAAATTCTCATACATGTATCTAAATGTAAACATAAGTGCCACCAGATTTCTCAATAACGTTATATTTCATTTTTCATTCCTAACATAATCTTAAATTAACTAAAAATTTAATAAACATTTTTCGCCAAATTTGAAGTTTTTGACATTTCTTTCGCCTAACATTTAATCGCAGACGTTTATTGTCCCCTCGCCGATAATGTTTTCCGTCACTATTCGTATTATCTATTTGTATGGATGCACAATAAAAATACAATACAAAGAAAAATATAAAATAAAAGGTTTTAGTTTTGAAAAAGACTGATTTTTTAGCAACAATTTATTGCAAAAGCACTGCAAAGTGCAAACGAAATAATAAACAGAAAAATACGAAATGAAAACCGTAGAAAACAATCAACGTAAATAGTCTATAATAGACAGCAACAACAAGTGACTAAGAAGTGACAATCTTGTCTATAGCTAAAATATGCCCACACGCACGCCTATGGAACGAACTTACTCAAATACACACAATTTATGTGGCGTCGCTGCTGTACAGCGTATAAATTTAATGAAAACACCAAAATTATCATTTTGTAGAAAACGTCTACAAGGCTGTATTTGTACTAATTTTTGTTCAAAATTTTAGAAAAAGTTTTATGAAAGTTAGAACTAAGTTTCCTATTGTTTATTTTTTTAAAATTAGATATAATACACCGAAAAATTGAGTATGAAAATACATATATTTAAAGTCAAATTACTAATTTTAGGACATTTTTATTAAAAAATTATTCTTTAAAAAACATAGATTTATTGTTTTTAAATACGGTAAAATAAAAAATATTTAAGTAAAATGTAAGATAAGTACACAGGGCGTTTTTTCCTTAGACCTGTTTTTGCGTATTTCACACATGGGTACCCTGCGCTCTTAACATATGAATCTGGAGCGTTCGGCATTAGCATTAACATCTGTGAAATCCGTCACGTGACTTATGAGCTCTGAGCAATCTATAGATTTCAATGCCGAACGTACCCAACGTAACAGTACCTACTCGTACTAACCGATTTTACTGTTATACAATTAACGTCGCGGGATAGAAGTGTTGTTTTGTTTCTAAGCCGACTGATGGCAGCACAGTCGAAAATTTGTGCATCTGGTTAATGTCTATGCTTCATTAGTGCAGCTGTAGCGTGCAGCCAATCAGAACAGTGTAGCTTACGTGTTATGAATTACTTGAAAAGAAAGTCGGGATGGCCGGGGTGCTTGTTTCGTGGCAAACAAATTGATTAATTTCAATGAATTGCGTAAACAAATGACAAGGAAACATAATACAATTATTATAATTCAAACATTTATTTGTAATAAAAAATGGAAATTTCCTCGTTTATGTGTTGGAATTAAAATTTAAAAAAAAGTAGACACCATTATTTTGAACTATTGAGAGGAATAAATTCTAATGAGGTTCTCTACATTTAAAGCCCTTCTGAATTCTTCGCAAAACAATTTTTGGTAGTACGCACTTCTTATAAAAATTAATAAGGTGATCTCTCATATGCTTTTCCCAAAATAAATTACATCTTTCGATTTTAAAAATGAAAACGGGAGTTTCTTTGTTATTAAAAATGATGAAATAACAGATATCTGTTTTACAAATGTGTAATTGGCCTTGTATCTGAAATGAAATATGTTTATTTCTAGGCAATGAATTTAATGTTATATTATTTTCTATTATTTGATAATTATAATTATGCTTCAATTTTAATGTCATTTCGCCGTTTTTCAATTCCATACAAAAATTTGGATTTTACATGCTTCCTCCAGAGATATTTTCTTGCCGCGTAGTGAACCTAAACACTTCACTTCAATGATATCATTTTCATTTATTCTTAGACCTAAAATGTTGTAAAATAAAATATTATCTATACTAATTTAATACATTTAAAATGTATATACATGCAGATGTCCCCCGATGAGCTCACGCTATTATTATTTTAAAAACTGTTCAATATTTGTTACGAAATTTTTTCTAGGGGTTTTCCGCCATGCCCGTTTCTAAAAATATTTTAAAAGCAGTAGCACTTCCGGTTAAAGCGGAAGCAGCCCCTAACTTTCTTATGTAAATGGAATGATATATTTTTTTATTTTACCATGGAATTCAGCAGAAAATTTTACATATGAAACATGATTAACCATTTCTGTCATAATTCAACTTTTTTTATTTTTGTAATTTCTACGTGAACGTAAAATTAAACCTCAAAAAACTCAAGTTTCAACTTTCAACATGGGACATGATACACAAGCTATCCCTATTTTCTAAAAAAGAATTCATTTTTCATTTAAATAATAAAAAATGGAGTGTTCCATTTAAAAAACATGAGTTTTTAAATTCTTGAATTTCATTTTTGCGTTGAAGAGAAATTACATTTTGCAAAAATTGTCGATTATTAATTTATATCACTGTAAAAAAATTTGATGTGGCCAGCACATTACCTTCCGTCAGTTCTATGTATTTTGTTCTTGTACTTTACCTTCTGGTAGTTGCATGTATTTTATGCAAATTCCATACAGAAAATTTATAGCAAAAGATCATATATTTCCAGTAATATTATAAGACAAACACACTATGTCAATTTCACTTGACACTGACATCTATCAATCAAAATTTTCTTAATATAGTAGCTGTTTCCATAGCTATGGCTACTTTATAAAATTTAATTCCTTTATAATTTTTTAACTCTATATCCATTTAATATTAAGTATAAAATGCAGTCAAATCGTATAGAGAATAAAATATTCTTTAATATTTATAATAACACTAAATGTGAAAAAATGATATTTAACATAGTTTTTTCAAGAAAAACTTCAAATGACGGTACTTCGGGTTGTCCAATTCTAACCAAAATCTAATGAGCTCTTCACATGGATGTAACGAAGAGAAATACGAAAGAATTATAATTTTTAGAATTGTAGTATGGAAGTTATCGTAGACGAAAATTTTGTTACACACACACGCACACACATACACACACACACATACACACACACGCACACACACACACACACACATACATACACATACACACACATACATACGCACACGCAAACGCACACACACACACACACACACACACACACACACACACACACATGCAGACATCAGCGTAAAAATAGTAAAATCGTATTCTAGGGACCCTACAACGTGCTTATTCATCAATAATTCACCACCGAATTTGTTGACCAAAGACAATACCTTCCTTACCTAAAGGTGACGGAAGGTAAAAAGCTTTCTTTATAAACCTGTTTTTACAAATTATAGAAATTCGATTCGATTTTTGAGATATAGAGTGATAAAGAAATAGTCGTTTTTAGACAAAAATCAAAAAAAGTTAGATTACGCCGGAAGTAGTTTATCGTGTGTACAGTGTTTTTACTGTTTCATATGTAAAATTTTCTGCTGAATTCGATGGTAAAATAAAAAATATGGCATTCCATTTAAAATAAGAAAGTTAGGGGCTACTTCCGATTAAACCGGAACTGCTACTGCTTTGAAAATATTTTGTTTGAAACTGGCATCTCAGAAAGTACCTAGGTACCAAATTTCACTTTTTTACCTTTTTAAATTAACTTTCTTTGCTGTTTTATAGCTGTTTTGTTTCTTTTGCATTTTCCAAATTGAAAACCCATTTTTCACAATTCAAATACAGATAATATTAATCCACGCATTGCCGATTTTCCTAAAAGGCTGAATAAGCTGATTAGGCTGCAGAGCGGATACATATTATTTCACTATTTATCCCCTCTACGTAATCTAACAATCTAAGCTCCGCCCTAACTCCTCCTTATGTTCCGTTTCGACAGCTCAAATTTCATGCGGCACGTGGTGGCGAAAGAGTAAACTAAATTTGCTTATAAGTAACATTGGAAAAACGTTTCGAAGCACTCAGGCGCTGTATTTTTCATTTTAAAAAAATAAAAAAAATATCGTGTGATTCTTGAGCCAAAGTTCTATATAGTGAATATAATTAATGTTCCATAAATTACCTGACAATCTATTTAAAAATGTTTTTAAAGTTACAGATTTAAGCACTGTTCAAATGTTGGCTTATTTTCTGAGAAATAAATCATATAATGCAAATTCTAAATACCTAGCTATATTCAGCATTTTCTTGTGATTCTTGTGATATAAAATTTTTAACATAAAACTACTCCATACATGACTTGGGTGCATTTATGTAAAAAATAATCATTTCAGATTTTAATTAATTCAATATTTTTTTTCTCATCACTTATATTATCTTCAATTTTTAAAAATGTGTTTTTGCAATGAACTATCTCTCCTTATTTACTCCTATTATTTTGATTTTGATATATTTTCACAATTTTGAGGAAAAAAATTGAGAACATATCGCTAATTCAGTGTTTTGGCTGGCGCGCAGCCTTAAAGATAAATCATTCGATTTATTGGTCAATTTATGATCTTTAATTTATCGGAATAGTTAAAATGAAAAATATATAAACATGTTTATCTGTGAAATAAATTGATGTAATTTGAAATATTGAAATGTAAAACTGAAGATTGAACCAATTTTATGTAAAAAGGTAGTATGGTATGACTAGCGTATGAAAGTTGACGATTAAATTATTTTATAGATGTGGTTTCTTTTGAAAACGTAGAGAAGAATAGAGTTGTACAAAATATTCAGGTATGAAATTTTTGCATGAACCCATTTAAATACTGGACTAGGAAAACACAGAAATACATTACTATGTCTGGCTAAAAAAAAAAAACAGGGGTGAGTTTAAAATATTTTAAACATTTTTCGTTTATGTTGATTATAACAAAATATTTTGATCTTTAAACTATTTAATTTGGTAAATCTTTCTATGAAGTAGAATTATTTTTAATTTCCTCTAACAGTAATTCCGACACGTGGGTTGCTTACACCTAAGACGAACGAACTAGAATTTGCGGTATTAAATTTTTTAAATACATTCCTGAATTGAGTACAATTCTATTCTTCTGTAACGGAATACATAAGGGTCAGTTTCCTTTCAAATAAAATACAGGGAAATGTTTTCAAAAGAAACCACGTCTATTAAATAATCTAAACATCAACTTTTATTCGCTAGTCATACTATACCTAGGTATTTAAATCTTAAATCCGTTTTCCTAAGATTTATCCAAATATAGTATATGATACAGCGTTTTTCTGCGTACGTTCCGCGCGGTCGAATTCCACGCGGTTGAAATCCCACTCAATCGAAATGTACTGTCACCATTTTGTCCGTTCTGCAGAAATTCATATATTTCCACGCATTCGAATCCCACCCGGTCGGAATGTTACACGATATAAATCTCTTGCTCCCGTACCGCTTCCTTTATCGTTCATATTGCATTCTAATAATCTATACTTCGTGATACTTCCGCGGCAAAGTTAATATATTAAAAAGATATTTAAAAACATTATAGTATTTGTACGATTATAATATGCAATGTATATATATATATATATATATATATATATATATAACAGTAATTTTTTTAACAGTATTTATACAAAATAGATAAGAATATTAATAAAACAATAAGTTACAGCTGTCGTTATAGATTATTGAAAACCTAGTTTTTGTTGAATTATATAAAAATAGCACTTAGATCCTTCTGATTTTAAATTCTGTTTTTCATAGATTTTTTGGGGATTGTTTTATTATTTTTACAATTTCCACTTTGAAATTAAATTCTGTTTTTCATAGATTTTTTGGGGATTGTTTTATTATTTTTACAATTTCCACTTTGAAATATGTGACATTTCTGGAAAATGATACAAATTTTATTTGTTTTTTAGAACGGCGTACCATAACACACCAACGGTAAAGGTTATTTGTGATAAACGCTACCAGTTTAATACCACATGCTTTTAGTGTAGCCTTCCTTTTAATAAAACTATGTTGGTAGAAAACCATTACTTGTAACTGTTCAACGCTTTTTAAAATAAATTGACCAATTTATTTGTCAATAAATTGCTCGTTATACGGTACGAGTTAAGCAGTATATATGTCACTATATTTCCGAAACGTGGATTAATAATGATAGCTTCTATCATTTTTGTAATACGAGTAGTTTTGATTGATTTTAATTATATAATTTATTAGGATATAGACTTATTAACACACGTATTGGAAATTGCCCTACGAGTCCGCAGAGCGAGTTAAGGTAATCTCATATATAGTGCGTTAGTAATGTAGTATCTTACGTAAATCGTACAAAATTTTATCTATCACCGCATGCCATATCGCACTCATTTTATATATGTAATAGCCTTGTTTTCACATTGAGTGCGATATTGAAATTATTACTACACTAGAATTTCATTATCGAATTCATTGGGATAACAAGGCAATTACTTATATATTACATATCTAAAATGAGTGCTATATGGTATAACTTATCCCACGGTGATAGAAAATATTATTAGCGTACATACGAGTATTCTTCCAACAGTGGGTGTCGAATAATCTAATTTAAATTTTATCTTTTTCATATGATCTCTGACAATTCGGTAAGCAAGTATATTGTGAGATCATTGATCATTGTGTATACATAGTGATCCAGAATGATAATTAATGTCACGTGACTTGAAAAAGTTCTGATTATGATCAAAATTATCTTTCACGGAAAAAAATTAGTATCACTTTATCGACAATGACAAATTATGTTTCCTGTATTACCGACATTTGGAAAAGTCAGCGGCGTTGTGTATTTGAATTTTTGACATACAGTTTGTTTTTACCTTTATAATTAAACAGTTATTTATTCAAATCATTACGTTATAATGGTTGTTTATGGAAGAACACGACAAGATTATTTTGGAAGTAGGTATATATTCTTATTGCGAGGAATGATGAAAATGAGTGTACGCAAATGCAATCTGTCAATCGTATTTCACTATCACAACGATGTGGCAAATAAAAAAATCAGACCGAGGCGGAACCTTCAATCATTCTGGATCACTCTGTACAATTATATTTGTACTAACAGAAAATAACTAAATTAAAGTGGTATGGAAACGTTAAACGAAATAGTGTTTATAGAAATACTGCCAGGAAGTTTTCTAATATATTCTTGTGTTATTAATAAATGTCGCTTAGTTTTCTGCAACTAATTACGAGTATCTTTATTTGGTATCTGGTTAGTTACGAATAGAAATCTTGACTAACCTAACCTAACCAAAATAAATTTTGTGTCAGTTGAAAAAGCTTTAGTTTGTAAACATGTACAAACATTTCTTTATAATAGAGCCGCACAGGTGAACGGTATATTAAAAAGAATTGCACAACAAAAGTTTGCTCTATCTTACATTTTTATTTTCGAGCCAACATTGTAAGTAACCTAGTAAAATAATAGTTTTCGTCGTAAACATCTCATTAATTTCCCCAATAACATTTCATATGTTTCTGTCATCATTGCATTATCAACAACCGAGTTACGACGCTGGTGCATTAAATCCCGACAAACAAAAATGAATTATCAGAACTATACAAACAAGTTTTACAATAATAAAAATAAAACGTGCCATATCTGCCATACGCTTACATAACATTCATTCAGGTATACATAACATGTGCTCGGGCTCGGGCGCATGTTCCCCGGTGATAACGAGTGCACATGCTCCTGCGCGACAATGTGTCCTCGAGAACCGTAAATAATTGTTATCACCGCTGCCGAAATCACGACAGCTTGGAGTGTTGCAAATGTTATTGTTTTGTTTTTAACACTCTGGACTTTTAATTGTTGCTTTTATTTATTAGACACGACATCTGTTACTTATTGTTGTTTTGCTTTTAAATCGTGACTAATGTAACTACAATTTATAGCTAATAAAGTATAACATATAAGTAATACTACTACTAATAAATCAAATTATTTTCAAGTTCTACTGTTTGCAGAATTCGGTAAGAAATTTGAGTTATAATTTGGTACACTTTATTAAGTAAAAGGCAACCTGTTCTTTACGCTGTTCTCATATGAATTCCATATATATTATTTTGATTGGCGACACAAAGACGGCCTATAAATATATAACGAACACCCAGTTAGGGGCGGAGCGTACTACCTGTGAATATATAATAATACCTACTAGGTATTGGTATTATATATTCAAAGGTACTACCAATGGAAGTAGAGAAATTCAAATAGCGGAGGCGTGGCTATCAGTCCAGTAGTGCAATTCTCAAACAGTTTTTATTTGAATATAGATATTTTGCATTAAACTAAATAATTTAAATACATTTCCAATTATAAATCATGTAGACTTGTACAGTATAATAATATTCACTTATTTTTTATAAATATAATTTAGAAATAGCATATATATCAAGAACATTTAAGTCCACGGAGAAAATAGTTTGATATAAATACTTATATTCGTGACGTCACATCTATATTTTCGAATTTCGGAGGACTATAACTCGCTTATTAGTAGGAATTTTTTCACCGGATTTTCATCGGCAGTCTTAGTTTTACTTATAGGTACGTTCAGATGTAATTATATTTAAAAAATGGTGGAATCCCCTATTGCAGACAAAAATCTTGTTTGTAAGACATGCGGCAAACCTGATTCTGATTTAAAAACGGGTTGGTGTCTGGCTCATAATACATTTAAATGATGACTCATATTTTTATATTATTCAAATCAATTTAATTAATTATTTACAGGTTATTTTAGTACAATAAAAAATTATTATATGGTGAAAATAATATGCTGTTCTAAAATTGCTTATAAGGCAAAATAAAATATTATGGAAGGTTGATATTTTCCCAGTGTAACAACGTAATCACGAGGTAGAGCGGAAATTATAATTCGAGTTGTGTGTGGTGGCAAGGAGAAAATAGTGTGCACGCCACTGAATTACTACCGTTGACACAAATACCTTGGGTTAGACGTCTCGTCTGTGCCGTGTAGTACGTGAAGATTATGTAGGTTATGTGACGTTTTCATGCAAGATGAAATTACTAGATATACAAGGAAATAATTCAAATATTTCTTATTAAATTTTTGCTCGTTTCTGTGTACATTACATTTGGGAGATTTTCCAGTATTATTCTTATGGCTTTGATATTAATGTGAAAGAAGGAAGGAGATATTAAAAACAATATTAGAATAAGAATAGGAAACAGAATAGTAAGGAGTCTTTAGTTCCTGCCGTATTACAAGGAGCTTCGTTGTAGTATGTAATTTTCTCTTTCATTGCGGTTGGGTAGTCCAAGTGAAGGTAGGATTTAGATGTCAGTCTGACACAGCTTTAGAATCCTGGGAAACTGAGACAAAATCATGAAAATATATTTTAATAAATTATGAAAAAGCGTAAATCATGAACACATTAATGGCTATAAATAAAAACTACTATAAAGTTTTATTTTGCCTCTTCGTCCTGTAAGAGACTTTTTCCGAACTTTCTTATAACATAAATAACTCTTATGAGCTCCTGAGAATATGTATCATAAACTGAATTATTGAGTATTAATGTATTTTTAGAAGGATAGTGCACCAAAATTTTCTGAAAATAGGTACCGTTAAGTAATTTTTTATAAAAAGTTACAAATTCTATTTATAATATCTACTTTAATGCTTCTACTTTCATAAGACCACGTAAATTATAGTTTATATATATATTTGATCAGTATTTTTTACATTATTGATCAGTATTTTGTAAAATAGGTAAGTGATCAGTTAATATGTGTATTACGTTTAGATTTTATTAGGTTATGTTAGATAGGTTAAATTACTAGTACTGACCATTTAGTTAAAATACTGTTCAATAGACATTTTCTATTTAAATCAATAGAAGATATGCGTAAGGGAGATCTGTGCATAGGAAGAACAATTGAGATCTATGGCGTTTGTTTCTAAAAAAATGGAGACGTAGAATATCAAAAATATCTTTGACAACTTTGAAAAACTTCTCGAAAGAAGTTACAAAAGCTTTTATTGGAGCTAAAATGTCTAACGTTGCAAATTTTCACCGAAAATACATATATTTTAATGACTGCAATATTTTTGATATTTTGTTTGACAGCTCAATTGGCAGTTGTTGGCCCCATTTTACTTACTATTTGCAGCGATGGAAAGAGATAGCTGTTAAATTGAAAAGATCTATTAAATACATGCCTTAAATTATTATATTCATAATTCATTTACGTAGGTATTTTAGGTACCTATTTAATTTAATTTTGTCGTAGGTTGCCCTTTTTGCTTTTTATTCGCAGATTTCGGTAACAACGCCTTATCTGTACATTGAATGGTGGTTAACAGATGTCAGCTCTCTGACTCTCATATAGATGGTTGTAAATTTTCTCTATACGAACAACTTATTTGTGAAATCCTTTATGAAATATTATTGAAAGACGGTTGTCATTAATTTTAATTTTTAATATAATAAATGTTGCAATAAAATCTAAATAAGTTCATAAGTTCAGAAAATCTGAATTCTGTGTCCTATTACTTTGATTGTGTTTCAGTTTGTTGAACTTAAAACTTAAAAATTGTTTTATATTAGGAATGATTTTTTTATACAGGTATTAAATATTATGTATGAATAAAGAATTATTGTTGTGATGCACGACTCTAGATCAGAGTTCATTTTTCATGGAATATGAAGGGTAAAAAAACTCTGAGTTTTTAATAAATATTTTTATTTATTCTATGAGGCTTATCGATTTCGATCGAAAAAAAAGAATTATTGCTGTCTATGCAAAGTTTATAAGTTATGTAACAAAACAAATAAAACATATGCGTAAAGTACATTTACACAATTGAATAGTCGCGTCTTGAAAGTGCAAAATTTGTTTTAAGCAATATGTCAATGTACTCTGTCAAATAACAACAGAACTATTTTCTCTTCCTTGCAAGTTGCAGCGAAACAATTCTAGAAAAATGTTCCAATTTTCGTTGACAAATATCGCTCAAATTATAACCCTGATGCACATGTCTAGCTAGTCTACAAAGAAAAGAAAAATTTGAAAAATGTAGTGGTAATTTAGTGTCGCATCCGGGAACACACTTGCTTCCCTTCCAAAAAACATCCATCTCTCGGGATTAGGCTCCCAGCCACACCGCACCACACAATGAATAATGGACGAGTGCGTGAAGAAAGCATTACCGACCTTAAATGATAAATAACTACGATACGGGCCTGTGTACACTGACGTGTAATGTATGTCTTGGGTCTGGGCTGCCAGTGGTGCAGGAGAATCGCGCCTATGTCTTTTAGTCTTTTCATTTCATTTGAAAAATATCCCTGGCAACTCTTTGTATTGTATGTGGAGATTGTATCGTGTGTGTGTGTGGGTGAAAGTGGAAGCGAGGAGATGTATAAATATATTTTGACATGTTTAAAATATGTGAACCTATCTCAATTTTATACAGTACATTCTTCAATATGTTAATTTTTGTTGCATAATGTCTCGTGTACATCGGCTGGAGATCATCAAGAATTTCTTTGATAAAGTTACAAAACATACTACATACCTACTAAATACATGCGTCTTTCGTTCGTAATATGACACATAATGCATATAAAAGGAGTTACAAAAATTTACGTTGAAGTATATCAATAACAAATAAGAGGCGGGGTTATTTCCAAAGAAGACCAGCGGTGTTTTGGGGTCTGGACAATCCGAAACTGTATTAACACTATTTAAGAGGAGTAACGCTTTCCAGAATAAATATTTTAAATAAATAAATAATGATTTTATTAACAATTACTTTTTATTACCTATAAACTAGATTGTAAAGTGAAATTTATATATTTGTTAATTCTGACAGTAAATCTGTAAAAAAAACTGTTTTACGCAACAAAACTACTTTTTAAAAATAATGCTTCATCGTCATCTTGCAATTACAAATAGTAGTTTGGCAGGTTAGCGAACTAGCATATTCTGAGCAAGAAATCGAGATTTGATTCCTGTAGCTTAGCGTATTTAAAAATAGGTACCGTTGTGTCTGAGTGCTTTAAAACTCACTATAAGTTGTAAGTTCCTTGCAGAGGTTGTAGAGTACATTTTTTTAAAATTATTTTTATTTTGAGAGAGAGAGCTATAAGTTATAGTGACTTTAGCTACCGTGAATTATGAGATCTTTAGTTTTCTACAGACGGTTCCAGAATTTTCGTCAAGCCAATTACTGCTCCAGGAGTCACCTTCCCGATATCATTTGTCACGAATACCTTTTATAATAATTGTATCTACTTACGGTTACATACCTAAGGCGCATCTATACATTTGCACTTGTGTTTCGCGTCGTCACTCGCCAAATTCGCGAATGGCATTCGCACGTTCGTCCTCACACCGAGAATGACAGTTTTTACACTCGCCGAGTGTAAAAACTACAAGCCTTTGACTCTTCCCCAAAAATTGTTGCCGGAGCGAGCGCTACGAGCGGCAAGGCGAGGGCGAGGATTGAGGCGAATGACAATTGAACATACTACACATTAGCCCTGCCAGTCGCCTTGCGATTCAACTCGCTATTCCTGCGAATATATAGATGTTTTATTAGTATTCCGAAGTTTCGTCGTTCTCTTAGCAGATTCGACAAATGCTGTTTTCACCTGTAACAATCTTATACATTTACTACGTTTACATGCAGTTTTGATAATAGTTTTAGTTTTCAATCACTACTACGTGAAACTGTTTACATGCAAGTTTCAAAACAGGTTTACAGATTGATTTGAAAATAGCTTCGGCGCATGTGCATTTGGCTGTCGTAAGTGACAGATCCTCTTCAATCCAAATTCTTCGTTTTGCCTTTATTCCAATTATTTTTCTACTTTGTACCACTACGCGCTAAACTAAAACTACACAACTGTCAGTTTATTTGTAGGTTATTAACACAAAGTAACACAAAGCAATAACGAAACTGAAAGTGTTTACATTAGTAGTTTTGAAACTAGTTTTCAAGTCAAACCAGTTCTGGTTTGAGATAACTCAAAACTTTTTTAACAGTGTATACATGGCGTTTTCAAAACTAAAAACGTTCTGAAAACGGTTTGAACATTCAACACAAGTGGTTGACATTTACTGAGTTTACATGCAGTTTTTAAACTGTTTTCAAAACGTTTTTAATTTTGAAAACACCATGTATAGTGTCAAAACGGTTTTGAGTTATCTCAAACCAGAACTAGAATACATGGGTTTGACTTGAAAACTAGTTTCAAAACTACTCATGGAACACTTAAAATTCATTTTCGATATTGCACATGCATACATAGCATAACGTTTCTGTCACTCTGTGTTACATGGTGTTACTAACCTATTAAACTGACAGTTGTGTAGTGTGTGCAATAAATAAATGGAATAATGGCAAAACGAATAATTTGGAGTGAAGAGGATCTGTCACTTACATCAGCCAAATGCGCATGCGTCAAAACTGTTTTCAAATCACTCTGTAAACCTGTTTGAAAATAGCTTGTAAACAGTTTCGCGAAATTTTGACAGAAAACTGAAACCATTTTCAAAATTGCATGTAAACGTAGTAATTATGTATTGGAAAAGAAAATTAATCAGTATATTCATGAGTATGTGGTCTGAAATTTTCAATTATAGTCGTATTTATTACCTATATCTCTAGACGCTTATCGTTTATCGTTTTATGTAATGAGCAGTATACCTATGCCTACGACTAAAAATAAGGAAAAAAGTTCATATAAACATATGTCCTAAAATAGTTACTGTGTTACAGCTACTTGAGGTTATGTTTATACAAACTTTTTTCCTTATTTTTGTCATTGAAGCCGCCTGTGTATAGTCAGCCTACCATTTTCGTTACACCCTGTATAGTGAATAATAAAATGAATATATTTATTATGTTATATGTATTTAGATATTCGTTTCATATTAGTGTCAGTTTTCAGAAAAATCTAGAATTCTGGGGACAATACTAGTTCATTTGGTTGGTGTGGCAGAATTATTATCCTAGTTAAAACTGGTTTACTTTGTAATTAGTGTAAATAACTTTATATTGTGTATTATGATACCTTGTTAGACAATATGATAGCACTATATTTAGTGTCATGTATGTCCTCGTATTAACCAATTATACAAGATAAACAATTATTCATTATTTCAACTCATTGAGAATGACGACAAATATATGCAAGCAGTTTCACTTGTTTTCATTTTCATGGAGAGCAATCTGAATGTTAATTCAAATTACGATCCATAGTTTCCCAGAAATTCAATTATTAATAAATACGAGTGATATTACTAATACACTAAGTATTAATTAGTTTGTATTATTCAATTGATAATTTTTATTTAACAAACACAAATGCATTTGTGATAGTTTCTAATCATTTATAAATATTGTCCCGTTCGTTTAGATATTTATATTTGACTAGAGATTTAAACAGCAAATTACATAACAATATAGTAAAATAAAAATAACATTCCATTAACAAAGTGTTATCTATGTACAAACAAGCAAATCCTGAGCTCACCTTTGACCCGAGATAGTCTAATTCCACGTTGGATCCGGTGCCAAGTCGCGATATTTTTAAGTTCAGTGTCAATGTCAGCAAGGGCGCGAACTCTCGCACGTACCGTAAGTAGCAACGCGCGCTCAATTCCACAACCCTTATAATCCGACCATATTTCACCTAACCTGCAAGACCCACAGGGTCGGAGACCTCAGACGCTTGCCTTGAAATGCGATGATATTTTCAGATGCTTTTCATTAGTCTTTCTACAGGACCGGCTGAGAGCTCCATAGAATTAAATTACACACTGAATAGAGCAGTGTTTGTTTCATTTTATAATCAACTTTGTATATGTTGCATTTTTTATCAAAATACTAGCTATGATTTTTTAAAATATATAATATAGGAATAATACGACTATTTGTAACTGTAAATATTAAAAATTTATCTAAATAATACAATAAATTTCCCGAATTCGATTCGCATTATAAATGCGCCTGCACCATAACCCGGGAAACACTATAACGGTAACGGAAATTCTGTCAAAAGATCTAAACTTTTATTGCTAATATAAAAGAACATAATTAAATGAAAATCGTTTATTTATATTCAAAATAGTTTAAGTGAATCGTTAATTTAGTCAACTTGAAATTATCAAATAATACATAAAAGTGACATCTATCTTCCCGACATCTTTGATAGCCTGTGAGGTGACGTCTGATAAGTGCATTTTACGGTACAGATATGTTGTCAGTAAATAATCTGTGAATATTTGCAAAGCAGGCAATGGATAATGCGAGTTGTAATAATTTACTTTTTTGAAAATAGGGGTATATTATTTTTAAATTCAAAATTATATTAATTAATGGCTCATATTGGAGTACGAGTTGACGAGTTATACGCCTTGAATATATGTAAAGCTGGTTGCGTTTTGTTTCCTATTCCTGTGCTATTTTCCATATAGACATGAAGGGAATTTATGGTGTTAATATCGTCTACTAGTCTCTTCAAAATATCGTTCTGCTACCATCGAAAAATTTAGTATTTCGTATCATAATTATCGCCAAAGTTGCTAGGGTACATTTTGTTTCTTACTTTGTTAAGACTAAGACTCGTCATTTATCAAATTTAATTCCGGGCGGAAATTACCGAGCGAGTACAACAGGAATGTTCGAGAGCGATAATTATAACAGAGTATATGGAAAACTGTAGAAAGTTCCAGATATATAATGTTCAATAATATAAGATGAAAAATGGGTGCGACATAGGAACCTTAGGTTAAAATTGGTGATAGTCAAATGTCAAATAATGCGAGTATAGGCCCTATTCAGTCGTTAATTTTTAACCACTGGTTAAAATTTTTATCCAATAGTTATTCATTTGACAACTAAAAATCCCCTTTTTTGTTATACGTCAACATACGTGATTGGATAAAAAATTTAACAAGTGGTTAAATATTAATCATTGGGATACAGACTAGGCCCCTACAATTGTTACTATTGTTCAGTTCAACATTATAAATCGAATTTGTGTTTTAATGTTGTAGTAGTAGTGTGTGCCCACTTGCCGAAATGTAAATCAACGCTTCTTTTTCATCAAAACGAACAAATTCGAATCACTTTCCTTGTTCTTATGACATTTAAAACATTGCTGTCAGAATATCGCGTTGTTCGTTTTAATGATCAGTTAATTAAGCAAAACGTTGATGAACGTTCTGCAACCGGACATAAATTAAGTAAATAAACATTTGTGGTTCCATTTTTAAATCCACAAAATAAATAAAAAAAATATTACAATATAAATGACGTATGTACTTGAACGCCATTTTATACTCGTAGTTCTAAATAAGATTAATATAAATACCAAAAATGTTATATTCATAAACATAGTTTTTCGTAAAAAAGATCGGATAATTATACTGAAACCAATCCTGCTTTCAGGATTTATAAAGAGCTATTATAAATCTTGCGGTGCTGAAAACTTTGCTAATAAATGTGGGTTTTTTATAAGAGCAGTTTTTTATATTATATGAAGGTTTTATTTGTTTTGATAGCGAGGTCATTGTCAAAGTCATAGATAGCATTTGTTTGTACTTAGAATGGTGATAATTTTTAATTGAAATTTATGTGCTCGAAATAAGCTCTTAGTTGTCTAGTTGAAAAGAAAATAACTTACAGTAAACAATTAACATTAACTTTATCCCGACAAACTATTTTAACGGTCTTACAAAGACTCTTGTCTCACCGACAATGTGAGCTATATTTCAAGAAAATGGCCCAAAAATAAAGAGAAAAACAATAATTAAATTTAAGGGCCTTCTTTACGGACGTAGAAACAGAAGAGAAATAAATTCTGCTTAACGTCTGAATTTTCGTACGGTGATTGAAAAGATTCCCCACATATTTTCAGCATATAACCTGAAATTAATTAAAAAAACAAGAAAGATATGTAAATCTCCAAAGCATATTTAATTTAATGGTTCATATTGTTTTTATTAACGTTTTTTGTGGTTTCTCGATAAGTAATTTGAAGAAGATTGGATATTAAAAATTAAATTATGAATTCTCATGGGTCAAATTATTTTTAAATTTAATTTAAAATTTCCGGAAGATAAACATGGGAAAGTATATAATGTTACAATTTTAAAAATGTTGGCAATTAAAATTTAATAATTGTTATTAGGGTGTCGACATTTTAAAAGCGCAAATTTCGCATTATTTTATTGGTATACTCATGAAATATATGAACCGGGACACCTAGAGAGCTTTTTATTTCATTGCAAGCCACCAATTTTATTCTACTCGGAATATTTTAACCGCAGTCAAAATGTCATAGAAGAAGTGTGTGAAGGATTAAGTATTATTGAGTAAAGCAAAGCACGTTAATGTTTGTGTCAGTGCGAACGAACAAACAAGTAATTAATTAATTAGAGTTATGAGGAAGTAATTCTACGATCATAACAACCATGTAAATGTAATGTAGGTAATATTAAAATGATGTGAATCTAATTATGAAAATTTTGTTACAATATATACTGCTATTTAAGTATACAATGTATATAAGGATGTATATACATTAATGGGTACATTAAAATCCAACATAAAAATAGCTTGAAAATTTCTCTCAGAAAATCTTTAATACGAATCAAAAATTTTAATTTACTTTTACAATATACAATATACAATATTTCAATATACCTATTTATCTTTCTATCTTTTTACTGTAGGTAAACAAATAGGTACATACGTAAGACTAATACTGGAATAAAGTATGAATAAAAAATCAATATTTAGGTACAACACAAGATTGAAGAAATCTCCAGGAAAATTCCAAGAAAAATTAATAATTTTCACCGGAAGAAGCCGAAAATATTTTTTTTCTGATAAGTAGTACAAAACAAATATACAGTAAAATTATTGAAAGATGTCCGATCAAGGACGTCTACGAATTGTATGAATAAAGATTTTGTTCTGCCAAATTCGGTCGTGTCTTTTACTGACTTTTATGAGGGTACATAAGATACTATTGTTATTTTATTATTATTCGTACGACTATGAATCAAGGTAATATATCTGAATTAATAAATACACTTACTTTACAGCGAAAGTATTGTCAACAACGATCATCGTTTTAAAATGGAATGACCTAATTTGTTCGAAACAATATGAATTTTTCAAAGACAATCCAATCCTTATAGTACACGCTTATTGTGAGAGAGATAAATGTATGCCAATTTGTTAATTCGTTTATGACATATAGATGACCTTGATCGGACATCTTTCAATATTACTATACATTTTGGAAACGGTCTATTACTGCTAACTGAAAATTAAAATCATTAAGATTAAGATTTGATTTTATCAATTTTTGGCCATTTTTAAATTGACGTTTTAACACTAGTGTCTCACAAGCGTAAATTGTTTTTGCCGTTCTCGAAAAATTGCTGCAAGTGTTCTTCAGCTGTTATTTTTCGGAATATCTAATAGGAAATTAATTTACTTATTACAATTACAATTTTATTTGTGTTTTATTGTTGATACTATTAATCAATAATAAATTATATAAGTTTATATTTATTGTTCGAAGCGTGCTAGTTGAAATCGAGTGTTGGTAATGACAATGAGAACGAATTATAAAATAATTATTTCTGTTATAAAAATACATTCTTTGGTCTCAAAATGCGTATATTTTAGCCTCTTATATACAATTTTATAGGATGACAAAAAATATATTATTAATTACGTATGTATATGTACTTAAATAAAATAAAAGAGAGAAAAACCCCGTGTGATATACTATATTTGGATAAATCATAGGAAAACGGATTTAAGATTTATATACATATAGGTATACTTTGCTAGCGAATGAAAGTTGACGTTTAGATTATTTAATAGATGTGGTTTCTTTTGAAAACATTTCCCTATATTTTATTTGAAAGGAAACTGACACTTATGTATTTCGTTACAGAAGATTAGAATTGTACTCCGTACTAGGAGGCATATAAAATGACTTTAGAAACAAGATTCAGGGATGTATTTAAAAAAATTAATACCGCAAATATTAGTTCGTTCGTTTCAGGTGTAAGCAACCCTCGAATTGGAATTACTGTTAGATGAAATTAAAAATAATCCTATTTCATAGAATTGCCGAACTAAATAGTTTAAAGATCAAAATATTTTGTTATAATCATCATAAATGAAAAATGTTTTAAATATTTTAAACGCATCCCTGTTTCGATATTCAGTTACCCCAGTCGGCCATTTATTTTTAGCCAGATATAGTAATGTATTTCTGTGCTTTCTTAGTCCAGTATTTAAATGGGTTCATGCAAAAATTTCATACCTGAATATTTTGTACAATTCTATTCTTCTCTAGGTTTCAAAAGAAACCACATCTATTAAATAATTTAAAAAACTTTCAATCTCTAGTCATACCATAAGAATAACAGTAATAATTTATTCTTCATTTTTAGAAAACAAATTCTTAGCACGTTTTATCTTGTTTGTTTCAAATGGTTTTTCAGTTTACGAATTGTGTGTTAATGCACAAGCAAAATTTTAGCCATAACAGAATTATGTAATCACGTATTTCGATATTTTGAGTTCTATAGTTTGTATCTTTGCAATAGTCATCCTTCCATTTCATCCCACATGAGCCATCAATAAAGTAAAAAGTAAAGGCCCAGTATCTGCTGCCTACGTCCAGCTCCAGCAAGGGACAAGACAAATGTTCCGACAGGATGAATAATTGGTTCGATAACCACTCGGTCTGGTATCGCAAGAACCACGGCCACGGCGGCAGAGGGCGTGTAACGCATAGCACTATGCACCTACAGCACAGCCCAGCACACAATGGGAATTTAATTGCTTTTGTGCGTGAAATTTGTATCCAAGTTGGCCGGGCCCAACCCGCCAAACGACAATCGATCCAATAGAAATTTGTGTGCGTGCAGTTCGTTTTGGTGTTTGTGGGGTAGGTTCTACAGTGTACACTACACTACACATCGCAGGGGTGTATTTAGGCAACGGTTGTTACGAAGAATTATTGCTTTATTATGTGCGGCTTTTTAACTTAAATAACTTCTATGAATTGTACCAAGTGATATATTGTTTTATAACTCTCTAGTTTTGTTGGTTTAATAAGCTCCGGTATTAAAAGTTTGAATCTTGGATAACCTTTATAATACCTGTCTTAAATCGTAATTATATAATCATTTTCATGCAGATTTTATAATAGATCGATATCATAATTATACTTTACCTGTAATAAAATTAACAATTACCTCGTACTTTAAAGTTTAAAATTATGTGATAATAAAAACTATATACGTATTTCGAGGAAAACGTTCTCTGGACCCCGTTGATTTCTCCTTCGGAAAAGTCATTTGTTTAAATTTTTTTATTGTTCAGTGAAAATTTAAAATTTAGTGTATAGTTAAATTCAAATAAAATATGATTTGTGTTAAAAAACTAGTGTGGCACCACGTCACCAGTTTAATTAAAAAGGTATATTTATGTACGTTTTCCCCGAATAAGGCAGCAGTATATGCTGCCGAAATGTTAGCTTTAAATTCAAATAAACAGAACATATAAAATGTTGTTTTATATTGTTGGATAAAAATAAATTATGATAACTCAATATGACAGTCATTCCAGAAGTCCTCAGAGAGGGGTGAATATTACTCATTATGTAAGTAAATCACGCTTCGAGAAAAGGGCTGTAAGGACCTCTGGCATGCATGATTGACATGTTGAGTAAACTCGTAACTGGTGACGTGGTGCCACATTCGTGATCCGATCAAACTAAAACTTGTTTTTAACACCGTCGTATTTTATTAGAATGGTTCCACTTCATTTCTTAAGAAGCAATCTCAGTACTGTTTCTCGTAAATTTTACTAGTGAATATGTGAATGTTGTTGTCTCTTTTAATTTCTTTATTAGACTCCATTATATTCAATTATCATAATCATATTTATTAAATGATCAGATGTATCCTGCTAATATTAATTTGAATTTATATTAGGAATGTACATTGTCAGATTTATAATTATCATTAATAATTATAATTGATACTAATGGATGATCTGGAATCATTGATAAATCACTGCAGAAATATGTACGCTGCTGTTGTTATAAAACATAAACCTGTAGTCAGATATGTAATCAATGTTAACTAGAATTTCTGCTGTAAATTGAGTGCTGGTATTGCTTTTGTCGTTTTTGTTATAAGAGAATTAATAGAGTTTTCAGATTGAAAAATAAAATTAATAAAAATCCAGTAATGAGCAAATGTCGCTGGCAGATGAAGAAGAAAAACAATGCACTTGAATCGATTGAATCAGAGATGTTATCAATCATAGCAATACTGACAAGTAGCAAATATTAGAATCGACAAACTTGGTACTTTTTTAGTCTTTTCAAAACATTACACGGCAGAAAATAACAAAACAAAAAACGTCTGATATATATCCCGCCCTCTGCGATCCTTGTAAGCAACGAATAGAATTCAGTGAGCAGGAAACAAAACAGTCACGAATGTAACAAAAGATTGATCGATTGCCTGAGTACACTCGCACGAAATGGAACGCGAATGACCGTGTCTTCATAAGGTTCAATTTGCTGATGTTTTATTGTTTTCGTTTTGGATGGGTGTACATACACAAAACTGTAGCAAAATGAAATTTTACGGCACCATCAAAGTTGTGCACTCGCAGTAAAAAACGACGAGCTCGCTATATGACACAAGTTCACCCAAGTTTCACGACACACACACACGCACACACCTAAAATAATATTAAATGAAAAACTGCACTAACCCCGAGATAGAAGAACAGAATTAAATTAAAAATTACTCATAAGACGGGATTTTATTTGTCTGAAGGCATCCAGAGTCTTTTTAACAACGACATTTCATATTACTGTCTTATTTCATACAATTCGTCTCACTGTTTTTCACTATCACTCTCGTAGACAAACATAAAAGTCTTGCTAAAACAGACATCGAATTAAAATTTGCAGAGTTATAACTGACATTTGTCATATATCACTGATCTCTTATATATGTTTGACATCTCCAATATAAACTTGAGGAGAATATGATTCTATTAAATAGGAAGTTTTCCCTCCATCTACTAATAGATTACGATTGTATTATAAACCCAGTAAAAATTAAATTTAATTTCCGAAATTTACAATAGAATTTTACAATTAAAATTAATAAATTATTTATTTTTACCGATAGATGATAATTTCAAGTGATGGCAGCGCTTCCTGCTGCTGAAATGTAATAACATCATCACTAGTGACAGTGTTTGGTAGACAGGCAGTAGAGGGGTTTGTTTACAAACACTAAATGCCTGATTCTTCTTTTATTTTATTGATGTTCGATTTTCATATTAGTTATCTACATTGTTTATTGTTTTATTTCATGTGTATGTAAACGATAAAAACAAAACTAATGTGACACAGTTACCGAAATCAAACACAAGAATCAGTTGACAGCTCATCAATGGCGTGCATACATTCTATTTTCCAGTATAGCCTGCGCATACTTTGGCTTATAAATGAACCCCCTTTTCCTTTATACAAATTTTGGATGTTACGGAGTTTCTCCTTCGTCATAACAATAGCATATTGTAATGTTTTATTTATTTGTGTAAAAATGAATTAATTATTATTGATTAAAATACATGTTTATTAAAACAAATAAATATTAAAAGATAATAACAATGACGATTACTAATATTAAATTAACAAATATTAAATTAATACTAAGAATATAATTAATTAAACACTAACACTATTTATTTATTTATTGAAACAATTAATACTATTTATTTACACGATATTACTGATTATTTATTTCGACTCACAGGACTTCGCTATTTATTTATATCACATTCAACTGGCTGAGTGTCTATTCATGTAACTAACTCTCCTTTTGCAGAGCTGTGCCGCTTATAAACTCTCAAACGTCATAACATTGCGCCGGTAATTACGCTTATCTCTCCTCTTGTTTACACAGTAGTCCCCTTACGTCGCCTGCCCCCGCGCGGCGCATTATGTTATCGATCGCCTACCTAGGCTCCTTCTACCTACTAGAACGCTTCTATCATAGGCTTTGGCACGTACGCGCTGGCCGGGCTCGCGAACCAAATGTCGTAGGTACTCTGTCTCACGTTTTCGACTTGTCCATGTACGAATTTTAGATTCTACGCATTCAAAGTCAGCTCAACTTAACGCGCGGCAACTATACACTCGTGTTCAAAATGTTTGAGGTGTGGAAAATTTAGTAGTTTTAGTTGTACATTTTACTATAATAGAATGACCATACGCAGCCGATGAGTTAATGAAAAATGAAATGAGTGTTGAGACCATACCGCACCTAAACCTTTGGGATTCACGGATTCAACATTATTTTTTATTTGTATTTTAAAGTTTTGTTCTGAATAGCTGCAGTGGATTTTAAAAAGAAATTTGATTTCGGTACACGTTAAAAATATTTATTGTTGTTGGGGAAAAACAGACAGGCGCAATTAAAAACAAAGTAATTACCCCAAATACCCATTAATAAACAATAAGTTAGCAGAGAAAGATCAGCATTAAATCTAGATCCTGCCGCAATAAATCTTCGGCAAAACATTAAATCTTCCCGGTGCGATGATAAACGTAAACAGATCCGGATACGGAAGATTACCTTCCTTCCCCCCCGCGTCCGGGACAGCATGCGCCCTCAACACTGGCAGCATGCGTGCGCGCACGCAGCTTTAATTCGACTGATTTATAAACGCTCGGACTTTGGCCGGCCGTGTTAACCCTTGTCTTTTTTATACGCGCTGATGTGGGTAAGTGTAAATTGGTCTTACGGTCTTTGAATTTGTGTTGGATGGGGACTTATGTGAGATTTCGTGTAAACGCACCTGAAATATTGCTCAGCATAGATTGCGGTTTTTGTGGGGCTGGAAAACAAGGATGAATTTTCCAAATTTATATAACTTTTATTAAATAAAATATTACTGGCATGGTTAGCCAACACACGATATTACTGGAGTTATTTTCAGTATGTTCGGTAGATACTCGCTATCGGTTTTACTAAATAAATATTCGCAATTTGCGATTGAACAATTGTGATTTATAAGTTATTTCACTGTATAGAATTTAGTAACTATAAAATAATAGTAATTTATGAAACAAGTGCAAAACTAGTGTATTGTTTCAAAAATGCGGAACCAGGTGAGTGTGTCATTTCATATCAATTGAAATAATATGCTTTATATTTGAAATGCGTGTATATTTTACTTTCATAATTTACAGTAGAAAATATTTTGCTTTAGTAGAAAACAAACTGACTGATATATGAATAATTTATAAATTTAAGTTCTCTTTGATATTATTATCACTATTATTATTATGATTATCTCTAAATTGCCCAGAAACTCTGTGTTACCGACCTAGGACGGTAAAAACAAAAAGGAAAATCTTTTGTGGTTATAAATTGACATTATTGTTCTGATGGTGTGGGTGTGCGAGTGCGTGAGCGTGTGCGCGCGTGTGTGTGTGTGTGTGTGTGTGTGTGTGTGTGTGTGTGTGTGTGTGTAACAACATTTTCGTCTACGATAATTCTAATACTACATTTCCAAAAATTATAATTCTTTCGTATTCCTCTTCGTTGCATCCATATGAAGAGCTGATTAGATTTTGGTTATAATTGGTCAGTCAGAAGTAGGGTTTCACGGGCTTGGCTTGAAGCTTGAAAGCTTGGCTTGGCTTAGCTTGAAAAAGCTTGAAAAATAAAGCCAAGCCTGCCGTTCAAAAAAGCTTGACTTTTCAAGCCAAGCCAAGCTTCTGTTCCACCAAGCCCAAGTCAAACCAAGCCTAACATTTAAAAAAGCTTGAATTTTCAAGCCAAGCCAAGCCTTTGACTGTCAAGTAGCTTGGTTGAAAACAAGCTTTTTCAAGCTTTTCTTAAGAAATGTTATCGAGGCCGACAAAACCGTAATTTTATGGTGATAACGTACTTTCTCACTGCTTCGGCATATTTTTGCGAACTTCTAAGAATTGGAGTTTCCAAAAGGACCAGCCTTCATTACCTGCCAGTCCAGTACGCTTCAAAACTTTGTAAATAGGACACTATACCCTTCATCATTGTTATTATGCAAAGACCACTTATTTTCTCAATCTAAACCAACTATCTGTTTTAACTATAGAGTGATGGGAAGATAGGTGCAGTTTGATATAGATAGAATATAATCAATGTTCATTTAAATTTTAACTAACTTGATTTTAAATACCAAGCATCAAGCTTCAACACATAATATTTATTGCTCGTATTTGTTGCAATGCTACAAATAGATAATTTTGCTGCAGAATAAAAATTATAAGAAATAATAATATACTCTACACCGTAAGGTAAATTGAGTGACAGACTACATAAATCATGATAATTATTGCATTTTAAAGTTTCATTTTGTACAATGTTTTGTTATTCTGGTATTTCCGAATCATAGTGACGAGACAATTTCTGTTTGTGTATATGTATATATTTATATTCAAAGATTTTCAATGCTATTTTTAGCTCAACCCCTAATGTACCTCTAATAAACCGTGACAGGTATAATAGACAATAACAATGTACCGACAAAGAGAGCATTCTCTGTTAAATATTATCTTGATACAAGTTTTCATTGATCCAAAAATATGTGTTAATAAATAAGCAAATAAATATATAATCTCGGCTTATTACCTAGTTCTGGAGGTTTTTAATTTGCTTTTATTCACAAATTTCAGTAATAACGACATATTAGTATCGTTATCGTTAAGCATATTAACTTTTGTATTATTTGAATTTGCACATGATTACTTTAATTATATTTATGTATTTAACTTACATGATTCTTTACTCAAAAATCAGTAGAAATTTCATAAGAAGAGGCGAGTAGGTATTTGTCACGAACAAACAAAATTTCGGGGAAATTTCCGTCTGTAGGGTTTTATGATTTCCAGATGTATTTCAAGTAGGTATAAAAGGACAGTCTCAGGTCATTTCCATCCCATTGTACATTCCAAAATATTTATGTATTTATTTGAACACTGTTATTGCGTATTTGGAGTCTTGAGTTTTTTTTTTTTTTTTTTTTTTTTTTTGTTTATATAGGGTGCATATGAACTAAATAGTATGACAAACTTTAACAGTTGGGAGGACATTTCGAGTTTTTAGTTAAAATACAATACAATAAAGTCCAACAAATGCATAAATGCCTAGTTGAATAAATGCAGTCAACGAAAATAATAAAAGAAACATGAAAATTGAAGGGTAAATATTTAATAAAAGATAATAAATTTATGCTGATTGTTAACCCTTAAAATTAAAATAAATGAGTAAAATATACATTTCAATTTTATCGTTTTGTTTATCTTTACGCATAAGAAGATATTTTTCAATTGTACCACAATAAATTTATGTAAAACAAAACGTGATTTGTACATTATTACGATACAATGAAACATCGACATAACATCGATATATTGATACATCAATATTCCAATACATCGATATATCGGTATATCGATATATTTAATTAAATTCACATCGAACATTTATATTAAAATCTTGATACCGAACAACTACTACTGGTTTTCAAGACCTATATACCTACTGTGCGCATGAGCATTTATAAAGCTTGAAAGCTTGAATAAGCTTGAAATAGCTTGAAAAGGCTTGAAAAAGCTTGATAAAGCTTGAAAATCAAGCCAAGCCTAAAATAATTAAAGCTTGAAGTTTTCAAGCCAAGCCAAGCTCTGTTTCCATCAAGCCCAAGCCAAGCCAAGCCTAACATTAAAAAAAGCTTTTTTATTTCAAGACAAGTAGCTTGGCTTGGTGAATCCCTAGCCAGAAGTACCCTCATTTGAAGATTTTAACAGTTTTTCTTGAAAAAACGATGTTAAATATAATTTTTTCACATTTTGATTGAAAGATGTCAGTGTCAAGTGCTATTGACATATTCGTAGTATATTTGTGTTATAATTTTACTCGAAATATAGGATCTTTTTGCTCGAAACTTTCTGTATGGAATTTGTATAAAATACATACAACTGTCGAAAGGTAATGTACAGGATGTAAATCGAAAAGTGAAACAGGCGTTTAACATGGGTAATCTATTTTTCTTTGCGCAAACGTTACCTAATTATTTTATGCAAAAATACTTTAAATAAAAGTTATAGAGATATAAAGGCTGCATCTAAATCATGTAAAACGATTATTTTATCTCTTTATATAAACGTAAAAATTAATTACAAAGTTACAATTTTTATGAGCTTTTTGTCCAAGCAGCCATGGATTTGACAAAAAAACAAATGCGTTGTTTTTTGTCATAAATCTATATATATATATATATATATATATATATATATATATATATATATATATATATATATATATATATATATATATATATATATGTTAATCTGTACATAAAATATTAGCATTAGCCCGTATTTTGCATTTTGTCATCTACACTGAGAACCTACGTTTCTAGTATATATATATATATATATATATATATATATATATATATATATATATATATATATATATATATATATATACCGTGTGTCTCATAGGAGATTAACATGGGAAATCAGTTTTTTGCAATTTCCTGCTCGCCTAATTATTTTAAGCAAAAACTCGCCAATTAAATGTTTTAGGGCATAAAATTCTGCATCTAAATCAATAAACAGAATTACCTTTACATGCTTTGTAACGACAGAAATTAATTATGAAAATGTCGAGAATTACGTAGAAAATATCTACAGCCATGGAATTTAACAAAAAATAAATAAATGCTTGACGTTTTATCTGTCGCAACGTAAGTTACCTTATTTGACGTTTCTGAAAATTTGATAAAACATCAAGCATTTATTTATTTTTTGTTCAATTATATGGCTGTCGATATTTTCAATGTAATTTTCGACATTTTCATAATTAATTTCTGTCGTTACAAAGCAAGTAAAGATAATTCTGTTTATTGATTTAGATGCAGAATTTTATGCCCTAAAACTTTTATTTGACGCGTTTTTGCTTAAAATAATTAGGCGAGCAGGAAATTGCAAAAAACTGATTTCCCATGTTAATCTTCTATGTACGCCTTTAAGATAGACACACGGTATATATATATATATATATATATATATATATATATATATATATATATATATATATATATATATATATACCCTTATTGAAAAATGGTCAACTAGCTGATTGACAGTGGCACATTGAGTGATGATCAACTGGGCGATAGTCAAGTGGGCATACAATTTTGCGAATTTTGCAACAAGAAAATAGTTGGAAGTAGCGATCTTATTTTTACAATATACATCAGCATAACCTAAACAAATACACATTTTTAAAATTCTACACATCTATTATTTTATCATCCTAATGTGCAGCATCCACTTGGCTATCGCTCAATTGTCCGCCGCCCGCTCATAGTCATCGCCTATTCTCCGTCGCCTAGTTGAACGTGTCCGTATTTTTCTTAGTTTTGTAACTCAAGAGATATACATAATTGCAGTATTAATTTTTGACTAAAAGTTTTTAAAAGGTAGTATTATTTTAACTAATTCACATAGAGTAAAAACAATGTCATCCGGTTTAATAATTATACATGTTGAATTTAAGTAAAAGTGTAAATTTTATTTGTGCAAAAATAAAATTTATGGGATTACATAATTGCCATAAATAAATGGATTAAAAGAACATTCATAATTTGTTTAATTATTCGTGCTGGTAAAGTTATAAATTTGAAATGTAATGGGCGGAGCAATATATCATGCAACTTCCTATTAATTTTACAATTATTAGCAGAACATAAATTAAAATTGTCAGTCTGATGTTGCTGTCATAATATATACTCTTAAATTAATTACAATAATTCAATTGTCTCATCCCTTTATTTGATAACAAGCTGTCTAATGTAATAAATATTGTTTGTATTTGAGCTTTTCGCTTCAGGACACGATGCTATAATATTGAATGCTTTCAATTTGTTATCGGTTTGAAAGTTATTTAATCTCTGTAATTACTTAATGCGCTTGTACCTATTTCATCAGTGATAAATGTAGAAACATTTTTATCACCTATTGGTCCTCCCAACATTCATACTTGAATTAATTTTGTGATTATTTGAGATTAGACTTATTAATGTGAATGCAATAAATTGACTTCTCTATATAACTTACGCAGACACAATAATGAACAGTAAGTATATATAAACGTTTATACATATGTGTGATGAGTGTTTTACTGTTGTAATTATTCATAATACATTCCCAACAAAATCATACCACATATAATATTATCACCATTTTAAGGTGTAAAGCCGGGGCCACACATTCGGTATTCGCCGATAGCCGAATATTCACCATTCGCCGAATAATGTTCGTCAATTGGCGAGCATACGTCTACAGATATGTGTAGTTTGCCGAGCATTGATTAATGGTTTCTATACAACTATATAGGTAAATATTCGTTCACTTTGACTCGGCTCGAAAAACCGACACGAAGCGGAGTACAGACGAGCACCGAATATTTGCGGCGTGCAGCCCATGCATATATTCGATATTTGGCGAATGTTTGCTTGCGATTTGCCGAATGCCGAATGTGTGGTCCTAGCTTAATGTTGTATTGTTGATCAAGAATGTTATGTACAACTGTATTAGCTGTGAAATATTGTTTATTATAATTAATAATGATTGCAATAGTCATAATTAATTTGGTAATTATAATAAACGTTTTTTTCCAGTTTACAGTTACAGTATGTAAACATCTTTTGTTTATTCAAAGCAAACACTGTTTGTACAACAAATAGCAGATATGATGTTTTTGCACATTGATATTTAAATTAAATATTACAATTTAGTCATTATTTTCTATTTAATGATTTAAATCCTGCTTCTACTGATTAATGGACATACATCTGATATCCGGCATTCGGCCAGATATACCTATAAATGTCGGCTCCAGTGGCTCAAATGTTAGAGCAACGGCTCTTAGTCATGATTGACAGCTACGGGTACTTTCCATGCCTTCATTCGTAAATGTAATATGCGAAATAAATTTTAAAACGATCAACAACTATGTATGCTTTTGAGCATGTATCATCCATTCCTCATTTAATTAAACGAATGTAGGTCTAGCAGCGTTGGTGTTGTTGCAAGTTTTTAAATTGTCCGTGATATATTGCTAAAAGTGCAATTACAAAAGAAAGAAGTTCCTGCGAGTTGTAGTAATAAAACAATGTAAAACAACAGTGTCCGTAACAATTTACGATTATTTCGCTGTATCATTTTAATTAGAGGAAGTTAGCAGTCGCAATCAACCAATTCATGTCGCGTAGCAGAACATAGTGAGCAGTTATTTTGACACCCAAACTACAATTCTCAACATCACATTAAAAGTTAGAGTAGCACTTCGACACTATCACAAAGTTCGCAGCATTATTATAAACGTAAAATTTTAAGCGTCGTCTGCTCCCTCAATAATTTCCCAAGACACCAAACATGGCGGGCAACATGGCTGCTGCAACAAACTAAACTTCTCGGATGAGATTGCCAACGCAGCGCTGTTCAGCTGTTCGTTGTTTACGTCTTGGATGGATTACCGAGTGATGAATTTGATTAATTTAATAAATAAATTAAGACAAAGCCAGATGCGAGTTGAGGAATTATCTTGTGTGCTCATCCGCCTTCTTACCTTGCACAATTTGCGGTTAGCTGTTACTGTGTGCCAAATGCAGATTTTGGGATTGCTAATTTTTGCACAAATTGTTTTTTCTCGACAGAGACTGATGGACGGCTCGGATTACTATAATGCCTTTTCATCCTATTAGACCAGCAAGATTTTATATTTAATTTTTTTTTACATCACGGGGGAAATGTTGTGGTCCCGAAATTCAGCATATGCAAGCTGAATATGGACTAATAAAAAGTTGACGGAGAGGATTAACATAGGAAATCAACACGAGAAATAAATTTTCGTAAATATTATGCAGATTTTTTAATTAATACAAAAATACCTACTGTATTAATAAAATTATTTAAAAATTGTATATGGCGTCATTTACGACACCTTTAGATCAAGATGGATTTTTGTCAGAAGTGGTAGAAAAATTCAAATGTAAGAAATATTATTTAGTTCTCAAATGTTTAACCACAAATAGTTGTTTGACAATTTAATTATTAGCCTTGCCTTCAGTACCTATTGATTGGGTGATAAAAATAATTTTATATGGAAATGTAAGTAATAAATGTTATCGCAAGATTAATCGATTGATAATTATATTGTAATAAAATCGTTCACTTATTACATCTGCATCAAAAGACTACATTTTAAAATATTGAAAGGATGAACATATGGTACAAAACCTGAAATAAGAGGCATATTTACCCCTGTCCTAAATTTGAAGCGAAAATTCAAATAAATTGCTCCTGTACTAGAATTATTAATATTTTTTTTAAAAATTAACACAATACATACATACTTCCGATATTAACATGCATTTAGAAAAAAAAAATAATCATTGAAATGTATTAGTATTTGACTTTGATTTTATGAGAAAAACGGAATTTCTCCTCCTGTCTATAAAATCAAGGTCAAATACTAATAGATTTCAATAATTATTTTTTTAAAATGCAAGTTAATAACGGAAGTATGTTTGTGTTGTGTTGATTTTTTAAAAATGTTAATACTTCTAGTACTGGAACAATGCATTTAAATTTTCGCTTCAAATTTAGGACAGTGGTAAATATGCCTCCAAACCACATCTGACTTACAAATCCGTAATAAATGATGGTATATTTACAATCAACCGATTATTAGATATTTCTGGGATTCGCTCGAGCAGTTAGTATTGGATGGGCGAGCACTTAACTGCAGCCTGGACACAAAAGATAACATACTACACTCGGACCAGCTCAGTCACATGCGATCCGATCCGTCTTGTTTGTGGTATTACCTACGTACAATACAAAGCAAGCACAGTCGAACACAAAATACATAGAAAGCTTAGCGTCCAGTGGACTCCCCAAATTTTAAACTAAATATCGATGGTTGGTGACTTTACATGAGATTCTACCATTCGTATTCATATTGTATTTACTCCCTGTTAATGGCGAATGATTTTAAAAGAAATAAGTTTGCGTACCTGTAGCAAAGGCAGACATTATTAACCATTATTTTTTAAAAAATAATGTTTCAGTGATATGTCGGATGAAGACGGATATTACATCTTTATAATTTTGAATAAAGTAATGATAAGTTTATTCGTGAATATTATTTACGCGAGTCTGGCAAAGAGTGACTATTCATTCTATAATCCCAGGCCAGCAAGCTCAGATTAATTCAGTGTGTTGGTCCTAGCGGGGTAGCAAGAGTAGCAGGAGAACAGGAGCCAAGAACCAAGACTTATGGCTGATGCGGCAACGTCGTTCTGGGAAGAGAAATGGCCTTACCTGTCAGTGGCCGGCTCCACGAATAGGGGATTCGCTTTTTTTAACTGACGGTTGGTATCTTAAAGATATATGTGGCAGTTACGGTGTTTCGTTAAAGCCGATCGTGTAGCATCGACAGCCGGCGGCCGCCAACTGCCCCCTGCACCAGCTCCTGTTTCTGAGATATTTAGGTTAGTTTTTGCTCCTGTTTCAAGGTGACTTATTGCGTTTCTGAACGCTTTTTTGCCCTTCAATTCCCAACTAATTTGTATTGCTTTTCTACTCGACTTTTTACCCTTGCATTTCTACCTGGGATGACGATTTTGCAATCATTGGACTGTCATTAGATTCATTGGTATTGATATTTTTTTATCATGGATACAATAACAGGGATTTGTATAATTTTTTAATATTTAAATATGAATGCATGTTATAACGAAATTAAAGAATTATTATTAATTAAAAAAGATGTTTATTAAAACGATAAATAAATATTTAAAAGATAATAACAATGACGATTACTAATATTAAACAAATATTAAATACTAATTTAAGACTACGAGTATAATTAACTAGTTAAACACTAACACTATATATTTAAACAATTAACACGACTATTTATTTACACGATATTACTGATTATTTATGTCGACTATTTATGTCAATAATTATTTATATCATATACAACTGTTCGACCTACCGACCTCCACAGCGTCTATATACTCAACTGACTCCAACAGCGTCTGTCTATTCAACTGTCGGTACAGAATTCACACCTTTCACCTTACTGTCTGTCTATTCATGTAACTAACTGTCTAACTATCTTATTTTCCTTCTGACGGACTAACTTTCTAACTTCCACAGCCTCAATATCACCGACTGTCCGTATGCCACAACTCTTCAACACCATTGTCGAGTATCCACTTCTACTCGCCGTTGCTGTCCCCGTATACCTAGCTTCCCAATACTCCTCAAAACTACCGAGTATTCTCTTCCACGACTATCCCAGTATACCAGTAACTTCTCAAGTATTCCACTGGACGCTAAACTGCATACGCTCACCACGATACTGCTGTGCTTTTTATGTAACTGTCCTTCTGACGGACTAACACTCTATGTGACTGTCTGTCTTCACACACACGTACGTCGCTTATATAGTTGTTCTAATATTTTCTAGAAAACTCTTCACGTCATAATAATGCGCCAGTAATTACGCTTATCTCCCCTCTTGTTTACATAGTAGTTCCCTTACGTCACCTGCCTCCGCGCATCGCATCTGTGTTAACGGTCGCCTACCTAGCTCCTCCTACCTACTTGAACTCTTCGGTTCATAGGCGTCGGCTCGCACGCGCTGACCGGAGGCTCGCGGACCAAGCGACAAAAACAGAAAATAATGTACTCGTAAGTATAGACATGTCATTGTGTATTCATGATACTTTGTCGATATTCATGAATATAAATACATACCATTATTACTTATAATCACAAATTCGAACTAAATGCTTCTTTCATACGTTTGTTTCACAACTTATATAGCACAACCGACGGATATTTAGAAGTTTCTACATTATTTTCGCTGCACACACACGCAAAGTTACCTATCCCGAACATTTGGTAATTTCCGCACTCTTCGTTCGGATTCGGGTCCGATCACTTTCTAGCCATAATCTAACATACACGTAATTCCATAGGCTAAACACTATAATGGTAATATAATAATCCGATATAAATAAACATTTTCTTATTATTTTTTGTTTGTAATCAATATTGAAACCGTAATATTATGAACACATTTTTATGGAGCAATGTTTAATCTCATCAGAATACAATATAGGAACGTGCTTCATAATAGCGCTATTATTATAATAGTGCATTCGCAATTCGACAGGGGTTATTCATTTTTTATCGAAACAGTAAATTACACATTTCTATATCTTTTGTTAAATAAATATGTTTTGTCTCTTTTGGTAGTTTACGACAATATTTATTTTTAAATACTTTTTTTTATTTTAAAGGAAAATTGCCTCAACCTTTTGATTATTGGCGTAAGTTGTATTGTGACAAGGCGAGGGTAAGCGCAATAACAGATAAATAACTTTTTATAAACTCTTCTAAATTATAGTTTCAATATTCATATTTTAACTCTGTTTATCTGTTTAAGTTATAAATGTCAAAATTCAGTTTAGAAATTCTTATCGTATTATGATAGTCACGACATTTATTTGTTGATAATTAAGTCTAGAAATTATTGTGTATGCGTACGTGACTATGGATGCCCTTGCCTATGCACCCCATACCCCTAAGATAATCCTGTCCTGGAGATAGCGTTTTTGTTTTAAGGCAGTCAGTATTAGTTAGCCATGGGATAAACATGGAAGAGTCGGTATTAGTTAGCCATGGGATAAACATGGGAAAGTTTTAGTTTTGGGCGACGCTCGCTCTCTGGGTTACAGAATGTAACCAGTTTGGTTAGTTATGTTTAATTAGTTAATATTCTAATCATGTAAATAAACATTAGTTTAATTGTAAATAAAAGTTATTAGTTAGTAAACAACAAGTTGTGTTCATGTCCGTAGTGTTCATCAGTGTAAAGTTAAAGTGTAAAAAGTGTACAAGTGTAAGTGACTGTGTGTTCTTCCTTCTCACAAGCCTTGGACGCCAACCATCAGAGGCGTCCACCAGTCTGTAAGTGTATCATCGTTGGGAATCATCATCCTTAGTAATTGCCATCAGCCAGTTCCACCCCCCTCGTGTTACAGTGGCGCAGTCAACGGGTAGGATAATGAGAGTAATGTTTTACTCTTATTTATCCGAAAAGTTCCTACATCAGTTTCAGTATTATTAGTTTGTGACCGAGGAGAGGGTACTTGGTGTACAATATGTACACATTTACGACCACGACACCAGCGATGATACAGCAACCCAGGCCGTATCAGCCGTCACCAGATATGATTGACGTATTGCTTGAAATAAATACGTTCTCTGGTGATGGCAGTGTAGGAGAATATATCCACAACATGGCAGCAGCCAGCAGACGATACGGCTGGGACGAAGTTTTTCTCGGCAGTGCAATAGTGTTTAGGCTCAGTGGTAAGGCAAGGGAATTGTATTTTGAAATTCCATTGTACAAGCGGCCTACCACTGGCACAGATATGGTGCGTTGGTTAGAAATAACATATGCAGGACGCACCATATTACCACCATCATTTTTTCCGGCTTGTACGCCAAGTTTTTATGGTCCAGCATGGACGCACCAGGTCTACGCACCGCAGGCGCCGTTAGATTCGTTGTCTCCAGGGCATGGAGTGCACGAGTTGCCAGTAGGGAGGATCAGTTTAGAAGAAATTGAGTCCTTGCTGGCAATAGAGGATCGTTTTGCGGTGGTAGACATACCACGACCGGAAAGTCCGACAATAGTCGTCACAGAGAGTGACAAGGGCGTACAAGAAGGAAAAATGATTGAAGAGAATTGCTTGCTGGAGGAAACAGCGAAATGTGAGACTAAGGAAGAACACAGCGAAGTAGCTGATGAACTGGACATGAACACAGTATATGACGACAACCTGCACGAAATGGATCTGCAAATGATCAACGAAGAGGACACCGTGAATGGCGACTTGGGCATGAACGTCGGAGAGGACAACTTGGCATGCCCACCTGTGCAAGTTTTACGCCGCACCCATGGAGGGCACGCCACTGGTGATGTCTTGCATTCCAGGACCGACGTTATCGCTTGCAGAAGTGTTCCCAAATTTTTTGTAGTGCCATCCCTTAGACCACTTAGGTGTGAAAAACCGCCCCCAGTGCAGTGACCTTTGTGTTGTTTTCTTTTTATGACAATTATATGACGATTTTTGTTAGTGTTTAGTTTTTTTGGCTAGTTAAGTTGCATGTTAGATTAGAAATTTTTATTAGATAGGAAAATAAAATACCCTTTTCCTTTTTTTTAGCATTTGTGATTTGAATTTGGAATTAGTTAAAACGTTTTACGTTTTTATTGAGTTTACATTATGTTTATAATGTTTTATGGTTGTAAGCTTTATGATTTATGTCGTAGGTTTTATACCTCTTGTGTTTTTACGTATTATGTTGTGTTTGTACATTTGTACCAGTTTTGCAATTTTATGTTTTGCAATTTTTGTATTCTATGTTTTATGTTTTGTGTCATATTTGTAATATGTTTGATGCCTTATGTTTGTATGCTTTTGCATTTGAAATGTCTTAGGTTTTATACCTTTTGTGTGTTTTATCGTATTATGTTAATTGTGTTTGTACATTTGTACCAGTTTTGCAATTTTTTTGTATTCTATGTTTTATGCTTTGTCTCATATGTGTAATATGGGTGATGTTTTATGTTTTATTTGTTTTATGTATGTGTTTTATGTTCTGTGGTTGCAGAATTTGGAAACTATCTTCAGTTCAGGATTTAAGAATAAATATATCGATTTTGCGATATATTTATGTCTTAAGGGGAGGATAATGTGACAAGGCGAGGGTAAGCGCAATAACAGATAAATAACTTTTTATAAACTCTTCTAAATTATAGTTTCAATATTCATATTTTAACTCTGTTTATCTGTTTAAGTTATAAATGTCAAAATTCAGTTTAGAAATTCTTATCGTATTATGATAGTCACGACATTTATTTGTTGATAATTAAGTCTAGAAATTATTGTGTATGCGTACGTGACTATGGATGCCCTTGCCTATGCACCCCATACCCCTAAGATAATCCTGTCCTGGAGATAGCGTTTTTGTTTTAAGGCAGTCAGTATTAGTTAGCCATGGGATAAACATGGAAGAGTCGGTATTAGTTAGCCATGGGATAAACATGGGAAAGTTTTAGTTTGGGGCGACGCTCGTCCTCTGGGTTACGGAATGTAACAGTTTAGTTGTGTATGTTAGGCTTAGTGTTAATTAATATAATAATAATGTAACCGTGTAAAATAAAGTTTAGTTATTAAATCAACAAGTTGTGTTCATGTCAGAATGTAGTGTTCATCAGTGTAAAGTGAAAAAGTAAAGTGGCTGTTTGTTTCTTCCTTCTCACAAGCCGTGGACGCCAGCCATCCGAGGCGTCCACCAGTCATCAAAGTAGTATCATCAGCCTGTTCCACCCCCCTCGTGTTACAGTATATACAATATGTGTTACATAGTTGTTATATTATTTTTATATTTTATTCCATATATTTATATATTTTAAATAGTCTATTATTTTTTGGAGATGTCATTGTTGTTGGTTAGTGCTTCTTCGAGTGTGGCTGGGATCTTGAATTTCTCTCTTTCGGTTCGGTATTTTGGACAGTCATTTACTAGATGTTGAACCGTGATGGGTATGTTACAGTCTTCGCACTGTGGTGGTTCTGTGTGTTGAAATAAGTGTTGGTGTCTAATTCTTGTGTGTCCTATTCTTATTCTATTCATGACTACTTGGGCTTTTCTCGTTCTGTGCTTGATTTTATGGATCTTAGCTTGTTGTTACTTTCTTGTGACCACTCTTCTTGCCATTTTCTTATAAAGAGGTGTTTTATAGTTGAGATGATATCATAGGTTTGGGCGGGTGTTACATATTCTTTTCAGCAAAATTAAGGATAGAAATGACATAATGGAACAAACAAACGTTGTATACAAAATAAACTGCAATAACTGTACAAATACATACACAAGTCAGACAAAAAGACACTTAAAAACGAGGATAACAGAACATAAGAGGAACTCTATAAAACAAAATAAAAATGGGAATTGTGTCCTTACACAACACTGCATAGAAACTCAACATACTTTTGACTTCGATGGAGTCCGAGTTATAGATAAAGAACCGAATTTAAATAAATGGCTAATACTGGAAATGCTACACATTAAAAATGACCCTAATAATATAAATTTCAGAACAGGCATTGAGAATCTAAGCTCAACATATAGTAGAATATGCAAATTATTTCAGCAGCCACCAAGGAATTTTTTTTTTGGTTTTGTTTGTTTTTGTCTTGTTGTTTTTTAAGGTTCTCTGCGGCACAAACAAGTGGACAACAAGTAACATCTAGTACTTGTTAAAAATTTTAATTTTTAATAAATTAAGAAAAAACTATTTTAAGTCTTCTGAATGACGATTGTTAATATTCTTATACAATTTTTATTTTTCAACGGTATGTTTCAACACTATGTTTGAACAAATATATTTATTTATTATTTTTTAACACATTAGTCTGTAAGTATAAACGATTTTTAATGTTAATCATACAACACGTGTTCATATTTTTATTTTTATATTTTTTTTCACCAGTTTGCTCTGATGAATAATAAATAAATTTAGACTGCATTCCTGCTATTATTCCTCCCGTTGCATCTTCGGTTGAGTTTTTTGTAGCTTCCGTGGCTGCTTTATCTGCTTTTTCGTTTCCCGTAATACCTATGTGAGACGGTACGCAAATGAATTTGATGTTCATGTTGTTGTTCTGTTTTTGTATTGTTATTCATTCTTGAATGATTTTTAAATACTGTTTCAGTATTTAAAAAAAATGCTTTGGAATTCAATCCAATTCAGTATTTTTTTTATGTTTGGAATATTTCATTCCAAGATTATTGCACGAAAAATTACTAAATGGCAATTGTCAAGTGGTTCGAGGAATTAATGAATGGATACAGGAATACATTTTGCTCTGTACAATAGAGAGTGCTGATTGAACTACGAGCACTCATATTCGGCGTATTGTAGCAGGAATGTGCTGCGTAGGATGTCTATAGGCGTAGCGTCAAATTGAGAATTGCTTATAATAGAACCTTTGAAACATATTGTTCCCACGTTGTGTAGTTGTACTTGCCTCTAAGGTGAGAATCCACTTGTTGCTCGTAGTGTTGTACACAACGCTGCACACGAATTTATTATGTACATCACACAATAATATGCGTTATACACAAATGTAGCAACTTTTTTATTCTGACTTAATAAATGTAGGTAATCTAGAGAAGAATCAGTATGTTTCTTTTATTTTCTCAGATTAAGTTTAATAAATGGGGCAAGCATTGTATACAATGTTTTAATTTCATTGTACTAATTTTTTGTTGGAAATATTAAGTTGTTATTGTTAATCTGCGTCCTCTGTAAAGGTCGAACAGCTTACAATATAAATAAATTGTAATTCCTTATTATCGTTGTATTTGATAAGAGTATAAACATATTATGCAAACTTGACATTTAATAATGTGGTTGTTTAAAAATACTAAGTAGGTATTGATTTTTTCAGGAATAGAATCTATATATAATATTCATTGAAACTATTGAAGATCGGACCATGTTGATTAAGCCTTTTTTTTACTTATTTTGGTCAGTACTATACGCCCTTTCATTTTTTCCCGAAGTATGATTACACCTTGTTTATATATATTTGCGCTCTCTCTTGTCAACGCAAAATGTCACTTTGCCGCTTATACGCGACAAAGTAGAAAAAACGCTCGCTGTCCAAATTTCTAACTATACAATTGTTGAGAAATGTCACATGTCTACATTCTTAATGGAAACATTTAGTCAGGAACTAATGGCACTGCAGTTACACATTTACCACCTTCACAAGTATAATTTCTCTTTCGGTATATTACGTAACCAAATAAAATATCGCAATGCTGAGAAAATAAAATAGGGCATTCTTTTACAAAAACGATAGTGGAAACTGCTTAGATTAGATTGATGCAATAGCTCAAGAAGAGTGGAAAATAACGATAAATTAAAATTAAATATAAAATAAATTGTGTGAACAGTTGTGCTGCCACCTGCAAAAGTTTAGTGTGAACGCTCCAAGTGGACATACACTTTTACACTGCACTGCTATGGTGGCGTCTGTAGAAAAATTCTTGTGTGTATTTCAAGCGCAAATGGACATTGTCGATGCGTCGCGCGACTTCAACCTCTCGATCGACTATGTCCCATTTTGCGCCCTTAATACAAAAATAGCTATTATGTACACCCCATAAAAACTAAGGAACCGATAATATTGAATTTCACAGAATGGACGTTGCTAAAATCTTAATTCATATAATCCGACGATGACCTTTTTTAGACATCTTTAAAAAATAAATTGTATGTATGCACTATACTCCGTTCGCTGAAACGAGAGAACTAATTCTTGAACAGAGACAAGTCATACTGTTGATCAAAAGAGGATAGTTTTGAAGCCAAACCAATAGAATAACTTATTTCTTTTCAAGAATTAGTTTCACGTGCTCTCGTTTCAGCAAACGCAGTATAGTATTTATAGTGTGTTCAAAAAATTCCTAACTCGGAGTAGGCTATGAACAAAGAAACGTGTGTCAATTTAAAAATATTTAATTAAGAGATTGTCAAAAATGTTATCTAAAGAAAACAAATATTTTCTTGAATCTTATTTTAGGAATGAAAACGAATTAGGAAACGGCGAATGTCAATGTACTCTATCCTTCTTTATTGTCTTTCAATTTCAAGATCAATTTTGACATCTTGAATTTTGAATTGAATAATGATCAGACATACGTTTCTCTGTTCATAACCTACTCCGAGTTAGGAATTTTATTGAACACACTGTATATATCGCAGCGATGCAAAGTCGAGCGCCACATTATTCTAACCTAAAAGTCAGGTAACCATAACCATAGTAACATTGACTTTTGGTAAATTATTAGAATTTGCCTTTTCAAAACCTGATTACGTGATTATAAATAATAGTACCACAAATAAACTTTGTACCTTATTTCTCGCACTTTTACCCAAATAATAGTTATTTATGCTGCAAGGGATATATGTACCATTTACAATTCGAGGACGATTTTGGCAAATAAGTTCGAGAAAGGTGAAATGTACCTACACATTTCATGTTCAAGATAAAAATTTTACTGTCATGTATGTCACTTGAATATTGATATATTGAAAAAAAAAGAATCCTAGTAGGTATTCCATGGAAAATTTAAGAAGCAAAATGCGGTCATCCGTCACATTTGACACGTCAATGAAATGAGAACAATTTGAAATTAGATTCAAAACCATAAATAAGAATGAGCAAATATTTGACACTAGTTTAAAATATCTAACTGTTGTTATTTCACAAAGAGGGAGGTAAGTTCAGCTGCGGAGTGAAGTAAGGGCAGTACTTACCTCCCGTCGCTAATAGAAACCTATACTTTGACAGTAAAATAAACATACATCCCTAACCTACAAATAATGTCCTAATAGCCTAGTAACAATATCGGGAGTGGGAAAAATATTGGAAATAATTAATATTTACAATTTAATTCACCTACCAATTTTTATTTTTTTAATTTGTAAGATTTATATTTAGTTTTGACATTTGATGTATAATAATTTTTCGGAAGTAGCGTTACTTCAAGTGATGAAAATTCGGACAGCTCAAACTTATAAATTGTGAATTGAATAGTTTCAATTAGTGACGTATGCGCTGTCGGCAGCCTTTCGAGATTTAAACAAGCCTATTTAATTTTTTTCTTTTTATCTACAAATAGATAAATGAACACAAATGACGTGAAAACATGATTTACGTACTGTCGCCGGTTGTCTTTCACGAAAAAAATTAAGCAGAAAATGAAGGATGATCCCATTGTTATTGAAAAACAAATTGTATTTGTGATTCACCAACCGATATTTATTTTTTTATAACAGTTAAAACATATAACATATTGATTAATGTTAAAGTTTTAATACTACATGTGGTAATAACAAATTGTTAACATGCAGTGTAAGTGTTATAAATCAAGAAACGGGACAATTTATGTTCTTACTGTACATAAAAGCTGTAATATCTTACGTTACTATAAACTTAAACTATGGGATTAATCGACTCGCTATATGCTTGATTATGTATATGTATAATGTTGGTAAATGTGAGAAATTTTCATTGCGCATTTCAGTTTTAATGCTAGCTCTATATTTATATAGAATTATTATGTTAAACACTGAGTTAAACACCTACGAAATACGAGATGTTTATGTTATCTTGGGGTTGAATTAATTTGATGGAAATACGTATAGTCATCTATAAAGCAGTGAAAACGTTTTAAATTTAATATTTGTCAGTAGACGGATTCTACCCTGCAATTCTTTATGCTTGTCAGTGTAGGGTAAAATGTGTGAAAATGTGCCTTAAAATTTTATTTCACACTTAAAGAAATTAAAAAATCTAAGAAACTATGTGTAGTTTAATATTGTAAATCAGAAAAAAATTGATTCCACTAAATATTCAAACTTCATTAAGTTGAAACTGCACTGCAAGCTTATAAGAAATGTAACAAGTTTTGCTTGGGTAAAATATTATCACTTTTTAAGTGCAATTTATATTAAAATATTCAATAAATTCAATAAAAAGCTTCTCCAAAAACTTGTGAAAAAGTTGTGGTCAGTGAGGTTAATCGTACAGATTATTTTGTAAGTATAAGTTTGAGTAAGTAGCTGGTCGTTATTACTAACTGTACAGCAGAACAAGTTTACCACAAATAAAGTAAAGTATCGGTACAATGTACCGTATAAAAGTTCTATACCGTTTAAAAGTGCACAAACAAACTGTAAGCCTTTGAATTTCTCCCTGTGGAGTTGTGGACCTTCTGTTGTACAGCTACTCATCTGAGCGTAACATTGTATGTGAACATATCTTTATTTAACAATTTTGAATACATGATACGTTGTAACTTTTAACATTCAGACTTAGTAACATTTTTCAGGATTATGCTGTGTAGTAGAACTAAAATAATTTATTGCCTGCGAAGATGCACCGCACACGCTGTTTCCAATTGTCTCTAGGCACGGCAGCGGAACTCGAACTGAGGGAAAATTGTGTGCCCGTCGTAGTTCTGGTCATAGTTATGATATGTTACTACGCCACAACATGAATTATCATACGAGTAACGTACTTACTGCCCATTTACGCTAGCCGTATAAATTTTCCGGTTATTTGGAAATACGAGCTCTAAAATTTTTAACTTTACCTAAAATTGAAATACGAGGGAGACACGCAGTTAAATAATGTAATTTATATATTCTAGAAACTCTTAAGGCTTAATGATTAATTTTATATAAGTTTCTTGGTTGCTTATAGCAGTGGTATTATTTACGTGGATCAGAATTTTTACGCAACAAATTTTATGGTAAGACAGATAATACCTGGTTACTTCCAACAATTATTTATTTACATTTACACAACAGTTATTTGACCTCTCGGTCATCGTCAATAATTGTTCGCAATAAGGAATAGAATTCTAACAATCTTGTAACTACTTTGGGAGGGGGGTGTAGGGGTGGCAACATTGTTTTCAATATTTGTATGATAATCAGTCAATTGTAAAATAATTCATATTGTAATTTTCTGTTGTTCAAATAAACAGTTGTGACATGAATTTAATTTAACATAAAAAATTATGTATTATTGATTTTTGTACAAAAATCTATAAATTTACCATGACTATTGCAATATAAAGCATCCAAAAATATAATACTTTTCATTCATAATTTACAATAAACTGTTTCTAGTACGGTTTTTTGTGACGTCACTCATTCACTACTCACACAATGACATTACTTACACATATATCACAAACGTCAAACGCAAGGTCAAGTGTTTAATAACATTTACATATTATATAAATGGACCCAACGTAGAGAAAGAGGAATTGACGCTCACCTTACAAAAGGAAAGTTAGATAAGAAGGCAACGTCAAACAAGAACATTGTTGCGGTCTGTTTTTTGTTTGTTGGTCTGACAGTAGTGACAGTTAGTAAAAGTGCAATATATTTCCTCAAAATATTAGTAAAAATAATATTCTTTTTTATATCTCTAAAAAAGAATTAGTTACAAAGTGAGAATTTTGATTTAATGTGAATAGAAATAATTTTAATGTATTTGTTGGTAATTCTGGTTATGTCATTCATGCTATATTTTCAAAACCAGAATCTACGGTTAATTATAAAAATAATATTACAAATAAACGTCTAACTACACTTCTACACGTAATTTTGAAAACAATAATAAATTTACGGGGAAAGAATCGTCACTGGTATATAATATAAACAATATGACTGGTTTCAGTCAATTTATTAAAAATAATTCAATCCGACTTTTCGTGCTGCGGCCTTTTTCGAGGAATGAATAGTCAATTGTTAAAAGGGAATTACATATATACAATATTTTATTCAATTTTGACGAAATAATAATAAAAACCACTATAATATTTAATTTTGACAAAATAAAAAACTAATCAATTAGTAGGCAGCGCATGACAATCGTCGTTGACAGACATCAAGTTGTTTATTTATAAAATATAAACAAGCTTTATTTCCAGTCTTGTGCCGTGCAAAATAATTAAATGACTTGTCTGTCTCATAGAGACTTTGGTGTGTGATATTTTCGTGCCTGGCGATATTTTAATTGTATTATTTGTTACAGAGTGAGATAAAATTCTGTGAGAGTGATTTAATATTTTTAAATCACTAGCACATAAACTGTTACTTATGGATTATTCTATGTAGTTAATAATGACAGTTTAAAACGTCAAAAATGAATAAATATTGTGCAGACCACCTCATATTTATATTATATATGCATTCGAATTCTTTTATAACTTAGCGGCGTACATTTTGAAACTTTAGTCATTTACTTTAAATTTGCGCACGCATTTATAATGATCAAATGAACAAATATCTGACTAATTTTTTTTATTGTAAGTCAATTTTAAGCATTATTCTTATGTAAATATCTTCAGGTTTATCTTGAATAAATACTTTGTACATAATTATTGAAAACCTAAAATATGAAGTGCGTTTCTGTTAAATTTTATTTACATTATTCGTTAGCTTTCACTACTCATTCATAATATAGTCGTTTAATGCTTGTCATACCAGATTTATTTATTCTTACTTATTTCGTTTATATGTCCAGAATATTGAACTTATTTTTAAATTTATACTAAAAGATGATGCAAGTTTAATTAAATTTTCTTGCGTTTCTATAAATAGCAAATGCAAATGGAATAGTTTGCAATTTAAAAATTCCGCGACAAATTCCTGGGAGAATTTAAAACAGAATTGTAAACCTACGAGAAACATAAATAACCGTTTTCTTTTTCCTTTGAAGCAGAGGGCAGGACTCAATATGCATTCCTCGTGCGCCTGTGATTTCGTATGCACATATGATTTATTTAAATTTAGACGAATCCCATAATAGCAAGCTCAACTCTGCAAGGTCGGAAAATCGTAAACCTCCAAAATTTGTGTAATAATAAATGTCCCCGTCGAATACAGTTTTATGTGAAAACCATATTTTACGATTTTAAACTTTTATGGCAACCTTTTTTCGTCGTTAATGGATTCTTTTATTATTCTGATTTTTTCTTCACAAAATGTTACCACGCACATTTTTGAAGCGCATGTAGACATTAATGTTCGTCAAATTTGACAGGTCGGGTTAAGCGCGGGTTAAAATGTCAGCCGAGCAGGCGTTCCCAAACTTTACAACTACGAATTTATCATAATCTACATAGTAACTCCAACAAATCACATTCATGAACATTCAAATTCATGCAAAATATAAACAACGCATAGGTATTTTTTAATTTGTATTTTAAACAAATGTTTGATTTCCAACAAAATATTGCTTAAATTTACATATCTGTATATTATTACTCAAAATGATGTTTTCATTTTATATGAACTACTTATTTTCACAGTCGTTGTAATTTTTATATTCCAAAATGAAGCAATTTCATTAGTTAAGTTCTATAATATTTCAATCCAATTGTTTTTTAGATTTTATTCGAGCAATCCATCAATTAACTTTTTCAATTTCTTTGGCAAGAGTTTATCTGATAATGAAAATTGATTACTCTTACTGAAAAACAAGAAAGAATAACAATTATTTTAAATTTTTGTTCAATGATATGAAATGTATTAAACTATGTTTAACTATTATTTGGCTAAAATATTCAACGTAATGATCTAGCAATCTAACAGTTCAAACTATTTTTTTATTTCGCTTCTGCAAAGTTAGTTTTGTACAGCTGTTTTAGGGATTTTTCTATGTGATGTACATAAGTGTAAACTATAAAGCACTTTCTTATTACAATTCAAAGTATATATTTTTATGTTGATTACATAATTATAAATTTTAACTGTAACCTAACTTCTAAGTAAGTTGTCAAAATGTCAAAATTAAATTTTAATATTTACTTACTTGAAACGCTGTCAATGTTAAATAAAATGTTAAAGCAAAATCGGAAAATTACTATAAAAACACGTGTTGCAGTTAGTAATTGTAATACTTGTACTCTGCGCAACTCGCCTACCGCTCTATTACAATAACGGTCTTTGTTTCACTTGTTTCTACAATTTCGTAGTATTATGCGCGTTAAACAGAAGAAATCACAAGAACGACAATACTACCACCCGAAGTGATAAAAGTCTCTAAACGTTCGGCGTGCACCGGTCAATCAAACGCATTGGTTTTCTGTTTTAATCCGTTTAAAATCTGGTCGTTTTCATTTCGCGTTTTCAGTCGACGTTGCGTCGCCGCCAAACCGGAAAATCTCTAATTAATCGGGAATCAAGTGGGCGGGGTGTGCAAATAGACGGTTACAGTGTGGTGACAAAAAGCTTGCGGCCAATTTTTTAATCGAATCACAATCGCTGACAATAATATTTCAATTTTATTTTCTGTGTTTTAAACGATCTGGAATTTAATCAAAATTAATTTTGCCACTTTTATTAATAACATTCTCCCTTCTTCATTAAATATACATACAGGTACACCGATCGTCCATTTCGATTTATTTTTATTTTATAAAATCCGCTCCCAGTTTTAAAGTACTGTAAGAACGTTTGACATGTGTTTTACTGTATCGTTAACAAAAAAAATTCATTTTGACGTTTATTTATTGTGACATGAACTTTCTTTTAACAAATTATATATACTACATACGAGTAAGTATGTAAGTTACATTTTGTATTTACTGAATTCAATTATATCAGTCGTTTGTTATTTGTATGAGAAAAAAAAACAGTTGATCCACTGACGCGTTAGTATACCATCAGGTCCATAGTTTTGTGAAAAATAATTCAGATTTTGTCTGTCTTTTTTTTTCTCTGTAAATTTAATTTTTGAATTTACTCCTGTTGTTTTAAAACAGTCATTGAAGCAGGAATAATTCCTGCCTCATGTTCCATACAGGGCATACGAGAATTGATGATTAAATCCATTAAAATTCTGCGTCGAATTCAATAAATCTTGCGTATGTTTTTCATATCCATAAAAATTCCATATTTATCTGCGTCAGTACTCCCTTGTCCCATGGTATTTGGTTGTGAGAGGGTGCCCCCTAGGTATTGTCTTATGCTCGCACGCACCCTCTCCCACCTAGGCCGTGTTGGCACACATCGCACCCACGTGGGTACGCTGTGCTGCCATCTGTTATCAATACACTGGGGGCAATGTTTATTGCATTAGGCTTTGGCTGTAGGGGGGCGATAAATGTGGGTGGAGGCTTAAGGGATGCATGGGAGGGAAATAATGAGCAATTCCAGCTTGTTTATTTAAAGAAATATATTTACATTAAGGTCATGTTTCACAGTAATGTTTGTTGAAATTGTTGAAAACAATGGCTTGTTTCATCGAGCCCACTGTTTTATTTTCTGTAGAGTTTTAAATATTTTAAAAATAGAATTTAATAACATTTTACAAATTTAAAAATAAATAAAATAAGTACGTGATCGCCCCACATTGTAAGACCTTTATACAGGGTGTTGTTTAAGTAAGAGTACAACGCGTAACCAATAGTAAAACTAACCCCATAGATAGTAAATCTGGCAATAATTTTTATTTCATATGCTTTCTATAAGAACTATAACCCCTTAAAACTGACCAATTACGTCATAGTTCAATTTGTTCTCTGGTAAAAATGTTGATTGTCAAAACTGACATTAAACGTTTTTTGCACATGCGTACAATTTATATTCTATTTAGGTATTTGGTATTCTCAAAATGCCAGTTACCTTCACCATCAAGAGTATGCAGCCATGCGTTTGGTTTATTGCGAGGTATTACAAAATAGCCTAATCTTATGTCAATAAATAAAATAAATAAATAAATATATCATCACGGCGTATTACCCATAGCTGGGTGTGTCAATCTGCTTTGTACACAGATGTCGGTAATGATGTCAATAGACCTTTTCAATTTAAAGAGATCGAAGAAAGGCGCAATGGGGATCTGCGCATAGTAAGAACAATTGGCGGGAGTCATGGTTACGTGCTTCCTTGATGAGAACAACTTTTAAAAACTTCTCGGAAGAAGTTACAAAAACTTTTATTGAAGCTAAATTATCTAACGATGCAAATTTTCACCGAGAATACAGATATTTCAGTGACTGCAATATTTATATGAAGTTTCGTTTGGCATGTAACTGGTAGTTGTTGGTGACATTTTACTAACTATTTTGCAGCAATAGAAAGAGATAGCTGTTAAATTGAAAAGGTCTAGTGAAAGGTGTGACATTTTTTCCAGAGAACGCATTGATCTTTATTTTTTTAACAAAATTTTGAATTATGACGTAATTGGTCAGTTTTAAGTGGCTCCAGTTCTTATAGAAAGCATGTAAAACAAAAATGATTGCCAGATTCACTATCCATGGAGTTAGTTATACCATCGGATAAGCGTTGTACGCTTACTTAAATAAAACCCTGTTTAATGAATAATATTTTTCAAATTTGTGCTAAAGTAAATGCGACATTAATAATATGTAATATTTATTTTGTCTATTTTAGTTTATAAAGTTGTATGTTAGTCACAAAAATACTATATTATTAGTGGTGAGTATTTACTCTTGTTATTGTTTTACTAACTAATGACTTATTTTCTGTGAATATGTCATATGTGTATGTCATAGTCTTATTGTGAAATTCAGCAGGCTAATAAGAACAAGGACATTTCATGAATATTCAAATATTCAAAATATCGTGATCATGTACAAAATACGTTTTCGCTTTTCAAGATATATTGGTCCGTATTACGAACACACTTTTATAATAAAAGGGATTTTATAGAGCGCGCTTATAAGTTATATTCTAGTTTTCTTTTTGACACCTTTGAGAGCCCATGAGATGACTTCGATAAACGTCTTCAACAGTACGTGAACAAACATATCATCATTATCGAAATCGGCGAGTAGAAGCAAATTGACACTTAGAAATGTGTAATTAGGCGTGATGAAATAATTATTTATTTACAAAATACAATCGACGAGTCATTGTGATAAACTAAATTTTCATTTTCATACTTTTTTAAATAAACAGATCAAAGTTTGTGTAATATTATGAAACAAATTGTACAATGATGTTCGTTTGTCTTCCTCTTTAGACCAATATTTATTAAACTTTTTTTATATATTATGCCTATCTGTGATAAATCAAAGACACAAACTTTCTCAATGTTTTTTTCGCAATCGATTTCATTTTTCTTGTGGCTCACTAAAAGACTAAAGAACTCGGAGTTTAAAAAACTCTGCTATTTGAAATTTTAGGTAATAGACGGTAATAAGAACTAAAATTAGTCAAAAATTAAAAAAAAAATACTCGTAATCTCAGCCTTACCGACCTTTCGATATCCACTTGTACCTTCATCAGGGTAAGTAACATTGTACAGTGTAAATAGTAAATATAATATGAAATTTTAAATTTATTTTAAAACTCGGTTCATATGTTAATTTAATCAACTTTTTGTATAATAATCCAGCTAGATGTGTTCTTTACTTAGTTAGTTTAATAGTGGATTATTCATTTTAAAAATGATTTAATTTACCAAGCCGATATTATTCTCCATTTTAAATTTTGTAAATTTGAAAATATAGTACTATATTGATAATTGTAGGGATGATGAGAAATAATTGGAGATGCAGTCGTGGTAAACAGTGTTTATTAAATAGTAATCTAATAAACTTTCCTACGTTTCGATTCCAAATGAATTATCATCAGGAATAGCTAAAGTACAGTTGGAAAATAAGATCTTTATATTACAAAATCAAAAATGTATGGATGAAAATGTCGTCAAAAAATATCAGAGGTAATAAAATACGTGCTTACATCAGAACAACTAAAGATAACTAAACATTAGTTAATAAAATTAATTAAATTACTATTAATAAACACTGTTTACCATGACTGCATCTTAATAATTTCTCATCATCTCTACAATCATACTAACAGTCAAGTAATACCAATAAATTTATATTGATAATATTTCAATTATTCTTTTAAATAATTTTATTTAAACCACCGATATGAATATGATGTATCATTTATTTAGTATTCATTTCACTAAATTTCGAATGCAATGTAGATCGCTTACAAAAACATTCATATAACATATAATACGCGTACGATATTAGAAAGTTTGAGTGCATTACTTTTGCGAGAACATTAATGGTTAGTGGGCGCATATGCTACGAACCAATATGTGTAATTCATAAGCAACTTCCACATTAAAAGTTAACACTTTTTTATTAAGTATCGATTATGCAATACATCACATATTGCCAGAGTGTTCCACAAAAACTGCATTTCAAATTATTAAAATTACCGCAAACCAGGCGCTCGCAATCCATCATAAAATATAAAAACACTATCATTCTTCTTCGCGTCTCATGGTTCGTAAGTTTCGAACGTTCGCATCGAGGCGGCCATGATCGGTCGAGCTGTTGGGAACCGACAGGTGCTTCCCACAAATGTTGCAAAAACAATGACTTGTTATTGTTCATCCGATCTGTTCCCAGACAAAATGAAAATAGTTCACATATACTACCGCACTGCGATGCTGTCTGCACCCAACACGTACACAAAACAATGTTGTTCTGCCGGAAATAGGTACGAGTACCAACATACCGGAAATGAATCACTAAATATTTGGATTAAATTATATTTGGAGGATTACAGAGAAAATATATTTTTTTGTACACTGGAAGACAAGTGCTTGAAGTTTTTGAAATGGAATGACAATTCCTTTGTTCGTTGTTTCTTTTTAGAATTAGTAGCTGTCACGTCCTCGGTCATGTCTCATATTATGAAGTATTAATTTTGTTTAGATATTTTGTAACGTAATCATCCTGTAACATGAGCTTTAAAAAATCAGAAAATATACTTGTACATTGCATAATTTTTTTAATATTTACATAACCTCATGTATTCTTGTATAAATGCAGAATATATGTAAAACTAATATAATGTTTAATGAATTCTAATTTTTAAGAAAATGCCATGCATTATCTGAGCAAAAGGTATATACTCTGGCTAAACTACAAATTTTAATAGTTACATATTATTTGTTGAAATTATGCTTTGTAGTACTTATTTTGTTTTAATATTGGTACAAAGATGGTAACAATACAAACAGGGTTAAAATAATTGAGGGGTTTGTCACGAAAATCAGCAAGTCTATTTATCAAAGTTTCCAGTTTATGGCGCCGATTTGTTCGATTCCGGTCAAGGTATTTGGTGAGTAACAAGATTTTGTCAAAAACCAAAGACGAAAATTATATGGGTGTACATTTATAATTCTATAGGGCCTATTCTGAAACTCAGTGGTTAATTTTTAACCACTCGTTAATTTTTTTAGCCAACCAAGTATGTTACATATAACAAAAAAATGGATTTTTAGTTGTCAAATATATATCTATTGGATAAAAATGTTAACCAGTGGTTAAAAATTAACCACCGAGTTACAGAATAGGGCCCAATGAGGGCCAAATTTATGCTCCTTTATATTTGAAAATATTCTTGTTTAGTTTTTTTATCATTTCCTTCTTCATTTTCATTATATATTTAAAATGATGAATCCATAAAATAAAATTTCAAACTAAACTCCGTTTTTATACTTATGTGGTATATATGGAGAAAAATTGCTAGTCATAAACGCATTTGAAATGAAAAGTTTTTCGTGTCATGAAAAATTTAATTTTTGTAAAAATATACTACCAATAAAATTCTGATTGAAATTCCACATTCAAATTGTTTTTAAGATTCTTGTAGATGTTAAAGTGACGCCAAAAGTATCTCAATAAAAAATAATAATGAAAATTAAATAAAGCAAATTAACATTACCAGATATTGAGATATAAATATTCGGAAGTGGGAAACAGATAATATTAACTCATATTAACATTTGCAGAAATTGATTGTTTTCGATTATTAAATACTAGTAATTATATATATATATATATATATATATATATATATATATATATATATATATATATATATATATATATATATACAGGGTGGTGGCGGTTAGGGGTGAACATAGGGATTTAACATGGGATTTTATTTTTTTGCAATTTCCTGCTCTCCTGTTCTTTTTACGGCAAAAACTGTAGAGTTCAGAATTAAAAATTACATACAAAAATGTATTTACATTTATTATTATGTTTTTGGTTTCTTCACAATTTTAAAAAGAAATTTCAAAATTTCTGTTAATTTGTAGCAATAGCCATGACTTATAACTCAAATGTTTAAACATAGTAATGTCATTCAATTTCTGTCAAATTTTCGAAATTTTCTCTAATAAAAAGTTAATTTAATAATGAATGTTTATTCGAATAAGGAACGAGTTTTCGTTATAAAAAATTATTATGATGGAAATAGTTTTAGAAGAATACGTGATTTGTTTTCCATAAAGTACGAAAATACACCAATTCCTATTATAGCAACAATTTCTAAACTTGTTAATAAATTTGAGAACCTAGCTAGTGCAGCTGTGAACGAAGGTAATGAAGGAAATAATAGTAATAATAATAATGATAATAAGAATAGAAGACGTCATAACGAAGTGAATGAAGAAATGGTATTGGCTATGATAAATCAAAATTCTACGTAGTTGATACATTTGGAATTGGTGTATTATTAAATGGTATACCTATTAAAATTAAAAGTTGTTTGTTTTTATTTAATTTTTAAGTTAGAATAACGCATAGTTGACGTTTATAAATAATTTTTGACAACCAGAAAAAAATAAATTCCATGGCTATTGCTACAAAATAACAGAAATTTTGAAATTTCTTTTTAAAATTGTGAAGAAACCAAAAACATAATAAAAAATGTAAATACATTTTTGTGTGCAATTTTTAATTCTGAACAATTTTGTACTCTACAGTTTTTGCCGTAAAATGAACAGGAGAGCAGGAAATTGCAAAATACTAAAATCCCATGTTAAATCCCTATGTTCACCCCTAACCGTCACCACCCTGTTTATATATATATATATATATATATATATATATATATATATATATATATATATATATATATATATATATATATATATATTATTTATTTATTTATTTTAAATATAGTGTAACGTTTTATTTATTTGGGTGAAGTGTAAAGTGGTTAAAAACATATTAAATACTAATTTAAGACTATAAATAATTACTTAAGTACTAAGATTATTTATTTATGTATTTATTTAACCAATTAACACGAGTATTTATTTTTACGCTATTTATGTCACTATTTATTTATTTCTCTATTTATCTCAATATTTATTTATATCACATTCTACTGTCCGACCTCCACAGCGTCTGTATACTCAACTGACTCCACGGCGTCTGTATACTCAACTGCCCGGACAGAATTCACTTCTTTCAACTCTCTTTCTTCAACTCCACTAGCTGATTTACTTCCGATCCAGGATCACCAACTGTCCGTATACGACAACTCTTCAACACCAATGCCGAGTATCAACTTCCACTCGCCATTACTGTCCCCATATACTTTAGCTTCCCAATACTCCTTAACAGTACCGAGTATTCACTTCCAATGCTGTCCCAGTATACCATTAACTTCCCGTGTACTGCACTCGACACTATACTGCATACGCTCACCACAATACTGCTATGGAACTAACTCTCGGGCATAGCTGCGTCCCTTTTATATAGCTGGCTTTTACGTTCTGGAGAACTCTCGAACTTTCCACACGCTTATAACATCGAATACAAAAGCTTCAGGCGTAATTAAATAGGTCGAGACTCGTTTGTTTATTTCGCCAATTGCTCGCAGCTATTACGTCATCGACTAACATAGACGTTTGCTCAGCACGGCGGTGCTTGCACGTGACAATAGGTATTTGAAAAGTTTTATATAACGTTTTTATTTTAAAAAAAATATGTATCCCACGTACTTTTATTTTTACAACAGAATATAAACCTAAAAATTAACTACACTTACTTCTATTTCAAGTTTCTATTTTGAGATTTTTAATTAAAATATGCAATAACTAGACTAGAAATAGATAGGATTTCCTATAAAGTATAAAGTTAATATTGTACAGTTCGCAATAAATTGGTGTTGTTAAAATAAATTGCGAGTATATAAATATTAGTAAATTAAGCAAAGGAGGTAAAATTAATTTCAAAGTCAGTAATAATGCGGGTCTTGTTTCATAATGAAAAGAAAATCTCTTGTTATGAAATACTTATAAGTGTGTTTGGCAACAATGACACTTATACCACTTTTACATGTCTTTATCAGAATAAATTCCCACTCTTGGAACAAAGGACCCTCGTGTCTTTAGCAATTAAGCTGTAGAAATAAAAACACCCTAATAAAAAGCGAAGCCAATGCATATTATAAGCGCGAAGCGAAGGCAACATCAGAGAGTGCGCTGACAATGACGGCGTTGTTGTCTGGCAGCGCTAAGCAGCCGTCGATTGTTTCAGTGTAACAATGACTTTGTCGTGTTCCTTCGACACTTGTACCCCTTCCGTTCCCTGGGCCCCTCATTACAGTTGCTGCTTGCTTGTCGAGGAGTGCGAGAGTGGTGTTTTTAAACTTGTTCAATTCAAGCCAGTTATATTGTTTGCTCTTGTTCAGATATAAAAGACTTGGGGTGAAAAAATCTTGCATGGATGAAATGCTTCTTTGACACTTAGGTTGTTTTTTCTCAGTGTTGCACAGAACCGGAGCACAGGAAATTCCTCTTTTGCGGGAAAGACATCCAATATTATCTTTATTTTTTTATAAACAAATTAAAATGATATATAAATAAACAAAATCATAAATGACTTAACAAAATATACAAAAATTATAGTGTAAATTTTTTTTTCTACAGTCAGTATACAAAGTAGGCATTAGCGCTCGTTTTTGTCAACGCAAAATGTCACTTTGCCGCTCATGCGCAACAAAACAGAAAAAACGTTCACTTTCCTTATTTTAAACTCTAAATCAAACTTTCATTGAACGCTGCGATAACAACCAATGACAGCAAATAAGCAATTTTAAATATTTTACGTCCTCGGGCAGATATACGCTGAAAACTTTATAAGAATAGGCTTCTAAACAATGTTAAATTTATTGTGGCGATTGTAGAAAAAATCTTGTGCGCCGATTTCGAGAGAATGTCAACAACCTATAAATCGACAATGTACAATTTTGCGCTCTTAATACACAAATAACTATTGTATAGTTTATGTCATATTTCATATTTGGTCACTTCAGTTTGTAAGGAGTAAGAAAAATTTGTTGTAATGTATTATATATTTATTATGTATTATTAATTATTTATGTAGGTATATAGAATATGGTTTGGAAACGAATAATAATAATGTCATATTTTATTTTAGTTTTTTTTTTGTGTCAATGATGTGATAAATGATCAAATGGTTTTTGTTTTTATCACTAACCTACCTTAACCTAACATAATTAAATCTTATCGTACCTACATAACAATTTATAAATTATACATATAATAAAATGTGCGATATTGGACAAGATAACATTTTGGATGATTAAATTAAATGTCAGAATAAGCAGCATCGATTCATACGATTTAATTAATCATTATTTCGTACACTATATATATATATATATATATATATATATATATATATATATATATATATATATATATATATATATATATATATATATATATGTAGGAAAATAATTGTTTTTTTTAATTACCGCGCATGGAAAATTTTAGTTTATTTAAAATGTAGCGTAAAAATGATTCGAAAATATACTGTTATATGAAATTCCTTCTTTATTTGTTTTACGGTTATTTTTAGTTCATGCATCAAACATGTGTTTTTTAACAAACAGCAATATAATAAATTTAAAATCAATTATAGGTAGATTATCTAAAATACATTAACATTAAAATATAAAATAATAGTGCTGAGCAAGACGTTTTTCAGGATCTTGCTGGCCAGACGGAATTCCGGGATGGCAACTGAGATTTGATACACTCTCGCTCTAGCATGCATATTTATTAAAAATAATTCTAACAATAGGGATTATTTTATTTGGTATGAATTGTAATTGTATTCGCATTCGCTTTCCAAATACAAAATACTCTTCCAGAGTCCAGATAGGTACCCAAACGAGTGGAAAATTTAATATATAAAATCCAAAGAATAAAACCAAGTGCTCTAAACTGTTTTTTATTTATTTATAGGGAGAATTTCGACATGACACACACATTACTATTTATCACATATCTCTATTTTGAATTATATGTTTACGTACGAATACTTATTACACATAAATAAAACTGAGTTTGAATTATTATTGCTTTGTTCGTAACTTGTAATGTGACATTTGAGTGACACACATTTTTAATCCTCCAGATTAAGAATGAATTCTTCCTGAATGCGCGTCTGCTCCTTGGTTTATGAGAACCAAACCCTACCGCTGGCTCATCAAGTCGAAACTCAACTGAAGATTTTTTAAGTACTGTAGGAAGTTGTAATTGGGAGATGAACTAAGAATGTCAGAGTTTATTCCGTCGTTTCCATTTCATTGCCATGCGCATCTAGCTTGCACCGAGCCAAC